>SEMN01000129.1:0-600000 GCA_005408345.1 Macquaria australasica
CCAGACAAGTGTCATGAACTTCAAAATCTGCTGACACAAGAACTTTTCAGTGTGAAACCAGGTCGCACACACCTCATTGAACATCATATAACTTTGCATTCTCCAGAGCAGAAACCAATCAGAGACACTACGGGCCGCATTCCAGCTAAACTTTTGCCTGATTTGAAGCAGGAAGTGGAGGAGATGCTAGGTTCTGGAATTATTGAACCTTCTTACAGTGAATGGTGCAGTCCTGTAGTGTTGTTTCCAAAGAAGGATGACCCGAAGCTGAGATTCTGTGTCAACTTTTCTAAACTTAACGCTGTGTCTGCTTTTGATCCCTATCCAATGCCAAGGGTTGATGAGTTGATTGACCGTTTGGGAAATGCGAACTTCCTGACGACCCTTGACCTGTGTAAAGGGTATTGGCAAGTACCTTTTAACGGAGTCGTCAAAAGATCTGACAACCTTCCGAGTGCCAAGTGGCTTGTACAGATTTACAGTGATGCCCTTTGGGTTGCATGGGGCACCTGCAACGTTTCAAAGACTGATGGATCAAGTGCTGAGAGGAGCAGAGGACTACGCAGCAGCATACATTGACGACATCGTCATCTACAGCCGTACATGGGAGGAGCATGTGCGACATCTGGCTGATGTGTTTCACCGTGTTCAGAATGCCGGACTGGTCATTAATGCTAAGAAGTGTCACATTGCTAAGCCAGAGGTTCAATATCTTGGCTATGTCATTGGAGGTGGTGGTATTCGTCCTCAGGTGGGAAAAGTCGAGGCAATCGCTTCATCACCACTAACAAACACCAAGAGGAGGCTGAGATCGTTCTTGGGGTTAGTAGGGTGGTATCGGCGCCTGATCCCCAATTTTTCATCTAGGTCTGCGGTGCTGACCGACATGACGAGGAAGTCCAGCCCGACGAAAGTTAAGTGGACAGACGAAAGTCAGAACGCTTTCAATGATTTAAGGAACTGTTTGTGCCAAGAGCCTGTTTTACAGTGTCCAGATTTCACTCTTCCTTTTACAGTGCAAACAGACGCTTCAGGAGTAGGTCTGGGAGCTGTGCTACTGCAAGGAGAGGAAGGACAACAGTTGCCGGTGCAGTATATTAGCCGCAAACTCTTTCCAAGAGAGAAAAAGTACGCAACGATTGAGAAGGAGGCACTAGCCATTAAATGGGCTTTGGACACTTTGAGGTATTATCTTATTGGTAATGACTTTGTTCTTCAGACTGATCATCGTGCTTTGCAGTGGATCCAGAGCATGAAAGACACTAATGCAAGAGTTACGAGATGGTATTTGTCTCTACAACCATTTCGCTTCCAGGTCCAGTATAGACCAGGACATAAGAATGTTATTGCAGACTTCTTGTCCCGTGACTCAGAGGAGTAACGGTCTTAAGGGGGGGGGAGTGTGACAAAGTGGGTGAGTCCACACCATTTGCCACTGTCACATAATATCAACCTGTTCACATAATTTCAACCATAACTGTTTGATTGTAACAATGCTTGCTTCATCTCTGTGGTCAGCAGACACTAACTATCCCGGGTTTGTTTGGGTTTTGCTTTCTATTTGAGTTCAGCTAATATACATAAACATCTGTTAAAGTAAGACTCAGACCAGTGTTAATATATTTAGTTCTGTTTATTTGGTTAAAACTGTTGTTTGTTAAATATTTAATTTGTATATGTTTCTCTCCATACTTACCATGAGTTCCAGGAGCAAAAGGAGAAAAAGCACATCACTTCCTGTATTTATAGGGTTTGCCCTGATTTAAGGAGGTCACTGGAAGAGTTCAAGTATGGGGGGGAGATTGATAATGTTGTGTTGCAGAAAATGTTTGATTTTGCTATTGCCTAGTTCTGTAGGTGGTACCAGGAGTGATTTATTACAAATTGTGGTAGTGTTTATTTAGGGTGACTGGGAATGAGTCACTTAAATTGTGTGTTGTATTTATGTTTAAAGGATAGACTCACCTGTTAAGGGGAAGGAGCCTAGGGAAGCCATTTTGTTTAATGGAACTCAACCTTATATAAGGCTGGCCTTTTGTCGGTGTTGGGGGAAGGCCATGATGATGTAGCAGGGTGCATGTGTCATTTAAGTTTTGTTTGTTAGTTTTCAATTATGTTTAGTTGATTAAGTTAACTGTTAAGTTATACTAAGTTTCGTTGAATTTTCACATATACAATTTTGTTGAAACACGCACCTTGATAAATAAATGCTTGTCATTTTGGAAGATCTCTGCTTACTGCCATCTTTCTGCCACCCTGGTCACACCGCCTACAACAGGCAGGCATTCATTTATCTTCTTACTGTAAATGTGGTAAATACGGTGTTTGTGTACTGTAGGTGTGCATAGTGTACATGAATTCCGTCCATTAATTAGAAGCCACGATAACCAACCACAGTGAAACAAATCATGCACAAAGCATGTGGAAAGATATCGGACTCATGTCTGCTGCAGTGTAAACTGTTAGTTCATGGTATTTCACTAATAAACACTAAAATGAAAACTTTCATTTAGTTAGCTACAGACTGGGACAAGTATGCAGTAATTCAATGTGCACTCTGTTTGTTGGTGGTTGGTGGATTTTTTGAGACTAAACAAGGCAAGGCTATCTCACTGCATTTCTCTGGCTGTTGTACACTGTTTTTTGACAGCTGCTCCCTGGCTAATCCCTGCCTGTCCCCAGGGGTTAGTGGTAATACACTTTTTAAATGTAATCTTTATGTTGGCACTACAGCTTCTCTGGACTGCAGGAAATTGTACCAGTTTCTTTCCACAACCCCCATGTGGTGGACTTGGTTATAAATTTGCTCCGGACATGGCCCTGGACTTAGCCATCAAAGTCATGCTGCATTTACATGGATTCAGGCAGACGGTAGACGGCAAACCGGACATCATTTTAGTGAACAAGAGCAGGATGGTAAAATTATGTGAGGCCGGCAGAGTCCAGAAGGTGTTTTGTCTGCATGAATCCATGTGAACACAGCATTAGTGATCACCTGATAACTCCTTTTTTAGCCATGTACACTTTGGCTAGGACTAAAATACTGCCTCTAACAAATGTTGGATGGATTGCCATGAAATTTGGTGCAGACATTCATGGTCTACAGAGGATGAAGCCTACCAACTTTCCAGCCTCCAGTCAGAAGCCAACGTTTGGCAGTCCCCGTACTGCCTTATTACCTCCCACAGTGGCTACAGCTCATTCCCAAAGAGGCTGAAGAAAAAACTTTAGGCAGATGCTTTTAGCACCCAGGTGTCAGTAGCCAATAATGTTATTTGCACCTGGGGTGGAATAGCCCTGTCGTCAAAAAACAACCAGTGCCAACAACCGCAGCTGTCAAAACCACCCTCTGCTGACACTGCAAGTGGGAGAAGTTAGCTCTGAGAAGTGCCTAACCCTAACCATACTGCGACCGTTTCACCACGCTAACCATGTTAGAAAGCCTTAGGTTTAGGAAATTGACAACTGTGGCCGACTCTCATCACCCATGGCCGATGCTGAACACCCGCGGCTGCCAATAACCACCCACTGATGCTCACGCCGGGTGTCAATGGCCAAATAGCTGCTGTGACTATTCTCACCCAGATGCAAATAGACACTTTGAAAAATGTTATGGATGTGCCAGAAACCTGTGACCCTCTTCAATAAATATGCAAACATTTTTCTACATAGAGAATGCCACCTTTTATCTCCTCCTTGTCCTCTAACTTGAGCCATCAAGTGAAGCTGGCTGAGAGAACTGTTGCCCCAAACTTCTAAGAGGAGAGATTGAAAGAGTTGTGCGCTCATGACGGCCTGGCTAAGAACTAGTTTGCCCCGCTCTGTAACAAGATCTGTCCATGCCTGAGCAATTGGAGAGGCAGCTGTTCTCAGCCAGTCAGAGTCAGACCATGGCTTTTTACACCGAGGACTTAGGAGTGATGGAGGGAGGAGAGGGGAGAGAAGGAAAGGGGAAATAAATGTAATTAGGGAGCAAGACAGAGAAGATGAGGTGAGGGAAGAAGGGAAAGATGGAGGGAAAAAGCCACTAAGGGAGAAAGATGGAAACACAAAGGGGGAAATAGAGGAGGCCGACGGAGACAGCAAGACAGTTCGAGCTGAAAATCATTTAGCGCTAAGCTAAATGCCAACTAAGAATAGACTTTGAATCAATCAAGCCCAGCTATCTGGCTGGTGAATTAATATGTCCCCTAGAAAGCATTGCTTTTCCCCTAATGTTTTCTGAAACCTCTCTGAAATTTTAACATGGTCAAAAACCAGAAGAGACCATGCTTATATAGACAGATCACTTTCAAGTTACGTACTACAAATTATCCATGTAAAACAATATCAGGTAAGAGAGTGGTAATCAAATATGCTTTAATACAACAGGAACCAAAAGAACTTTTTGATAAAAAATTAAAGAAGGATGGAAGGAAGTACATTAAAGGCCAACTTGTATCCTCATAAGTGCAGCACTTGCTTTGATGCCCTTTTTTCCGCTACAGGTACTGTTCTTTCTCTGGAGGTTTGACAGCTTGGTTTGGTTTCTCTTCAGAGTTAGTCTGATCTCTTGTAAGGGAACACTGACTATATGACAAACGCGGCCCCTATACTCATCCACCCTCAGTAACAAAGAAAGAAACAAAGACTCCATTTGAACAATAGAAGAGAACACAAGGTCTGTCAGTTTCCCTTCATGCGTACCTGCATTTAGAGTTAGCCCCTGTTCCTTAGCACCTGATTATGTACAAAGAAATGCCAGCAGAGCTAAAAAAGACAGTCTAACAGATACTCACACTGTCAACTGCCCCATGCATTTTGCATTAAACTTCTGAGATCTAGTTCACTTGCTAATTGCCAGGGTGTAGGTAAAAACATTTGCACTTAGCCTTTTCATGCTTTTAAGAATGTTTCAAATTGTTGCCTGATTAACTAAGAGATTTTTTCACTCAATTAAACATTCATCATAGAGTTCCTATTATTTTCATCGCAGATTTTGAAAGATAATGGCTTCAAACACAATATTCTTTAAGCCTGCTTCAGAGACACATGCAGAAATGTGGCAAGAGTTTACAAAGATTGCTTAAGCTCTTCCCACCGTGTGCTTCGAAAAGCCAGTTTTTGCCATTGATGATATAATGGCTGTCAAATGAAACTCGGCCCTGCAAAAATCCCGTGTCCCCATTTATCACTCTTAATCATTTCCTGCAGATTTCTCAAGACCACATTTATTGAATGCATCTATCTTTCTCTCGTTGAGACTGTGGACAAAGACGGATAGCCTCACCCCCAAGATTTAAGGACTTCCTAAGACCAACAGAGAACAGCTGACAGTCCTTAATTCTTTTAAATTCTAACCACTGTTTCGTCTCAAGCCCACATTTTTCCAACTTGTGGACTTACGCCCATACATACAAATACGCCACAAGGGTTTGGAAATTCTCGGTTGCATTTTGATCCAAAACATACATTTTATTTTATTTATGGTTACACCTTTACCTTTAGGGTTTAATGTGTTACACAGGGCTGGACCATCAACTGGGAAAAGTGGGCAACTGCCCCCTGTGACCCTGAAGGCACCATATTCATTGTGTGTCAGTTGATTTATTGAAATTTGATTATGCACCAGTAAATCACCTCAAATTATAAGGGCTTAAAGGAATAGCTCGACATTTCGGGAAAAATGCTTATTCACTTCTCGCTGAGAGTTAGATGAGAGGAGTGATACCACCCTCAGGTCTGGATGTAAATATGAAGGTACGGCCATCAGGCAGTTGCTTAGCTTAGCATAGAGACTGGAAACAGAGGGAAACAGCTAGCCAGGCTTTGTCCAAAGGTTAAAAAAAATTACCTGCCAACCAACACCTCTAAAGCTCACTTATTAACATTTTATATCCTTTTTTTCATTGATACAAAAATGGAAATGTAATAATGACAAGTTGTGGTTTTACGAGGGATTACATGCTGGAACTATTTCTTGGCCAGTGACTTCCTGGAGTCTCTGCTATAAGAAGTTACTGCGCCCCGGCAAAGAAACAATTCCAGCACACCCCTTACAAAACCAAAACTTGTCTTTTTTACATTTCGGTTTTGTGTGAATTAATTTGTCTTTTAAGGCGGGTCTTGCATGATTACCTGTCTTGTCAAAACTTACATGGTGCATATTCCCAAATAAATGTGTTTAACCAAATTACTACAAAATGGGGTCAATGGGAGCCCACTGCTCATTTTTTTTGCCTCAGGGTCCTCTTAATGGGTTGATCCAGCCATCGCTGTGTACCAGGTAAAATTCAAGATGCCCTTTGGAATATTCCACAGATTGAAATTTGTTTCAATTTTTAGGATTATCAGTTGATGTACCATCTGTCTGAAAGCAACCCTATCACCATCCCCAGAAAAGAATGTCAATATTGGGAGATTTCGCAAAATCGATTGTGGTGATGGTTAAAAGAAACCAACGTTGACTGTAGGCTGGAAACAGGAAAGAGCTATCTCCCATGTTTGTCTGATGTTTTGTTGTCCCATCCATCCACCCCAACATACCTCCTTCTGTGGATTCCTTCTGCCGCTCTATAATAATGTCACCTGACTTCCTTCTTTTCTCTAGACGGATAAGAGTCATAATTCCTACAGCCGCTAGAAGGCTTTGATGCTTGCATGTAGACATATGCTGTTTTGGGGCACTGGCTGAAACGGATTCTCTTGTTTTTCTAAGGAGGACAGCCTCATGTTTAAGGTTAGGGAAAGATGGTGGTTATGGGCAGATGGGGGGGACATGTCCCCCTCACGTTTCAAAATCCTATATTTGTCTCCTTCACTTTTATTGTACAGGTTGATTTTCTTACTAAAATCTCTCTGATCACTGTTGTTCCTTCAGATGAGAGGAGACAGAAGGCAATAAAAATGTTGTTACGCTCATCTGAGTCACCTTCATTTATTACTGTGTGCAATGAAGAGGTACTGCACACTTAAATGTGTTTTTTGAGCTGTAAACTAAATGATATGGCTGTACTGTGATGAAACACATCAGTGCTGGTGTTAATATTGACATTTCTTACCAAATGTATAAAAATCAGCATTTCATGCGTTGAAAGTGGCTCAACACACCATCTACTGTTTTAAATCAGCCCTGAACCTGCGAGGTCAATGCTGACAGAGTCAACTGGTTGGGACGTGTCTACGTCATCCTCCTGACCCACACATTACGTAGCCACGAGGCCACGTCTCCTACAGATGTTGGTCTCTCACTCGTTGCATTTGAAAAAAATTGCTGGGAGAGAGCGTTCTAGCAGAATTTGAGGGTGCAGTTACACTTTAATGAGCAGCAGTGAGTGCTAAGCAGACTTTTTTGCCCACACAGGCTATATAAAGCCTGCCCTACCTTGTTGCCATAGGTTGTTGGGGCCATATGGAGACTGATGGGTAGACCTGCAGACACTACTGGATTAAAAAAATACCCCACCCCTCTGCATGTATTCCAGTTAAAAACAATAATTTAATCTGTATTTTAATGTACTTTTAGTATACTTTTGTTTTTGCTTCATTGTGCTGCTTCTGAAACCAAACCTACGCCTTACTGTAGGTTGATGTTATGGCAAATAAACCATGGTTAAAGTTAGCCAGTTCTAAGTTTAGGGAAAGGAAAAATGTATTCGGCACACTGGATTTTAGCTCCAACAGTTTTATTTGACTGAAAAAGGCAACTTTTTAACCCTACTAGGTCTTCATCAAGCAAAGGTTAGGGAAAGATCATGGTTATGGTTAAAGGGCAAAGGTTAATTTTAGGTCTGTCCAGTTTCGACATTAAGGGCACCCTACTCTCTGCGTTTACACTGAATGTCGGCATTGGATGTAAATTGTCAGGTGCAGAATTGTAATGTAATTCCAAGGATGCTGGGCTGCAGAGAGCTAAGCATGCCGTCATACAATCCTCTCACTTCAGCACTGTCAAGGTTTGGTGTCCAGATCAGAAACCATTTACACCTTGGCACTGCATCTAATGGAAATAGAGATAGCTTATTTCATTTGTCATTTACCTTTGGTTAATGTATCAGAAGTGCTAGGAGACATGCTAACCCTTGACTGCAAATGAGCTCTAGTCAAGAGTGCATCTCAACTGAGAACTTCAATCTTTGAAATTGGCCTCAGATATTTTTCTGGATGCAAATGTTACTTTTACAGGTTGTTTTTTTGCTCCTGATCATACAGTACCATAGGTCTTGATCCACGTCAACCATATAAAGAAAAGGTTTCCGCTGTCACAACTGAAGTCATTGACCAAACCATCAAACTGAAGCTTGATGCCACCTGTGCGCTGTTTAAAACAAATTAAACTGTAAAACTCTATTATTATGTATCGCTCCCACTCTCCCCGTACAAAAAGAATCTATATGCTGCATGTGGCCAGCCAGAGGTCACAGCCCTCATAGAAGATGCAACAGAAGATTTGCGGGGAAGACATTTTTAGATGCCTTGAACTGAATTAGAATATCTTTGAAAAAGTTTTTCTTTTAGCGTGTTGGGAACTCCTCTGCTGCCTTTGCCACAGTGCTGCTAATGCTGTGTAGAAATAGGTTCCTGTTTTGCCCGCAGTACCATTTCACTATGTAATCACCTAGCTCATGAAAATTGCAACGGTGGTGAATAATTTAAAGTGGCTGCATTAAAAAGTATGTATTGTACGGTGTCATAACGATGGTGGTCCAGACACAGGGAGGAAGATAGTGAAGCAGATAAAAAGAAATCCGGGTGAAACATTTTTCTTTGTCGCTCATTTATACTGTTCACATTACATATTCCTCTGTTTCCAATATTCCTTTATTGTTACTTGAGGGCATGCTGGAATTGAGATGAAGACCAACCTACTGTTTAGCAGCAGGGGAGGGGAACGTATGCTATAGTGATGGAATTATCCATTTTAATCTCCCTTCACATCCCACACCAGAAATGAAATGCAAAATGTTGCATGATTGATTCAAAGTACAACAAACAGCAGTATGAAGTTGGATTATTTGCCCTTGGAAGCTGTAAAACCCCAGTGAAGGACAGAATATTGGACTAAGCTGTTCAGCCACATGGGAGACCTGCAGTGATTTTATTTGATCAACTCCATCATGAAATCCCAACTCACCAAGGTCTGCTCCTGGCCAGCCCTCCATGAAAAAGACACTACGTTTGAAATAAATGTTGCTTGGTCTGGGAGAGAATAAATGCTAATGTATTTGTCTGGATGCTGTCGTGTTGCATGTTAACTGAGTGAGTAATGAATGATTTTACAGCAGCTTATGTAATGTGCATATTGTGTATGAGCAGATTTCAAAAGCAGTGAGGTATTCCAAAATAAAGGGTTCGTTAAAGAAACATGTAATTGTATTGAGCTTGAGAAGCACATGTCAGAATTATTATAGCTCATATCATCTTTATACAGTCTGATGGCCCTAAAATCTTCTACTAATCAAAATCTAAATCCATCTTAAAAAATCTAAATCTACTACAGCCTGAGTAATGCTGATGGCTATGCATTTAGATTTTCTGAGACTGGTTTGCTTACTGTTCCTTCAGTAAGAACAAAGACTGGTGACGCTTCATTTAGTCAGTAATATGTACTACAAGAATTACCAGAAGATCTAAGTGTTCCGCAACTCTGACCACTTTTAAAAGCAGGTTTAAAATCCTACAAAGTGTAAATGAAATAAAGGCTTCTGGGTTCTGTTCTCAAAGTAAGGAAAACCTTATTTAAAACCACATTGCCACATGTAATAACACAAATTACTAAAAATCCAGCCCTAGAACATAACCTCGCTCAACAGTATGTGATGCGGTTCACTTCAATTGGCTTGACGGGGATGCTAGGCTACATTCATTTATAAATATAATATTGTTGTTTATTTAAAGCCCCTGAAAACTTGAATTAAAATCTGTAGTATTTTTCTGCAGTTATGGATTGAGCATCTCATTTTAAACCGTTCGGAGCATTTCGACCAAAACTGAAAATAGATTCGGAACCTGAAAAGTTGGTTCCCAGCTGGAACCAAAAAAAGTAGGTTTTCCTCGACCTGAACTGTGAACCGTGATGACATCAGTGGGCGTGTCTTATTCTACAGGTTGGAAAGAGAGGATGGAGAAGGCAACAATGGTCCTTGGTCTACTATGGTAATAGTCTTCTACGTCTTCTTATCATTAATATTTGGATAAAAACAAATATCTGTAATAACAGAACAAAAGCTTGCAAGTAATCAGTGCGATCCGCCATCTTGCTGCTACTGTTTACTTCCATATTGTGCAACGCCCTCCGTTGATGACGAATCCTTGATTACAATGGTTCTGCTCAAAACTGGTGGAAACGCAGGCTGGTTCGTTAGATAGCACCAAGGTTCCAAGAATCCTGAACAGAACCGGTTCAAGAACCAGAGCTAGTTTGGTGGAAAGAGGGGATCTGTTTGGCACACAAGAGGCTTTGGTGAATAGGGCAATGTAGCGATCTCAGCTGTGGAGCCACAACCGCCAACCAAGCATTGCATATTAATACATTCCAAATCCAACTTGTTCTTCTCAAAGAATGAGACAGTTTTATTTAAAATGATCTCACTGGTTATATGTTCATCCTAAGGAAATAGTCAAAGTTTACATACTTATCTAAACATATAGAATGAACCATATGACATATTGTTGAGTAAGGTTATGTTCCGTGCCTGGATTTGTACAAATGTCAATGGGATTTTGAATGAGGTTTTCTTACTTCTGGAACAGAGCCTGGAAGTTCTGGTTTTACTTCCACTCTCTATGTTGTCTGTTGTAGCTTTTCACTTTAAATCTTTATATGGATTGACTTTTTTTTTAATATCAGACTTGCCTTTTCATTTGTCCACTTAACATTGTATCATATATGAATTTGATTCATTTGTTTTTGATTCCTTTTAAAGTTAAAATGTATGTAAAGCACTTTGAAACTGCCTCAGTTTATGAATTAAACCTTGACCACATAACACTTCAAGAAATGAAACATTGCATAAACAAAATACTCAGAAATGTACTTAAGTATAAGTCCTGCAGTTGCTGTTGTTACACACATCCCACTCCACTCGAATGTTCAAAGTTGATATAATATGCATATTCTTCATAATCATATTTGCACTGGGAAATGCCAGCTGGGAAATGAATTCAAACAGCTCCAGTTAGATTCAGAGTGTCTCTCAGCAAACGAATTGCTCCAGTGAAACGGCTGCCAGTGAAACTGCTCCGTGGCCAGTGGTCAGAGATACTTGGCACTTGGCAGACAGGTGTAAAAGTGTGTAACTACACAGAATTGAATGTGAAGCACAGCGCTGCTTACAAGAAGAGCACACAGTCAGCAGAGCCCTTCCCAGTGTTTAAAAACCACACAACACATTAAACCTGCAAGGATAACTTTCTCAACGGCACGTCATTATATCCACACCAGTTTAATCAGCATAACAAGTGGTTAATAACAATTCAGAGTTATCTAATTAGACGATGACCTTTTAATGTTTGTCGCTAAGTTATGTTTTTCACATCGCTGTGTCATTGAGAGATTTAGAGAGAAAACTTAGCAGACACTGCACTTCTCGCTCTGATCCTGTCACTGAGCCAGGAGTTGTAAATGCCATCACATTAACAATGTCTCCAGGGTATAGACAGTCCCCTGCATCTCTATGCAGCATGTTTGTTAAACACTGTTCGGTCACGTCACTGCTGTCATGTGGTCCCGACTGCCCTGGTGTCATACCCACACAGTATCACTTTAATTACTCTGCTGTAATGTAGCTTAAAGAATATAACTTTGTAACTCAAAGAATGAGTCCTCTATCAATTGGATTGGTGGATTTTTCCACTCGGTTCAGTGGCACATGACATCTGCACGCTTTGATTCATTTGGTTTTCATGGCTACGAGGCACCTGGAATTTTGTGATGCATGTTTCACTCAAAAAATGTTTTATTATTGGACTATTTCTTATTAAACATGACAAAGTCTTATACAGTATTCATGCCATTATCATTTTTCACCCCAGACTCATTCAGAAACATACAGTACTATGAACCTGAAATAAAAGGTATTAAGTGTAAATTGGCTTGAGTTGCTTAAATGTAATATTTAAACATCCTAATGTTATTATCTTTACAACATCAATATGAGAGGTCTGCCAGCAATCTTCTTTTCATGATAATGCAAATAAAGTCTAAGAAAGACTTTCTGTTGTTTTACTATATCCATAGATTTTTTTACCCAAGGTCATTTTTTCCCCTGATGTTTCAAAATAATAACTGTTCTGTTTGATCTTTCTTCCCCATTTGCCCTCTAGTGCACACACATTCATTATCATACAGTAGCTGAAAAGGAACATCAAGTATTGTGTACAGTGTAATGATTCAAGGGATGCATCTCTGTTTCATAAAAATAGATTAATAAATAGAAAGAACAAATGTCAGAACATGTTTGTGGATGTGTGCATGTGTCTCTTGGAAACTTTCTGAACATGGGCTCATCCACATTGTATGGAGAAGATCTAAATGGGATCACAATAGTTGAACCTCATTGGAATATAAACTCTCTTTAAATAATCTCTGATAAAAAATAATGTTAACAGTTTCTGTTTGAGTGCTTCATTATTCTGTTGTAGCTCAAGTATAAAAAAATACAGTAAATTTGAAGGCTCAACATATATCTGTTTTTCCTGACATGACTGCGTACCTTCACCTCAGCTAAAAGTTTAGAGGAGCTGCTCAACATAACTGACCATAGCAAATTAGTGGCGCAGAAAATAACATAAAATAGCATAATTCCTCACTTTAAATGGTCCAAAACCAACTAAGATAGACTATACTGAAAAGCGTCCAGTAGTGAGAGTGATGCTGCATATTATCTGTACAGCCACAGGCACAATTATTCAGAATTTACACACATTTTTAGTTTCAGATTTAACATGTACATCTTTCAGTTGTTTATTGTAAGCATTAATACTCATGTGTACATTAGCGGCTGCGCTAAAGTATACTTCAAATATGTTCGTGCGGGCATGCTAGCTGGAGAACATATAGAGGAGCATTTAGCAGCTAGGGCGCCAGATATAATGTATTTCTCAGGAGGTGGTGGAGACCAAAACAGAACAAAACTCAAAGGAGATAGACACGGAGAAAAGTGACTCCGGATGAATGCTAATACCAGGAAAACTTTATAAGGTGATAATATGTTAATGTAACATTTACATCCCCCAAGTGGCCAAAAAAAACAAAAAAACAATTAATGCAGCTTTAACTAACACATGCAGAACACTGATGTACAGCACAATACTGACTGTAAGCTACACTGGTCAGTAACAGGACTTTCCATTTACCTATTTGCACAGCCAGGGGCCCAACATGGCAGTGGGTGTGTGCAGCCAGGACACCCAGATGTTTAGCTTCATGGTTAGCTTCTTGCTTGTAAGGCTATATAAATGAAGCACATGAATAAAATTAATTTGCTTACATTTCTGTATTTTTATGAATGGGCACTCCCTCATTGATGCACTCAGCTCTGCTCTATTCTTACTGTGGTATTTGGCTAACAGTGATCACTTCCTTCCCTTGGGCTGTTTGGAGCCCTTGCTTACAGAAACATGATCTGTTGACATGCAGCCAGTCTGGTGATATATCCCATTCTAATAGGAATGACAGATTGACTGTTTTGCTCGCTAAAGCCCTTTTATAAAGCCATAGATTGCAGAGTAGAGCCTCCACCAAAACCACATCTCTCCCCAATAAATCCAGGGGCCGACAGGGTGTCTATTTAATCATAAATATGCATGGTGGACTCAATTACTCAGCCTGTTATATGCATTGGTCGTCCTGCCCGTTGTTTATTGTGAACCCCTTTCAGAAACAAGCATGTTATTTATTTGACTCAGGTGAAGGAATCCGAGGTGCAAGGGTAATTCTCCCCAGTTTTGGAGTGATTTGTTTTCGTGTGGTTTCAGGGCAGTAATGGCTTGTGCCATTTTGGTGATTGAAAACAATCGATTCTACTTCATAGGACAACACTGGACAACGTGCAGTCAACCACCATCAATATAGTGCATTCATTGAATCTTATTTCTTTCTCTTTTTTTTTTCACCACTCTGAGTGAATTCATGAAAGAAAGCATTGGTAGAGAAATCCCCAGGAGGACATGCCCCTTGATAGAACAGATGTGTCCTAATATTCAGTCCAGCATACTTCCAGTAATTATAGCCAATATATCAAACAGCAAAGATGGAAGATGTTGAAGTTTTTCTAAGAACATGTCTCTGATGTTTAACTAGAGTTGTATTTGAGCTGTTTAGCCAGAAGCAACCATGTCAAGTAAATCTCTATTAACGTCCAGCCTTCCCCTTTTTAGGTAGTAAAACATGTATGTGGTTTCTGTGTATTTTAAATAGGTAGTTTCAAACTTGACCACTCATTTTAAGATATTGTTAAGCAACAAATGCAGGAAAACAACATTTCTTCATTATTTTTCTCTGAACTCTGAAGACTCCAGACATAAATCATAAACAGTAAGATTCTGTTGCTTCTTCTTGTCATTATTCAGTGACATCTCACAACAGGGAACAGATGCTAATAGCTGGTGAGAAGTGAGACAGATTGCTTATTAGGCATGCTGAAACTGAACTAAAAAAACACCCACTGTCTTGCAATTATTCGGCGGTCTCTGCCTCAGATTACAGCTTAATTGAACTTTTCACAATCATACCATTGCAAACTATTCCTCGGGTCAAAGTTGACTGGGTGGCGAAGGGCACTGAAACTTAAAAGACATCATTAACTCGGCTCCTCTCATAATTATCCTCTTAGGCTGGTGGCTCAGCTCAGATGTGAGGTCAATTACAAATATACTTATTTGCAATGAGGTGCATGTTAGCGGGTGGTGTGCAATTTCAAGCTCAGGAACAAAAGAATCAGTTATCTGCCAACTGCAGTATATACTCCAAAAGATGTGTTCTAACAAAAATATACAAATCTTGATCATTATTCTGCCAAAGGAGAGAGTGACTTTCAGTGGTAAAGTAAGATTATGTACATTTTTGGAAGAGGTGAAATCACAATCTTCCTCCAAACAGTGCCTGAAATGGGCCGGTACTCACCAGGGTTATAAAAAAAAACAAAAAACGTCAGGGTCAGAGCCAATCAGAGGCAGAGTAGGGGTGGGTCTTGCGGAATATGGGTGGAGAAAAAGTAACACCTGTGTAACTGTGTCATGTATGAAATAAAATGCACAAAACTACATTTGAGGTGGGATATATTACCACGATATGCATAGAAATATAATAGCTACCATAACTAATGATGGCAAACTTTAGGTAGATGCTGTGTAACTGACATCACGGAGTCAGTCCACTGACTTAATGACTCTTACACTATGTTTTAGCATGTAACAGGAAACATTTTGGTTTTTTACCGGAAAAGTAAAAAAAAAGAAAAAAAAAAGGAAACAGCTTCAGCTGAGTGTCAGACATAAGGAAGTTGGAAAGAGATGAGTAGTGCATTGCTGCTTTTGGTCACTTCATGGGATTTATAACCTGATTAATAACCCTAACCTGCATGAATTCATGATCCTACTTGAGAGCAACAATAAGCTGTAAAAACACCTTTATTGAAATATTATCACCTTTTAAGATGTTATTGGGAACGTGTTGCAAACTGTTGCGCAACATTAGCCTTCATTTGGATTTGTGTTTCTATCCACCTGACAAATATAAGTCCAACATTTCCTCTACTTTAGCTCTGTTTTGGTCTTGACCAACTCTTGGAGGCAAATATCTAGCATTTTAGTAGCTAATTGCTCTGCTGTGTTCATCAGCTAGTTGCTAACTTGATTAGAGCAGCTTTAAAGCAACAGGCTCTAGAGAATCTTGGGAAATTACAGGAAATTCAGTGTTACATAGTCTCACTACAAATCAGAGGTTTGTAGCCTAGCCCAAAGTTTAACTGGAAAACCAGAACCTATGTGTTCTGATGCCATTTATAAGGCTTATAGATGGTAAAATGTTGCTTTTTATCTTCAAGGACCTCATGCTTACTCACACAATGTCTCACTGTGACAGAGAAGTGACACTGGCTGTTTCAATCGATGTCCTTGCCTGAAGCATCAATGAGTAAAAAAGAGCCTGATCAGTCTATTCATATAAAAGTGCGGCATCTTTCTGGAGTGACGTGGTTTTCCACATGTTCATGAATAAGTCATCTAGAGCACAACCACTGAGGTAAACAAATCAGCGAGATGAGCCCCAACTGCAATAAGAGAATTGTAACAGATTGTTCATTTCTAGTCTACTGGCTTCAGATAGAAGGCGACGCTGTGCTTTGCTTTCCCTCTGAAGGTCGCAGGCACTTTGAACATCCAGCACTGTGGTTTGAAAATTAGATTCATTAATAATTATCATTGCCTCACTCCGAGGATACTGGTAATGTTCCTGAGCAGCAAATATTAATATTTCAGCCCCGGTAGGAAAGCTTTTAAAGCAGTCACTCACTTGGCCATTCAAATGGATTAAGACGGATCCTGTTCTCCCTCTTTACCTGGCTTTTCAAAATTCTTTCCCCCCTCTTATGGCTGATGTTGATATAAGAACATGTTTGCAGGAAACTGCAGTGACAGCCCCCAAAATTGTCTTCCCACCACTCTGCATGTGTTCTTCTTGAGGAATCGATGAATAGATGCTAATGGATTATCTGTGGCTGAATAAGACCTAGTGAATAAACAGCTGCTGGATTCAGTTTCTGCTCTAAATATTAGAAGCACAGATGATTATGTGTCCAATCACCAGCACTTATGGAAGAGTCATTTCATCCCAGCAGGATGTTGAAAAGGAAGGGGGGGGGGGGGGTTCTTGGAAGGCACAACACATCTCAGAAGAATCTGAATGCTGCTGATGAGAGCTGGCTTTGTTTGCGAAATATGCACATTTCCTAAACCGTATGAATGAAGTCACTGTGTAGTGGAATGCCTCCTTCAATAGACTGAGAAATCCCTCCCTCTCCCTCCGTTGTTCACTGACAATTACAATTTCAACAAGCCACAATAGCTGCTTCATTGGCCTATTAGGTATATTGCAGGAAAACATCAATTTGTGGCTTTTATATTTGCTTTAAGTAAATTAAGGAGAGTGCAGTAAGGATTGAGACTTGGCCCCAAAAGTACCATTGGAAACTGGGCAGTTGGGCATAAACTGCTCTAAGACAAAGTCCAGTGTGAGGGGAATAAATAAGAGCCACTCTTTGCTAACAAGTAATCTCTATAGAGAAGAAGTGAACTTGAAATCTCTGTGTAGAAGCCCTGGACAGGAGGAGTTTCTCACACACTGTGCAGCTAGACTGACAGTGTCAAGGTTACTGTACGTCATCAAATCAAATCAAACTTTATTTGTATAGCACCTGTCATACAGGTTAGTGCAGTTCAAGGAGCTTCACAGATGATAAGATAATAAGACAGAACAAGTGTACACTGTAAAAACGACAACAAAAGAAAACAATTTAAGAATTTGAGACCTATGTAAGCGAGAAAATAAAAATGATGAAAATGTAATAAAATAGATTTAAAAGCTATAATAATAAAAACAATAATAATAATAATAATAAATAGAGTTATATTAAAGCTAGACTAAAAACTAGATCAAATAGATTAAAAAGACAAAAACAAAACAAAGAGATGATATCAATAAGATTGATAATATATATATGACAATATTAATAATAATAAAATAACAGATAAAATTAAATAGAATGGAGTCATGGAGGCTCTTTATCGAGATGACAGTATTAGTAAGCACCATCCATATTCATTTGGGAGATCCCTCACTGCCATAGGTTTTGGGTTTCATCGCCATCTTAAAAAGGATTATCCAATTACAGCTTTTCAAAAGCCATGACCACACAGAGCAGAGCTGCGGTCCGGCTCAGCCAGCTCGGGACACCGCTTGAAATTCAATTCATGAATTGGAAATGGAACTAACTAACCACTGGTCTATTTCTGTAGGCTGGTTTTTTTTTTTGCCTCCATGAAGAAATGGCTTTGATTCAGGCTGCAGTCTGTATCTCACCAACTCACAGTGTTACGGGTGGACGGTTTTGCAATTAATGGCAGGCTGAGACACAAACATGCCAAAAAATGTTGGAAATTGAAAGATGCTGAACTCAGATGTTGAACCCCCCCCTCCCCCTCCCCCCCCACTCCATGAGCCCACAGCAAACTGATTGCTCCTGACCCCCATCTCTTCTGTGAGTGAATACCAATAATGTTACTGGGAAACTTATTTATCTGGAGTAACTTTCCATTTGAGTTGAACACAGAGAATTTAAAAGAGCCATTTACTTAATCCCCCCACCCCCCTCCTCTTCTTTCTTGCTTTGGCTTCTTTTTGTTTTGTTTTTTGACTTCCTTCCTCTTTTCAACTCACTGTTTGTCCAACTATTGTTTGTGTTAATGCTCTAAAGCTTTTACTGGCCTGAGGGTAGCCCCGGGAGCTGGACAAGGGAAGGGGCACAATGTTGTAAAAGTTGTGAAAAGAGACTTTATGAGTCGGTGTCATGGGTTGATTAAATGAAACTGAAATAATATGAGGCAGTAGCTTCGAAAGAAAAAAAAAAGGTCATACAAGGATTGCAAGATGTTTTTTTTTTTACATAAAACGTTTATCTGAAAAGACAGACAAGAATTGCACTGTAATAGCACTTTTTAAAATGTCAATAAACATGTGTTGCAAGCATGCAAGTATATGTCTGTGAAATAAAGACTGTGAGGCACTATCTGCCTCTGGAAAGGCTTTCAATCATGCTCTCTTTACTATGTTGCATTTAGGTGAAGCCAGAGGGCATATTCTCTGCCCTCGCTTTTGCATACAAGAACATTTTCCTCTGATTTCTGAAGCTTACCGCCTTGTTGTGGATTCATAGTCAGAGGGGGTACATACAAATCAGACGGCTCAGACCTGCATATTGCAACATCTGCAAAAATCAATTTCTGCTATTGGCAGGACATTGATTCCCTGTGAATGGATGGCGAGTCCAGGTGGGGACAGGAGACGGGTATTGCAGGAGACACACACACACACACACACACACACACACACACACACCAGAGGACTGCTTGATAAGTGTCTGCGAGCCATGTGGGCCCTGTCCATTGCAGCACCATTAATCCAATACAATATGTCTGCTTAATGCTGTGTGCCATGAGGAGAGGCAACACTTATCATCTTTAACGTCTCTGGTAGGACATGGCTGGGGAGGAATGTTCCCGAAAAAAGGGGAGGGTGTTATCAGACTTTACTTTAAGAGCGTCATTTAAAGGGTCGTTTCACCCACATTACGATCCAGCCATGCAGATACTTCTGAGGTTGCTGTATGTAGCTGTAACACTGCAGTTAGAGACTGTAGATTAGTTCCAGCCCAAATCAAACCAAAGATTCATCAGATCAGGTAAAGCTCCTTTGTATTGCTATGGGTCTCAAGGCTGTGTGTCAGTTATGCAATATTATATCCTTCTAAAAGGTGTACTTGAAAACAGGGGTTTGTATCTGTAACCGTAGTTTTGCAAACTTGTACATTTTGTTTTCTGTCTGCAAACTCAGTTGTGCAAGTCTGTGCATTCAGACACAGGCTTGCAAACTCATTTTTACAAAAAATACTTACACACATGTGCGCGCGCATGCTTATGGACTTTTGACAGGTTTACTGCGTGGTGTGTTTTATACACAGGGTTTCGCAAAAGAAACAGGCTATTTGCAAGGGAGGGAGGGTGGGATCTCCAGCTTCTGACCAATCAGTGTCTTTGGAATCGCTATGCCTAACACAGTTGGCTAGTCAACACTGTCAGTCAACCATCGTGCTCAGTCAACATAGAGCCATGTAAAGAGATCCAACCCTGGAAGATGGACTCTGCCAGGCCTCCGTGACCACCAGTAAAATACATAAATTTGTGTCAGATGTAACATCTAGATCTAGATATGTTAGCAAGTCACTAACGTAACTTAACTTACTAACGTAGTTATTTAACCCAAACCATGATCTTTTCCTAAACCTAACTAAACTGTGACCGTTTCACAACGTTAACCACGTTTATTATTGTTGCCATGACGACGAAGGTCCAGTACGCCTATATATGTTATTTTGGGAGTCACTGACAAATGACCTAATCTGTCATTTAGGTTGGAAGACTTGTAATAAGCTAATATCAGCTGATATATCAGTCTGGACGAATTATCGATGTAGCTATGATGTGTTGCTAATGTATGCTTGTTACTTGATAACAGATCATGTTGCAGCCACTGTTGGTGTTCACTCTATGTTCAGATCTTATTATCTTTGGATCTACCTGGATCGGGTCTGACTGTCCTTGCGTCCGTTTTAGATTGGGTCTCTTTTTCTGAAAAAGTATTTATGCACGTAGGGTAGTTCGGGTAGCTTTTCCACACATCTGAAAACCTCTATTGTAGATAAACTACAAAGGACTTTTATTGTATTATTGTGGTAAAAACAATAAGCTAGACTCACTTGGCGGCTGTCACTCTGTGGTGCTGGTAACAACAACCAGAACTAAGAGAATGACTGAAAAGTCAGACTGGAAAGGAGAACTCAAGTGCAAACTGAAAGTATTAGCATGCGATATAAACAGTATACTGTATAGTTGGCAACACAACCATGTCGCCAGAGAAGAACATCAGCAGTGGATAATTCCTCAATTTTTTTTTTTTTTGGTTCAATGCCAATGTTTTTAAAATTCTCGCTTTACACAATATATACATGGCAACTAGGATATGGTTCAGGTTAGAGAAAAATTGTGGTAATGGCAAACAAATTAGGTTAAGAAACAGTTAGGGCCAGGCACCTAAAACACTTGGTTAAAGTGGTTATAATCTATATTTTTATAGTAACAATGCATCAAATGACAGTGTAAAAGGGGTCACTTGAAGTGATGAACCCACAGAGAATTTTCACCTGATTCTGCAGCTCCCCTCGCCTTTACACAGCTTTATGGTGAGTTTCAGCTCTTTGTTTAGCTGTCTGCCCGCAACTTTACTGTTTTGGTTCACTCTCACTGCTCTCATAGCAACGTTTTCAGAGAAAAAGCTCTGATAAAGCCACTGTACAGTACCTGCTCAGCACCAAACAGCAGCCAGACACAGTTAGAGACTAGCTGGTGAACACAGTGCTAAAGAGAAGCTAAAGAGCCAGATATTTCCCTCAGGAGTTGAGAGAGAGCAGAACAGAGCTAAAAGAGAGTGAATACATGACTTACATTCATCAGGTAGTCAGAAACATGACTCCAAATGAATGATAATGTTGCAACAAAAGTGCTGGACGTGTAAATAAGCAACGGTTTGCTAACAAATTTGCTATATCAACTTAAAAGGTGATGACATGTCAGTGTTGTGTTCACAACTTCTGCTGCCCCTAAGTGGCCAAAAAAAAGAGTTATTGCAGTTCTAAGATTGGCGTTACAGTTAATAAAAAGTCAAATGTTAATCGCAAGTCTGTGATGGGAAGCAAACTCCTGCATGGAAGTCAGACCTGCTACATGCCTGTCCACCACCCTGACCTCCACACCCTTACTTTCCACCTCACTATGAAAAGGGCACACTACTTCCTGCATTGGCTGTATGCAGGCTGGATGTAAATTGTGATCTGTGCAATGGTCTAATGTATACTAGAGCCCAAACATTAAGGATTTGTATGGTATTAAGTTCTTGTATAAAATTGTAGCGTACTGTATTGTATTGTATAGCAATCAAAGAATGGACTGCATAAGTGTATAATATAGAACCTGTATGTGACACCTGTATATTTAAAATGTATAATCAGTGACGTGCAGTCATAAAAAAAAACTTGCTGTGGTTTATTTATTCATTAAGAGGAGGAAATTCGGACTTAAGCTCATCTTACCCACCATTGCGCCACATGGCCCCTCACCTGTTATCATGACAAGTAAAATACTAACAATGATAAGAGAAAATCAATTTGTCCACTTGACTGTTCTATAAATTTGTTTTCTGTATGATTTCAACATTTCTACGGTCAAAATTGCTAAATTTACGCATTTCCTGTTCAAATCCATGGGAGAAGGAGCAAGGTGAGGCAGCGATGAACTGTGCTACACACACTGACTGACGCAGGCAGTTGGCGCATGCCCATTGCTGTCTCCCTTTATATCGCCAATATACATGTTTGATTACACATGTACTGCACATGCTGACGTTCCACAGTCTGTCTAATATATTTAATGAATGTGTGTGACATATTTAGTCTTTCTGATCGGCCATAAATGCGCAGTGAAAATGCACAGGGTGAGGCAGAAAGTACCGTGCCGCACTGATAGGGGGCAGTGCTGAGCCCCATAGGCACAATGGGGAACACTGAAATATAAGCTTCTATTTTGGGTTCATATATTTTTACATCCGACTCCAGAGGAGTCAGTGCCTCATCAGTCATGAACCTCACCGCACATCACTGTGTATAATGTAATATGATCCAAATCTTCTGTAAACTGCTTTGGCAACAAAATGTTTTTTTGTTCATGCCAATAAAGTTAACTGAATTGAAATACTATTCCTGAGGATCCTGGGCTGGGGGATCAGGTAAAGTCAATAATTTGACATGGTTAGTCATTAGCTGGAACTTCCTGCTGGCAGTAACCTTCCCCATCGATGTGAACAGGCGGAGCACCAAGGAGAGCTCCCTGGCCATTAAAAACCACAGGATCAGAACCCTGGAGAGTGCCGCAGTGTGCAGTCCTGACAAAGGTCTCTGAGATTTCTGTTGCCACCCCAATTTAATGGAAATGAATGGAATTTCATTGGTGGTGCTAACTTTGGGTTTGATTTTGGCAAACTTTGAACACCGAAACGAAAATGTATCTGCTGACTTAACGCTCATAATGATAAAACGCCAATTTCAAAAAACTAAATTTGTTACATTAATAACCTTGTTTTCGTGTAAATAATATTGTCCCCACCCATTAGACATATTACAATTACAAACATTCAAATAAATTACCTTATTATGATTCATATGGAGGTATAAAGGTGGGATTAGGAAGCTCTCCCCCAGGAAATAGTTAAATGCTCTGACAACAGAGGGAGAAGGAATGTGGCAGTATGAGCAGTAATCACCGCAGATGGGTCATCAACATCACCATCTGACTGTCTTCAAACCAATGTGTTTATATATAGCACACTTGCTCCGAACACATGATGCAACATGTGTTTAAGCAGGTTTTAACAGTGTGTGTGACACTTTAATTCTATAATCCTTTACTCTTTCATTTTCATTTGTTGTAGCCTGTTGATATTTGTCCTTGTGGGAAAATGAATCACCTCTCGAAGGCACAATCTGCCTGTTTTATTCCCTCATGGCAGCATCCTCTGCTGTGAACTAGAAAGCAGCCAGCTGTTGCAGTAGTCAGTGACCATTTGTACATCCCTCTGTGCTACTAAGTGCTCATCAGCTATCACCATAACCCCCGGTCATTAAACACAGAGAGCTGCAGAGTCTATATCAAAGAGATGAACTTCCAGCCTTGTTGTTTCCACCAATTTCACTCAGTCCTGTCGACAGTCCTGAGACACTCTAACTGTATAATTTCTGTCCCAAGCAGCCAAACATGATGTCTCACTGTTTCTTTTTTTTTGTTTTTTTTGCAAAACAGTATATTCATGATTCAGTCCAGCCTGCATGTTTCACCTTACAGGTATTTCTCCAGCTTGCCCTCAGCTGCTTATGTGCAAAGCCATTCTATCATCCTGGAGGGACACAAGATCAGTTGCAAAATACATGCAGATGTGCAGCGTAAAAATCTCATGTTCCTATGTGGGCTGTTGAATTCTTTATTGCTGTTTAATAAGTCATAGAAGCTACCATCCCTGGCACTGCACTTAATTGGAAAGACATTAATATCTTCCAATTACCGGAAGCTCCTGTTGAGACCTAAAAGGAATGAATCTAAACAAGTTCATCATAGGTAAAATAATTCAGTTTCATTTGCTAAAGCGATTTACTTTCCCTGAAGCGAGGCTGGTGATAAAATCTGCACCAGGAGAGAAGCTACCAGGAATAGCTTCTCAGAAAACGTGGCTGTGAGGAGAAATAAAAGAGCAGCAGAACAAAATGACTGTATTACTGACTGCATTAATTAGAGTAACCATATGGTGGAAAATTACAAATATGGAGAAAGACAGTCCAACATTATCCTCCATCGCTCAGTCTGGATCCCCAGCTCCTCCCCCATGCGCGCGGGGCTTCATTTGATCAAATCCTTCAACTTGGACCACTTAGGCTCAGCCGCACTTTTTACAACACTGCATTTTGGGCAACGCCACAACTTGCGCAGCAGTTCCTCTTCCACAGCCGAGCGGCATTTTACACCCCGAAAAGGCAGAGAGAAGAGTCGGGGAAAGGACTTCTTGCATCCGCAGCATCCTTCTCTGCCTCAGCTATGGTGAGGGAGGACATATTTTGCCCAAAGTGGCACAGTGCGCTTTGGTTTTTGCTTTTGATGATACTCTGTTTCTTTCATGCCGCCAAAGCTGAGATAACTTGCAGGTCGTGCCAGCCTGGAGATAAGTGGCGTGCACGGGGATTACTGCTGAAATTCGACACAAGTGAGTCCGCAACAGGATTAAAAGGAGAAGTTTTTGGACATGGAGATGGGGCAGGGAGATCCGGGGCTGCAAGTGCCGAAAGTCGGCGGCTCCGTTGCATAGCTGGGACCGCCGAATGCGCTCCAGATCGGACGGAATACACGGAGCCAAGGCTGAAACGGAATACAGACAACCTGCACGCAAAAGGCGAAATTGGTGAGAGCGAGTTTGCGAAGATGAAAGTTTCTCATGTCAGTATGAGTGGTCAGCAGAAGACCGGCGATGGGGCAGCTTTTACCTCTGCCAGCCGGTACAGAAAGCGCGCCAGAAGGAGCAGTGATGACAATAAAGTCAGACCCCCCGGTTCAGCCCAGAGTCAAGACCCGGGAGAGGGCATGAGCTCGGCGGCTGGACGCAGAGTGACGCGCTCTGAATTGCGCTGGAGCGGAGAGGAGCGGAGAGCCGCCGGTCCGAGGCAGGAGGAGCTAAAACTTAACAGTTCAACGTTCGCCTTGACCGGGGATTCATCTCACAACCAGGCTATGGTGCACTGGTCCGGGCAGAACAGCAGTGTAAGTGATTCAGTATGTCCACTTTAAGCATCACTGGCCATACATCCACACTGGAGAGAAATGTGCGCATATGTTGGCCGTCAGGTGGGCACACACACCACCCTCAAGAGAGAGGAACCAAACCTCAGTCGGCCGTTTAAGATTTGTGTGTGTGTGTGTGAGAGAGAAAGGGAGAGTCCAAAAGAGAGGCACACTTCTTTAATTAAATAGTCACCACCAAGTTATGAGATGAAACTGCTTCCAGACATCAGTCTTTCACTAAACAATTTTTTTTTCAACAACAAAGACTGAATACCTGGGGTTCAGTATAATAATGGATTGTAGTATAGAATAGCATTAAGAGAATCACAAGTCTATGATTTCAATTATGATTTGATTATTTAAACCACAGTATTTTGATCACAAATTAAAACAAGGCCTAAAAATGCACACACTTCTGCTCTGGTGAGGGCTTTTATTTAAGTTGTAGAGTGACCTCAGTAGAGGAGGAAGAGAAGGGGGGCGTTATCTCAGGAGCTTCTTCAGTCTGAGCAGCTGAACTGATGTCAGGTTAAAACTGTTCATGTTGAGCAGGGAGCATCTCTGTCCAGAGGGCAGGATTTTCAAGTAGCGCCGTAGGTTGTGGGAGAAGTAAAGCTATTTCAGCCCTCCTTCTCCCTTTTCTGAAGCCAGGCTTCCTGATCCACGGGCCTGAAGCACCTGCATGTGAACTGTGGAGCTTCAGAGCGGCCTCTACTCTGAGCCCCCTCGCTTGTTGGCATTTGATCCTTTCATGTAATGAGGAAATCAGGGGTTTTGTCAGTGTGGCAGGTCAGTAGAGGTGTAAGGACGTTTACAGGTCCTCCAGACTCTAGAGCAGGTAATAAGTTGTTCAATTATTTGCTCTGTATTTGAGTTCAACATGAGGGTGGCGCACACATCCAAATCAGATCCTCAGTAACCTCAGTTGTGTATGTAACACTGTGTAGCTATAGAATCAGTCATGGACAAAATCTGTCTGGACAGATTCATATCTTCAGTCACCGTTTCAAAGTGAATCTTTGAGCATGTTTTTCTTTTAACAAATGATAAAACATGTTCATATTTCTCAAAGACAGTTGTTGGGAAACATATCGTAGGCTGCAACTAATGAGTATTTTCATTATGAATTCAACTGCTGATTGTTTTTTTTAATCAATTCAACGATTAATTATTTTGTCTATGAAATGTCAAGAAATAGTGAAAAAAATGTCTTATCATAATAATTTAGAGCCCCATGTGACATCTTAATGTAGCTTTTTTGTCTAAAATCCAAAGATATTCAGTTTACACTGAAGTAATGGGGAGCAAATCCTTACATTAGAGTTTGTAGAACCATTAAATGTTTACATTACATTATCGGTTATGAAAATGATTATTTTGATAAATTTTCTGATAGACAAATCAATAAATTGACAAATGATTTCAGCTCTAACAAATTGTTTTGGTATCAGCAGTGAAGCTTGGGTATCAAATCAGCACTCGCATGGCGAATGTTTGGATGGCGCAGTCCTAAGTTGCACATGAATGGTCAAGGTTCTCTTTTTAATGAGTCTCCATGGTACAAAAAGGGAGCGTTTCCTAATTGTGTGGGTGTGTTTCCACATCACTGCTGGATGTCATTGTCCAGGTGATTACGATGTCAAACGTGTCCTTCACCTGAGTTCAGCTCTTTCAGGCCGTTGTGCTCCCTTCTGTCGCACATCTTTAGTGGTGTCACAACTCCTGTAATTTATCAAAATCCAGTCCAGTCCTCCACTTTTGTGTAAATAAAAACACAACATAAAAAATGAGTAAAGTTGGCATTAGAGTCCAGACAGTGATGTCAAAGAATGTCATAATGCCCCTTTTGAAAAGAACCACTTTCATTTTGCAGAAATCCCTGCACGAGTCCCTTAGCAGCCTGTCTCCTTAGAGAATGAATGTGTAGTGTATCTACCTCTGTATTGGAGCTGGCAGTGCTGCTGGATGTATCACTCTGTGCAGTGTCATCCATGGTGCAACACATTTCATTATTTGTTTTACCAGCTGCCTTTTTACGCAGCATTTTGTTCGTTGTTTAGAGAAAACAAATACTGGGTGTAGGAGAAAGAGGAAAAAAACGTCTTGTGCTGAATCTGAGCATCAATCAGAACCTATACAGACACACTTTCTGTTGTATCCCAAGTGATAATCTAAGCCTAAATGCAATTTTAGATTAGTGCTTTAAACTTTAATTAACATGGGAAGAAGAAAGTCTTTTTGCAGCTTAACCAAAAAAAAGCACTGGAGCACAGTTCAAATGTATTCATTTGCTGCAAGGACTGATATCTCGACATGACGGCTTCTTCTTCTTCAGTCAAAATATAATTATCATGGACTGAGAATCCAAGCCAATAAAATCATGTATAAATCGTCTTTTTATCCTTCAAAATCTGCCGTCCTGGGAAAAAAAAAACAACAAAACTGAGCGTTTGTCCTCAAACTGGGCTTTCCATGAGTCAATGTCCTGACTGTTCCACAACTGCACAGCTCGGTGTTACACCCACACCACTTAACCCTGTCTGTAACAAAACCAATTACAGTCAAACACGTATCACCAGCATGCCCTCCACTTCGCTTCTGACTGAAATTCCATCCTGTGCCTCAGGTGTTTCTGTGGGCTTGACAGACTACTGTAGCTCATGACAAAAAGTGACCTTGCAGTGGAGGCAAGGGAAAAAAAAATCCCGAAAATGTCAAAAACTGGTTATTTTTTGCTTCTCTGCTTCTGCCAATTTGTTTACCCCCAAAACAAAGCAGTTATTACTATTTAGCAGCCCTGTTTGATTTTGTGACGTGCATAGATGCTACTTGTGTGACAATGAATCAATTTGCCCCTATTCTTTCAGTTGACGCAAACAACTTACTCGAGTCGTGCGGAAATAGAGGATCCCGCATTAAATATGTAGAGTTGTTGCTATAAGCAGGAACAGACGTCCTTGGTCTTTACAATCTGAGCTGCTGTATAAATAAACAGATGAGTCAACAACATGTCGTGGAGCTAAAGTGAAAAGGATACAGATAAGGGCTTTGCTGCTCTTAATATTTAACCTTTAAGGCGTTTACAAGCTTGTCTTTTAACCATCCCACATTACTGGAAGCCTGTATGTCAGATTGGATTGGAGGTTGTAATTATGACTCATGAAACATTGGCCACAGGAGTCGTATAAGCCTCGTAGAGCAAATACAGGGAAATGCACGTATTATGAGTAAAAATACACACACAGCAGCTGAATGGACAGTACTGCTTTAGTAAATGATGGCAAAAGTCTATAATAAGACAGGGATGCAAGCTGTAGACTTGGAGACATGGGATTCCTCAGGCGCTATGCCCCTTATGAGTGCTTGCATATTCATTTGTAGTGGAATATGAGCAGCACTGTAAAAAAGAAAGTGTGTACACACAGTTGCCTTCAGCGCTGAACGTTCCGAGTTCAGACCTCACTTTGGGCAAAGTGAGGTCTGTGGACTTTTAGTTTTCACTAAAAGTCCATGATCTGATCATGACCCAAGTTTTCTGCCACATTAGTCAAAGACCCAAAGCTTAACCTTTTCCAAAAGTGACTCACCCTCTAAGAGAAAGTGACCTGTGGCTATACTGTTTAGTCAAACTGTGTTTTCAGTTCATTCCGGGATTTACTTTGTAATTTGGTAGGATTTTGTTTTTTTTTGGTGAATCCACTTTCTCTCAGCCTTACCTTTTTGTCTGTCTGCTTCTGCTACATTCCCTAGACAGACATTTGACAGCTCTGAGAGAACCAGAGCGAACCTGTTGCATTCAGCTGTGTAGGTGGACAGCACTGTAGTGATGGCAAGGAAAGATCTAAAGAATGAGTCCCTCTGTAGTTGAGACAAATCAAGAGTCATACATCTCATTCAAAACTGAGAATGTCAAACTGTTAATGTAATGTTGGGATAAATTGCACCTGAAAAATGTCATTAATTTCAAGTCACCAAAAATTTAATCACAAATTGTGATAATAACAAATAATACAAGGAATTATAATAAGTTTATAATAATACGTTTATTCTGATGACGTAAGTTTGTGGAATATTGGACAATCCTTGTGAAAATTATTGCAGTCTGTGTGTTGGTTTGCGCCCTTCATTCTCAGTGTCTCTAGGGGGGGAACCAGTGTGTCTGGCACTCCTCAGTGGTAGTATCAAAAAGAAAATGTGGCAAAGTTGAACATTTTGTATACACGTGGCTTTAATTAACCCTCTTAAACTTACATAGACAAAGAAACATCTGGACATAGTTTGATATTTTTGCCAATTCTGAGCTTATCCTTTCAATCAAGTGTTGTACATCTTATGATTTGGGGTAACCTACCCTTTCTTTCTGGTGCAGTGTAAAGTCACCCTCATGCATTAACCTTGTGTGAACATACCATATTTAACATTAAAAAAAATGCCCAGTGAAAAAAACTTGTGTTTTGTTGAATAACTTCAGAGTCAACCTGGGAATTTGTGTTTTTTCAATGTGAAAATTTGTATTTAGGCGTTTTGGAACTCCATGTGAAGTTTGGTGCAAATACACCTTCGTCTCAGTGAGTTACAGCCATTTATTGGATGTTGCCCTGGGTGTTTTTTCAGTAGGCAATGTGACAATATAAACATTTTGGTGCTGTCTTTATATTTTGGTCATTATCACCTCTGAGAGTAAATATCAAAGTATGGAGTGAAAATAGTCTCAATATTATTTGTAAATGTGTATTCCATGATTTGTAACTGAAAAACAAGATTTGTAACTGAAAAAAAACGATTTGAAAATATTTTACTTACAGACTTTTAACTTCAGCTTCTCAGATCTGATCCTTTTCGCTTTCAAAAAGCTTCCCGCGCATACAAATGTCTCGTGTTATGCACGGATCAGGTTACTTTCGCTTTCGGGATTTTGAGACTATTTTAACGCTGGTCCCAGCTCCACAGATTCGTAAATGCATGATGCGTTTAAGTGCTGGTGGAAACTGGGACATCTGGGCTTTCGGCGTATTCGTGTTTAATTTCAGTGGGAAAGACGTTTTTCTAAATAGACAGAATAGCTTGTCGCCCCTCGATTAGAGCACATGCATTTACCAACCACAGACTCTATACAGTAACCTATAAATGTAAATATATGGTTTAAATAAGCTACTGCTAGGTGGTAGAGTTGGTCTGCTGGGAAAACAGCCCCTCTGTGGTTAGGGGTAGGTTCAGCCGGCATCCGCTTTTTGCCTGGACTGGCTGTTTTCCCAAAATATTTTCAAATCGTTTTTTTCAGTTACAAATTTTGTTTTTCAGTTACAAATCATGGAATACACATTTACAAATAATATTGAGACTATTTTCACTCCATATCAAAGTGTTATATATTATTAAAAAATAGACCACTTAATCTGTCCATATATTTCCATCACAGTGGCAAATGTGCAAATTTCCACCATGGTCTATGATTCCGTTTCCAGTCAAGTGAGCCAGCAAGCTTGTGTTTGCACCCAACGCTGAAACATGTGACAGCACTACGCAAACTCAGCCTGTGCCAAGATGTCACTATAGTTGTGAACTTTAATTGGATAATTTGATCTTTAATCACTGGACTGGTCCAGAAAATAAAGGCTCATCGGAGCCTCCATAAGAACCACCGAAACATCTGGATGTTGCTTTTTCATCTTTTACGTCACCATGTCAGAAATATACACGACAAGCGTTACCAACCAACTGCCATTTATAATTATGGAAACAGAGAGAGAGAAATACAATTGATTAAACAAATACCTGCTGAGTTCTTGGTGCTGGCAGTGCAGCATTGAGATTCTGAGAAAAAGGTTACAGGCAAAGAGCAGTCTCACTGTGGGGCCTGTGGCATATAGCTCAGATGGATGTACAACATGCACCAGGACAGTATTATTTACATTATGAAATGTCAGACATTGAGTACTTTGCTCTGTCACTCAGATGGATTCGGGCTGACATATTGCCTATCAGTCTAAGAAGTTTACTCTTGAACGTTGATGCTTCCAGAGACGGAGGACATGTCCTGCTGGAACATCTCCAATAAAAGCAAACAGGAGCAGGTAAATTATAAACTGAAACCGTACAGAGAAAACAGTAGTGCCTCAGTTTTTGTCGCACAGCCACAGTAATATATCAAACAATTTTGTCACCAATTAATGAGGAGTCGATCACATGACGCTCTTTGAAGCTTTGTGAGAAACTCACTCACACATGCCATCTCAGTTGACAGCCTGGCACTACCTCTCTAGATGCTGAAGGAAGATATGGTTGTGTATGAGTTCTCATAGCCATGGCAACACCCAATTTACTGCCAACCCCAGATCTGTTTCACCAAAGTCACGTCTCTGCTGTGCAGTGGTATTCTCTCTACACCATCAAGCCTTCATAATTTGCTCATTTTCAGACATTTGAGGGCTGTCAACATCACGCGGAGGTATAGGACGAGCCATAAATTGAACACATTTACAACCTGCTCATCCGAGAGGGCAGAAATCAAACATGCAATTTAGAGAAGACGTATGATAAATTGACAAGATTTGTGCAGCAGGGGAAGGTTAGAGGACAGGACATCTCACCCTTTGATATACAGTGCAATATTATCTGATAGTTTGTCGAGTTTGAACAAATTTGTTGTCTTGTTGAAAAAGGGCAGTGCATTGAGGGTTGTGTTCAAATTAAATGATTTTTTAGTCATAAAAGTTTAGCATACATCTGCTACATCTACATACAGATTTTTAGTCATGCCAGCTGTACCCAATATCATGTATTTGGTACAGATATTTATGGCGGCCAGAGGATGCATTTTAAAGACTTTGGTCATCCACTGACTCTTCCTTCTTCAAAGGTTTCACTTATCCTGTGAAATATCTCAACATCTACATGATTGGTTGGCACACAAGTTAGTACCAAGAGTAGTAGTTCCCAGAGGATGAATACTAATGACTTTGGTGATCCTCTGACTTTTCCTCTAGCACCACCAGGAGGTTTACATTTCTGTTTTTTACAACTGTTGGATGGTTTGCCATGAAATTTGGTACACACATTCATGTTTCCCTCGGAATTAATTATAATCACTCTACTGATCCCGAACCCGAAAATAACCTCTACATTGCACCGTCTGGAGATTAATGTTGAACACTGAACTTCCAGTGACACTCATAAAACTGAATCACTGAATCAACTCAATCTGGAAATGTTTTTCAATTTTATGTCTTTATGTGCACTATTTTGATGGACCTTTTAAAGGAATGTTTCTTACTGACTTAATCTCATGTCTTCAGATCTCTAAGACAGTTCAAATCAATTTATTATGTAACAGGCCAGTTTTTCTAAATAGATAATTAGTTGTCTTCTTTCTGACCAACACTTTAATGAAGACAAGTTGACATTTTGTTAACTCACAAAACACATTCTATTTTAAATAGCTGAAGTATTCCACTCCACAGAAATAAACAAGATTGTTTCTGTGCTTTATACTATGTAAGAGTTGAGAGAAGGTTTATAGAGTAATTGACCTACAAATTCCTTTGGCATTTAGTTTTTACTTTCAGCAATTTAGGTGTTTATTTTGAAGGTGAAAACTGGATTTAAAAAATACTATTTGTACAGAAAATACTCTGTAGATTAAGTGTTACAGTTATTTTAAATCAATTTAGTTGTAAGTAAGTTAGTATAGAGTAAGTTATAATTAAGTTTTTACATTTTTCTCCTCACTTTCTACAACTGCTACTTTCCTGAGTTCTGTCTTGTTGTCTGCTGTAAACCACAGTCTTCTTACAGCAAACAGAACACATTTTGGATGCAGCTACAACATCCAGTGACAGTCCACTTTAATTCATCTTCTCCTTTTAAAAAATGTTGGTAAAAAAATTGGAAAATCTGAAGTCTTAGCTACTCTAGCCAGTATAGATGATAGGTTTACATTATCCAACACACTTCTGGGTCTTATCCTTCTGTTGGAGGGAATGTGACATCTCTATAAGCATCTCTTGTGCTTTTATTTTCTTAAATCTGTGCCCATGTTTCTTTCTGCCTCTTCTCCCCTCTCTCTCCCTCCACTCTGCTCACATGCACCTTGTGTCTTGGCCACACTCATCCTGTGTAACGCCTCAAAAGCAGCTTGTGAACATCCAAATGCAACGTGAGCGGAGTCTAATCTGTGTGCTTTCAGACCTGTTTCTTAGCTCATCCTGCTGAGAGGAGAGAATGAAAAAGAAAACATACAGAAAAGACACATTGAAACAACAAACAGAACCGAAGCCACTGTGTGGGCTAAACGATCCTTCGGGTACATGCCTGGGAGTGATCAGACAGGCGGACGCTGTCACACTCCAATGAACAGCGTTTACTTGCCATCGGGCTGCATATGCCCATAAACAAACTAAGTTCCCAGTCCATCTCTCTTTCTAGAAGCGAGAATCCCATGGGGAAAGCTCACAAATAAGTCATTATTTCCTTTAGACTGAAGTTATATGCTGTAAAACACTGTCTCTAGAGTAGTCAGAGTCATCCTGTGGGCAGGCTCTTGACAACAAATACAGACTTTTTTTGAGTAATGTGTCGGGGTACTCTCAGCCAAGCCTGTGAGGCCTCAGGAATGCACGCTTTATTTCAGTAAGTGCCCTTAGATGCTCCTGAGAGTGTTGTTCCTATCACTCCATTTTAAGTTATTTCCAATAATGCAATGAAATGAATGAATGACAAAGAAAAGCAGCAAATCCTCACATTTGAGAAGCTGGAACCAGCAAATGTTTGATGTTTGCTTGATAAATGACTGAAACAATTAATTGATTATCAAAATAGTTGGCAATTCATTTTCTTTCAATCGACTAATCGATTAATCGACTAATCGTTGCAGCTCTACAAAAAACCTGCCGTCATATCCCTGTAGTTCAAAATGGGGATAATAGCACACACTTGGCATGGACCTAATTAGGGATGAGAATCGAGAACCGGTTCCAGTTGAGAACCGGTTCCAAATTGTCCGATCCATCGGAATCGTACGCCTCTGAGCTTATCAATTCCTTTCATCGATGCTGGCATGTTTTTCTGAGAGTTGCGCATTGCAAAACAGTGACATCAATCTCATGCATCTACGCTGCTGGAAGCTTGCAACAAGAAGGAGTCATGGTGAAAACAGCAGTTAAACAGTGGAGCTTTTGCACACCTGAGTCCCATGCATGCCTTTTTTCTACTCTGAGTGTGAACACAGTGTGGAAAACAGAGATAATAAAACAGTTGCGCTGACGCTGAAAACTTGTGTAGGCCTACTTTTTTTCCACACAGAATCAATAAGGGAATCGATAAAAAATCAGAAGCAGAATCGATAAGGGCATGGGGGGGGGGGGGGTTCAGATGCTTTTCAACCATCTGTCAAGCATCTAATGAGACCACAGTTACCTTTGACGTGACCTGAAATCGAGTGGTGATAGATGAAAAGCTTATCCTCTGTGTTTTAGAGTTCCCAAACACCAACTTAAAGTCATACCGCCTCTTGGCAAGAAGACTAGCATGGCAGACAGAGATACCAAGTCTGTGAATGGGCAGATAGCAAACAATGGTACTTTCTTGCTACCTAGTGCATGCTTGTGACATAAAGCTATGCTACAAGCAAGAGTCAGGATAGCTGTTTCTCCCTGCTCCCAGTCTGTATGCATATGACTCTGTGAGTATCTGTGTGTAAGTGAGATACAACACATGCACTTTATACTGCAGTGCCATGATCTCACAAACATCAGTGCACTGTATTTTTTTCTGCTGCGGCTGGTGACATTACTGCTGCTGCCCCTCTGCCCTGTGATGTGATTGACACTTTGATGTGAATGATGGTGATCGAGGTGACGGGTTGTGGAAGAGAGGAGCCCTGCACACTATTAGGAGAGTACTGAAGCGCAGCTTAGAGGCTGAGCTGCAAGGTGGAGCACACTCACAGATCAGATTTTGTCTGGACATTTGTGACAGTCAGGGGAGCAAACGTAATTTATACACTACACAGAGAGTATTAAGTACGAGCAAGGAGTTAAATTTACTTTGGAATATCTGAAAAAGTCAGATTTACTGGATGGGGTTCATGGAGATATAGCTGATACCCTCTGACTGCAGATTTTCAGTCTGAAGCACAAGGATTCAATTGCTGGTCATGGTGTTTATATATTATCTGCTTCCTTTAAAACCTCTTCCCCCTCGTAGCAATTCAGATTGACAAGGATGATTCTCGCAGCTATTGCAAGGCAGTCAGAGGTCTTCTTTCAGGAGGCAGAGAGTTCCATCTCACCCGCTGATCAGGTTCATTTCTATGGCACAAATTGAATCCCTGGCAATCTGGAAACGGCAGGAATGTGTCTGAAAGTGAAGATGAAAAAAAAGGTGTTTTTCAAGAGCCGGGCACGTTGACCGAGAGAAGCAGATGAGATGGCCGGTCAAGTTAATTGACCAAGTCTGATATAAGATGGAGACACAGAGTGGTAGAAATAGCCCAGAAAAACCCAGAATAACATAAAGAAGAACAGGCGATGGATGGATCTCTGCTTTTCAACACACGCCAGTTGCTGTTTTGGATAAACAGCTGTTTCTTCCTGCTCTGTTTTTGTGTGTATCAAAATAAGACTCAAGAAGGGACCTTGTGTTGCCCACTCATGCTCTTGAGATTGACATGGTGCATACAGAATACTTGTTCAAAAGTAAAAACAACTGAGCCTTTCTTTTTCTCAGCCCACACACTTCCTGGCTCTGATGACCCAACATAGCAATTCACAAATCTTTTAATGAGTCCGTATCACATTGCTATTCATTATGATCAATGCATTTTCCTGCTTCCTTGTACAAATGCTGCTGCTTGAAAAAGTACAATACAACAATGCTTTTTAGAACATATGCTGAAATTCATTATTTGTCATTGTTCTCTTATCTTGCTTGTTTCTTTTCTTTGTAAGCTGCAAAGGTTCTTAAGGGCTGGTGTAGGGCATCCACTGTGGTTGCGTGAGTGTGTATATGTGTGTGTGTGTGTGTATGCTGTAGCACCAGCTGCAGAACCACTGAGTAAATTACTAACTGTGACCAGCAAAACACTAAAGAATAAAGCCTCTTGTTTTGAATATTCATAATTTTATATCTATTTACATCATTAGGAAAGTTACAAAAAATTGTCTGCTACAAAGTCATTGTGGTTACCTATAATTAAGATCTATGAAACATGACTGTATATTAATCAAACACGTGGCATTTAAAATGCGTATTTCAGTGTGTGACTAATAGCAGAGTTAACATGTCTGTTTAGTGGAAGTGCATAATACCATATTAGTGCTGCAAATCAACACAATGAATTTTAATTGGTAATGCGAAAGTCAGAGTACACAGTACAATCCAAAACAGACACTTAAACCTGATCCTGTAATTATGATGTTTATTGATGGAAAGATAATACAGACAGGCAGAGAGGTTTTGCAGAGAGGTTGATCAGTCTGTAATAGATATTCCCGGCAGATTGCAGAGATTCAGTACAGCTGAATGTCAGAATGCACTTGACTGCTGGGAGAGAATCACCTTACAGCTTTACCATCTTGCTGGAGGTGACATGAATTCTGTAAGCTAATGCTATCGGATGGGCGGAAAAGCAGAGTTAACGCTACTGGATTTCAACACCCATCAAATCTGTGTATATGAATGGATATAGGAGACAGTCATTGTTCCAGAGCTCAGATTGTTGTTTTCTTGAGGTTTTAAGACTGATGGCCGCTGAAGAGCCCTCTGTAAAGTAGAAATCTATGAAATCAAAATTACACAGCCACTACAGTATTGCCTGAATGGTAGCCATTTTACAAATGAGTCAAGCATCTCATCAACAGGTGTGAATTCATACTTTCTGTATTGTTCAGTACAAAAGATGTGGACAAACCAAACTGTCCTACATTCTTGCTGACTTTTGGCACTGGCTCTGCATGAACACTCTTCAGCTTTTCTCTGCTAATGGCAATGTCCTGCAAGAGGTGCCCATGTGTTTTATGAACCAAGAATACTTGCCTTGAAAAATAAATTACTTCCTGCTTTTTGGCAGGCCCCATCTGTGTATAGAGTCATCTTTGAAAAGACACATCGGGCACAGATGAAGACATCTGGAGATACAGTACCTGCCACATCTGCTAATGTCTAAACGCATTTACCTCAACCCTGCCATTACCATGTGAATTACCATGTATCCCTTGATGGATGCTTTGATCGGCCCAGCTCCCCATGTCACAGCTCTTGAAGCCAGCTACCAGCCATCAGAGCCCATTAGACAGAGTAAGTAAGGCTGTTGACACTGCAGCTACACTAGCAGCGCTGGATCATATTTAGAAAATATCCATATGCTATTAACAGCTCAGAAACATGCAGAGACAATGTCACATATTTGCATTTAATGCATACTGTAAATTCTCAAAAAATATAGCAAGTATCCAGATACTGTAATGGTCTTGGTGTGGCTGGTACAAATATGTAGATTCTAAGTTGGACCCACTGCCTTGCTAATCACAATCATTCTGATTTTCATTTATCCTCCATTTATCAGAAAGACACAACCAAACATGCCATATCAAATAGCCCTAGAATAAAAAAAAAAAGTTGTTTTTGCTTGTAATTTTTATGTAAAGCAGTGGTGTGCAGGTGGCGGGATGATAGATTGGATAAGTGTTTCTGCCTACATCAGGCGTTATCTCATTAGTATTTCAGGTCTTCCTGTTTAACACCAGGAATACAGGGGTCTAATTAATTCATCCACTCAGCAGTGAGTCAGTCCAGGGGGCAGTGATGATCTTATAAAGTGGGACTATATCATACCAGAAATCCTTGCAGGGCTGAGACGGACTGAAAAGAAATCAGTCCACTCCAGGTAAAAACAAACGTGTGGCCGTCACGCCCAATTGATCTCTGTCTCCGTGTGTCATACCTTTTATACTTCTTTCTGCTGTCGAGTTAATGCACAGAGAAAACTCGAGTTCCACTGTGTGAGATAAGGTGATAGTCCATGTGATTATCATTGTGTGAGCGGTGGTAGGCACTTCACATCTTTGACTCACCACTTGCTCGAGTGGTGCGGTGTGGAGGTGTGTGGTAGTGGGAGGCAAATGAGAGGAGTAGTTAGGTGAATTCAGGACAATACTTCTAATATTCTAAGATTCTACAGGAGTTTCTGTGGCATTTAGGTAATACACACAAATCAGAAATGTATCAAATTGAACAGAGAATGCTCTTAGATCTGCTGAATGAACAGCAGTCACCAGTGGTGTTTTGAGGCAGTGAGACTGAGTAGTTTGATCAGCGGAAAGATTAGCTGTTAGTACACAAACATTCTGATTTTATCAGTTTATAGAAAGTGGGCAACTCCTTTTGCAATACAATAACTGTTTATTCTTTTGCAGTACACTAACAACTATTTATCCTTATCTATATGTATTCAATTGAAAGCCCTCTCTATTAGACATGTTAATAGCAGCATTAGCCCCCTAAAAACACACAAATATAACCCCCTAGGATTAGTTTGGTGACAATTTTCTTATCAACAAATCTCATGAAAAGACCAAAACCAACTGTGAATTGATCCTACTAACAAGGATTGCCTGTGTAGTGAAAGTCTGATTTAGCTCATTCTTCTGTGCTATAGAGCCCCATTGTTGCCTAAAAACCATTAAAAACTAATTGGATTAAACAAATTAAACTAAATTAAAAACACATCAGTGAGCCACACCACTGCACTGGCTGACAAGTCCTTCATTACCATGAACATGGACACTGTAGTTTATTTTGAATCTATCCCATATACACCATCCTGCTGTTGGAAACTCACTAGCGCAACGAATCCTAGCTAAAAAGCTAAAAATAGTCCCCAAACAACACAGTATTCACTCCTGTTTGAGTAACATTTGCAAAACTCTACAGTGCGCACCTGTTTCATGACCTGTTTTTAAAGATTGAATGTCTTCAGTAGGAACACATGGGTTTTGGGCTGAGTGCCAGGGTAGGAATGTCAAAAAAACAAAAGAGAAATGGCAATTGTCGGTTGTGATCTTTTTATGGGATTGTTGACAATAATATAAATACAGAATATTGCCATGTCCTCTCAAAAAGACAGTTTTAACAGAGACTTGTTGATGTTGCAGAGAAACCTTTAAACTGTGATTTACAATTCAATTCAGTTCAATTCAAAGGGGCTTTATTGGCATGGGAAACAGACGTTTACATTGCCAAAGCAAGTGTGAAATAAAAACATGGACTACTTTTTTTTTTACTTTCATCAGTTTAAATTTGTTAGAGTAAATTAAGTGTTAACTGCATGTCCTGACCTTTGGGCCATCACCGCTACAATTCACTGATTCATTGCGTAGGATTTATCCTTCTTTTAAGGCTGCTTAATTTCTGAAAAGCATCCCTTTTCAGTTAGATGCTTTTTGTGAGTGTGCATATGAAGCTCCAGCAGAGCTGCCCTTTGAACTTTCTTTGCTCCATTTGGTAACCTTCCAGCCAGAGGACCTCCATGCTGAGTCGGCCCATCCAAATCGAAGTGGTATCTTTCCATATCTGGCAAACTGCCAAGGCGTGCCTTGCCAGCTTTACCAGGTGCCTGTGGTCCTGGTGTAGGGGCCGGAGTCAGGTAGTGCTCTTCAGGCCAGATGGCTTTTCCTTGGGGCTACATCACTCAGCCCTCCCCCTGAGCCCTTCTGGAGACCACTGAAATGAAGAATCCTGAAATGTGTGACTACAAACAGCACTGAGATTAAAAAAAGGATCATGAACAAATACAATTGCAATTGTGCTGTTTGTCCCTTATCATGCAAAATTGACATTAGATATATTGCCTAGTGGAAATATTTGGTCTCAGTATCACATGTATGGAAGTTCTCTGAACATAAATCCTTCTTACAGCATATTACAGTCTGCCCAGGTTTGAAATGAAAGGACAGCAATTCTTCACACAGAATGGCCAATCAGGACAGATTTAAAATCAAAGTCCAATGCACTCTACCAAGCTATTGGCCATGTAGCCCTTTTTCAACACTTCTCCCAGCGCGTGATTGCTCTAAATTAAGAAACGAACAATCAATGGTCAAATGACAGACTGCATTGCAGCATAGCATGCTGAGGGAAGTTAGGGCTCAAAGTGATCTGGCCACTCACTCCACACAATGCACATTCCCCATGCAGGCTGATACAAGGTCAAGGTTACTTGCAGAAGAAACTGTACAAGCATATCTATTCACTTTATATCTGTAAAAAGCAGCTCAGTCGGTGGCTTATATGAAACATCCCCGGGGCTGCACACGGCCAAGCTGTTGATACAATGTTATCTGTCTGTGGGTGGAGATTGTGAGCTCAGATAGCGAGTTAAATGGTTTTGAATACAAATATATAAGATTTCTGAAGATGATAAAGAGTGTTAAAAGTCTCAGAATGTAATAATAAAAATATCTGGTTTGTTTTGATATATATATATAAATTTCCCTGAATTCAAACAGTCAGAAGTGTTAAAAGATAATTAGATTTATTTTATAATATCTGATGTTGTAAGTCAGAAGCTTTGTTGTATTTTTGCTGCTTTGTGTTAAGTTTTGGTCCTCATAAATTAGCAGTTTCTCACCAGATCAACAATATGACATTATTCTGCTGCAATAAAAGTCCCCCGTTAAAAACAAGCCACTACCCACAACATGGCACCCCTCACATTTCTCAGTGGCAGAGAAAAAGACAGGAACAGTATTTGCTTTGTGTGGGGTTACTTCCTTACATCTCCCTCTCTCCCTTCTTCCACTGTTTCTTTTTCTATCTCACTCTCTGCTGTCAGATGTTGACTGAATCAGGTTGGAGATGGGAGGTGCAGAAACAGAGGCATTGCTGATGAAAATGACAATGCATCTACCCTGTTTGGATACTGAGATGCACAAACTTGCCTCCTTCACCGGAAAAACATGAGCTTATGTAACCTGTAAAAAAAAAAAAAAAAAAAGAAGACAGACCTGCAAATGTGTGGTGCAGGTGTGCTAGAGTAATTGGAAAGGGAAACTGATTTAAACAAGAATTAAAAACTTGCAAGCAAAATATTCATGCAAGTCAGAGAAATTCATAATCTCTAACACTTACAAAATCCAAGGATGTTGTAAAACAAATGTTTTCTGATTTATAGGCAGCACAGAGACAAAAAGTAATAAAGCCCTTTGCAGATAGTGATGCGGTGAAGGGACGCTCTACAGGTTTTATTTGATGTGACTGTGACATTTACTGATTTGTTATTCAAATAATGTCTGACACAATGAGCACAGATAGTCTTGACATTAAGGAGCTCTCTATCTGTCTGCCAATTGTCGGCATTGCTGGAGTCTGTAGTTTCACCCACGACACATTCCTCTACCCGTTTTCAACCTCACTTTACACTTGGATCAGACTTTATCACCTCTCAGAATAACATGATAATTATGTGCAGTGCAGTGCAGATGACGTGAATACCAATATAGTGTATGAGTGTTAAGTATTAGTAGAAAAACTTGCTGTAATCTGTTTTCTTCTGATGACTGCATTCAAGGCTTTTGAAATTAATTTTAACACCCATGGTCAAACAGCCTTTTGTTCATCCATTTCACGGTTAGTGGTAAGGTGAACATCAGACATCCACGCTCTCAACACGTTCCAATATGTCTTTGACTGTGGGAGTAAAACACACATCACAACATGAGAAACAACACATAGAAAGGACCAGGGCTGAATTTTGAACCTTGGAGCTTTTGGCTGTAAGGTGAGTTAGCGACCATATTGCGTCTGTTGCATCTATACTCACTATAATTATGCAGTACATATTAAAAAGAAAAACTGTAATCTGCACACTCATACTATAAACTGATTCATTTTAAACAAATATCTGGACCCCCACCTTGTCATTGGTTCCCAGTCCATCATAGGGTTATTGGCACTTTTGGCCAAGGTGTAAGGCCGTTTTCACATAGAATCAGGGTTGTGCGGTGGTGTGGGAGTGTCTGATACTAACCAGCAATCCCAGCTTGAAGACCGATACAAGCCAAGCCACTGCAGGTGATTAACGTCTTTGCGCTCCCTCGTGGCAGGGTTGAACAGCTGATGTACAGTAATCACGGAGCCGATCAGTCTCTCTTCCATCTTCACAGTTGTTCGGTAAACAGTGGAATATTAAGGTAAACAGCTACAGGTAAACAAAGTTCTTCTTCACCTGGGCGTCTGCTGATCTGATCGCCTGCGTGATTGGCTGCCGCAGCGTGACGTCGGGTTGCATTTCTCCAAAAGTTGAATCCATTTCAATTTTTTTGGCGCATTTTTTTTGCGCCATCCCCTGCGGCCTGCACCGCCGCATCCTGAATGCAGTACCCTGGTTCGAAGAATGGGAAAATCTGCGTTTTCGCCGCAGCACCTGATTCTATGTGAATTCTGCCTAAACCTTCTATTTGGCCCCAGTCTCGGAACCCATCGGCTATTGTCTGACGACAATTTAGCCTCTGGGGGCAACGGCCAATGTTTCAAGGCTTGAGGAGCTCCAGGAGCTATCCGGGCCAAGAGTTCCTCTTCTGTGCACCGGTCATTGTTTACAGTCCAATTAGTAATCGAAAACCCATCAGCTATCATCTGACGATGATTTGAATGCAGATACATTTTAAAAAAAGCTAATAAAAAGCTAATCTCTAGGGTTCCAAGATTGATAAAAAGCTAAATCGTAGTTAGACGATAGGTGATGGGTTCATTTGCATTTCGGCCAATGCGTTCCGTCTGTTTTGCTCTCCACATTGACTGTTTACCTGCATGCAACCAAAGCCTGCTCAAACGTGATTGGTCAATACTACTTGGACTACAAATGGACCACAAACAGAAACCAGAACGCTTCCGATACCAAAATTGGAAGCGTATACCAGCACATTGATGGCCCTTTGAGAGAGTCACTATGTGGGTACCTGTGTTGTAGTGTAGTGTTAGAGTGCCAGCTATGTACATAGTCTAATAATTTATTGCGGTTAACATTACCATTTGTCAGTCCTAAATATCTTGTCAAGCTCTGCATATAGTAGTTATATGGGTTGTGTGTACTGCCATTGCAAAGGAATGAATCTCACTCATGTTCGGTGCTGTTTTTCCGCTGGCACTTATCAGCTTTCTAATGCTAATGCAACAAGCAGATGTGTGAGGGGCACAAACTGGGGCTACAGTTAGCTAGTGCTCTGCTTTTTTACTTGATGCAGCAGCTGCTACCACAGTAAACCTTGGAGTCTTGCCTATTTCATCACAGTTAGGAAGTGACTGATTTGAACTAAACTTTCAAATCCAAGCAAACTAATTTTAGCCATATAGACCCTTTTAGTGTTGACGTCATGATTATGTGAATTGAAGGGAAAACTGGAGGCCAACACGAATCACCTCAGAGTAGTAGGCTACATGACCTACAGAAAATGTCATCTTGCTGTGTTATTGGGTGCCAGAATCGGAGGATTCATGGCTCCAAATTGAACTTTTATCACATACCAGCTGCCACTGCCTGTCAAAAAAGTCTAAGACAACTGACGTTATGGTTAAATGTGATAAGATGAAAGAACTGGACTGAGGCGATCATCAAAAATGCTTGTGTTTGTAGCTTAGACTTTATATCAGGTAAGGTTGAATGAATTGTCTGGTGTAGGTATGGATGACGTTATGTGTCTAAAGGTTTGTCGAATCAGAAATTGGGGAACTAGGAGGAAGAGGAGATTTCTCTTGTAACGCTAACTCTTTTAGCGCATTAGTTAACTTTGTTAGCTAGTTGTATGGCCAGAGGAAATTGCTGAAGTGTCGTAGCCCTTTCTACAATTACCATAGTTGCAATAGTAATTGTAAAAAGGACAAACAGTGATAAGGCACATGTGTGTCAGGTGTGTATGTCTGGCCATTCCACCTTAGGTAATCCTGTCAGAGCGACAAACAAAACTTGCTAGCTAGCGTTACCTAACGTGTTCAGGGAATTATTTTACCTCCACCTAAGCTCCACCCACAAAAAACAGAAAAGAGGTCTATATTTTTCTGAAATGTCAATTGTTTTCAGCTTGTTACAGTGGCCATACAAATCTATGTATGCAGCTTTAATCTTTTTGACCTATGATTTGATAAGAGTTTACTGACTTTAATGTTAACTTCATGTAAACAGGCAAAAGAAGACGACAATGGAGGAATTTGACTTTGGCTCAGTAAAATTCATTAAAAATGGGATTCAGTACCAAAACTAGTGTGAACCACCGAGCCTCCATATCTCCTCTAAGGTCAACCATGTGCAAAGAAACAATCAATTATAAAAACATGGTCTTTGCTATATCAATTTAATCAGCTTAGTCATACATAACTTCCTCTTAAATTCCATGACTCATAGTGGTGAGTTTCATCAAGCTTTTACAGCTTTTATAAATACATTTTTTACAGATGAAAGTAAGTGACTCATTGAAGAGAAAAGGTTTCCCATTGTACATCTGAAAACAAAATTATAGTATGAGTGCATTTTTCTTAGGACCATAAAGTTAAAGCTGGCCTTTTTAATAGTTTAAGATAGTTCCACCAGCATCTCTTTATCAGCAGTGTTGACTCATAAAGGTTTCTTCCAAGTCTAGACTTGTTTGAAGCTGTCTATTTTTATCTTGGGGAGACTTTTTTTCTGTTTATATGTGCTTCGTATGCAAGAGCTTCCATTCCTCCACCTGGGAATCTAAAATATTGCTGGTTCGAGCACTTTCACTTCATCTCATGGCGGGAAATTTGCAGCTTGGCAGCTTTTTTAAAAAGCGTCTGTTTCAGTGCCACCGAGGCACATTGAGGCGAGCAGGATGTCTTTGTTTCTTCAGGCTGCTAGCTTTTTTTCCCACTGTCCTTAAACTTGACTGCTGGGATTCCTTAAACTCGACATTGTGATGGGGCAGCCATGTAGAAAAAGTATTGTGCCTAATGAGATTTCCTCATGCTTTTCCTTTCGCCTAGGGGCTTCAAGAGCCTTGCTTAGTTCAAATGGAGGTCTTATTACCGTATTCCTCAATCGAAGGACTTCCTCAGATTCACACCTAAAGCAAATTCAAGCCTGTTTGATCCCTCAGCGTTGCACTGATGAGTTGATCTGATGGGGAAAAAAAAAAAAATAGTGCTTCACTCTCAGAAGATGAGAGATGGCATGGCATGCTGTGTCAACCAGCACTTTGCAGGTTTTAATTGCTGGAGAAATGAGGATCAGGTCAGAATGACGCAGGCATTGTCATTAGATGGAATAAGGAATGTTCTGTCTAGTCAACCAGAATCCATATGGAAAGGATGATTAGAGCAGCTTTAATTAGTATACCCTTCAATGACAGATGGTAGCGTCTTGCTATGTTGATATCCAAAATCCAAAAGGTATGTTTTTAAAAATTGAAACTTGTCCCTCCCAAGGTTCCGTTTGTTCTGTAATAAAGTTTTTATTCAGTCGGTGCATTTTTATTTTGGCTTCTGGCTGTTTCATGTAGCACACAGACAGTGGGTGCAGCTTGACACATTTGGGGACATTTTCTCTATTTCTGACAGTTTTTTACATATGCAGACATATAACCCAAACCAACATAACTTGAGCTTCTGCATGAATCCGTGTAATGAAACTACAGATAAAACAGATATCTCCAGCATCCATGAGGGTGTTGAACTTGGCTAATGGAATTCACTGGGGAGGAGAGTTTAGGCAGTTTTTTCATTACCATCAATCATGAAATTGTTAATTTCAGTGATTAATGTTGGCTTCAGTCTCCTTTGCTATTTCTGCCTGTCTTTATACACATATTTAGCTCATAGGGATGGTTCTAGCCAATGTCACAGCAAGGAGAAATCAAAGCTTTTTTCATATAAATTAATGTTGCAGAAATGAATCTGAATGCATAATTAGCTGTCTTTGTTAACAGGAAGTGATTTAAGACTTAATGATGAATAGAAATGAAATGTTTGTTTAAAAAAGGGTTTATTGGGATGAGTAAGTAATGGTTGCAAGTGGTTGGATGCTCACACCCCTAATTTGGAATTCAAGATGTTACCAGCTATCATTGGAATATAAAAAGGGATGTAACTGAATACAACAGTGTTTGATGGGCTGAAGTTTAGGATCATCTCAAAAGTACAAAAAGACAGGCCAAAGTTAGGGACCATCCTAAAAGTGCATGAAAAATGGCCAAGAAAGCTTTTCAATACCACTCTCATTTTTTTTGCTATACACAGTTCAACAACTTGTTTTTCATCTGGGCCATTTTATCTCTTAACTCATTTATTAAATTTTAAACTATGCAATATGGCACAATGAGCTATGATATCCTGTTTTTTTTTCCTTTTTCGTCAATGTCTGTCATTTTTAAATGAGAGACTCTACAGACCAACTTTTTTTCTGACTGTACTTTGTCACTGTTCAGGGTTCCCAAATATTTTTACCAATTAATTTTCAAATCTTTTCAATAACTTTTCCATAATATTTTACTCCATTTCCAGGACTTTATTTAAGTTGTTTAAAATAGGTAAGCCTTTATAGCGATCATAGGGTGCAATAATGAGGCTCATACTCCAGTGTGCTATGTCCTAATACAAGCATTGTAGCAAAAATTTGGTACAGAATAATATTATGGCAACCATATTCTTTTATTTTCACTAATTTTGCATTGGCTTAAGTGAAAGCCAGCATTTGCCACATTTATCAATATAAAAGTAATGATGCATAGAAGTTTTAAATTAGTTTTTTTTTGTTGGTTTGCCTGTCTAAAAGTGCATTTCCTACATACCAGGTTTCCACCTGTCCCCCATCCCAAATCCACTGTAGGTACCAGATATGCTTGGCCTGGCAGATCTGCTCGGGGTCCTGCATTTACAGACATTTTACCTCTCTCTTCAGCCATGTATTCTATTTGTCGTTCGAAAGCCAAACCTTATTTACCACGCACTTCCCAGGCATTTGTGGATATGGAAGCTGCTAGCGCTCGTTAGACATTCCCGCCGCCAACAAGCTGCATACGGCAATGTGTATCACGTGATACTAGTGACGTTTCAACGGTCATGCAGCACAGCACTAGATTTTAAATTTGTAATACAAGGGACGTATTTTGTGTAACGTTTGACATATTTTGGGATTTTTATGAACACATTTTAAACAATAGCCAAAACACTGTACAATCAAAACTTTTCCAAAACATTCTGTTAATTCCAAATCATTTTCAAGCCTGGAAAACAGTTTTTCTAATTTCATAACTTTTCCAGGAATTTCACGACCGTGGGAGCCCTGACTGTCAAACCCTCATTCCAACAAGTCCTCCAACCTAAACGACATATATAGGCGCACCGGACCTCTGTTGTCATGGTAACAATAATAAACACGTGTTTGACGTTGTGAAACGGTTGCAGTTTGGTTAGGTTTAGGCAGCAAAACTACTTGGTTAGGTTTAGGAAAAGATCAGGGTTTGGAGTAAGATAACTGTTAATTGCATAACTTCACTCACATACGTTAGTTAAAATAAGTCAACGACGACTTTTGGTTTCATACGGGACACGAACAGCGGTCTCCTGGGTGAAAGTTCTGTGTGTGACCATCCATACATCCACCCCACACGGATTTTGTCGTGGAGACCTGCTGCTGCGCACCTGCAAAAATAAACAGCATGTGTAGGAGTTGCTTCTCACTATTAATTACCTGCAGCAGATCTGCTCGAGCACCACAAATGCTTAAATTATGTTAGTATGATCGACAGCATGGCCTTGGCATATTTAAGAGACAACATCTCATGTGTGAGAAAGTGGAAGTCAGCTGACATGGAACAATGTGACATGAATTATGCATTAAGGCACTCTACCTGAACCCTCCATCACCTGGTCGACGTTGTTTTGCTGTGATTATAGTGCAGCAAATGCAACAAAGTGTCACAGCAACATTTCCATGGTGCGGCCTGATATATCGCGCGCTAATGTTTTTTTAATAACAGTTGATGCAGACTGAGATTTTAAAAAAGCAGCTGTTGTGTTCCATCATCAAACTTCTCTGCAGAAACATAACTCCTCCTCACAGAAGCAGAGAAGTGTGATTAACAGCGGCCTGTTTTGATTCACAATTAGACAATGTCTGTGACAAATCGAGAAATTGGATGAAATGGAGAATGAACAATTTGCAATCTAACTCTATTTAGCCGCAAATTAGACAGACATCTGTTTTCCTTGCCTTTATATTGTCATGCTGTTTTTTCTCCCATTCCCCTGTGTGGGGGTGATAATCCAGCTCTTTGCTGTCATTTGAATAGCATGTTTGTACTGATCCCTGCAGTGTGCAACTATGTGATGCTTCTCTCTGATCTTCCCCCTAGAGGACCATAACTCTCTTTATAATGTCACTGGCATTTTTTATTCTGACTCCAACCCGTCAGCACCCACAGGAGAGGACAAGTTGTGTATATCCATCAGTCATGTGCGTAGTCATGAAATCAAGCCAGACATGAAACAGGTAGGAGTTTCAGCACTCTGATGTGCACCATATTGTAATTTGTAATTCCTTCCCCTCCCTCCTAGTTGCATAGGAAAAGATTAATGTTGCACCATAGCTGGGTTTGGAAACTTTCTTTTATCCTTTCTTTGCAGAATGATGGGCATCTTCATTAGAATTAAGAAAACTTGAATTAAATCAGCATGTGGCACATTAACCAAGTCATGGTCTTATATACTGTGTCCCCAAAAGGCATCTGATTGTAAAACATTATTGTTTTATTAAAAGGTCTTAATAAAATTAAAGCTGTTTCAGTTCTTCACTGCCTTCAAGCTTGTGAGGAAACAGTGTGACAGCAGTCCGATGCTTCTAGAGAGCCTCACGGCATCATCAGTCGCTCTTTTCACACAGTTTAAACCTCATTAAGACATAAAACTTACTCACGGATGTACATTTTTAAAGCAGCGAGTGAGGACAGCTCACTCACCGCCAAGAAAATCAAGTGTCAAGCATCAAGTGTCTTTTAACATCGAGTAAATACATTCCTAAGAAAACAAACACTAGCAATTCTTAAATTAAAATGGTGCGAGTTGTAGAAGAAAGGCTGTTTCGTTTTATCTATAGGTTCAGGTTGGAAGCCATATTCTTTTGGTCATGGTGAAAATTAGAAATAAATGGTTTCGTCTCTCCTCAGCTTGTTGTAAAGATAAAAAGCGCAGCTGATTTTCATAAAGACAAATATAACTGTGTCCTCTGTTTTAATAACGTGACTGGAAATAGAAGATATAGCTTATTGAGGGTCATGTGACAGAAGAAATACTGTATATATTGATGGAGAGGTGATAATCTCTGTGCACGGTTTAGCAAACAAGGAGGTGGATGTGTGTTCCTTCCATTTGGGCGTCTGGTCTTCAGAATAAAAGCAGGAAATCTTAATTTGGTGTATTTATTCTTTATACCCATTAAATGAGTGCATACTAATAACTGGTACACCATGCTTAAGCGTTACTCATATATATATATATATATATATATATATATATATATATATATATATATATATATATATATATATATATTTATTTACTCAAGCGCTGTACTTAAGTACAGATTTAAGGTACTTGTACGTCTCTTCAGTATCTTTGTATCATGTAACTGTGTACTTCTACTTCACTACATTTAAGAGGCTAATATTGCACATTTATATTCCAGCTGTAGTTACTAGTTACATTTGCAGATTAAGATTTCACATACAAAACATATGATCAGTTTCTAAAATATGATGCCATGTTTTGGATTTACCTAGCCAACTGTACATAACGTAGTTAAAATCAATGTGTGTATTAATTATAGATAAAATGATTATGTGTAATGTGAAAGGTGGTCTCTTGCAGTGACAACTCAGAGAATTGTCACCCGACTCTGCAGTTCCCCTCAGCTTTACAGAGTGTTTTAATGTCTTTCAGCTCATTGTTTTGTTGTTAGATCCACAAATGTACTGTTCGGTCTCACCAACCTTGTTTTAGATAAAACAGGCAGCTGTTTTCAGTGGAATAAACTGATAAACCCACTGTACACTACCTGCCCAGCACCAAATGGCAGACAAAGTTAGTGACTAGCTTCTGAGGTGTTTAGCAGCTCATTTCCAATAGTTCTTGGAGACCAAAACAGAGCTAAAACAAGAGTGAATATTGGACTTAAATTAGAGTGCAGCTTGGGCCTCATATTTCTGTCCGAACCCGACTTGAGTTCGAGAGAGTACTAACTGAGCCTGACCTAAACCTAATGGAAGCTGAAGCAAATCGAAATGCCTCCATACCGCTGATTTCCCTGCATGGTTTTCGGTTGATTTTTAAACTTTCCCATTGATAAATTTAGTTTGACGTCCTCCATCCTTTACAGAGCCCTGGAGTGGCCATAGAGAGAAAAAAAAATATATAGAGGCCACGTTTTACTACATCGAGTGCTCTAAATGCTATTGCGTGCGCACGAGATACAATTCGTTACCATGTTTTGATTCATTCGTGCGTACGTCTTAATCCAAGTATACCCACTGTGCATAAAGACGCACACAACTCATTCAACAACACCGTTAGCTATCGCCTAAATAAAATAGAGCTTTGTGCCAGCTGTTTATATTTTTCTTTTTTTCTAAAACATTCAATAACTCCATAGTCTATGCGTTTGCTCTCTTACATTCTAAATTAATCATGTTCATGCATTAACCGTGGACTTTTACTCTAATATTTGCATTGTTTTTAACTAGCCCTAATATGCCTTCAGGGCAGAAGGTTGGAATAAGCTATGATTGACTGGCAGGATGTCAGGAAACAGAGTGAGGCAAACTCGTATGTGTGCCTCGTTACAGATACAAGTGACTTACGCACTGTTTCTCCATTTGCTCTGTTTCGTCATTTTCATCCACCGGTTCTAGAACCAGATCTTCATCTGCCGCGTCCGCGCGCCACCTCATGCCGCCGGTCCCGCGTGTTTAACAGGAACTCCTTCTCTAGCTCGAGCATCTGGTATTTGGTGTATGGGCACCGTCTGTTCCTGGAGGAGTGCGCGTAAGGCACTTGTATGGTGTATATGTAATGTATTTCCACATGATTACTCTTACTTTTAAGATAATTTACTTTTAAATAAAGTACCTGAATGCTTTCCATACTGCAATACACAATGCTGCACACAATAGACTGACAATCAGCCAGAGCAGGGTTTAAAATAGGCACTGCACAATGTGATAATACAGCATATGATGAAAGCATATTTGCTGATGAAACAGCTGTTAGGAACTCAGGAGGGACCCAAAGGCAGCACGGACAGGGTGGAGTTGATAAGAAAAGAGTTTTTATTGTAGCGGGGGATCTAGATGAGGGGCTGATGGCAGGGAATAGGGATCCGGTGGCAGCAGGAGTGAGTGATGGACATGAGTGGAGGGAATGAGGGGAAGCATGGCTGGCAGAGGTTAGCTTGGAAGCTATAGGGAGAGGCTGGCAGGCAGGCAGGTTAGCAAGCGGGAGACAGGCAGGCAGGTGATGATCCTGGATGGTAACAGAGGCAGGTTAGCGCACGAAGATACTGGATCAATTTTAGAAACATAAACTAAGTCGGCCATAGAGTGTAGCTACCACTGAGGTTGAAACAACAATCTGGTGAGGAATGGTTGAAGAGCCGGGGTAGATATACTGCAGGCAGACTGATGAAAGGCAGGTGAGCAGACTGGGAGGGGTGATGAGCCGATTGCAGACAGGTGTGCAGGAGGAGCAGAGCTGGGAGCCAGGAGAGCGAGGAAGGGAGGACCACGCCAACACACACACACAAACAGAAACAGAAACCCTATTTGCACAGGACTTGTATTACCAGGGGACCTCATGTGATTTAGAAATTTTCCCCCCACGTCTGTGTCTGGCACATTCGCAGGGGATAAGAGAAGTCTGTATTTTACTCAAATTTAGAGAGATTATCCCTCAGATATGATGTCAAGGCTCTGCATAACATCCACTTCCTGAACAGCAAGAGCTGCTAAGAAGAAAAACAGGCATTGCACGTGCGACACACTGTTTGCATGTGGGGTGAACTATGTTACCAAAAGCAATTTGATCAAATGGTGCACAACCACACCATTTGGGAAAATATTCACAAAGACCTCTAGCCCGTCTGTACAGGACTTCAGATGCTGTCAAATTGCCAACAGAGATGACATAATTCTTGACTGGGAAAAAGGCAGAAAAAGGGTGTGGAGAAAACAAAAAACCTTACAGAAAAAAAACCTACCCCAAATCATAGAGATGAACATTATGAAAGATTTATCAACAGATTTTGGATATACTATGTGCAAATATTGCAACACCGACCTTTTCAAGTAGGTGGTTGAACAAATGAAAGAGGGTGACTGAGTTTGTATGGTCAAACAAGTCCTTCACCGGTGGAAAACTTTGAAAAAATCCTATTTTGACGCAAAGAAGCAAAATGGCTCAAGCGGCTCCAGTTGTTTCACTTTTTCTTATTTTGACGTGATAAATGACTGCTAGTGGCACAATATGAGGACTTTTGAAGAGGTTCACAGCATCAAATGTGATTTCTTTCTATTTAGTACTTTCCATGCACTTTACAGAGAAAGCTAATCAAAAGACTTTAAAGCACTGTTCAGTGTGAGTTTGAATGGAGGGCCTTTGTTGTTGTTAGCTCTAACAGCTGGCCCAGACAGACAGCTCTGTGCTGAACTGAAGCTGATTCTGCTTTGGGTTTGTTTTCCCTATCAAAAGGCTGCAGAGAATAGAGTTTATGGAGAATTGCATTACTCTGCATAATTACAACACATTATGCACCATCATTTGTCATCCTGTGCTAAAATGCTTATCAGACAAATGTTTGGTCTCTGAGTTGTTACGTCATTTGTAATAATATCAAGTTTCTTTTCAGAGGAGCAACAAAGTCTGTCAAGTCATTTGTAAGGGTTTTGGTTGTGTTCACACAAAGGGAATGTAATGGTTTTACTCTGCATGTCAGGCGACAGCTAAGTATATTCACATTATTATACCTAAGGTACTTGTCAGCTTACTGAAATATCAACATTTCTCTAATTAAAAATAAAAATCTGTATAATTATTTAACCCTTTCTTCTCTTCAGCACTGATCAGGTGCTGGGAAATAGCATATTATAATATGCGGTCTACAAAAGGAGGCCTTTTTTTAGAACACATTCATTAAATATGATTGTGAGTGTAGCATGTATGACATTGCAGAGATTTCTGCCAACACTTTCACTACATTATGTTAATTTATCCATAAAGCTATCGTATTTAAAGAAACTGTTCATTATTCATGGGCCTAAGTATGGGTTGCATAATGTCAAGATTTAGAGTCTGAAGCTTTTAACTTTATTTTGAAAAGCAGATCATAGTTAGAGTTTGGCGTCTATGCTCCAACCTCATCACTCCCCACAGATATGTTTACATAGAGATATTGGGGAGTGATGAGCAAATATCTTAAACCCCCATAGCTGGAGCCTGCAGGTGGATGCTGTGGTGGTGGTGGGACTGAAAGAACAGGCAGAGATGGGAAATTTTTGCAGTTTAAATAGACCGCCAAATTGGGAGGGTGTGTTTGGTAGATAGTTGTGCAGAGTGAGGTATGTCACGTGTGTATAGCAGTGCAGCTTGAGTTGACTTCCATGAACTAGCTCGCAGATGTCACTCCATTAATAGAAAGAAATAATATCACATGTATGTGATTTGCTTCAATTGACAGGACTACACAGTCTGGAGACCATTGAATGATAGCATTTGGTTTCCTTATGTATTCCCAACGAGTGTGGATCCAACTAAATGAAGCCCTAAATAACAGTAGCTTTAGCTGCCATGGTTAAATATGTCACTAGGTGCCCAAGAGATTCAGTGCTATAGGCCTCAGCTAAATTTGCTGTCTGTAGGACTCAGGGCAAGAGGGAACAGAGAGCAATTCAACCAGGGGCGTCTGGTCTTTCCACACCATAGGCTACTTCATATGATTTATGTGGATTTTTTCTGGTGAAAATCATTGTTTGCTTCAGAAATGTGAGAACAGTCTGTCCATGGGAGGGGGGGGGGGGTTAGTGCACAATCAGTGGCAGTGTAGGGAGGGCTGTACAATGACTTTCCAAGGTTTTTGAGGCTCTCTCTTTAGCTTGGTTTTGTCTTTGCTGTAAACTTGTGAATTTTTGTATTTTTAAAAGTGAAAGTGTTAAAATATAGGTTGACAGTTCATTCTCGACCTTGCAAACAAAATAATCTCAGCACAAGGCCCACTTACTCGCTTTTTGTGGAGCTTTCGAACAAACCACATGGCCTTCATTAGCGCATTATTATTATTATTATTATTATTATTACTATCATTATTATTTAAATACATTATTCATTACAAGAAGTCCTAAAGATGCTTAGATTAATGGAAAATTTGAACATACAGTTCCATGGCAACTGGGAAACTTCATCTGCTAATAAAGACTGTGTGGTATGGTCAAAAGCTCCAGAACAAGCGAGTTTGTTGCCAGTACATTCAATTTTAGCTAGACATAAAAATGTGTACACCAAGTAAATTAAAGCCCCTGAAAACCTGTTATAAACTATTTCTTTATAACATTAATAATTCAAGACTAAATAAGCAACAATCAAAGTTAATATTTGGACATTTTTAGTTATTATGTATTGAGAGTTTAACATTCAAAACTCTGGGCTGCGTGGGTGTGGTTTGATGAGATTTGATTGACAGTGGCAAACAACCCCACAACTGACAACTGACAATTTTCCTTCACTTTACAAACCTGAAAGGAGCCACTGAAATCATATGACTGATGTATCATATCACTGACTATCTGTTTAAAAGTTTTATCTTAAAGGGGAGTTGAAATGTCACAGAAACAATACAGTAGTATTATAGTAGTAGTTTTTGGACTAATTGCATTATAAATGGGTATAGAATCTTAATGGATTGTGTAGTCTTTAACATCGGTCCAAAACCTCTTCCTTATTGGCTTTGGAAGCAGAATATTCAGCTCCAGATGAATTACCCTGTATCCCCAGGCCTTTCATTTGTCAGCACTAATGACCACAGTTCCCTCCCTCTCGCTCTGCTGTTGTTTCACCTGTAATAATGGATTGATTTGTGACTCTGAGGCAAAGCAGCTGTGAGTGAGTGAGAGAAAGTTTGCATTGAACTCATTAAAGTTTGTATTATCCAGTGTTTAGCACACTGATTATAGCAAAAGGAGCCATCTGCTTGGGGGAGCACGGCTCCCATCACAGCTCTGTATAATTTACTAAACAAAGTTTGTCGCTCCCATCAAAAATTAGCAATCTAGAATCAGCAATCCAGAGGGGTAGAGCTGTGTCACATGGTGAACTGAAAGGTGTAGGTGCATCAAGTGAATTAATATTATGTAGATGTAGTTTTCATGGGGTCCTCCTTGGTGCTCTCCGTGTGAGTCAATTAATGCAGTTAGCTATTAATCTGTTCTTCAAAATTGGATTGGCTCACTGAGAAATGAGATTGACTTGTTTCTCATTAAAGGACAAGATCGTAGGCCATTTCTGGAGGTCCTTCCTCTGGATGACATTAGCATATTTCACTTAGCCCTGTTAGCATTCTGGACTGGGACTCAAGAACGTTTTTAGGGTTGTAATGATTAATTAATTTTGTTATACTACTATACTAACACTCACCAAAGAGACAACAGCATTGGTCATTTGCTCGAATGCTTAAGACAACCTATATTTACATTTTCCTGACAAGCTTCCTTGACAAATAATGACTGTTGTCTCTCAGAAGCAAAGGCAGAAGTAGCTTTATGTTGTAATGCCACAGTCCCTCTTGCGCAGTGTTGTCAGATGCCGAAAACTAAATTGACCCCCACTAGAGCGCACCAAGAACTGAGTTTGCAATGTACATGAGTCTTTGCCAAGGGCTGTGCCACAGTTCACAAAACATCCATGGGTCTACAAAGTTGACTGCAGGGAGCTCCCACTTCAAGCCATTCAAGTTTTTTATGCAGGCTCCACGACACACTAGCCATCCTGGCATGTCAGCAAACAGGTTATGGTTTAGCATTTTTGTACTATAAACTAAACAAAATGTGAAGATTACCATACCAAATTAAACATTTTGACACTTAATATAAACAAAATACAGTCATAAAGAGTTAACAGAAGGTTGTTAGGACAGACAGTGGATGTCTCACGAGATCTTAGGAGAAAATGTGACTGGATCATTTTTGACAGATCCAGGTTAAGAGAGTTAACGTATGATTATCGTATTAACGTATAAATTATCGTACCATTAGGGTTTTTTGGAATTACTGATTTTAGATCTTACAAATATGATAATTAACATATGGCTACACTGTTTGGGGAGGTTTTAACCATGAGCACTAGCTTTCCCTAACCTTAACCAAGTTGTTTTAGCTGCCTAAACTTAACCAAACTTTAAAGCTGCATTAATTTCATTTTATTGCCTCGAAAACATTAAACATAACATTTAGATATTATCACCTTATGAAATGTTTATGGCAAACGTTATTACACAATTGCCTTCACATCCAGAAGACATAGAACAACATTAGCATTCATATGGAATCTGAAGCTCTGTTTTTGTCTCCACCAACTCCTGAGGGAAATATCTGGCTTTTTAGCTGCTAAATGCTCCACTATGTTCACCAGCTAGTTGCTTACTTTGTGTGTCTGCCATGTGGTGGTGGAAAGGTTACATATACTGGGTTTATCAGAGCTTTTTTGCAACTTCCTGCGGCTGGAAACAAGGTTGATCAGAGCACTGAGAAAACGTTAAAGTTGCGGTCCGTGAAACCAAACAATCAGCTGAAAGCTGCTAAAAAAGCTATGTAGAGCTGACGGGAACTGCAGTCGGGTAATAATTGTCTGTAGGTTTAACACTATGAGTAACCCATTTCACCAAACACATAGTGATTTGACTGATTGTTCATTTAAAATATTGATTTGTGCAGCTTTAACCATAGAGGCGGATGATCAGAAAACATAATTTTGTAACAGCTATTTGGGCTATTTTGGAAGGCAGTGACACCTGTTTTAGGTAGGTTGTTTAGGTATGAGGATATATTAGGTGCTAGAAAGAAAAATAATAATCACACATCAAAATAAAGTTTTGATTCTTAAAGCCTGACGAATTGATTTGAAGCAAATAAATATGATGGCTGTATTTTGATTTGGTTTCTTGACCCCCCCCATCAGAATAATCTGATGGACAGCAAACAGGCTGACTGCCATCATCACCAGAAACAAGTTTAATGAAGAATCAGGGCTCCATTCTTCAAACGTCACACCACTGTCTGAAGCTGCTGATGGTATCACTATCACTTCTTCACTGTTCACTGCACCTTGCCGCTAAGCTGACCAAAAAGACCCCTGTTGTATTTTCAGCCACCTTAATTTATTTAGAAGTCAGTTTTAGTGTCTGATTTAAGCGCCCGCTCCATTTGTTTCAGCTAATAAAGCCAGCAGCTTCGTAGGGATAAAAAATGTTCATTACCTTTCAATTTCACTGGGCTTTTATCTGTCCTGTTAAGAGGGTTTTAAGTGCCTTGTTAAGTTACCCATTAATTCAGGCCATATTGATCTCACATGGCCGCTGGAGGGCTGGCCAAATATCATATTTTTGAAAACGTCCTCTTGACTCTTTAAATGCTTACATGCTAATTATTTTTGAAATGTTGGACCTTCTAAACCCCCCTTCTCCCATTGGTGATCAATATTGTTTGATATTTCTCTGCACGTGGTCATAATTTGTGTCACTGCTGCAATTACTACATGGTGGGTATTGATGCAAAGCTTTTGGTTGTCTCCAGGGTTTTACACTATGTGACTTGTGACAGAAGATTTAGCTCTGTTCCTCTGCTAATTGTACAAGTTTTCATAATCTGCTCGCTTCTCCTCAATTCTTGCTCTCTTCTTTGTGGATCTTTCAGTCAATAGTTTGCTCAAGCATGGTTTGATCCCACAATCCAGTGATTTTCTGCCGTTCAGGCATCTTTTCACCAGTTGGGTGATGTCCACTCGCTCTTTTCTGACACCCGCAGTGCTACAACAATCCAGTAAGTGACTATTCCAGTGTGAGACAAAACTTTTCTGTAGCACCTATGACAAGCCAGAATAGATCAATGACAAAAACAGTCAAGATTCACAAATAGTTTCTCCCCTTCTCCATCACAAGCAAGTTTCTGACAGCATTACAACCGCTGTAACTTTCTCCATCTCCCCCCTCATTCTCGCAGATGAAAGTTTCTCTCTTCCTCTTCTCCCCCCTCTTCTCCCTGTTCACTTGTCACATCTTTTGCCTGCCATACACACAACTTTGGTATTTTGTAATGCTATTTACATGCAGCCCTATCTATCCATTTCCTTGCCTGTCGGGCAACGTAGTCAATTATATGTATGTATGCAAGCGGCGCTCCATGCCTCCCTCACATCCAGAGACAAATATAGAGACGGGTAAACATCAAAATAAACCTGAGCCCCTTAACTGAACCCACTCTAATATATGTATAAAACAATTATATGTATACTGTCAAAATATTAAACATTTGAATCTCCAGTGTCTGTATTCCACCTTGATAGCAACTGAACTGCTGCACCATATTTTGATATTTGACCCATGCAGTGCAACCTAAAACAGTTGCTTCAGAGATGATTTATCTTCAGACGTTGAGGGTCCATGATTGGCTTGTTAAGTCTGACACTTTACATTTGTGTGTCTTTTTTGCTCCCTTTTGTTTTGTATAGTTGTGTACGGTGCTACATCTTTTTTTTCTGCAATGGAGGTTGTTGATTAGCTGGACACCTGAGACATACGTCTGATAAAGGTTGATATAAATATAAAAAAACAAGTAACATAAGTCAACTGAAAATAATGCCTTTCAGTGCGCCGCCTAAAAATGAAACGAGCTGAAGCAGTACATTTTAAAATGCTTATGTGTACAAGAACGGAAAAAATATCTACACACTCTATACTGTATATACTGTATAAAAGCAGGTTGGTGAAGGCGTGGCCAATCACTTTGCAAGATCATAATCCGCTCTCAATTTCAAATCACACTGAGAGGGATCAGGTTTTAAACAGGAGTGCTGATCTCTGAGTTATAGGCAACAGTTTTAATAAGTGGTGTTTTCCATTCATTATTTCTCAGTTTTGAGTTGCTTTTGCACTGTTACTTTGTCAGGACTGCGGCTCTGAACTGTGATAGGAGACCTAAGCTAATTTAGCCTGGCTAGGTAATGTAGCTGCTAATGTTTGCAGGTTTTCATGGTTGGCTCGTGGCTGCTTAGCTCTGACTACCGGCACCGCGGCAACGCACGTCGCTATCCACAATACAACATGCAGTGGTCAGACAGTGTCCCCTGTGTTGTCACATACTACGTAGCCACAACGTAGGGGGTCCTAGCATTATTTGAGAGTGGACTTAAATCCTTAAATATGCATTGTTTCATAAAAATGCTGTTCCCATGGTTATACTAGAGCCCGACCTATACTACATTTTTGATGCAGATACAAATATTGTTATATTTACATACTGTTTGAGGGTTAAACAAATCTGGTAATTGTACATATCGATGGAACATAAACATTTTCAATAACAACCCGTTGAATTTGGTTATTAAAATCCCTAGAAGAAGAAAAATGAATAGAAAAGGCAACTGTGAATTGCTTTTTATCGGAGGTGAAAGTTAACTAGAAATGCATTTTCAAACCAACCAGTTAATCCTCCTCCTCAACATTATTTTCTCTTATAAAATCAAAAAATGTGGCTTGTATGTTTTCGGGCGGGAAATGGGCTCATTGCTGCCCCTAGTGGCTAATGCAGAAAAAAAACACCCACGCCCACCTACGTTTGCATTTCTCACAAACCGTAGTTGCCGTGGGTGTGTTCTGCTCTCCAGCCTCAAGTGGCAGTAATGAGCCCATTACAGCAGCGAAGAAGACGCCACAAATGAAAATTTACAAAACAGATAAAATATGTAATGGCCACACTGTTTTTAAATAACCTAAAATCTAACTTTTGCTTTCAGTAATGCAATTTCTTAAGTTTTCATTTTTATCTACAGAATAGATCAAATTTAAACACTTACTTTGTGCTCTCATATTGGCCATACCCTGTGAACATACAAATAACATAAAAGAGATACGCACAGCACATAATGTAGGAACTGCAATAAGTCATGCTGCAATTTCTTGTTACTTATAAGCAGATACTGATATATCTAAGCTAAAATTGGCTAAAATAGCTAAAATATCAGTTAGGTCGATGTATCGGTTGGGCTCTAGTTTATACAGTATATACACCAGCTTCAGTCACCAGGTCTGACCATGTAAAGCCAAATGGGCCATAGATGACCATTTTGATATAATGCTCCCAGAAACTACATGGTGTTTATGGGTTGCCATCTTAGTGCTGCCACCTCAATGTGTTACTAATGCTCAGCCTTTTTACATATTGTCACATTTTATGAAGTTTACCACCTTCGTTTGTAAGTCAAAAAGTGGGTCTAGTGGCCCCTCAACAGAAATCGGCTTTTCTAAAATGAAAGAAACCCCTATCTCAGCATGATTTGGCATAACTATTGACCATACCATGCTCACTGTAAAAGTTTTTTAATCAATCCTAGCTCTGAGCACATATGATGGTAATACACAATTCAATTTGGTTTTGAGCTTAATTGGCTAACCACCCAGATGCTGCTCAGTTAACTGGGCACAGCGCTGACCAAGCTGTCCCTCTTGTAAACCAAAGACTAATTGATCACTTGATTTGATATTACCTTAAAATCTAACTGGCTAGAAATATGTGTCTATCCTGCTGTGACAAATGACTCAAAATTACAGTACACAAATAAATGCAAAATGGATTCTGCATGTCAGGTGATGTATGAGTGTGAAAAAATATTTGTGATTTTCATTAATAAAAGACAAAAGAAAAATAGAATCTCATTTAGTTAGGAAGATATTTGTGAGTGCAGAAATGTACATACAGTTACATATTTGTTAATCTCATATTATTTATGTGAGGTTCCTATTATAGACCCTCTGGGCTGTGGATACACACAAGTTGGTTTTGTTGGAGTGAGGGGCAGCTGGACTGAAGGATGAACCCTGCTTGAGTCAGACTGCACCTTCAGATAATGTCAAAATTACATTTTTACTTTATAAGAATGTATACATTTATATTTATTCTCTAACAAATGAGATATTAAAATGCATGAACTTTTATTTTAATAACAAATAGTCTAATGTCCACCCTGATGTCCCTTCATCTCATCACTGCCGCACACCTTCATGATTAATCCAGGGGCCATGGAGCTCTGGCCAGCAGCCAAGGCTCCTGCCTGAAGCACCTTCCTTACTTCAGGCATAGACCTCTGTCCTTTTAACCACTGAGAAGAACAATGACCTGTCTAAAGTGATTGATCTCCCAGAACTGGCAGCTGGACGACATATTTCCATTTCTTCCTCCTCCTCCAGCTGAATGTGCAGGGAGACTTGTGAAGGTCAGGCTGGCAGGCATCATTCACAAGTGACTGCCGAGAGTATTCGACACACACATCAGTAACATTTTTTAGCTTTTATTGACTTATGTGTAGCATTAAGTGGATTCAGAATAAGATTACCTCTTCCTTACATTCATGCCACCTTTTTCCTTTGGTGTGTCCTGGAAGCATTTAAAATGGTGAAATGAATTTCAGTGGAATCGCTGCAGTTAGTGAATTCACTTGCGGGGTGATGTAAATCTGCATGACCAAGCTATCTTGAAAATGCTGAGCACTGAGGAAACAGAGAGCCGGTGAGTCCAAAATGGAGGAAGCTATCGTAGCTGATTGGTTGGTTGCACCATGAACTTATTGACCCGTTAGCGACTTCATGATGTACAATCCCGATTTCAAAATGTCAGGGCGGAGTAAACAGCACAGTACAGAGAAAACCAAAAGCTTTATTGCTTGGGCAGCTATCGTGACTGACTAGCGCCAGCACATTCACGGCTGGCTAACTTGTTAGCAGGTAGCTTCCCAGGTACAATAGTTGGCCAACAGTCACTGCGTCACCAAGCTTCCAGAACCACATATTTCTCAAAGAAGTGCAGATGAATTTTCTTTCTTCAAGCTGTAACATATATTACGCTTGGCTACATTGGTATTTTTCGAGACTGCCCTCCCCAAAAATACGTCCATATAGGTCGTCTGTGCAGCAGCTTAGTACGATGCATATTTACGTTTGTATGTACGGCGACCTCTAGTGGCTGTAGTAATAATGACAGGAGCAGGCGGAAGTCCGGTCATGTCCCGTGTAAAACCAAAAGTCACTCTTGACTTATTTTAACTTAGGTACATACATTTAGTTACGTAAGTTAAGTTACGCTAGTAAGTCCCACAAGCAACTTACTTAACTTACTAACGTACTTATTTTAAACCAAACCATGATCTTTTCCTAAACCTAACCAAACTGCGACCATGTCACAATGTTAACCACATGTTTATTATTGTTACCATGACGACGAAGGTCCGGTATACATATATATGTAAATGGCAATAGAAAACGACCTATTCTGTTGTTTATGTTGGAGGACGTGTTGGTATTTTCTTTTGTCAGCATGTTTAACTGTATGTTGTCTGCAACATACTACTGTATATCTGACCATGTGCTGTGCCAGAAGAAACAAAATCACCGCAAAGAACTCGAACTTGAAACTATATATATATATAACTTTGCCTTTATTTAACAGTAACATAGGGAGAGAGAGAAGTATGATATGCAACACAGTTCCCAGCCAGAATCAGACTGTGGATGTTGTGGTTATGTGGTATGTGCCATAACCATGAGACTACTGGGGCGACCAAAACTATGATTTTAAATGTTTTAAAGTTTGTGTTAAACATTAAGTTGACATAATAATAACCCAAAATGCCATTAGGCATTAGCAAATCACTTTCAAAAAGCTTTTGTATGGCATATACTCATGCAGTATTGTCTGCATAATGTGCAGATAGTCTTTTGTTTAGTTGTGACATATGGCATGACATAAACTGATTATGAACTAATTATACATGGAATGCATACTGTAAATGAACATTCAACTGTATAAAAATGTTATTGTAGTTGCTTTTATTATTACTTTTCCACTCTGTGAGCAATACAATGCACGCATTTAAAAAAGCACACCTCATTCACTAACTGAGACTTCCTTATTAAATGGCGTCCATGTCAAAATACATGAAAAAAAAAACCTTTTAATCTTGAGAAAAACCCTTCCTAGTGCAGTATGCCCTGGGGCCTCCTCTGCTGTGTCTTTGGCTTGCAACTTATTAGAAAACACCCATACACCGTAGAAAACACCCATACACCGTTATTTGGTTTATTCTCTATGTAAAATTCCGTGTTCATAAATTGTTTATTGCATACATAAAAAGTGTTAAAAATCAAAGCCTTACTCTCCAGGTAAATCACTTAGCACATAAAGAATTCAGAAAACGTCTTCAGAAAACTTTTTCTTCAACCAAAAATGTGCAGCTGCTGCCTCCGGACCTTTGAGCTTCTTTAGAGGAAAATGGCATTGATGCACGATCTTTCCTTGGTGGAAATGATGGATACCACACATTGGGAGGACTAAATTGCCACAATTTGTTTAGATCCTTGGCAGAGAATATTTTGCATTAATGAAACATTATCAATCATTAGCATGAAACTGTGTGTGAGCCTGTGTGCAAATTAGTCTCTCATTTTAGCCAGAGATGTGCTCCTCATAAAAACGAAAACACATATGTCTTGTCATCGGCAATCCGCCCAAGTCTAGAAATTTGAATAAGCCAAATAAAATGTGTTAGTGTGCTTGAGGCGCAGTGCTTATCATGTTTCTGGGAGAAGTGTTGACAGCATGGTTGACAAAAATACACTTTGTACCACTGAGTACAGTTTATCATCATTTACTGTAATTTTGCAAGTGCTTGTGATGTAAAAGACCAACAAATTAATGACATGATCCTCTATAATGTTTCTACTTGTGCAATAGTTCTCATGCATTCAAACTCTCTCTTTCTGCCCCCTTAGAAACAGATGACAGCAGAAAGCGTCAGAAATAAACCCGAGGCAACATACAAAAAAAAAAAAAAAAAAAAAAAAGAAGCAAGACCTGGTTGAGAAAACTAATGAAAGTCAAGCGGAAAAACACAGCATCCCTGTCTTTCACCCCGCCACTCCATTTTTGTCGTTCGCTTCTGATAAATATAGAGGACTAGGAATGGCTGAAACTTCAGAAAATAATTAGTCTCTGTAGGGATGAGAAGGAAAAAGAGAAATGCAAACCAAGAGGACAAGAATGAAGAGCGATGCAGAGACAGCTTTTTTTTCCATCGCTGCTCTGTGCCAAGCCTTTTTTCATTCCCAGAGAACACAGGCGTCATTTTGTTTCTCCTACCTGTGATATTTGACTCTGTTTGCTCTGATTTGAGCAGTTGTTGTAATTATTATAACTACCACAGAGTTTTGGTGGCACAGGGGAAACTCCTCTAAGATATTATCTGGGCCGACCGGTTTGACTGAAACATGAATGACAGAATAATACCCACTTGATTTTAAATACTGTATATGAAATATTCTCCAAGACAATATGCTACTTTCTGACTTGTCAAAATTTAAGATCTGGAAAGTAGAGGAAAAATGTTCAGCTGCATAAAACACCTGCAAAGAAATCATCCTCATGCTTGACTATGAACAGGATCCCAGAACTGTAAAATATGCTTTTAATGATGATCTGCAGCATTAGAGAGTCAGCCTTCTTCAAGTAAATGGTGATGTTAACATTCAATAGCTCATCCAACTTGCTGTCTTCCTAGAGATCCGCATTCTCCTCCCATCACGCTGGAGCCAATATGGAGATCGCTGCTGTCTGTGACTTGGCAGTCTCTCTGGTCCTGACGCTTCCCACATGCAAATGAAATAGACAGTATGACATTTAAGTAAGTGCCATGCCTTCGCCTTTGACTTCACACTCCCCAAGTCTCTCACTCGCTGTCTTATCTTGGAAACTGATGCAAGCAGTCCTCACCATGAGGGCTTTGGCAGTGGATCCTGCTGAGGAACAGTATGTATCATTCACTTATGCTGAGTGGCAAATAGCCTGTAGTCAGGCCCAGTGTGCAAGAGAGGTCGTCATGTCTGTTAGAAGTATTTGTAAAGGCGCTTTTTGTGGCAAATCACAGGGACTCATGCTGTCTCATTGAGTTCTCCAGGCTTTTAGAGGGATCCTGCTGAGCTGAAAGCCATCTCCGCAATTTGCGGTCAGGTCACAGAGGATGGAACAAAATTGGGGAAAACGGATGAAATAAATTCTTGCACCTCAAATGAAGTTTGTTAACTTGTTTAATCTTTATATCATTTAAGCTCTTTCAAGATGCCTCCACAATAAAGGAGAGATCAGAAACGGGCCTGACTTTGCAGTCCCCACATCATTTCTCTAGGCATCTTTCCATATTTATAGAATTTGAACGCTGCTCTTTTTTAAGGCAATTTCACCGCAGCATGTGAAAAATGTACAAGCCCCAACTGTGTAATACAGCCTCGTGTTGTGTCGAGTATGGAGCTACCCACAGTCCTATCAACCCCAGAGAGGCCCCTCTCATTGGAGCGCTACTGACAGCTTCCAACAAACCAGTGCCTCCATCCACTTCAAGGTATTTAAGATAAGGCCTGGGGTGGAGATGGAGAAAGGGGGGGGGGCGACAGAACATTTTCTTTTGTTATCAACCATGCCCACAGCTGTATGGGATTTCCCATGAGGCCTGGAGTGCAAACAGACCTTATGGGGAACTGAGTGAACGAACCTCCTGCAGAAACAGTAGGGCGGCTGCGCACGGTATCATGGGACTTCAAACTAAAACCTGTCGCTAGCCAGTCCCCTCAGAGAGCTTAATTCAATCAAGAAATGCCAAGCTTCCTCCCCTTTTACAGCTCAATAGTGTTGCGTTCAGAATGGAAGATTGCCATCCGCACGTCTTTCCCCTTTAGACCTCATCATCGCTTTAAAATCAAATCATCCCGACAAACATAATCCCTAGTTATGTTGAGGTTTATGTACTGATGAATTTAATGGCGCCACATTGTTTCCAAATTGGATCACAGATTTCAGTCTTTCACTGTGTTCCCACAAGTCCTTGGCATATTGGAAAGGGCCTTAAGACACAGGCTACAGTTAACACCTTGTCAGCAGTAAAGGATTCCTTCTAATCTATTTGATCTCATTAAAATGCTCTGCAGCATGCAGTCGTGCTACGGCTGGCTCTCTACAGCTGTCAGTCTTCAGTGCTGTATTTACAGCATGTGTATGCCAGGTTATGGGTGAGGGGGTAAATGTCACTGTAGAGAGAGGTGTCAAATCTGTTATGTAGACTGTATATATTTGGTCCTGATTGGTTTTGCCATGGGCCAAAGAACAAGTGGCTCATTTTTGGTGCTGATCTGTGGCAGTAGAACTAGCATGTAGCCATTTGAACATTTTTGTTCATAATTCTTTAAAAACCTACATAGACAAAGAAACGCCTGGACATAGTTTGATATTTTTGCCAATTCTGATCGTATTCTTTCAGTCACTATCAAGTGCTGTACATCATATGATTCAGGGGAACCTACCTTTTCTTTCTGGTGCAGTGTCACCATGTCACCATGTTTTTTTCAGTAGGCAATGTGACAATATATACATGTTGGTGCTGTCTTTATATTTTGGTCAATATCACCTCTGAGAATAAATATCCAAGTGATATATTATTAGAAAATAGACAACCTAATCTGTCCATATATTTCCAGCACAGAAACTGCGATGAGCAAATTTCCCTGATTGTCGTAAATGCACCATTCAAGTTGACTCAGAAAGCTGAGAGTCTCACGGTTCAGAAATAATTTAAAGCTCGTCTCTATCATAAACGGGTCCAAAGTTATTTAATGTTTTTAAGTTATTTAACATGTTTAGCGTAGCATCAATGCTATGCTCGGTTCTAAAGTGTTGAAGCCACTATGTGGATTTTAAAGTTTTTTACTTTTGCACCCCTATTGGTAGTATCACACCCAGGGTCACTGAGATGAAGGGGCTGAAAGCAACACATAGACTGCACCAATTTTCACCAACTTAAAACCAAATATTCAGATAAAATTATTTGAAAAAATAATATAATCACATGAAAATTTTACACTTAGTGTCTTTAACCATCTGGCATAGAAGTCTGATTCTACATTTCTGGATTCCCTGGTTCAAGATAAATCTATCAGCATAGGCCAGGTCCATGTCAGCATGCACTGTGTGTATCTTTGAGGTCTCAGACTACGTCTACATTAAGCCATCTGAATTTTAAAATGCTGATTTCATGTGAAAAAAAGTTGTTTTTGTGGAGATGTCTGTCCACAATGAAACACCTGAAGAACATAAAAACATCTAAATCTATTCTTCTTTGCCCTCTTTTCAGTTGGCAAACAACAAAACTGCATCACAGCCAACATCTGGTAGTAGGATTGACAGCACTGCTGATCAAATCATTATTTCATATTCGAGACGTCGTCTGACAAAATCAATATAAATACAGGTTAATGACAACAGCTGTGCTGTATGATCGACTCAATCCAGGTTTAAAATGCGTGATCACAGAAAAGGTTAGAGACGACAGAAAGGTCTTAACTTTGCTGCCACACAGCCCCCGCTGTGACAAGACTACACACACAGCCGGTTACAACCTGTTTCACCTTTTTTCAGTCTTCTTACCTCGTTGTTTTGCAAAAGCTCAGTTTTTAAAAAAATATTTAAAATCCTGCATTGTTTACATCCGTTTTTGCTGCACATTGCTATGTTTCTTGGCGCGTTACCACCACCAACCGCCGATAAGTGGAATAGCGTGAAACCGTTGGTAGGGATGTGTAATGTAATGCTAGCCATTGCTCACTACAGTACATTCAAGAACCAGAGAAGTTACATAGTAGCAAAGTCTTAAAGCAATCTGCCATTCTGAACAGGCACGTTTTCAACAGGCACTGCACTACTACAAACAAAACGAGAACCCACTCTTAAAAACATTGCTTCATAGCGCTACTAGTGGGCAAAAATCCACAGGGTACCTTGAGTTTCACCACTGCACCAAAAACACCAAACCTAGATGAAGGTTTAAGCTTTTTAAACATGTTCTATTATTAGAATAACAAATGTAGAGGCTTGTGCAGCCTTGGTGGAGGTATGCTAACTTGTAAAGTTGTATCTATAGATATGTAGCCCTGGCGCTGCCCTGGTGGAAACCATGAGCATGTGAGGTATCTTTAAGAGAGTATTCTGATAAAACGTCCTTCAGGTAAGTTGCAGAGACAGAAGCTTGGTGCCAGTGGGGAGAGAATGACTTTGGTGCCTGGCAGAAGTCCCCAATCCCCCAGTGGGACAGGACAGAATTTACATAACTAACATCTTGATTTGCTGTAAAGTGAAATTAGGGCCTGCGCAATGTTCAATTAACTCCACGGATCTTCTTGTAATTAAAACTCAGCGGTCCCCCACTGTTCAATAACTCTGTGCCAGGAGAGAGAGAGACACAGAGAGGTGGAGAGGGAGATTGAGATAGAGAGAGAGAGGGAAGGAAAGAGAGAAAAACGTGGAAAGATAAACTGCTGCTTCATCATGTTTTCATCAGATGTGACCTTGGCAGTCATAATAGTGGGGCTGAAGATATAGCTGGAGAAGAGCCACACTATCCATAAGTTGAAAGTTAATGTGAGGAGCATTGGCCATGGTGGCCCCATTATAGCGCCCTTGCCAGCTGTTGTATGGAGCTCAGTGGCTGCGTTGCTGGCCCCTAATGAGATGTTTCTCCTTAAATTGATTACATAGGGGAGGGATTTTGTTGGGCTTTATAATGCTAAGTACTTTTGCTTTTAGGTTAACTATTTAGTATTCTGTCACAAATCCCTTGCTCTTTGGTAATTGCTGTAATTCCAGCATTTAAGCGGATATGGGACTAAACACTGTGTTTTTTGTTATTTCTTATCCCTCTGGAAGGATTACACAAAGAACAAGGGAACTTATTCCTCAATAATCACCTCTTTGAATCCTGTTTTTAATTGTTGGGCAGTCATGATGAGGCATTACTGAGCAGTGCTGGAGTGCGGTCTCAGGTCTGTGCTGTGATTCAGTAGTTGAAACACTTGTGTCATTAAGATGTGCTGCTATTCTAAACCCGCAGTTTAGTAGCCATGCTTTTCTTTTATGCAAGCCATTAATCTTTATTACACATTTACCTGGAAATTGCAAAATGACAGAAAGGCAGCATCTGCAGTCTCTCCTTTGCCTATACAATGCATCTAAAGTGGCTGTTTTATGGGATCAGTTAGAGAATTTTAACTAAGCCATAATCCCTAAATTGATAAAAGTGCCTCCAAATGTACTGCAATGTTTAATTCATGAGCAATAATATGCAGGTAATAAATCCAAATATAAGAGAAAGGTCCCAAAATGTCTGCAACACAATGCTGGTTGACTTTTAAGATTCTTTCAGTTGTTTCTGAGATTGTGTGTTTGCTGATTATTTTCATGTTTCCTACAGATAAAAAACATGTGAATGCTATGACCTCTTTTAAATACATTGCAAAACATATGGAAACAAGATGTCCAAAACCAAATGATGAAAAGATTCTTGCGTATCATAAATTTAAAATGTATTTGTTGTATTACTTTCATTATCTTTACGTTTATAGAGTGCCGCAGGGATGGCGTATTTTTATAGGCCAACCTTAGCATCGCCCTGGTTCCTTCGACAAAAAACCAATGAGATTTTTCCATTGGATTTTGGATTAATGCAGAAAATAAGCTCTCTGGCAAACAAAAGTTTATGATACTTACACGTTTTGTTCAGCAAGATAATCTTCACATATTAACACCACTTTTATGATTTTTGAAGCGTAAAGGCAATCACCAGAAGTAAAAAACGTCAGGCTATAAACCAACTACACCATGGTCACATGACTTCAACGTCACCACCACGAAGCTTCCAACTTGTAATTTGGTTTTGTGCACTTACCTCTTCTACAGAAGCCTTTGGGAAAGTTTGAGTTAGAATAGTTTGCAGTATAAACCCAACGAGGCTGTAAAGGCAGACGAGTGAGTAGATGAGTTTCTGTGTTCGGCGTGATGACGTTTAATGTCCCCGACAACCTCTGTAGTCTCATTTAGACACTTGTTAGCAACCGCCTTTTTTAAGACACGTAAAAGCTTCCAAATTCACAAGTGGGGTATTTACTGACGTAGAACAAAATGTGAAAATCTCTTAAGCTTGTGTTAACCACAGACCTTATTTCAGGCATCTAACCAAAAACCCATTCAAGAAACCCACTGACTTCCAGACGAGGGAACTGGAAGTAGACCTGGACTCATTCCTGCAGCACTCTATTATATAGTTCGTGAATTTATTGATAGCAAAAATGTAGGATGATCTCGGCTGAGTAGCAGGGAGCTAAAGGCCAGCTTGGTCATGTTCATTTTGTGCTTGTTCTGCTTACATCTGCGATCACCTAACATCCCCAGCTTACTATAAAATAAGTTGCATATATTACAAATGCTTGATCCTTTCTCTGGAATGCACTCCCTCTGTGGGATGACAAGCATTCGACTTATAAAAAAGCAAACACATGACTGCCCGGTGTGAGCTGTTTGTGCACTTTGGGAAATAATGAACATAGTCCAAGTCCTGCTAATTGGAAAGAACAGCATGCAGTTCATTTAACACGCATTCACAGACATGATTAGATAAATGATCTCTGCACATAAATAGGTTTAGGCTGCTAATGTGTAACAGCCTTTAAAATACGGAACAGTGTCCTTTAAAGAATTGTCAGCATCAGCTACTGTGGGACTGTCAGTAGAAGCAGAACCCTTCCGTGAAGCACTACTCGTGGATATCATAGATTTGCTGACAGTATTAGGGGGCTGTGGGTGGTGGTGGGGAGCATAAGGCAAGATATCGCCTAAGGGCCGCACAGAGGCATCCTCCTTTGAAAGAGCACTTTTTTTAATCACAAGAAAAGTTAATCCTCAATCAATGAAAATGTAAAGCAGTGGCTTTCTGTTCTATTTGTGCTGATAGCAGCTTAAAGGATCGCTATTGAGGGGCTCAGACCGCATTTGCAAGTGCCTGGCACAACTCCTAGTCATGTCCCGCCCAGTGCACACACAGTGGGAAAGGCTTCCTTTTTCATTTTTGGATGCCCCTGAAATGGTGGGGAGGTACATCTATTAATGCCCTACATTTTACCCAAATGCTAGCTGGAGAAGGCAATTAGAGATTGTTTGCCTGATGCAGTAATGGGAACACCCAGTGTGGTTAGAAAGTGTGTTTGTGTTCTAAATTTGGATCCTGGAGCATGTTTTCTGTTGCCTTATTGTTGAGGTGTTAGCAATACATATTAGCATCAAATACATAATGAATGCCATTTCAAAGGCTGCTGCTCTCGTATCATATTCATCTCTTTTCTTTTTTCCCTTTAATGTCAGGGGTGTGCATGTTGCTGTAGCCATATTTTGTTTTGCTGACACCAACAATTCTGCTAAGTCATGAGAATGCACTGCAGCTTGTTATGGTAATACTTTGTCAGCTAGCGTGTCAGACCCTGATAAGGGAAGTCAGGACATTATTCACCCTTGAATCTTTATGGCTCTCACTAAGCAGCTCCCTTTAAAGGCCCCTACGAAAGGCTGCATCAAAGGGAATCGGGTTGTGGAATAACAGGCAATAAAGTTGCATTTATTCATGCTGCAATTCTTAGTGTGCATTGATGATAAACTGCAGCTTAAACTTGTATATGTTTGGCAGATGTAACCCTTAAATTTAAGTGTCAAAGTATGTTGTAACCCTTTTTTTTTTGCTGCTTTTTATTCATCACTTCAATTCTCTGCTACTTTGGGGTTTTCCTGGCTCAGATGGAGTGGAAGCAGAAACGGCAAAAAGTGTCCAAATACAGTATATTTTTTAGAACAACTTTGAACCTTAACTTCCAGATGCTATAAGCTCCCCCCAAAATGACATTCTGTCCTGGTACTTACCTACCGAGCGTCTTACTGATGCTGGATCTGTAGATTCATTTGTAGCATGTGAACACTCATTTTGTCCACTATAAATCACATCTGCAGTGCCTCCAAGAATGGCTCAAAGCTGATGCAGATTTCCTCCACCTTGACATATTCGTAATCAGATTGGCCACCTGTTTGTCTAGCTGCTGGGACATTTTTCTTACCTCTGAGATATCTAATTATGCGTCATCTGATGCTATTTTGTGATAACATTATGGAATTGTTGGAAAGCCTTCCAGAATTTGCATTGGTTTTGGTGGGGATACCATGTGTGCTTGTTTATTGTTTGCCTGTGCACAGAGAATAATCCACTTCCTTTGGATAAAATTGATGGCTACATTGCTTGTGGAGCTGGAAACATCCACTGGACATTTTTAACCCTTTAATGTTCTTTTCTATGTCTGGTAGAGCATATATTAACTTCTAATATCTTGCTGAAAAATGATTTCTACTTAACCTGATTGAGCCATCGCTAGCACTGTGTTTTTTTAGAACCAGACCTTTTTAGGTGGCTTCTTTCCATGATGTTAGCTTGGCCTGTTTATGGTGAGGTTTTCACAGGTAATCATATTTTTGCCATTGCTAGCAGCATAGCTTTATCCGGCAATGTTGGTCCACCAGTTTAGTCCAGAGTGAGATATCTCAACAACGGTTGGATGGATTGCCATGAAATTTGTGAAAGATGAATCTTACTGATTTTGCTGATTTCTTGACTCTTGTGCCAACAGCAGGGTTTGGTTCTGACTGAAATGTCTCAAAATGTGTTACAGCATAAATGTTTCTCGAAGGATGAATTGTAATATCTTAACTTTTTGTTTAGCGCCATCATCAGATCAACATTTTTATTTGTTCAATACTTTGGTTTATGACCAAATACCTGAAAAACTACTAACATTCCCACCCATCTTTGTGTTTTATGCTAATTAGCAAATGTTTGCAAGCTAACACACTAAACTTAGAGAGTGAACATGTTAACATTAATTCTATTAGCATCAGCTAATGCTAATACACACACACACACACACGCTCTACCAATTGGTGGATACATCCAAAAAGATGCGTAACCTTACTATTGCAAGCTTTTATATACAGCTTTTTTCTTTCTTTTTTTTTTCTTCAAAAGCTGAATATTTCTATGGAGTATGAAGCTTTCTGATTATAAACTGCTGTCAATATGATAAATGTCATGCCAGCGTACATGTGCATATTTGTTGAAATTATTATATCAATATGATGTTTTGGATGTTTTTAAAACGTTTTTTTTTTTTTACATGTTTTCAATGAAAATACTGTCACTGGTGAGGTATGGGTGATAGGGGTGCAGAGTGATTTGAAAATGTTTCAGCAAAGCAAATTTAAGCATAATAAGAGCTGCTTGAGTTCAAGCCGTAATGGTTTGTAGAAAACAAGAAGAGGAGCCATTACCCAGCTGTTGCACCGAAACACAGCTCAACTACAAATACTATAATACTGCATATTATATAACAGTTTCTTCTTATTATTATTTGACCATTACTTCATTTCTGTTTTATTTATTCATCTTTAAAAATGTTTGGTAGAGACTCAAAAACAACTATTGGTCAGAAAATACAACAACAAAAAAACATCTATTGGTCAGTTGAAATGGCTTTTCGTTGTTAGTGCCCAAAGGAACTAAGGAATGCAAAAAAAAAAACCAACACATGCACAAAAAAATTCCACTGCTTTTTTACTGGGTGGGATCAGTAAAGGGTAAATAAAGCATAGCAGTTATGATCACACAATACACCATCAATTCAATATTTAATTTATGTATGAAATAAGCAAATTAAAAGTATCTTCTTTGCCTCTGTATGACTGTTGATACTACAGATATCAAATTAAATGACCCGCCAGGCTCATGTCTTTATTACGGTAATCAAATGCATTGTTTTGAAGAATTGAAATAGATTCAAAGTGGAAAACAATTACACACATGACAAACTCAGGAGCAGAGAATTTAGCAATTTCTCGTGGAGTTAACGTTTGAGTTCCAAATATTTTTTTGGCCAAGGTGTTGGTGGTAACAGTATTTTTCATGAAACAAACAAACAAAAATGCTTAATGGGTCAGCTTTTCTGATGTACAGTGCTTGTTCAGAGTGTGTCAGCGAGTGCATGCCAAAAATAGAAAAGCAAACTATAAATTGTTTTGGAAAAGCAGCCCGTGGAATGCTTTGACAGTGTCAGCGCTTGGTGAAAATTGAAGCAGACTGAATGTGTCTGAACTTAGACAGATGAGATATCAAATTGGTGGGCAGGAGTGTGATAATCAGGGAATTGGAGAGGGAAAATTGCATCAGAATGGAATCATAAGCCTGGCCAGAAGTGAGGATTTGCTGATCCCTGACCTTCTGTTTCAGAGCTGAGGATTTTAAGTAATGAGATCTATGCAGTGAAACAACTCCACTGTCAGACCGCCAGACTTCAGCATACTGAGAGGAGAGCGTCTGCCGCTGCACAAAGCGAAGCCAATGGATTTAACACATATTTAGAAATGTGCTGTGGAAGCAGTGAAAGACACTGAGGGTTAAGGAGGAAGAATGAGAAGAGGAATGACATTTTGTTGGAATAAATAGACCTTGCATGAAGGTATAATGTGCTGAAGGGCTTTCACGGTGCCTGATGTTGAATATGTTATCCACTTTCCTTCTGTTAAAGGAAACAGCTGCCTGAAAAAAAAAGACACATTTTTTTTGTGTGTGTGTGAATTTGAACAAAGCTGCAGATGCGCTAACTGCTGGATATTTCTTTCAACTCTATTACTATGTTGTCATCTTTTTTTCCACACAAATATCATTGTTATAGTTAATAATTTAGAACACCTGCAGTGTTGAAGTTGTTATTCAGTACAGCAGCCATAATCAGCAGATGGTGTTGGTTGTAATAAATAAGCTAACTGAAGGTTTCTGTGAAGGTAAAGCTCCTCATTCCTCCACTTTCTAACATTATCTGTCTCTTTCATGGACACTGAGAGCAGCTTAGAAATAATAGAGACACAATGTAATAAGACTCCAACAGTCCGCTCTCTTGTTATCACTTGCTAATTGCTCCTTACATGTTATTTTGGTTGGAAATAATCCCAAATTAAAAAGAGAGTGTTTGTTAGCCAGACAGCATGAGAATCCTCTCATTAATTCTGCCTTTATTACTGGAACGATTAGATCATGTTTGGGGAAAGTTGCAAGAGTGTTCAACAGCTTGAGATGTAGATTTACTAATTTTCTGCAGTCTAGAGAAAGCTTTTCAATGACATCATTTCATCATTGGATAATTAGTCTCAATAATTAACCTAATTGGACTAATTTGGTTCATTATCTTCCTCTCACAGATTGTTTGTGGCCGGGTGGCTCGTGTTTTCGATCCTGTATCCAATTTATAAAAGGTTATTATAAACAATCTTATGCTGTTACAAACACATTTAAACCAAACAGTAAAATGAGAATATTTATCTTCATGAATGATGAATGCTGAATGCATAGTTTACATTCATTTGTTCTCCTCTTGTTCTTTAATCTTTTATAATCTATTATAATGACATAATTTTTTTGCATTGCATGCTTTGAAATTGTGTTATAAATAAAAACAAATAAATTAAGTTTATTTTTAGTAACGATACCAACCTCACATGATCTTAATTCAGTATTTGTAGGAAAGTCTTGGTTATGTAATAGTTTTATTCTTTTGCTGTTTGAATTGTTCTACATTATTTGGACCTATTGCTTTTATTTGACCATTTAAATTTGTAATTTATATTTTTCAGGTGGCTATATTGAAGTCAGTAAAATAATCTTATCTCAGCCTAACTGTATTTCAGTCAGACAACTCCCGTTTGAAATGTTTGTTATAGCAGCAGAACATAGTTTGGCATCTAGGCTCTGACCTCATCACTCCCCACAGATATGTTTACATAGAGATATTGGGGAGTGATGAGCAAATATCTTAAACCCCCATAGCCGGAGCCTGCAGGTGGATGCTGGGGTGGTGGTGGGGCTGAAAGAACAGGCAGCAATACTGATGCAGGGCAGCAGTGGCATTGACAGGCAGAGGGAGAGATGGGAATTTTTTGCAGCTTAAATAGACCGCCAAATTGGGAGGGTGTGTTTGGTAGATGGTTGTGCAGAGTGAGGTATGTCACATGTGTATAGCAGTGCAGCTCAAGTTGACTGCCTGAACTATCTCACAGGCATCACTCCATCATACAGGTAAAACCTAAGCTTAATTCAATTCAATTCAGTTTTATTTATATAGCGCCATATCATAACAAAGTTATCTCAGGGCACTTTTTCGAATAGAGCAAGTCTAGACCGACTCTTTATATTTACAGAGACCCAACAGTTCCCACCATGAGCAAGCACTATGCGACAGTGGCAAGGAAAAACTCCCTTTTAACAGGTAGAAACCTCGAGCAGAACCAGGCTCAAGGTGGGCGGTCATCTGCCTCGACCGGTTGGGTTGAAGGGGGGGGGGGAGCGGGAGAGAGAGAGCAGGAGGAAAGAGAACATACAGCAGCACAATACAGTATAGATATGGTAATGGCATTGATGTTAACACCAACAGAAACAACACTAAGAGCAACATTATAATAGCAATACTAATAACAGCAACAACAGCAATAGCATCAGCGGGTGCAGAGCAGGAGCACGGGGGCAGCAGGCGGCAGCAACCACAGACCCAGACTCCACAGCTCCAGAGGCAGAAACACCTGCAGAAAGCAACAGAAGAGAGAGAGAGAGAGAGAGGAGAGAAAGCACACAACTACGGGAAGAAGTTGAATTAATAACAAGCATTGATGGGATATGAGGGCGTACAGATGGAGAGGAAGAGGAGGAGAAAGGAGCTCAGTGCATCATAGGAAGTCCCCCGGCAGTCTAGGCCTATAGCAGCATAACTAAGGGGGGGCTCAGGGGTCACCTGAGTCAGCCCTACTATAAGCTTTATCAAAGAGGAAAGTCTTAAGCCTACTCTTAAATGTGAGGAGGTTGTCCGCCTCCCGTACACAAACTGGGATCTGGTTCCACAGGAGAGGAGCTTGATAGCTGAAGGCTCTGGCTCCCATTCTACTTTTAGAGACTCTAGGAACCACAAGGAACCCTGCATTCTGGGAGCGCAGTGCTCTAGTGGGGTAATAGGGTACTATGAGCTCTTTAAGATATGATGGTGCCTGACCATTTAGGGCTTTGAAGGTGAGGAGAAGGATTTTAAATTCTATTCTGGATTTTACAGGGAGCCAGTGTAGAGAAGCTAATATTGGAGAAATATGTTCTCTTTTTCTGGTTCTTGTCAGTAAACGTGCCGCAGCATTCTGAATCAGCTGGAGAGTCTTAAGGGATTTATTGGGGCAGCCTGATAATAGAGAGTTGCAATAGTCCAGCCTAGACGTAACAAATGCATGGACTAGTTTTTCTGCATCTTTTTGAGATAGGATGTGCCTGATTTTTGCAATGTTACGTAAATGAAAAAAGGCAGTTCTTGAAGTTTGTTTTATGTGGGAGTTAAAGGACATATCCTGATCAAAGATAACTCCAAGATTCCTTACGGTGTCGCTGGAGGCCAGGGCAATCCCATCTAGAGAAACTATATGTTTAGATAATGTGTTTCGGAGGTGTTCGGGGCCAAGTACAATAACTTCGGTTTTGTCTGAGTTTAACATCAGAAAATTGCAGGTCATCCAGGTTTTTATGTCCTTAAGGCATGCTTGAAGTTTAGCTAATTGATTGGTTAATTGATTGGTTTCATTTGGCTTGATCGATAAATATAATTGGGTATCATCTGCATAACAATGAAAATTTATGGAGTGCTTCCTAATAATATTGCCTAAAGGAAGCATATACAAGGTAAATAGAATTGGTCCAAGCACAGAACCTTGTGGAACTCCGTGACTAACTTTGGCGTGCATAGAGGATTCATCATTAACGTGTACAAACTGATATCGATCTGATAAATAGGATTTAAACCAGCTTAGTGCAGTACCTTTAATGCCAATAAATGTTCTAGTCTCTGTAATAGAATGTGATGGTCAATGGTATCGAATGCAGCACTAAGATCTAGTAAGACAAGTACAGAGACAAGTCCTTTGTCTGATGCAATTAGAAGGTCATTTGTAACTTTCACCAGTGCTGTCTCTGTGCTATGATGCACTCTAAATCCTGACTGAAAATCCTCAAACAGCTTGTTGTTGTGTAGAAAGTCACACAACTGATTGGCGACTGCTTTCTCAAGGACCTTAGAGAGAAAAGGAGGGTTAGATATAGGTCTATAATTTGACAAAATCCCTGGATCAAGAGTGGGCTTTTAAGAAGAGGCTTAATTACAGCTACTTTAAAGGACTGTGGCACATAGCCTTTTAATAAGGACAGATTGATCATATCTAGTACATAAGTGCTAACTAAGGGTAAAATTTCTTTAAGCAGCCTAGTTGGGGCGGGGTCTAAGAGACACGTTGATGGCTTAGATGAGGAAATCATGGAAGTTAGTTGATTACGGTTGATGGGAGAAAAGCAGTCTAAATGTACAGGTTTTACAGTTGTTTCTAAGGTTCCTGTGTTTGAAGATAAGTCAGTACCAACTGAGGGCAGGAGGTGCTGAATTTTTTCTCTAATAGTTAGAATTTTATCTTTAAAGAAGCTCATGAAGTCATTACTGCTGAGGTCTATAGGAATACATGGCTCAACAGAGCTGTGACTCTCTGTCAGCCTGGCTACAGTGCTGAACAGAAACCTGGGGTTGTTCTTATTTTCCTCTATTAATGATGAGTAGTAGGCTGCTCTGGCATTACGGAGGGCCTTCCTATAAATTTTAAGACTATCTTGCCAGGCTAAACGTGATTCTTCCAGATTGGTGGAACGCCAATTCCTTTCAAGTTTTCGCGATGTTTGTTTTAATTTGCGGGTTTGCGGGTTATACCATGGAGCTAACCTCCTCTGTTTTATTATCTTCTTTTTTAGAGGGGCGATAGAGTCGAGTGTTATTCGTAGTGAGCCTGCAGCACTATCAACAAGATGATCAATTTGGGAGGGACTAAAGTTAGCATAGGAGTCATCAGTTACATTGAGACATGGAACTGAATTTAATGCCGATGGAATCACTTCCTTAAATTTAGCTACAGCACTATCAGATAGACATCTAGTGTAGGAATGTTTGCCTAATGGCGTGTAGTCCAGTAATAGGAATTCAAAAGTTAATAGAAAATGGTCTGATAAAAAGAATTCTGTGGAAAGACTATTAGATGTTCAATTTCAATGCCATAAACAAGAACAAGGTCGAGGGTGTGGTTAAAACAGTGAGTGGGTTTATGTACACTCTGACAGAAGCCAATCGAATCTAATAATGAGATAAACGCAGCACTAAGGCTATCATTTTCTACATCCACATGAATATTAAAATCACCTACAATAATTATTTTATCTGTTTTAAGGACTAAACCTGATAAGAACTCTGAGAATTCAGATAAAAATTCAGAGTACGGTCCAGGAGCTCGGTACACTATAACAAATAGAATTGGCTGTAGTGTTTTCCAGGTTGGGTGTGAAAGGCTAAGAACAAGGCTTTCGAACGAGTTATAATTTAATTTAGGTTTAGGTTTGATTAATAGGCTTGAGTCGAAGATGGCTGCAACTCCACCTCCTCGGCCTGTGCCTCGAGGAATGTGAGTATTAATGTGACTGGGGGGAGTGGATTCATTTAGGCTAACATATTCACCTTGACACAGCCAGGTTTCAGTAAGACAAAATAAATCAATATTATGACCTGATATTAGATCGTTTACTAGAACAGCTTTAACCATGAGGTTGCTTCCCATCTCGTTCATTGATGCTATTGCACAAGTTAAAGGCCCCCTGTGGAGTTTTAGCAATATGAACCAATGTTTTAATGAGTGGGTCCCCAGTTTGTTTGTATGTCATGCAAACGCACTAGGATGCACACACATGAGCATGTGGCAATGCGATACACATATCTGTCGAAGGTTTTACACTATTCCACTGATTGTGTGGCAGCAAAGATAAGCAAGAAGATGACTGTAAGCTAGCAAACACTGATGTAAACGATGTGTGTTTTAAAATGTTTTAAAAATCATCTTTTCTTGTTTATGATGAAGGAAATGCATTCAACATGTTAGGCCTCAAGGATACACATATTGTGTTTTGATCAGAAACACAAAATGTAAATAACTTGATTTGTTTACAAGGAAGCTCCACAGGGCACCTTTAAAGGAACATTTATTGATTTTGGCCACATGGGGGCAACATTCTAACATATTATCAAATTGTAAAGTTGTTATGGCAAACATGTTTGCAAACTCTTGTCTACAGTATTTATGGAGCAACATTAGCATTAATTTAGCTGTGTTACTGGCCACCTTACTAATCCAACATTCACTCTCGTTTTAGCTCTGTTTTAGTCTCCACTGGCTCACAAGTCCTCCAACATAAACGACAGAATAGGTCGTTTGTCAGGGACTCCCAAAATGACATATATAGGCATACCGGACCCTCATCGTCATGGTAACAAATGTTGTGAAACGGTCACAGTTTGGTTAGGTTTATGGAACCAAAAGTACTTGGTTAGGTTTAGGAAAAGATCATGGTTTGGGTTACAATAACTACGTTAGTTACGTAAGTTAAGTTATGTACGTAAGTTAAAATAAGTCAACATCGACTGTTGGTTTCACACGGGACACCAACAGTGGCCTCCTGTGTTGTTTTGTTTCCTGCTGGGTAGGTAGCTTTGCAGTGGATTTATCAGAGCTTTTTCACTGAAAACAGCTGCCTGCTGCCTGTTGAGGTTGATTCCACTAATTCTTTGGCAGCAAAGATAAGCAAGAAGAAGAATGCAAGCTAGCAAACACTGTTGAAACTGAAATTTGTGATCAAGAAAACCAAAATAATGAGCTAAAAGACAATCTCTGTAGAGCTGTGAAAAGGAAGTCCAAATAACCCTGAGCCACTGTTGAAAGAGCAAGCATTACAAGACACATATAGTGAGGCCTCTCATTTGGCCCCATCAAATGTAGCCACCATAGAGACTAGTGCTAGAGGTCCTTAGAACAATCATACTGTGCTATGTTGATGGGCTGTGCTTGGTCCAGTTAGCTCTTGCCTCCAGCTCACAGAAGTCTGCCTAATTCCAAGCATCAGTGTAAAAAGTGGGCCTGCCCTGCCATTGAGTCCCTGCTTATAGAGATGGGGATGAGTGGATAGAGTGGTAGAAGACAGTTGAAAGAAACCTGCTCAGACAACTACGAGAGGTGCTACCTTAAATGAAATTGGATGGAGGGAGAACAGGGTGCAACATACTGTGGAGATTGACTCCAGATTGCAGAGCAGAGAATGGACGTGGCAGATTGTGAACACAAAGACAGAAAGAAAAAACTACAGACTTCCTCTCCGTCTTTCACCATCTACACTCCACAAATCCCCAAGCTACTGCTCACTATCCAAGGAAGCTCTGACATGTTCAACCCTCAGACCAGATGAGCATGGTCTACTGCACTGACCCACACAAAAAATAAAAGTATAATAGGATGGTTGACATATAAATCTATAGGCATGAAAATGATTGAGTATTGTTGTACTGACTCTTAGATTTCCAAAATTATGTGGTCTTTACATTTTGTATTGGATTCTAAATTTAGTCACCAATTTGTTGTATTACTGCCTAAATTGGTCATATGGTGTGACATGAAAGTTACTGTATATAAAATGAAAAGGGGGTATACTTTTCTTAAGTAACTCACTGTATCATAATTCTTTATCATTACTATCTTGAGATCCAGCATTCCCTTGTGCAAATTCATTACATTTTGTATTATTTTTCTTTATCATCACGCAAAGTAAGTCATCTGTTAAATATATTTTAGATAAATTCTGACAAACCTTGTTATAAATCTAACAAAATGCTTGTGACTCGTGTTCCGTTGAGATTTCTATGCATATTTATTTTTAACATATGACAAAACTCTTTCACCAAGGCATACAACATTTTTCTCACCCTATATATGCAAAGTCCATCCTATCATGGCCAGATTAAGTGTTACTTTAAGAAGAACGTTTACACTGTACCATCTGCTGTACATCCATTTTTTGCTCCGTTGAGAGATGGACTGTCCATGTGTTTGTGCTATCCACACTAATCCAGCAGCAGAACACGTTCTGCTTTCATCTGTTTTGAACATGATGGCTACAGCTTGCACTGAGATGTAATAAAAACTGATTATATCTATTGAAGATCTATTCATAATTTCTGCCTGATCTAGGCTTGCTGCGGCAGTCGGTGTTACGCGGTGTTCTGTCATACACGATTACATTACTTGCCCACGGCCCCCACTGTCATTTTGCTTTTTTAAAAATAGAAATAAAACCCATTTAGTTCTTTTTTGTGTATCAGCGCTCACGTCCATCAAATAAAAAAAACTCTAATTTGTAAATACTAAGCGTATTATCAATACTTGGTCGGACGACAGACGCTACAGTTCTAAACTGAAAGTGTCTGCAAAACACAGAGCATCTTTTGAGCAAACATACCCACACATTATGATATTCCAGACCTTTGCTTGAGGACATTTTCTTTAACTGGACCTCTTTGAATTTTAACTGAATGATCTAACGTTAAAGATCAAAGTAAGCATTTTATTACTAGACACATAAACTGCTTCATAATACATCCAAAACAGTTAAAAACAGCCAGGTGTCTTCAGTTTCAGGAGTTAGTCAATTGCACTTCCATAATTAAGAGTGTTTGTTTTGTACCTGGCTCTGGACTTGTTGATCATTAAGAAGCTCTGGTAGCTCTGAGTAACTGGATCACTTCCTCCTGACAGAACAGAGTATACAGGTCTTTATTTTTCTGCTTCCCTACAGAGCATGATTACTTGTTGATACCATTTATTAGTTGAAACATAGAATCAACTCAGGAAGGGTAGTTGTGATATTATGACATGCTGAAGGAGGCCCTGCTAGCATGTTTTCATTTTTTCTGAGCACTAAACATGTCCCTTACTTGGGAACATATTGTATCTGTCATTTTGCAGCATTTAGCTGCGTTTTCTTCCCAGGCTGACGGTCTACAGTTCTGAGTGACTGTAGCTGCCCCGTGTTGTTTTCACTTCGATTTACCCATTTCATTTTGTATTTTTAACAATGGTCTGACACTCCACGTCTGTCATTCTCAGCAAATCACATGACAGAAAAAACTAAGAAAAAAATAAATACGTGTGGCATTTAGTGTCATCACTCTGAGGCAGCAGGCGCTCAGGCACTCTCAGTAAAGGAAACAATTGACAGTACAGGCCGATTGATAATATCACCAAGCAACATTGTCCCTGCACTGAACTCCTGCATAATAATAATAATATAGCAATCCAACAAAAATCATCCTATCTGAAAACTCTGCCTATCTGGAGGGCAACCATCAGTGAAATCAGTCTCACAGAGGCTTCTTTGTTGCTTTGTGTGCTCTTTCTCCTGATTAACTTGGATATGTTTGAGCAAATCGGTGTCGCAGTGGCAGCCTTACTGTATATCATGGTCATCTGGGCTGGTCATCAATCCATCCATCACTTCTGCTGGGTACGTTTTTGACTACCATCTCTATCTATCTATCTATCTATCTATCTATCTATCTATCTATCTATCTATCTATCTATCTATCTATCTATCTATCTATCTATCTATCTATCTATCTATCTATCTATCTATCTATCTGTAATGTGAAAGGTGATGCTCGTAGTGACGAACCCACAAAGAATTATCACGTCACTCTGCAGTTCCTCTCAACGCTACAGAGCATTTTAGCATCTCTTAGCTCATTGTTTTGGTTTTACAGCAACTTTACTGTTTTGGTTCAGTTTCATTGTCTCATCAACCTTGTTTCCAGCTGCAGCAGGCAGCTGTTTTCAATGACAAAGCTTTACTGTAAAAAATCCACTATGCTACCTGCCCAGCACCAAACTGCAGACAATGTTAGCAACTAGGTGAACATAGTGAAGCATTTAGCTGCTAAAGAGCCAGATATTTCCCTTAGTTGATATTTCCCTAGAAGGAGAGTGAATATTGGACTTGGATTCAGGTGGCCAGAAACAAGACCCCAAATGTATTGTGTCTGTTGGATGTGTAAATAAGTAATTGTTTGCTTACATGATAGCAATATATACTGTAAGGTGATAATATATCAATCAGATGTAATTACTTAAAAGACAGTATGTATTTAAATGATGTTTAGGTCTACTGCACTGTCAAACAACTCTTGATATTTTATTACATTTATTTCAGGCTGTTCAAACAGACTGAACTCCTCATCCATACTAACAGGCTACTGAGCATCAATATTACATGTTACCCAGATACATTAAGGTATCTATGGACAATTTAAGTTGTATTTTTTTAAGTGAATACCATTGTAAAAGACGTGAATTCAAACTACTAGTTTCAAACTAAGAAGTTTGGGTGGAGTATAACTTTGTAACATGGACCTAGCTGGGTCATAGCATGATAATAAGACTGAACTAGCGTTTTATTTTGACGTCAGTATTCAGTTTGGCACTGAATACTGATGTTTTTATGGGCATCTTTCAAGGTCTGGCACAGGATGATGATGTAGCCATTCTTAATCCCACCAACAAAGCTCTGATTGGCTTTGTCTTTTTTCCAGCCATCAATGAGCACAACACCAGACCTATTTGAATAACTGTAAAAAAACTCTGGGATCTTGGCAATACAGATGTCTGGAACAAGGCTTGATGGATGAGGAAGGGGCAGGATTTAGGATTGATCAGCGGTCCAGGAATGGTATACTTTGTAGTGAAGTAATTGCAAGAAATGTTCACGCTCAGACCCTTTGACATTTCTGCGTAGGACATTATCTATGTTTGCTGTGTGATGCTGTCTGTGTACCTTGTTGGGTTTGTGACAATTTTGGACTTAAGTGCCATTTCTTAGGGAATTGAGGACATTCCTGCAGACAGTCTTAGTGACACTATGAAGCCATCAGAAAATGAATTCTGAAATTTGACTGCTTTACACAAGTCCTTGTTTGCTCTGTAGTCTCACGCATGACTAACAATTACCTCCTCCAGCGGTGAGCCAATTTTTAATTATAAAAGGTAAATATGCAGACAGTGAAATTGATCAGGCAAATTAAATGTAAGTGCTGATAAGGCAAATTTGGTGAGAGAAGGAAAAGAATTGTAACGTTGAGTTAGCCCTTGCTCCTTTAGGTGCTCGTTCGTCCTTTGCTAATCACAATATCTCCTGGATACACAATAGTAATTACATTTCACTGAATACACCGAAGCTGAAGTACAATAAAGCCCCTCCGTTCATACTTCTCCAACCACGGAGAACATTTGAAAATGTCATTTGCTCAGCACAAATGTGCAGATTTACTGGGGATTGTCAAAGCCCACAAATCAATCTGCTCATAACTATTTGACAAACTAGACAATGACCTTTCACAGATTCACTTTCTGATTTGATCGTGGTCGGGATACGTTTCATTTCATCAAGTCGGTATCGAAACCGACAGCTCTGTTCGTAAGAATCCAATGCATTAGTCAGACAGAGGCACACTGTCTTATTCAGAGCTACCAGTCATTTAACTGACGAGTCTATAACAGATTCGGTTATTGTGGAAAATGGTCAGGTCTAAACTCATCTATTCATCCCTCCACTTTGTTAGTAAAAATGAAATCTTTGGTACAAGGCCGGCTTCCAAGATGCATTATGGATCTTAGACTTGGTCAACACATCATTAGTGATAAAAATTTAAAGCTCCCTATATACCTGTCAGCTTCCCTGAGGAATCCTTCCCTCTGCTGCTTTTAGGTGACCACAGAGAATCCTACTGGATCACTATACTCTTTTCTAGTGAGCAGAAGTGAGCTGAGCCTTTGTTTTGTGGCTATTGGAAGTCACAGTAAGCAATAAATATACTTGCAGATAACGGAGCGGAAAGTTATGGTTTACCAATAACACTGCAGTTTATTGCTTTCTATGGTGGAGCTGTATTTAGAGTTCGCTCCTGCGCCCTACGCTCTGCAATAGACTCCACATTCCCCTCCCAGTCAGCCCCTTATTAATTTATGCATTAACTTGGAGCAGGTCCAGTTTGAAATTTCCAATGGCATCCACTCGTCGGTGCAAACTCAAATGATACCACAGTAAGTAATTGGGTGGTGTTAGGAATACCATTAAAAGCTATAAAGCGGCTGGCAGAAGCAGGTCAACAATCAATCACTCTCTCTTCTCAGCTATCAGGCCTTCAGATACACACCATCGCATTTCATTTCCTTTGAGTTATTTTTTAAAAGGAGTTTGTCTGTTCCCAGCCCATTGTTAACTAAATACATTATGTTTTTTGACCCCATGTCAAATACAAAGCTGCACCTGGAGGTCAGCATTAAGAGTGGGTGCATAATTCTAAGCTTAACCTTTCACTTTATGAACGTAATTTTCGACAAAACTTGCACCCGTTCTTATTAGAATCATAATTTAGTCGATTCTGAACATGCAGAAATTATACACATTCCTGGAAGCAGCATGACTCACACTTTCCAGTGATAGCATGATTAGAACTATAGTGTTAAAACTCAGAACATGTATTCTTTTCCCAAATGGAAATATGAAAAAGAAAAATAACAGGAGTGTAAAAGCCATGAATAATAGCTGTCAGTATGTTGTTTCTTTTTTTCTTTTGACAGTTCTAAGGCCAAGATTGTCCCATGAACGTGGTTCTTACCACCCAGGAACACTGACACTCTTCTCTACAAACTGAAATACAGATAATTTGCTATATGATCAAAACCTGTGAACATACAGTACAGGCAAAAAGTCCAAACCATTTCAAATTGCTTGAAATTGTGTAAAAGTGTATCTTTTATAAAAACTGTCTAAGAACATGTACGGTACCACTCACAGGCAAGTTGATGGTATTTCTGAGTAGGCTAATTGATCCTGAAATTTCTTTGGAATGATTAGCTGAGACAGTTTTTTTTTGGCAACACCTGTGATTACTGGTGGTAACTAGTACTTTGATGTACAGGCCCCATAGTTCCATTCAAAATTAAATGTATCTACCAATGGGGGCAGAAAACACGACTTGAACAGCTACTCAGTCAGTAATGCAGCAGGAGAAGAGCACCTCGTTTATCTTTTAGTGCACGCTCAAAGAAATCCTGGGCTGAGGGTATAAGTCACGACAAGTCATGTCTTTGTCAAGTCTTCATCACATCTTCGTCACGTCTTTGCCATGTCTTTTCCATCTTTTTGTCATGTCTTCACCACGTCTCTGTTACGTCACATCAGTCAAGTCTTCGTTATGTCTTTGTCATGTCTTCACCACATCACGTCAGTCACATCTTCGTCACAATAAATGAACAAAAATCTATGTACCCATGATCGAACATTATCTTCCACTTTACATGAAATGCACACATGTACTGGCTTTTGTCTTCCACATTACACCCAGAAAATGCGTACATCATTTCTTGTCAGTCCCTTGTGCATATTAATGCAATTTGACTTGACTACAGAATGGAAATACTGTCACCGAATTGCTATTGCTGGAAATTGCAAGCCATAAATAATATCAAAAATAGGATTTGATAATTAATATCTTAAGGATTATAACTTTAAAGACCACCTTGGGAGCTAAAGACCAGTATGATATCCCATATATAATGAAGCAGTGCAAGAAGCCCATCAGTTGTATTGAACTGAGGTTCACATTGACGGCACCAGGTCATTTACACCATGCTGACAGGCCACAGGAGATAGATATTGATCATGTTTACTCATGTTGTCTATATTAACATGCAGGTAATGACACCTATTCAGATCAATGGTTCTGACTGCACCGTCTGCAAATGGATTCTGTGGTTAGAAGCCACTGAGCTTCTATAGATGATACTTAAAGAGAGAAACGACACAATTCCTCTGATTCGCCTGCTTTCCTTTCACTTTCAGTCCCGCCAAGCTTGCTCATTTGTCCTTGGATTTATTCCTCTAATAGGGCAGCCAGCATGCCTTCTGCCTCAGCTTGTACATGCACACTGCAGCCAAGGCCGCTGCTGGCTCGACAGCCTGGCCTTGAATGACTTCCTGTGTGGGCTGGGTTGAATTCTTGGTCAGGACTGGTATCATGAGGAGATGGATAAAATGCCAACGGTAACTCATCCACCGGTAATTCAAGTAAAGTCTGACAATTTGGTTTTGACCTTCCTGACTAAAAGGTGTATCTCTTGGTGTATTTAAAACTAACAGCTGCAGCACGTACATTAGGTGATCCATTGATTACTTTGTGTGTAGCATATGTCGTCCGGTTCAATGCTCCTAACAACTTTCAGTGATACAGCTGTCTGCGTACATGTAGAAAAAAGGCTTCTCCCAGGCTCCTGGGGGACGGCACTTGATCATCTCATTACCGTGGCGTTGAGACAAGGTGACGACCAGCATGATCACAACTTACATTTCTGTACAATGCCTTCGCCTTAACAGACGGATCCACTTTCCTCTTTGAAAAGCCTGTTTGTCTTTTGTGTTATCATCTATCTCATTTTCTATCTTCACTTTAAACACTGTCAGTCTCCGTTAACGCAGATATCCGACTCAAATGAATTACATGTATAATGCTGGCATTTGCGAGAGCAATTTACACAGAGCTATGATGATGAAGAAGGAGCAGTAGGCAAATAACAAAAGAGGGTCAGTGTTAGTTCTGCATTGTTGTCTGTGTTGATTAAGCTATAGGAGAGGTAAGAGGAGACGCTCTGAAGAAGCGCTCCTTATTTTCATCACAGCCTTGTCTAATCACCTTTCCTCAAATGCAAATGATGAGAATAGGGAATTTTTAATTCTGAATAATGGGAACAAAGTGAGAGATGGGAGGAAACATAAGAGCTTGTTAGTTACCACCATCGGTTTGCTCTCCAGGCAGGTCCTAAGGGGACTTCTTTTAATCTAGCATCGCCTTGGGCAACAGCTACCCAGCCCTGAAGCGTCCGGACTGGATGAAATTAAGCAAAATCAATGGTTTAATTCTCTTTGAGAAAGTTGACAAATTCTTTTTACCACATGGCTTGGGATGATGTCTTCGTTATAGGCCTATGTAACAATTAGCAAACCATTGATGCTCCTAACAATGCCAATGTGAATAATTAATCTGTACTGGCAGCAAGATTCCTCTGGTTCAATTCATCACCGCCCATCTACTGTACGTATATGATAACAAATTTCAAAGTAAGCTAAAATGATGGCATGCCAGAGATCTCCCTGATTTTTCTGAATTTATTTTCCATGTTCCAGCAGCCTCTCCACAGCATGTACTCTCTCTTCATTACGTTAAAACTCCTGATTCTACTTTATAACATGGCTTGGGGACGAATACATCTCTGTCTCTGGGGCGAGGCAGTGCCTTCAGCAGTTCTCACAAACTTCACAGAAGTTGATTGTCTACCAAGAGGCACTTGGATCCATACTTTTTATTTATCACCGCATGTGAAATTGATACATGTGATTAAAATTCATATATTCAGACTTTTTGTTCAAATGATCAGAATAGGGAGGTATTGCTTTCAAACATGATTTACTTTTGCTAGGTGAGTCACCCAGTTTTGAAGTTAAATAAGGTTGTTGTTTAGCTATTCATTCAGTGCAGGAGCACATAACGCACTTGGAGTGATGTTGTGTCTGTTATCAGCAAGACGAGTGTCCATGAATTTCTTTTCAATAATTGTGTCAAGTGTTATCTCCTCCTTATGACAAAGTGCTAAACAGTGATTTATTACCAACATATACATTCTATCCAGGCACATCACTCCTTTAAAGCTGTGAAAGTTTTTCACAGGCAAGTACACACATAGATGAGAGGCCGTACTAGCCATATTTTATTCTGGGCCTCTCACATACATACAGCATATGTATCTAAGAGAGTGTACATATGCATATACGAGAGATGTGATGATGGTGGACACAGAAGACAGGTCATTTACCTAATTGGCTAAGAAGCTGGTGCAAGTTCTTGTCCAGTTAAGGAAGGAGGAGACGAAACACAAGTACTACAGCAAGCAACTGGAGTGTTAAAATGATTTTGAAAGGATTTTTTTAATAGGATTCTGAAATACTGTATCAGTGTCTGCCTTGATGTCAAGACAGATGGAGGCAATAGGACATAACTGTTCTCAGGCATGGTTCTTTATCTGCTTTCATAAGCAGTCAGCAAAAAATGAAGACATCAATATAAGGACCTCAGTGCGCTGACAGTTTCCTTATTTCTTGAGTCTTCAACAACTCTTGAGATTAACAGAGATCCAGATAAAGTTTGAATGTGACCACAAAGTTCTCACAAACAAAAGAATCTGTAGCTTCTGTTTGCAGTTGTTTGATGCACCCTAAGACACTTTTCAAAATATCTGATATCACAAGCAGGATTACCCTTAAACGCATCACTGTAGAGAAAGGCTAGTCGACAGCAGTGTAACATAAGTTAAACAAGCAAAGCAGCTGTGTTTCTGAGACTGTCCTCTCCAAAAATACGGCTGCATAGGTTGTCTTTGCAGCAGCTTATTACAACCTATATTTACATTTATTTAGGTGGCGACCTCTAGTGGCCGTAATAATTATGATGGGAGCAAAGGCGGAAGTCAGGTAGTGTAAAGAGCGTCAAAGTCCGCGTAGGCAGGAGATTGGGGTGGATGGATGGGTCCAACAACACAGGACCCAGGAGACTGTTTGTGTCCTGTGTGAAACCAAAAGTCAACCTTGGAACTTAACTTACTAACGTAGTTTTTAACCCAAACCATGATCTTTTCCTAAACCTAACAGAATAGTTTTGGTGCCTAAACCTAACCAAACTGCGACCGTTTCACAACGTTAACCACGTGTTTATTATTGTTACCATGTCGACAAAGGTCCGGTAGATCTACATATGTCGTTTTGGTCATTTGCAAATGACCTATTCTGACGTTTATGTTGGAAGACTTGTTAGTATTTCCTGGTTTGGGAGAGGCTTTCTGGTCAAGGAGGAACTTCCTGTGCCAGTGAAAGTATATACTTATAGTATAAGTACACCAACAAAAAAAAAAAAGTTGAGAGGAAAAAAACATTTATATATGTATACGTACATATATAAATGAGGGCATCAAGATAGGTTTGTGAGTAGAGTGTTTATATATGTAAGAGGTAAAAATATATGCATGTGGGAGTATAGTGTATATGTATATATGTGTGAATGTATAAGAATACACATGTGATTGAAAATGCATGCATGTGAGAGTAGAATAAATATATGTGAGCCTCTTATACACTGACACATTTCACATGGACTTGCGTGTACATATTCATTTCCACGTGTACACAACAGTCATTCTCATGTACATAATTCATAGCAAAATGCAAAATGAAGAGGAGGGCTTGTAGCTCTATCATAATGTCACATCACAAAAAAACTAATGATACGTAATCATTATGTACATTTAATAATTTCTCTGCATACTTGTAATTCTTATTACCAGTAAGTATCCCCTTAATGTCTTCCTTAAGCCTTTCATGTCTGCATTACCAGCTCTACACTTGAAAGATCTGCTACTTAATTGCAATAATTTTCATACACTGAATCCAGCCAAGATACTGTAGAAGAAAATGCAAAGTGGGTTAACAACCAATTAGGAGCAGCAAGTGGCTAAAGATCAAGGAAAACACTTGCTGTGAATCCGAAGGCCACATCATCATCACAAAAAACAAACAAAACATAAGTGACAGCTCTGCATGGATCAAACAAACAGCACATGAAACGGCAGGTAGTTGCACAAGCTCCAGACATTCTCAGTATTCTATGAGCATCTCTGCAAACATCACACGTCCAAAAATAATCTGCTCCAATGGAAAAGAAAATAGAAAATGTATATGGTTTCTGTTATCTCAAGAAATTAGATTTGAATCATTTGATGGCATAACATAACATATTCCACATTGCGGGTGCATGTTTAAATGATGCTTTTCTACAGCTTCTGTGCATTCTAATGAAGACTGAGAGAAATCAGGCTAAATGAGGCCACAGAAGACTGATTATTTGCTGTCTAATAAACAGCCCGGATTGCTAAACATTGGTATGCAACGACATATATAACCTCCCTGGGACACGCATGTCTTGACAGGTGTTGATCAATTTTGATGCCGATGAAAACACATTATTTTTAGATATGTGACAAGCACCTGAAAACCCTGTTTCCCAGGTATGTTTCACTTTTATATTAGCAATAGGCACAAGTGGTGAATCTTCCAAAGGAAGATGTGACAGCCTAATCCACAGAGAGGAGCGGTCCTGGCTCAGTGATCCCCCATGAGCCTGACAGTTTGAGGTATTTGGAAATGTCGGCAGGTAAAACTTGTTTACATCATTATATGTGTGTACAGCAGTGTGTTCCCTCTCTGACTCTTTATTACGGAATGAATTTACTGATTAAAAATAAACTGCAAAACAGTTTCATTAAATGCATCTGTGTGGCAAGAAACTTCCTCTCAATATGCATCACCTTCTGTGCTTGGATCATTTTCTTCTTCTTTCTTCCCAAGTAATGAAACAGTGCAAAAAGATCTGTCCCCTGGAGAAATCTGGTCTCACGTGATTTCAAAAATGAGATGTGGGAAAAACAAATAGTTCATAATGCCCTGCAGAACATGAACCCAGCACATTTCCCTGTTTGGGAGCTTCCGAATGTGTGCGAATACTCTGCATTTCATATTTGTTTATTCTGCCTTCTTGTGCCCCAGGAAATGGTAATTGTTGTTTGTATATGCGTGTTTGGGTATTTTGATCCATGATGATATTTTCTCTCCTCCATCCAAGGACAATTACCAAACAGTATAGGAGATAACAGTGTTTGCTAGCAGCAAAGGCATACTTTTGATTAAAAAGAAATAATGGGGAGATATTTTAAACACCTAAAGCTTTGCACAGACATAGTTGTTACTGATCCCAACCCGGAGCTGAGGCTTCCCTTTGCATGACTAATATCACTGCATTTTTCTTTTTTTCTTTTTTTTTTTTTACACATTTTTAAACCTTCAAAAAATGACCTCCTGCAATGCATCCAAGTTATTTTTCTTTGAACTTTCCTCTTTCCTCTTCCCAGCTTCTCAACTGATCACAAAGGATGAATCAGATTTTGATGGTATGATTATGTTCTGAAAAAGAAAAAAACAACAAAAAGGACAGCACTAAAGAAGTTCTTAATAATTATGTAATAAAACAATTTCGAATTGGTTCAAAGTTCTTCTAGTCCTGAACAGAAAACAAGCACTCCAGCTAACTGAACACATGTAGTGTAGAACTGACAGAAACTGCAACCAAAACAGGAATAATAATATAACCTTTTGGAAACCATCTGTAATGGTGCAAAATGCTGTAAAGTGGCATATATGCACCTAGGTTAGCTGCTAGTGTTAGCATTTGAAAACAATATTTTTTAAATGAATATATTGTTACTATATCCATCTGTTTGTGGGAGTGTTGGGGAAAAGGGCTGCTACATGGCAAATGTTGATCTGGTTTGTTAGGTTGCACATGTAGGTTGACAGTGCTGCAATGTGCTAAATACCTCCATACCATGCACAGTGCTAACAAATCAGACAAGACATATTTTATCCATAAAACAACACCACACAATTAAATATCCTATGCCATGGAAAAATAAAGATAATAAAGAAATGTTACTGACCACATTTTAAAACAATTATCTCTCAACTAAAAGTAACAGCAGAGTCCAAGCACAGGAGTGCTTTTTTTTTGCTAAATGCTTCACTGTGTTCACCAGCTAGGCCTAGTCAATAACTTTGTCTGCCGTGCTGAGCAAGTAGCGTAGTTTGGAGACTGAAAATCAAAACAATGAGCCAACACTACAATATCCTGTAGAGCTGAGGGGAACAGCAGAGTTAGTAATAATTCTCTGTAGGTTTTTTTTTTTACCACGAGCGACACCTTTCATTGCATGCAGTCATAAAGTCCATTGTCAATATAAAAAATATTGATTAGTGCAGCTTTAAAATCCTAAATGATATAAAATATATATATATATAGTGGCTTCCTGTTCATTGTCACTTTCACACTTTCTATGCTGCCCCTCACCTTTCATCATTTTAATGTTTCAATAAATTTTACAGTACAGAAAATAATTATATTATATTTTATATTATATTTTGAGTACTGTACTGTATACATGCAACGCTAGCTCCAATGTCGTCTTTGCTGTACTCTGAATGTGCAGAAAGTTGCGGATTGCAACTTGCCACAAAGATAACAATGTTCCTGTTTGTTTCTCTTGTTATCTTGACTGTAGCAGGCAGGGATGACTGGTGATCCTGAAGCTACTGTTCCAAGTTAGATGTCTTTGACACTATGGCAGCCACTGTTCCATTAGTGTGGAAATCATTCTGGTTGTTGTTTGGGGCATATACATCTGCGATGCCATCTTGTCTTTTAGTCAATGCAGCCTCCATAGAAACACACACTGACATTGTAACTCACGGGTACGGTACAGTCTTTTGCAAAGACAAGACTGCATTCTAACTGCATTAAGCTCGCAACTGCTTGTTTTAAAGCATCTGTTAATCACTGAATCTCTATTCTCAAACTGTAACACACGGCCACCAGCTACATCCCATCTCATTCTGATGCCTTCATGCTCCTCTACACATCTCCAAACTGTCAGAAGTGAGTGTGTCTGTCCAGATTCTGCCTCTGCTGGCCCTGGTGGAGGGGAACCTTGCCTCATTGTAGTATTTACAGTAGGAGAAGCCCACAGGCCTAATTGGCATGGTCAGTGATGGAGCATATGCACTTTCCAGTGGGAGCCCATCAGACAGGGCCACTCGCTGATGACTGCCTACGTAGTCTCCATATGTGGCAGACAGAAGGGCCCGTACGCACACTGCCCTTCAACTTACGAAGCCAAGTCACCCGGCTTATACCTCAGCCTTTTAGAGGACTTTATCCAGAGTCTGGAGCCAGAGCCTTACCTCTCACAGCATGCACACAGACAAATTTACACACGCAAACATATCCACAAGCCATAAGGGGCAACTCAGAGTTGTAAAAGCATAACTGCTCCCTCACCTTCACCTACATCCAGATGGATACACTGACCCACACACACAGGAACACAAACACACAGCAGTGTGACTCAGAGATGATAAAAACATAATTGTACCATTACCCTCACCTTCACCTCTCTCTCTCTCTCTCTCTCACACTCACACTCACTCACACACACACACACACACACTTGGACTCATAGGAAAAAATGGTGTTGAGATGTGACGAGAGAGAGAAATAAGGAGGGGGAGTGGGTAAAAAAGAAAGTGAGGGAATACAGAGGAAGAGAGAAGCTGCGTGGTGCGAGTGTGAATTCAGGCTCCAGCTGGGCAGCTAAATGGACTTGGTCAGTCATTAGCATGCAAAGGTCTAGTCCGGACATTTAAGGTTATTCATTCCCCAGGCTAATCCTCCCCATGCTGAAAACGCCCAGCTACTTCCTGAATCTCTCTTAATCAATGCCTTTTTACTACTTGTTGTTGTCCTGGTGGTTATTTTCCACAACACATCCTCAACAACACTCCAAAACCCTGCCAGCCATGGGTTGACCGGGTGCACCGCACGTTTTGAGTGTTTTGGGGGCTGCAGATGTTGCCGCATACTTAATAAGCTTGATCACAGGAGCCCCAACCTCGCAATGTAATTTCGCTACCCAAGGTGCATCTGTTCTGCTTGTACTCACAGGAACCCCATGCTGATGGAACTGTTTCACAAAGTCACACAAGTCATACAGTAGCTTGGCTGCTGCCTCAATAACAGGCAGTGGAGGTATCAAAAGGCAGCCAGGCCAAGGGGAAACAGTTGGATATTGGCCTTGTGCTGCATGGCACACGACTTAAAGGTAACAAATATAAACTGTATGGACGGTTGTTTATTTTACTCCGTGCACTGGGAAATATCTGCGTGCATCGCCCGCCTTGTACATACAGCCATTTCCCTGATAGAAAAGGTGGAGATAAGGATGTACCAGCGCATCACAAGCAATATATTATGTGAATAGACATTTCTCCATTGGCAGCATCTCCTCTTCACCCACGCCATATCACCTGACCATTGTGCCACAGGTTACCCACAATACATAGGGGTCATCTGATAACTGTCAAAGTCACCAGAAAATACCCCTGGGGATATTCACAGTGTTATCAAAATGAAACATACCTCATGAGCATGAGAAGTAAGAACACTACACAACTGTTAAAAAAGACTATATTAAACCGCAGCATTCCCTGTGAAGATTTTCTTGCCTCTTCTGCTTCTTCGGCGTTTTATCCATTTCAAATACACCTCCAGTCACAAAGTAAATAGATTGTGAGTTTCCTTGCTGCTTTACTTCTTTTATGCTCGGAGCGAAATGTGATGTTTCTGCCTCTGTTTTTCCCTGAAGACTTTGGCTGACCCACTTTCCCTCATCCCGTACACCTTGAGGGTGAAATAAGGAATATTTACAGTGGAGTGTTCAGAATCAATCTGATATGATTAAGTAATGAGTTTGAAACAATTAGAGGGGATCACATGAAGCAATACGATGTATGGAAGTATTCATGGCAAAATATAGTTGGAGTTTTCAGAAGCTCATAGTGTGGTGTGGGTGTAGATCCCTGGCATCGAAATGAATTTAGTTTATTTCTGGCAAAGATATTTCAAAACACTAACACCTCGTCTTACACAGTCTAATCAAGATACCTATTAAAAGACAAAATTTCATGGTTTTAAAGACACAGTTGAATGGCAGTTTATTTGGGTTTCGTAATGTAGCTCTGCTACTACAAACCACCTAGCTCACCTAGTCAAGTGCAGTTTGATATGATGGGAGGGGTAAACTAGTATGATTATTCCAAATCACACTAGAGTGGATACATGTCTGTAAATGCATTTAATGTTTACAGGAACATTAAAACACAGAGACACAAGATAAGAATATGACTTGGGACTTCTTACTCAGAGTCTCGCAGATTGAACATTTGTTTGTTGAAGGTTAGCCTAGCTTAGCTCAGTGAATTAGCACGTATTCTCAAAATATTTTAAATAATGAGCTTAAACTTTCTAAAGCTTAACTGGCTGTCTTAAAAATACATGATCTAATTACAGTATAAAGTTCCTAATTTGACTATTAACAACATATGAGATCACGGTACACATTTGATCTGCTTTCCAAATGCAAATGTGATTTTTTACAGAGTAGTTGCAATGAGTACAAATATCGGATAAATACAGGATTTTGTGAGTATTTTTAAAAATGGTTTTTAAGAAATACTTTTAACGCTAGGCTGACCACCAAAGTATTAGACCTTCGGCATTGGACATGGTGTATTTTTTCTTTGTGTAAAAGCTACTTGATGATAAACATCCATGAGCTAAGCTAAGGCCTCCTAAGTTTACTGGTCAACATGCCTTCAAACTACAGGTCTTCTCGGGTTCAAAAGGACCGCAGAATAGATCTGAGGATGATTAGACGTGATAAAAAATTTGGTCGACCCAAACAGACGCAAATATAAAACAAAAAACAACACAACACTGGCAGAAGCATACGGACAGCTGTGGTTGAAAAGAGTAGCAAAACATGCCATTTGTCATGCACTCCACAGTTCACACTCTGTCTCACATTAAAAATGGCATTTTTCTCATGTGATGGTTCTGGTATACCACAAGATCGAAGCTGATAGTGAGTCCGCTTGGATCTATGCACATATTAAGCATGTTTCCATCCAATTATTTCTATGAGCATTTTCAATTTGCGAATTAAAACAACCTGAGTGGAAACGCCGGAAGTTCGGGAAAAAAGTCCAAATATTGCAAAAATGTTTTTACGCTTGGCTGAAGTGGAAAGGTTGGTGAATTTATAAAAACAAAATGCGATGAATGGAAACAGACTTAGTGAATAAATGATGATCTACATGAAGCATGTGGCTTATTTCAAGCTTCTGCTCTACTGAAGAGACGAAAAATAGTGGCAGACGATTAGATTAGAACATTAGTGGATACAAGGGTCTTTCTCAAATGATTGCTGTTTGACTGTTTTCCTTCCTGTCAGTTCTGCATTGATACTGTTTAACTTGCTCACCAGACATTTGATCAATAGGCCTGTGTATTGATTGCAGTGCTTGTCTTGTTCTGCAGGTGATTTTGATGCTGACCAAGCTATTTGACTTCAACCTCAACAGTGTGACTGAGAGTTCATTATGGAGGTAAGCTCATCACACAACAAGAGCTCATGACATTTCTAGAAAAGCCTTGAGCAGCTATGAGTTTGACACAATAAACTGGTCAGAGGGGACTGCTGGACTTAGTGCTATATATTTCTGACGTTGTTAATCCTGTCGTTTCAACTGGTCCCAACACTACTCTTAGGAATAAAGAATACCAATACTCACAAGGATCTCATAATGTGAATTAATGAAACATTTAAAGCTGGAAAAAGAGACCACAGTCTAAAACAGATCTCTCAAATGACGAGCCTAAAAAGCCGACTGTCCTCAATAAGTTTTAATGTCTGTGGGCACCAGAAATCCCTCACATGAAAGTCACTGATCAACGCGACTGGAGCTGGCAGTGTTATCCAGTAAATTACCTTGACCAGCCTTGAACTCAGCGTAGCCCAGTTTCTGACTGGATTCTGATGTAACTTTGGTAGATGCCTGGTAGGAAGGATTGTGGCTGCATTAATGTCTTAAAGAAAGACAGTAATAACCAAAGAAGATCTGCAAATGTAGTTATCATTGTTATTGTCGCCTATGAGATGTAGTACAACAGACATGAACAGCTCTCTATAGGAAAACAATCTTGACCTCAGAGGCAGCAACAAGGATGAATTTAAACTTTACAAGTGGCTCCATGTTTATTGCTCATTCAAAGTTTTATTCAAACCTGCACAGTTGGTTTTAAATTCTAGTGGAGATCCCAAAGTTTGAAAAGATACCAAATATGTCAGGCAGAATTGTGAGGGAGACTCATATTAAAAAATGCACAAGACATCTAAATGATTTCCATTTGATGCAATGGTGCAGCCGTGAAAACATCGCATCTTGGGTTTCAATGTTTCACTTGGTATAAGTAGAATGTAGCTTCAATGAGCTGATACTCATGCTGCATATTTGATACTGGCTGTCAGTGAGTGTCAAATGTGTCTGTGTGTGGAAATTATATTATTAAGTATAAAGGCAAAATCAAGAGTTATAAAAGTTAATACCAGTTGACACTGGGTATTCATAAGATGCCTAAGGCCCTGATCAGACAGAGCACGAGGTGCACCGCACTGCCTTTTTTGTTTTGCCTACTTTTAAAAAAAAAGAGCAGCTTGCTGCATTTTTTGTCATTGTTGTTAGGCAACCACCGAATCACCTGTCCCTAGCCTAACTGGGATTTGGCTGTCTAAACACAGATCTTTCCAGCAACAGCCACCACTACTTTGTCCTCCATGATTGTTTGTTTTCTAGAAACTGTAAACTTTGCCGTCACCACCACAGCAGGCCTGCCTCTCAATTCATCTGATTGGACAGTGGGAAAAAAACACAAATGACGTCGGGCGCTTTTCTGCTCTGAGTTGAAGTTTTTTCAATTCGAGGCATACAGAGCCCTCCTGCAAAAATGTGAGGCGGTCCAGGCATCTAAAACGTGAGGTGCCCAGGGCTCATGAGCAGTGTGCTACTGCCTATAGAAAACAACTTGAAAAAGACACCTCTCACAGCAAAAAATGCATCCTGTCTGATCAGGGCCTAAGTCTGACAACAGTATGAATACCCAATTCAGTGCATGGACAACTGACAATAGGGCCAAGGCAATGTGGCATTCAGTTTACTTTCTCTCATACTTTGTAGTTAGTCACAGTTCCACCAACCTTTTTATCACAACAGTTGTCTAGATGGATAAAGTAGTCCTAGGGATATGGAATGTAAAATCTGTCAAAAAGCTGTACCTGGATACTGAGGTGTATACTTGTCAGCTTAAATTTGTACATTCAGGTTTGAGCCTGTAAACTCCTTTGCAAGTTTGAACATTTAATTCCCTGCTTCCTAGGTTAATTTCTAAGCTGTATGGCAGAAAAAGAAAAAAGATTCTGCATGGGTGTTTGCACCCTGACAGACTTTTGACACTTTATACATTTTGTACCTATTTCTTAACGTAAAAAGAGGGTCAGTAAAAATATATGACATACCTTCATGTTTTGATTGATCTGTTTTTAGCAGAAAAAACAGTTGGGAAAATCACAAATAAAAAGTTAAATTAACTTTAAGTTAAATGGTAACAATAACTAGCTAATGCTAACTCTTTAATGCCATGCAAAAATGAATATGTTACCATTGTTTGCTGAAATCTATACACCCTTCACAGGGTTTGTGTTCGTAAACCTGCATTAATTAATTCTTTGGCCACTTGGGGCCAGCGCAACAAGCTGTAAACACAACATGGACATACCAGGCCAATGTGATAGCCAACAGTGGCTCATTTACATATCTAGAAGGCATAGAATAATATTAGCATTCATTTGGAGTTTGTGTCCACATGACCTAGAGTTCACTCTTCTTTTAGCTCTGTTTTGCTCTTTACCCACTCACGAGGAAAGTTTCTGTTTGTTTAACATTAGCAACTAAATGTTCCACTATGATCACCAGCTAGTTGCTAACTTTGTCTGTCTGCCGTTTAGTGCTGAGCAGGAAGCGTACAGTGGGTTTCTCAAAGCTTTTTTGCAGAAACAGTTGCCTGCTGTGTCCGGAAATGACAATTATGAGAGCGGTGAGAGTGAATCAAACAGTAAATTTGTGGACCATAAAACAAACCAATTACCTGAGGGTTGCTGAAAAGCTCCTATACAGCTGAGTGGAAATGTAGAGTCAAGTGATAATTTACTATGGGTTTGTCTATTCGAGCAACCCTTTTCACCAACACGCAGTCATTTTGATCCTTTGTTAATAGAAAAATATTGATTATAGCAGCTTTAAATAAATGATGCGTTCATTTTACCAGTATCTCTGTGATGCATTAACAGTAACGTTGTCCTGCCATCTTGCACAACTCGTACAGCTGGCTCTGTAGCTCTGACTCGCTGTAACATGAAGGACAGAATCAAAGGTAAACTCCCTGTAAAAACACAGATTGTCGCTTACATTTCTGTTTGTGTACGGAAACAAACTAGATACACCCTGTTAAGTGTGCTTTAGAATAGTGTTGGTAGGCAAACTTTCCAACTCTGGTGAGAGCCAGGTTAACTAGCTAGCTGTTTCCCCTTGCTTCCAGTATTTATGCTAAGCTAGGTCATGCAGGTCCACCTGGCTATCGTGCTAAGTTTAATCATTCTGCCAGAAAAGTGGCAGACATACATCAGAAAAAGCTGTCTTACTCTCAGCATGTTTAACCCATAACCCTACTGAACATCACGTGCTGTGGTATTCAATTAGGGATATAAGCGATACTTTGAAGAATAGGATCAGTCAGAGTGACGGAGTGTATTTCCCAAATGTTGAACTGTTTCTTTAAGGGTCAACCTTAATTACGAGCACAGTATACTTAAACCTGGGAAATCTACTCAAATCTAAAATCTTAAAGTTAATTAAAATAAAAGCAGGATCACGCTGCCTCTGTAAACCACATGAGGTGTAGCAATAAAATGTTCCTTTACCTTTCTCAACTCTGAGTCTATTGCCCCCACATTTTCACTGTTGTTGTTTTGAAAGTTGACAAAGCTCTTATTTGAATTTCAAAACATACAGTGTGAATTCAGAGGACTTTTTTCCCCTTCTTTTTTAAAGATGATTTTTGTTTTGGAATTTTTTCACCTTTATTAGATAGCAGAGGCAGACAGGAAATGTGGGAGAGAGAGGGGTATGACATGCAACAAAGCTCACTGGTTGGAATCGAACAGGCGATATTGCGGTGGCCATGCGGCATGTACCGTAACCATTTGGCGACCAAGGTGCTTCCAGAGGACTTTTTGGGATCTGGGTGACGTTACTGGGACAAAATCAGGGATATTAGTAAAAATGTATTTGGACTTGCTGCTACTGGCTGCCTTACCTGCCATATCCAATACACTAATTTCATTAGTATGAGTTATTATGGTAATAGAACCTTATATAGAAAACTTATATTGTATCATCAAATTGTTTGCTAAGACTACACTATAACAGTCAATCCTTACACTTTTGGATTTTGGAATACATTATTAGACTTTTAGTCAGTTTGTCTCAACGAAAACTAAAAGAACCTTTCAGTGAACTACTCTTGTGGATTTTTAGACAGTAGTCTTGACAGGTTAACTTGAATATTGACAGTTTAACTGCTGTTACTTGAGGAAAGTATTTCCAGATTCTCCCTTCTCCTCTGCCTTTCATGGAGGAAAAAGACATCAGGTTCGTGGAGCAAACAATGCGCAGTTCTCCACAGAGGCTGCCTAAAGGCTTAAGCTCTCGTCCACAGCTATGGTAAATGTACCATAGCCATGACTGCACTGAACCTCATAGATGCCCAAGTGAGGCTATTGCTCTGTGTCTCTGATGATGGAACCACATTGCCTTCAAAATACTGCATCTACTACTGACGTTTAATTCACGTTATTATAAATCTGATGCCTTGAAAAAACAGAGCTTCTAGTAATGGAAGGATGAATAAATGAGCATGTGGATAAGCACAGAGATTGACAGAAAGACAGATGAGTGAACAGATTATATACATTTTGAGAGAGCAAATAGGATAATGACAGTGCAGAACATTATTGGGCAATTTACAGCCAGGAAGATATACAGAGCAGCAAAGCAACAGATAACTGCCTTTAAGATAGCCAATTGCTCTGCCAAAAATCCAGCACTCCTCTGGGAAAGTTTGAAGCTAAACTAGACATCTCTGCCTGGTGTGGCCTCAAATAGCAGCATGAGGTAACAGCTTGAAACTTTTATACCTAGAAATCACATGGCGTGATGTGAGCATGCACACGTCTGTCAACCTGTCTGTCATTGCTTTATGCCAAAGGACATATAAAGCAAAAGATCTCACATTCAGTTTTCACTCCCTTTGTTTACAGGCATATAGTCACTTGTGTTCTGCAGCAGCCTACAGCTAAGATGTGAACTTGCCCCGTACCTGGGTCTTTAAGACCCAACCCAGCTGATCCCAACTGATACTTCCAAATCTGAGACCCCAACCTGACTCAGCAACTGAAGCTATAGTTTTTGCTTTATTTCATCCATTACTGACTGTGAGCTTGACAGGCTAATGCAATGTATTTGGAAATAACCAGACCCAAACCTGGTTCTCTCTGGTTTTGATGCAAAAACCCCCAACACACCCCTATAGACTAGACCGGTACATACGGGTACTTCGCAAAACATCATGGCCGTGCCTCTTTTTAGCGGATAGAAAACCAAAGATCCTATGGATGTCAGTGCAATTTGACGTGTGTTTGGATTACAACAAGTTTGTATGCTTCCCTATCATATTAAAGAAACCCTTGTTTTATAGACATGTCTAATAATTTTGCGATCTTGCCTTTGGTTGACGGGACAGCCATCATGCCCTTTCAGTCTTCCCCCATACAAGTGGATCAGTGAACCAACACAGTGGCCAGACATTGCTTATCTGGACATCTGTACATATATACATAGCCAACTGTTTGATCTAGGCTAGGCTGAGAGCAGTCTTGTTTACTGATGCTGCTATACTGCATGACTCAAGCTAGCTATCCATCAGTAGTACTGTCACCAACATCATTTAGCTATTTTCCACACTGACAGTGAATATTCATGTATCTTATGTGCCTCATATCTCAGTGTGAAAGCTTTAGTTATTATTACGGTTGTTTTTAGTTTCTTATTCGGCATAATTGAAATGACAGAAGCTATGTTCCTCGTTTCCATGCAGTTTTTGTCAACTCACAGTAGTTTGTCATGTTATGTGAAAGCCAATTCTTTCCCCCCAAAGGGGGCGCAACCTTAGCGCTTGGTACTTGATGTTGCGATGCCGGTCTGGTCTATGACAAGCTACTTCACTAGTAAGTAGTTAGTCATATCGGGACACTCTTGTCTGTTGCAATCTTCAACCTTACTTTTTTTTTAAACACAATGTTGTCTAATGTAGCTTTAAGAGTGGAAGTTTGCCACCAAACCTGAAGGGCAGGAATATGATGGAAAGGGACTGCAGATGTAGAGGGAGGGAGGCAGGGTTAAGGGTACGATTTAGCCTGCTACTTGGAAGATATACTGTCTGAGTGTGCTGAGGGTTTCATAAATTCATCCTGGAACACTCAGCTCAGCTGCCATTTTGTACAGTGTCTCAAACAGTGCTGTTTTCTGCACTCCAATGCAGTGATTGACCTCATGTTAACTATCCCGAGATGCATGCAGCTCTCATCCTCCAAACCATGATTAATCAATCCCCCAGAGAGAATGTAAAAGCTGTGTAGTAGCTGCTTATCAATGTATAGTAGACTCTGGAAATTAAAATTGAAACTCTATCTAATAAGCCTTTTAATAAGTGTCCGTAGACATAATTCTAATCTATTTCAGAGGAAATAGAAAGGGGTGGTTGAATCAAGGAGGTTTTAGGCTTCTGATTGAGTGTGTGAAAGAGTGTTTCAAGATGTAGTAGGGTAAAGCTCCTAGCATATCCAGAATCCATTTTCCCCAGTGAGCCAAATCATTGTAATAGGACTGATATCATTCTCGTGTCCTCACACAATGTTTCATTAACTCCCCCCATGTTTAATTTAACATGTGGACAGTCTGAAGCATTGGCTCACCTACAGCCCCTATGGAGCCAACATCCTAACAACGGATGAAATCGCAGCAGCGTGATCAGAGCTGCATTTTACACCCACACATAACCACTGAATAGCCTTTCAAATGCCACTAGCAAGGCAGACAAGTTTCACTCAGAATAATCGTCCTTGAGAAACTATCATTTTCCATTTAATGTAACTTTTCATCTTCCCGGGATCTGCTGGGGTTGGGCCATTTTATTAGTTCATGCTGAACATTGCTGTGACACTAAAAATAAGTCATTGGCCCCTAAATCAAGTGATTCCGTGACAGGGGCCTCTGAGGAGCCGATCAATAGCCTGATGATGTCATTGTCCCATGGTCCTGGGTGTTGATGGTTTCTGATGAATGATACATTGCCACCAGGCGAACTCGCCATGGAAACCAGCCCGTAATAACTCTCAAAGGGCTAGTAAATGAGACAAAATTGCCAGTGTGCCATGAATATTTCTGGATGTTTATGGCTGTAAACTTCAAGCGAGAAGCTCTCAGAACCCTTCAAACAGGGACTTTAGTCTGCATTTAACAGCAACATGGAAAGAAGGTGGAGAAAAAAACATCAGTCGATGTGAGTGATTGCTTCATTTGAAGTCACACAAGGCATTATGCAGTGTCTGCTGCATCTTTAAGCTTCACATGCTTTGGGCTGTTCCTCTATCTTCATGTGAAATTCGACTTATCTGCTCTTGACAGCTCAGATAAGTCGTTCAAACTTTCTGAGACAGTATGAAATGCTATATTTCAACCGAAAACAAATTTCACATTAGCGCTTTGACCAACATTTGAATATTTCGGCACTCATTCAAAGCTGCTCTTGATTTAACTGTTTATAGCTGATTTATCACTTGTTTCTTTGTAAATTAAGTTTAAGAAATTATGAAGTGGCTCTGCTTGTCATGTTAGTCAAAACCCACGACTCAAGTTCCAAGATGAATGTTATGTGCTGAGTATAACCCTGAAGGTGGCATGAAGTGGACCTTGAAAGTAGAATTATGGCCAATAGTCATGTCATACAATTGAAAAATATTTACTCATGTGGGATAGAAAAGGCATGTGGCAAAGAGATAAAAGAGAAATGTGACACAGTAGTATCAATTTAATCATAATCGTATCATACCTGCACAGATGTCATGGTCCACAAAGGACTCTTGTCTGGACTCTGTGTGTTTTGTCTTGTTTCCTGTTTTATTTTAAAATTACTGTTCTTGTTTCCCTGTGTGCCCTTTATTTCCTGTCTTTGGTTTCCCTCCGGTGTTGATTGTTTTCACCTGTGTCTCGTGACTCATCTGTGTCTGTTTCCCTCGTTGTCTCTTCCCCTATATGTACCGGTCCTCTTCTTTTGTTCTTTGTTGAGTCATTGTTGCTGTTGTTGATGGTGTGTGATGTTCCTGGTGTTCCTCGTGATCTCCTCGTGTCGCGTTCCTGGTGTTCCCCTGCGAGTCAGTTCTCGCTTTTGTAAGTTTTGTCTTGAAGTTAAAATAAACCTTTGGACTCTTCAGCCTCCTCGCTTGTCTGCATTTTGGGTCCTCTCCCTGCTGCCAAAATGGCCCATCGTAACAACAGAGTTTATTTTATTTTTTTAGTACTTTTGGATCATTTACCCACACAAAATTGACATTCATTTGTTTTTGCGTTTTTATGCCTCCAGAGCCATTATGATTTCGGATTGTCTGTCCGTCCTACTCTTGTAAATGCGATATCTCAGGACCGCCTTGACGGAATTTCTTCAAATTTGGCACAAATGTCCACTTGGACACAAGAATGAACAGATTAGAATTTGGTTGTCAAAGGTCAAAGGTCACACTTTTGACTCAAAGGTCACACTTTTGACTCAAAGGTCACTGTGACCTCAAAATGACCTTGACAAACACGTTTTTGGCCATAATTCAAGAACTGATGCAGTAATTATGAAAACATTTCACACAGATGTTTTATGGGATACAGCGATGAAGTGATGACATTTTTTACCCAAAAGGTCAAAGGTCAACTTCACTGTGACATCATAATGTCCTGGAAAAACACTTTTTTGGCCATTATTCAACACCATAACTCAGGAACAGAAGGGGAGATTATGACCATATTTCACAGTTGGTCGGACACTGAGCAGGTGACACTTTTGAATCAAAGGTCATTGTGACCTCAAAATAGGTTTTTAGCCATAATTTAAGAATGGGCGATTCCAGATTTCACCCACACATGTTTACTGGGATGACACAATGAGTCAACAATAACTAGCACAGTACAGGCTTTCCTCCATCTCGTCCACTCTGCCCTTCACTTCCTGCCTCATTCTGAATTTTGAGCATCAACGGAATCACGTGACTGCAAACAACATATTGGAGCGCGCCTAGCTAATCGTGATCCTGTTTCACCTACAGCTCAGAGAGACTTAACATCTAAAAATGCCAGGAGAAAACAAAAGCACCACATTAGTAGCTATACTCTATCAGAATCAGAATTTATATAGTAATCAAGTACACGTGTACCTGTTTATCCAATACTATATAATTAACTAATAATCGATGATAATCCTTCATTACTCAGTTCAACATGTATATTCACTGGAATCATACATATGTATCATCAATATAGTGATAACTTCCATTTAGCCAAAAAATACACCTTATACATTTTATTCAATTCCTTCCAAGTATTCACTACATATATTATATGAGTCTGCACAGACATAGATGTAATCTGCAACTAGACTGGTTGGTGGAGGCATACACCCCTGGGTGGTAATTCTGGCTTTGTCTTACAGGGGCATCGTCATGTTGAAATAGGACAGGGCCATCCCCAAACAGTTGGGAGCATCTCTAAAATATCATTGTATGCTGTAGCATTACATTTTCCCTTAATTGGAAGTAAGGGGACTAAGGGCTGGGGCAGTACGCAGTACAAAGGTATGTGCATGGAGATACCCACTCTGGGAAGTCATGTGAACCCTTCTTGTGTGCCTTAAGTCCCTCCTGCACTTGTCTAGCAATTGCATCTCAACAAGTGAGAGACCATATACAGTAAAACAATCCCAAAATGTAACAAGCAACACAGAATGTACACTTTAATGCTCTAATTTTTCGTCTAAACAAATTTGAGAGGAATATACTGAGGTAAATATTATAGACATTCAGAAAGTGCTTAAATGTACTCAAAAATTTGTTCATTTGGTTTAATTAACACATAAGTTAGCCAAAATGTGGCATTATTGTTTCTATATCTGTTGCACAATTTAACAATTAATAAATTAAAAATTAGCTTGAATCTTGAACACACTGTATCTGTGTTTTCTTTACTTCTGCACAATATTTCTGTTTTTTTCTCCACATTTTCATGTCCCATTGTAGCCTTCTTGTTCAACTAGTTTCGTTAATACGTCTCCAATGTCATTAAAGCTTTCGGACAGTGGATCCCTACAGAGTGCACTGTTGTATTTAAGTTGTTTACATTTCTGCATGAATGCTACATAAACTCCCTGTACAGTGGGTTTATTGTACCTGGCAGGTGGGGAATTCAGATGCTGTTTATTTTGTTCCGTGGATTTTAAAAACACCATTTTGAAGAATGCTCAGATTTCACTAATAGTATTTCTAATTTATCATTAGAAAAAATTGTAATTTTTGTGTTACTGGACTGTAAAAGTTTGTATTGTTACTAGTAAATCAAAAAATATAATTTTTTATTGAACCACACTGATAATAAACATCTGGAGGAAAAAAGTGTGTGTACGTGTGTGTACATGTGTGTCTCTATGTATATAAACACTTTTATGCAAATGTGTTGATGTGTGTGGTGCGCTAACAAGTAGCTAAAAATGAACTTATTTTCTACTTAACATAACTATTTAATAATCAGCGATCTGGTTTCAGGATGTGTTGTTTGTGTGCATTATAAATACGGCAGCTGAAGTCACCACACAGTGACCGTAATGATGTGGCCCCTGTTCTCCCGCTGGGGTTCATGTTGCTGCGTTGAGCACAAAAGGGACTTAATTACGTCAGTGCTCTTTCCCCTTTCACACTGAATTCTTCAGGGGGACTTTTAATTGCAACAAGTAATTCATCAAGTGTTCATCAGACCTTTCTGATTAAATTTCAGGTCAACTGACTACGGAGCAACGTACCAGAAGCTGAATGACAAAGTAGGAGCAAAGACAATACTCAGTTATCTGTATGTGAGCCCCAACAACAAGAGAAAGGTAATGTTCTTCTTTTGATATTTCCTTTGAATTTGATAATTGTCTTGATTGTCTGAGTTGCTTTTGTTTCCTCTTCACTGTTGGATACACAGTGTGCAAAGTCAATACGCGCAGACATATTGATGTCTGGCTCATCATTCTCTGCTTGATGTCTGTCACTCCCACTGTCACTTTCCACAATAGCAGTAAGATGCATTGAACTGTAATAAATTTATTGTATGTGGAATCTACCTAGACAGTTAGCTGGCAGCAAAGAAAATACTTTGCTGTTAAATTCTAAAATTAATAGCTTGGCTGTAGTAGCTTGTCTTTCCAGAACTAAAGCAATAATAAGCCAGAAGAAAAGGGGTAAAAGACAAGGATGGGTTCATATTTGCTGCCATTCTTTCAGGCAGTGTCCCTGCATCTTCCGGGGTTTTGGTCAGTTGATGGTTATAACCATCTGTCTCTGTTCACATCGCAGTTTCACCTCTCTCCCTTTACATGATTCTAATCAGGAAGGGTCATTTTCTTCGAGTTAATTATTGTCTAATAATGAAGATGAAATGCAGCCCCACCTCAGTTCAGAATCCCTGCCACCTTCCTAATCCAGTTAGGTGCTCTGTCAGTGATTGGGACATCCTTGAGGTCAGTTAAAAGTGTCGAGCCAGCCGATGAGATAGTGAGAGATAGTGAGTGGAACCTGAACATAGAGAGGGCCTCCCATAGCATTTACAAGGGAAGCTGGAATGTCCTTATGTTATTATCAGGGGAGGATTAAGATGCAGTCTCAATAGGAGAGATATTATAGAGTTATTTGTTAGCGTTATCTGTGAGAAATAAACAGATGTATATGCATTTTGTAATGTAAGAGATAATACCTTGAGTACCATACCTTTTGTGCTCAGCCATCTATGTAGAGGGAAAAAAAATTAAAGGAAAATTTTAGGTCTCAGGGCAAGACACACCTGCGTCAGGCTATGCCATTGTCCTATTTCCCAGTGTTGACGCATGTTGATTCTCCAGAAAACTATTTCATCACCTTTCCTCCCCAGATCACTATATGCCAGATTCTGTATCTTGATTACACAATGCAATCCAACGCAGCCAGTGTTTGTTGCCCTTTACACTGTTAGATAATCAATGTATAGTAGAATGAATGTCATCATCATAGAATGTTTAATATAATTTTTATTTTGTCCATGTTTTTGCAGTTTACCACGTCTACTTTTAATTCAGTCATGTTCGAATATTTCACGTAATACTTCTCAACAAAAGGTCATCGGGTCTTCCCACTCTCCATACCTTGTCTATTTTGTTTACTTGATTGATGGTGGGTCTATCCATCCATCCATCCATTTTCGGGCACTTATCTCTAAGCTCAAAAGGGGCAAGTCGCAGTGTCAGCAGGCTAAGCAAGGTAGTCTAGATGTCCCTCTCCCCAGCAACGTTTTCCAGCTCCTCCAACACCACCACACCAGCTGACATATATAATTGATCCAGCTTGTTCTGGGTCTATCTGGGGGTCTCCTACAGTTGGACGGCCCTCCAAAGAGAGGCTCCCAGGAGGCATCCTTATCAGATTCCCAAACTACCACACTTGGCTCCCTTCGAGGCAAAGGATTGAAGGTGTGAAGGAGTTCAAGTATCTTGGGCTCACGAAAGAGGGTAAAATGGAGCATGAGGTCAACAGGCCGATTGATGCGGCATCAGTAGTAATGCGTTCCAACCCACACCCATGGTTACAAGTTTTGGGTAGTGACTGAAAAAATAAGATTGCGGATACAAGCCACTGAAATGATGGGTGGATCCAGCTACTTAAATTGCCACAGGTTTGGGATCTCTGCAAAACTCAAGAGTGATAATATAAGCAAAACAGCTGCATATTTAGTTAGGAAATCAGAATGTTATTGACTTAAAAGTTTCATCATTTTGGAATTTGAGCCTGTGACTTTGAGAGCATTGCATTTTGGACAAGAGGAAGCCATGCAGACCACAAATTAGTCAGCATTCAGACTGGAAACATCCCTCTTTTAATAAATGCATGGGACTGCATTGGTGGTGGCGTGTTGCTTCAGGTACAGGTGAGACAATGAAATATGATCCAGGAAGTCCAGTTTAAGTAACACATAAATGGGTTTGGAGGCTTATCAGACAAATACCCTCTGTGTTGACATCCCAGCTGTATCGAAGAAGTGGCCCCACTCAAATGAATAATGGGGCTGCAGTTTTTCATGGGGCAAGGGCTAAAGTCAGTCTGAACGCAGCCAACCCTACTAAATTTTACTATGGGCCATTTTTATACATATTTGCATGTTCTTTATATTATCACCACAGAAAAAATAAATGCCCCTGTTCTAAGAATGAACCGTAAAGAGGAGATCTTCCTAATGCTGAAGTAAACCTGGAAATGGATGTTTCGAATGTAATGATTAAGAGACAGTTTTAATCAGAGGTTTTCTCACCTGGTGTCCCTGGTTGGATAGGTTACAGAGGCAAGGTCTCCATGCAGGCCTAAAACAAATTAGAGGCAGCACATCATACAAACTAATTTTTCTGTGCTCAGGTCCATTTGGATCAATTTACTCAGGTTTCATTACAGCTAGGGTCCATTAGGGTTTTGGACATTTGTGTTTATTTGAATAGCCTTTCATCCATGTCCATCTTTGCGCGACCCAAAAGGACCTTTTATTCCCCATGTCTGAACTTGTTGCATCCATCTGGGTTTTATTGCAGCTGGAGAGAGCAACAATAATAACAGTAGTAATGCCAGTTTTTAACGTTCTAAAAAAACACTCAAGTCAAGTCTTCTACAACGGATTGTTCCTGGCATGATTGTTAGGCACTGGTGCAAAACACTCCAGAAAGATCTAGTAAGAAGTCTTTGCTACTTGATCATCAGAGAATATTTTTTTAACTCCTGTGTAGCTTTTACATTGGCACTATTTGGCACATACTCAGGTTCCTTGTGTTTTATTTACAGTTTTGAAGGTCCATCCATCCATTAGCTGTACCCACTTATCCTTTAGAGGGTTCCGGGGGGGGGGGGCTACAGCCAATCCCAGCTAATAGCTCTGTAGATTAATTTGTTATTTTGACTTGAAGTATGGAGTCTGTATAACATGCCAATAAATAACACCCATTGGATTGAATTAAGGTGAGTGAGGCAGGCTGAGGTAGAATTTTTTGTTGCCATTGCTTGTAGATTGGATTAACAGTGCATGTTCCTTGGCAAAGCCATTGAAGACATTCTGAAGCTTTTAATTTTCTGCAGAAAGCACAATAGCCTTGAGTCTAAGACACCAGCTAGCTCTGCAACACCAGGCCTCAGTTTGAACACACAAAGCAGAAAGCAGATGAACACTTAAACACACTCTCTCACATACACACAAGGATACAACCAAACAACAGACATGCACACCATCAGGCTCTCAGATATTGTCTGTCTACTATCCTCGCGTCTATTTCCTGTCACCCTCACTTACATCCACACACAGGCACGCATTCAAATTATCTTTGTCTCACACATGTTCACACACCCTCTCTGGGTCTTATTTCTCTCTCACACTCATAGGATTCCCATGTTGCCAAAGCATGACATTTGTAATGATTTACAAAATATAAACAAGACTAAAAGTATATAGCTACACCAGCGGCCCCATGAGGCTGTAATAATTCCATGCAAGAAAAAAATAAAATGTTGGATGGATGAAAAATAGAGAGACAACTTTGCTATTCTCAGGTCCTTCCCACAAGTCTGATGAAAAATGTAACAATGGCGTGAGAGTAGCAGAAGAGAAAAGGTTGTTATCTAAATCAAAAGAGTTTATCCTCTGAACAGTGTCTATTTTAGGACATCTCAGACTTAGTTTGCCAGGCTCAGCTCTACATTGTTAGATTGAGTATGACAATGTTGAGCTGAGCCTGACCAGCTGAGCCTAAATATAGCTGAGACTAAATTGGGCTTGGGCTTTGGACTGAACGTTAGCATCTTCTGCAGTGTTCAATTTATAGCAGTTATTGTAATTACCGCTTACAAAATTTTTCTGAAAGCTCCCACTTAAGACAACACAGAGACGTATAGACAATATAAACTCAACAGTGGCTATAGCCCACAAACACACGTATAATAGCAGAGGAGAGACTGCACAGTTTTTACACACCGCGTAGCACACACAGAAGTCCTCTGCAATCTGCTCTAGGTTCAGCTTCTCTGTTCGTTCATTCTCAATGCGTAATATAACCAGTCCACTCAGCCTCTCTGTCCCGCTGCGCTCCTCAGTTTCAAAAAGTTTGGAGCTGAATGAGCGCTCTGCTGTCACAACTGTGACAGGGATTAGCGTCAAAAACAGCAGAAAGGCCTCACACACCTCACTGAAGGTAAAGGTTCCTACGTGAAGGTAGAAGTCACTGCTGGAGGATCCACCATGAGCATTTTAGCATAGCATTTAGCCAGACCCAGCATGCACCTGTTGGTCACGCAACATTGTGGGTGTGTTTGATTTGGGTCACTTAGCATGCTCGCTGGTGCATTAAATCAGTGATTAATTAAGGTAGATGGAACCTATTTTTTTTTTTTAAACTATGCTGAGGTACAATAATGCTAACCGTAACCCAGAATGACGTCATCCTTAATTTGTTTTTTGCATTGTTGTGAATTTTTGTACTGTTCACTAACTGCTAGCCCTGACACAGGTGCGACCGCACCCCCCATACCCCCGTGACAGTCGACCAGTAAATGTACACATTTAGACAGACACACCAGCAGCTGATTTAACACCTGTCTTTGGTTCCACTCTCAGTAAAGTAAAATAAAAATAATAATTTAAAAAAAAAACGAAAATCACAGATTTTTAAAAATATTCAAAAATGCAAGTACACAAAAAGCTGCTTTGTTTTATTAACGATAGTAAATGTAATCAGTTACTTCCACCCCTGATAATGGCAGTTCATCCAATGGTTGTTGATAATTCACCCTGGACCGAAAGACAGATGGATGGACCGGCATTGTCATCCGTGCTGCTACTGTGGTTAACATTAAATACAAGTAAAAATAATACAGAGAAACAAACTTGGGAACAAACATGGATGGAGGAACTTTCTCACTCTCAAGTACACACACAAAACTCAGTTCTTCCCACCCACATGCAGTTCATTCTATGCTTGTGAAGGAGGGTAGCAGAGACTGCAGGTTTGTCACTATCGCAGTCACCCCCGGCATGGCGCCATGTGACCACTGCTGGTGGCAGACAAAAGCCCCTCTCTTCACCCAGTAGTGGAAGTAAATCAGGCCTCTGTGGCTGCGGGGGATAGAGGGAGTAAAGCACTGGAGGACGGGGAAGGAGGGAGGGAGAGAGAAACAGCACAGACAGCAAAAGAGAGAAAGCGAGCAGGAGCTAGGAGAGGGGGAAAGAGACAGCAAATAAACTGACAGAGAGCAAGTGAGTGTGGAAGAGTGGAGAGGGGAGGAAAAGAAAAAAAAACCGTGACAGGACAAAAAAATAGAGAGATGGCCCAGGGGTCACCCATGGAGAAAACAGACTGACAACACAGCAATTACATCAATTTTCATATTGTGGCTTCATACTGGGCCTGTACATGAGAGAACACATCTCAAGTACACATTAGGGGAAATCATTTTGGGTTTTAGCCTGAGATTTTGTGTGAGAGCGTATTATTACAGTAAATGGCTAGGGATGGTGAGTGCTGGTAAAAAACAAAAACAACAAAAAAAACCTCACAGATTGCAGGCCATACAAATGGGTAATGCCTCTAATGGTTTGAAAACAAAGAGGAATTTTCCAGAGAAACAGTGTGAGTGACAGATGGATTCAGTCTCTGCTACTTTATATGTGAGTTCTCTTTAAGGAATACATAGCTGCCTTTTCTCATGAATGTATTGACTATAACACCAATCCCTGGGCTCAAGTGTTTTTACGGCAAAGGCCTCAATTGTCTGCCTGCTTGTCTGTGTGTGTGCATTTTGTTTGCATGCATAGCGTTCAGAAACAATTACGGCCTTGTGTGGCTCAGACGGCAACAACAGGCAGGTGGGTGGAATATGAATTCACCTCAAATGAGACCTCTCCCACTGTCAAGCTTCACAGACTTCTGTTTATTGTCTCACTTTTGGATACAAGCTCCAACTTAAAAGTGAACTTTAATATTTGATACCCTTGAACTGTCCTCAAAATGGCAATGACAAAAAAAGTCTAGCAGAAAGACAAACAGAATACATAAACTATCAGAAAAAAAGGATGTCCAAAGACTTACAGTATGATGCAAAAACTTACAGGGATTTCATACATAAATACTTACCATTATATAATATTGATGCCCTTCTCTGCAGTAGCGGTGAGTGTCACCTTACGGGAAGGTTGGGCTCTATATATATTCATGAAGTGTGAGAGCAACAAAACGACCTCATGATAGTATCACCAAAACACCTCTCTTCTCCGTTCATGCTTCTTTAATTTCATTTTTGGACATAAATATGTCCCTTCGCTTGGACATTTTTGTGTATTACTGCATTTATACATAAACACAGATGCTCATGTTATTGACTCGATGTTTAAAATGCAAATATATAGGGCTGCCCCCCCTTAGCCAGTTAGTCTGATAATAGGTCGTTAGGGTCATGGACAATTAAGAAATGCCTAGTTGATGAGTCTTTTTAATAACGGTCTTGGAATGTAGGCATGAAATAATAAGACCAACATCAATAGCAGACTATGGAAATTAGACTAAAAATATCATGGAAAAACCAAACGGAGTGTCTATTTGCATCCGGGTGAGAATAGTCACATGGCAGCTATTCGGCTATCTACACCCGGCGAGAGCGTCGTCTGCCGGTGGTTATTGGCAGCCGCGAGTGTTGAGCATCGGCCGTTAGTGGTGCCACATCTAACAAGTGGTAAATGTTGTGAAACAGTCGCAGTTTGGTTAAGTTTAGGCACCAAAATTACTTGGTTAGCATCAACAGAGGGTGGTTGATGGTTTAGTGATGGTTTAGGGTGGTTTTCCACCCCAAGTGCAAGCATTGTACCATTGTTGGCTTCTGACACCTGGTTGCTAATAGTATCTGCCAAAAACAAATCAAAAAACAACAATGTGCCAAATGAGCCAAAAGAATAAAATAATACATTAAAGTCAGGTTTGTTTTATGTTACACTTACTTTCTTTCTTGGCATTGGATGCTCCAAGACAGGCCTTTCACGGCTCTCTGAAGCTGGACGAGCCAGTTAAGTGGGGCACAGCTACTTTCTAAATCAATCTGTGAAGCGTAGACGCGGTGCAGTCTCCTCCGAGGTTCTGGTGTTTTCCTCTGGTGCTGTTGTAGAGGAGAGGTCATCTGCTTTACTCGAGGACAGGCAGAGTCTTTGTTCTGCTTAAAGTTGTAATCTTTAAGATTTCACTCCTGGTTAATTTGGCAACACCCGTGGTTACTGGTAGTAACGGCAAACGCGGTTGAATACTGGAATTCTGGAGGCAGCTAGCACTCCTTGAGCAGCTACTTTGTCTGAAGTACAACAGAAGAGCAACTGACTCAGGTTGTTTTAATAAAGAAGTCAGTCAATAATTGGTCCTTTTCCATTATGATGTGAGCAAACGGTATCTGATTTCAAGCTAAACATGCCAGTAGTAGGTGTTTTTTACGCAACAGCAGGGCACAGTAAAGTTTAGCTTTACACAAGCTACACAAGTCAGTACATATACTGCATGTAAGTGTACTAACGGAAGTATCTGAATTGAGACGCAGCATTTGTTAGCTTGGTTTGCAGCTTGTCACCTGTAGCTCTTCATCTAACCGCTCACTGTGGCTGCTCCTCTTGTTCCATTACTGATTCACAAGATTCCAAAAATGACTTGTCTTGTTTTATAGACGCATTTTAAAGGACAGCTAACCGCAGTGACAAATACATTGCGTTTCCTATGGCTACTTCACAATCTTCATAAAAGCCACCCGGCGTTAAACCAGTTGAGCGCTTTTAATATGGAGTAGCAGCAAGGTGTTCCATTGGCATTAGCAGTAACTCCATACAGCTATGATAGAGCGTTAGGAGAGTAAACAGAAAACAGTGAGACTGATATTAATGAGATACAATTACACTGAATTTCAGCCATACATCATTTCTTGTCAATCCCTCGTGCTTAGAAAGGCAATCTGCATCGAGCACGGTAATGGTGGACTCTGCCACTAACAATGAAAACTACTATATTGAGAGATAATTACTGAATATAAATACATTAATACAGAAATACATAGGCCTTTTTCACGGAAGACTTGTTGTCACAGTAGGAAAAGCACAGGTGTAAAGATTAAAATTAATGAGGGCTGAATTCTATTTAGCTGTTTCGGGTTCAGCGTCCTCATGTTGTGCATGCTGGCACGCTGCCATGGTTTAGTGGGACACTTCAGTAGAGAGGACCCATTGTTAATGTTCTTAGCAACACCTGTGCTTTTTCCACTAAGACAAGTAAGAATGTCTGCTGTGAAAAAAAAAAGCCTGTTAAATTAACTTGTTTTTGATGGTCTTGGAAAACTAATTGAGCCAATTTGTAGGAAACAAATATGTCAAACTCAAAATGTAAAGACTTTAAAAGTGCAAATAAAGATTCTAATGTCTTAAAATATCTTAAAAACAGAACAAAAGTAACTTTGGTTTGTGAAAAGTAGAGCTTTGGGCTCAAATAGAATTAAAAATGCTTTATTCAATTCAGTTTTCAATTCAGTTTTATTTATATAGCGCCATATCATAACAAAGTTATCTCAGGGCACTTTTTCGAATAGAGCAGGTCTAGACCGACTCTTTATATTTACAGAGACCCAACAGTTCCCACCATGAGCAAGCACTTTATGTTGGGTGACCCGATAGCTGAGTGGTTAGGGTGCATACCACATGGGTACAAATGCCCTGAGCAGTGAGTCCCCGGTTCAGTTCTCAGCTGGTCGGACTGTTTGCTGTATGTTATTCCCCTACTCTCTTTCCCCACATTTCCTGTCTCTCTCCACTATCAAAATAAAGTCATAATAAAAATTTTAAAATCTTTATGTAGTTCACCAAAGTTACAAACACTTTTCAGTGTGCTGAATATTAAAATGTGCCCAACACTGTAAAAATAAACACATTCATAATTAAACCAATTGTCATGTGATCAGATTTTCAGTAATTAATATACATAATTCTTAAAACCAAGCACAATAGATAATTAATTGACTTTAAAAACTAAAAATAAATCACTTAAAATAATAACGTGGTATTATTAATTCAGTTGCGTAGAGAATGCAGGTACAGTACACTTAAAGTACTCAAGGGAGACAATATGAAACCTTCACAGTGCTTGGCGGCCTCATGCTGCTGATAAATATGTCTGATGAATTTTGGCAGTGCTGTTCAAATGCTTTTAAGGGTAGTAAATATCAGATTTGTATCATTTTGGCAACAGCTTCATAGTCCAGGTGTGAGGAGCGAAGAGGACAGACAGACCTCCTTTGTTGAAAGTGAGAGTATTGAAATGATTTAGAGTTCATAATCAATTTGTGTGTTCTGACAAGCAAGTATATAGTAAAAGGAAAATCATTGTCACATCTCAGGCTTCACAATAATATTTCCAAACCTGCTTTGGTCTTTAATAAACACTATGTTTTAAGAGATCCTTCTGCATCTCTGCATTCATCAGAAAAACAACTTCCCAGAAATCAGCTAATGGATCAGTTTAAGACTGTTATTCGCTAAGATTTGTTCATTTGAGGACAGCTCTGAACTGAACAGATGTACAGTAATATCAATAATATTAATATAAATTTTAAATATATAGCACTTTTCAATCTGCTTTCCAGATTAAAGGATTTACAGAGCAATAATTAAAAAATCAAATATAAGAGATGATCTCATATAAGGCAGATATATAATGATCTAAGAAAAGTAGATACAATGCCAAAAAAAAGAACAAACTCTTATTTAAACTGATAATAGTGCAAAATATTTGGAAGTACATAAAAAAAAATATACTAAAAGGGTGATGCTGAAACAAGCACAATTAAAATATGTAAATACAATCAAGTTAAAATAAAACACCATAAAATAGTAATATAAAATGGAAATATGAAAGTGGTGCGATAATGGAAAAAGTAAAAATTTTTAAGTGGAGGCCATCTTGTAAAAGTAAGTCTCAGTCCCCCACACTGAGGGGAAGGCTGTTCCAAAGCCGAGGGGCCATAACCTAAAACACACTGTCACCCTCAATGACAGCAAAAAAAGAGGATAAATATTTAAAAAGGTAAAGTGCAAAAGAAACCTTTTGTTGTAACTTTTCAATATGAAACATTGCATAAACTATCTAACAGCAAAATTAGTGCTGCAGTTAAATTATGGAGCTGATCCTGATTAAACAGGTCAAGTGTCATTACAACATATGCTTACTTACACCAGGCATACCTGGAGCAATACCACCTGGTGCAAGAACAGCATACTGATATCAGCACATCCTTTAAAGGCACTCTGCATAGGGATAAAGCAGGAAAAATGGGAGGTCAAGTGTCTTTTTGTCTACTTTAAGGACACAAAGCATGCCAAATGAATCACAACGAATCAGCCATGCTTTGCTGGCTGGAACACCGCGCACACAGCGGTGGTAACGCAATCGAGGACAAGCTAAGGGATGATGGTTTCATTTGAGGCGGTGGGGTGGGGTTGGTGGGGGGGCTGGTGGTGCTGGAAGGGGATGCAACATCTGTCAGCCCTAAGGCACAATCTCCAAATGGCTGCAACGAGTGGAGGGGGAAGCGCCCCGGAGCCCGTGAGAAGGCACAGCGACAGAGGAGGAGAGACAGGCTGAGAGACACAATTACAGATGGAAAGAGAGATGGAGGGAGACAGAGACAGGCTGACAGAGTGTGGGACAGAGGAAGAAGAGGGAGAGAGTACTAGAGTTGTAAAGAATTTGGGATGGGTAAATCTAGGTGAGCTGTGGGATTCAATATTCTTTTATGTGCCTTTACGGGACATTGTCTACTTTCTCAAAAAGAGTGTAAGCTATACAGTTCAATGTGCATGACACTGCCTGGATAAGGGACCTGAATTCCCCTCCAAAAGCATTAACTCATGCTAACGTAAAGTGTGCACCAAATGGCATATGCTGTTATGTTATTTATTTATGATCACTGTGAAGAATTTATTATTTCAGTAGCTCAAAACAGATCAGATGTCTAAAGTGGGAATGCTGCTGGTTAATTATCTAAACTTATTTAGTTTGTCTTGTCTCTTGTTCATTCATATGTAATGAATCTGTCGCTCTGTGTTTTTACACACAGCTTGCACGCTTTCCAACTTATGTACTGCCATACCGGGCAGCTAGCTCGCTAGCTGAGATGGAAACCCAATTATGCTGAAAGGCGGAAGCTGACATGTTACTGTTAGTCAGGTCTGGTAGAGGTCTGGGTGAGCTAAAAGGTCAGGCAGTGTTCAATTAGTCCTGGTTTAAATGCCCCAGATCAAGAAACAGGAGTTGCGTTTAATAAGACAGATCAAACAGTTGAAAGCACCTGGTCGATGCAGTGGACGAGGCAGCAGGGATAAGAGAAGTAATTATTATGAATATGTGTATCAACTCTTTTTGCTTTCATGTCCTGCACTTAGAACCACGTAGCTCAGTGGAGTTTGCTAGCTAGTCATGAATATTTATGGGAACAAGTAGCAAGATTGATTGATTTGCTACGTGCTGTCAATGCAGCTAAGTTAACAGGGTTCCACATGGATACACAGAAAGCCGTCTGGTACTTCAGGGGCACAGTTAACTCATTAGTAATACTGCCAGTCTACCCCTTGTGTCGGTTAGCATTAGCTTTGTAATTGTTCACCATTTAATTTAGTGGCATCTGACAGTGATATGGTTATCTATAGGTGTATGTGCTATTAAATGCCATCAGACATTTCATGCGAGCAATGACACATGATGCAAGCACACTACGTCAAGAGTCTATTATGATGTTTAAATAAACACTTTTTATTTAAACATTCACATTATAAAAGAAAGGCATGTGGTAGTAGCATTAAAAAGTCCAAATACTGTACTGTACACGTCACTCAGTCAGTTTACTCTTTCTGACTTCTAGTGAGTCTTATCTGAAAGTGCAGATATATTTTTCTAAAGTGCAAAGAAAATTGTTGGCGGTCTCGGTCAGCCTGGCTCCACACATTACATTTACAAGAGAGAGTCCAGGATGACCTGGGATGAACATCTGCTCACATTCAATGCATGGATATGGGTATGAATGGTAATTACCACAACTAACCCCTTTAAGAGCATGTAAGAGAAGCAAAGATTTAGGCATTAAGTTTTTTATGTGTAGCGAAAGCACACAAATTAAAGATAAATGAAAGCGCATGAAATTTGCAATCCATGTTAAGAATATGTATGTGACAACAGATGTGTGAATTTATGTGAGAGTATAACCACGACAATTGCATGGCAATAGTCTGTTTAGTACTGAGACACTCCATACCGTCACTCCATATCACAGTGAATGAAAAACTGTGAGCGCAATTACTGTCTGGAATATAATAAAATGTTAATACGGCCTGATCAGGTACAGTACATCCGTCTAGTGATGCTGTGGTGCTATCAGCGGGTGAAATACAACACTGTATTACTATAAATCAAAACCTGCACTGTACTTATTGATAGTGGGACTGTTGTCAACCCCTTTGCGTCAAGTATCTGATTTAAGGTTTGGTTAGGTTTAGGAACAAAAGCACAGTTGATTAGGGTTAGAAAAAGATCGTGTTTTGGTTTTTTATCATGGTTAAAAGAAAAACAATTTAGTTAAGGTTAGGGAAAGATGGTGGTCATGGTGAAAAGAAATCAATGTTGAATGTTGATAGGAAACAGGAAGTGAACAGCGGTCTTCAGTGTTAAAGTCTTTGTCAACCTATCCATTCACTTTGACCTCCTCCATAGGAAGCTTTGTGACTGTATAAAGGTGTGTTTTCGCCTGGAATCATTGGTGCAAATTTGAGCGCTGGCCCCTTTTTACGTTTATTTGGAAACAGCCAGTGTACCAACTCTACAGACGTTAGCTGTAAGCTAGCTAGCAATGGACGCACCGGCTGTTTTTGTGAGAGCGTGCCTGTATGTTTGTGTTCAGCTCAGCCTTGGAAGACATGTTGTCACAGTAGGAACTCTATAGGCAGATTTAGGCAGATTTTTGTCAGCCCACCCAAAAATACTCTATAGCCCAATTGTGTGTGAGTATTGTGCAATCTCTCCCGAAGTTTGTTATGTGCCGTTGAATCGCACAGCATGGCAGCCTCTTTTATCCTGTCTACTCCACAACCTTGGTTATGTTGCGTTTTCTAGGCTGCAGCCTTGGAAGCCTGCATCTTCTTAGTCTGACTGGTCTGTAGGTAGCTAGCTCCACCTACGTTGTTTGCACATCAGTGTCGAAGACGTGTCGAAGTAACGAGCTAGCCAATCACAGAGACTTGACACAAAACGAGTGGGGGAGAAATAACGCTAAGGAAAGTGATGTTGACCTTTTTGTTTTGTTTTACTTTGAGAATATTCAGAATTTGTATTGTTGTCCACATCAACGCAGTAGTGGGTTCCAACATTCCAACGCTATTTGCTAGTCAATGTAGCTAGCTACCTTCAAATTCAAGTTAGCTAGCAAAGTAAAACGTGATGAAGTGAGCCCACCCGAAGGTGAAATCCTAAAACTTCTCCTGCTGAACTCAGCAGAAGAAATCAAGAAATCACCAGAGATATCCATCCTTGTGTTGTGGTCTGTGGATAATCCTGTCTGACCTGGAAAGACTTGACAGTTGAGTGTTTTTAAATGTCAATTTTCAATGTGCGCCTCAGTGAAATCACCTGCATTGCATTGGTGTGACACTAAAAATCTCAGAGGCAAGTAAGTCAAAACCTCAGCACATAAAAATGAAACCGTATGCATGGCTAGACACCACAAGGGGTAAGTGAGAAAACTATTTCTTTTGTGGGTAAACTGATTCTTTAAGTTTTCTCTGGGTTCTTGCCTCGTTGCATTTTTGGCCAAGGGGTTTGTAAGGGCAACAGGAGATGCTGAGACCTTTAGCCCATCCAGCACATCTTTACGACTGACATTTATAAACCTCTTGTGAATACTTTACTCTCTCCTGCTCCTCTTTGACTGCCCTTTGGCTTCAATTATGTGATTCAGTACCTCTGGTTTAAGTACAACCCGGAGCTAACCTTTCTTTTTCCCTCAGCCTCTGCTGATACAGATGTGAAATAATCCACAGTGGCTTCTGTGGCTTGGAGGAGCATTTATACAAAATAACAAAGAGAATCCTATCCCTTTTCTATACATCACACACAGAGAATCGATGAATGAGCTAGAAGTGGTTTTGCAGACTGATCTGTCCTTTATTTCCTTTCACTTTCTGCGTTTCTGTGGCTGGTTCTTTGAGAAACGTCTACACCTTGAAACATTTGAATCAGAGAAGAGATGGAACATTCAAGACATTCATAGTGGCTACAAAAAGAGAGGTCAAAGTGTTAGGAAAAATATACGCAGCACAGTTTGCTTGTCCCAGCTTAGGTCTGTCATGTAAAATTGATTTCAAATACAAGATAGCAGCTGGCTCCTGGGTTCCTGCTGGCTCTGTCAATTGCAGCTCAAAACTGTAACCTCAGGCATATCACTCTCTGTTTATGAGTTGTTTTTTTGGTCAGAAATCAAAACAAACAGGAATTGGGTGAAACCAGTTCCTTAAGTATCAAACCAACCAAGTTGCTGTCACTGTAAAGCTAGAAAATTGACTTGCCCCTGAGAAAATAAATCTGAAGCTCTTTTCTTTGTTCCCCTTTTTGAATGCTTTTCCAGTCTGAACCCGCTTAATGTCTGACAGCAACAAAAAAATCTTTTTATTGCAGGGTATTGCGGGAAATTAGGCATAGATTTATAGAGAGGAGTCACAATCCAATTACTGGGTGACTGTGTGAAATGGAAAATATGAAGCTAATTTCATTAATATTCTATCTCCGAGTATTTATGGTACTCCGGCAGCAGAATTAACTCAAGTATTCCTTACACATATCTTAAATGTCCTCTAGCCGGCACATATACGGTTCATTAACCTTTGTCATTTTCAACCTTTTTGGCCTCATAATTTACAGTTTCTAATGCACAGACGGGCATGCACTCACACACACACACACACACACACACACACACACACACACACACACACACACACACACACACACACACAGTCTACTATTCCACAGAGTATAATATTATAGTGTGGATTGTTTACTTATCCAATGCTGATAAGAAAAGTTTTATGACAAGCTAAGTTCCCAAGGATGCTGTCCAGACCATTCAAGTATTTTCCTTTTTTTTAATGATCACTGTATTTCTATGAAGCACTTAGATTTGTTTTTTTCACCAAAGGTTATTCTGCTGGAGCAAAAGTCATTTGGCTTACAATGCTCCAGTTCCACAGTTCTACATTTTAATAAAAATAAAATAATCATTAATGAACCATGAACCTGATTTAAAGTTGAAAGCTCAGAATGGCTTGTTCAAATAGTGCAAAGTTTGTGAAGCAGTGAATGAGGCTTTATGCTTAAAAACATGGCAAAGTCAACAGCACAGTAAGATATATTTATAACTCAAGGTCCACTTGCAAGCCTCCTTCCAGACATTTTAATCGCATCTCACTGTCTGAATCAGCGGATGGAGTTGAGAGATCTGGAAAAAGCTAGCAGATGCAGCTGCTATTAAATGGAAAAAGACCTTAAATAAACATTGTTTTATCAAATTACTATTTTTAAGATCAAGAATGAACCTTAATGTTCAAAACTGAGATCATTGTTGTTTTGTATACCCATCTTAAAAGCTGAGTAATCATCTCTTTTAGCCCCTTTAAGGCAGAGGAAGTCCAAAACAAGCCCTAAAGGGTGTAGCTAATGTCTTAGCAAACAACTGCCTATGTACACGTCCAGCAGACACGAGCAACATTAGCATTCATGGCAAGTGTGTTTTTACCTCCACCAACAGAAATCTGTATCTTTAGCTTGCTAAATATTTTACCAGCTAGTTTCCAACTTGGACCCTCTGCTGTTTCGTGCTAGGCAGGTAGATAACGGTGAGTGTATCTTTTTTTTTGTATTCTTATTCGAGCCTGTCCGGGGTTTGTATTAGAATGCTGTGTGGACTGGGAGGAGCTCACACCACATTCATTTATGGGATCTCATGTAAACACCAACATTTTGCATGCAGGAAAGCTGCGTGTGGAGTGACTGAGGGGAGGGCCAGACTTTAGAATGCAAACAAGGAAAAGCCCCCATATATTCACACCATCATTTCCCAGAACTGAATAACATGCTACAGGAATCCTTTCTGTATTGTGGTCTTTTCTCTTATTTGTTTATGATTGAAAAGGTCAAAGAAGTTTTTTTTTTATATATAAGAGAATAATACAAAACGAAAGCCTCTTGCATCAGAGCTGCAGTAATCTCTATATTATATTTACATTACATGTATTCTAGATATTGTAATGTATACTAGTGGAATACACATTTCTGTAAGCATGCCGAGCCATATAATGTTCCTGTAATCCCCCATTCACCAGAAATACATCAGCCAATTGTAAAGTTGTCTATTATTCCAGTTGAGTTGCATTTCCAGGGAGTGAGCAAACTGTTAATTGGGATTTGTAGTTCAGACAGCATTTGAGTGCATTTGATTGGATTGGTCAGCATGTGGCTCACATATGTGGCATTATATCTGCCTTACTGTGATTGATGAACTGGTGTTAGTGGGTCTGCCCACCATGGCTGCTGTTACCCAAGCGAGTGCTGACAAATGACTCACTGGCATGAGAGACCAGAAACACTTTGCCGTACGGTGACACACTGAGAAGGATATTGACTGTGAGAGCAGTGTGTATTCTCATTCTCACCACGGTCTGACGACATAATGGGCACAGAGATTGTCATGCCAAAGGCCATCTCTAAACCTAATGTAAGCCCCTGTGTGCGACACAGGGACAGTACTTTCTCTGCACTTACATAACAACTTGTATCGTCCTGTTGGCGACAAAGGCATCGCGGGAACTTTAACAGGGCGCCGTTGTCTCTAAGGACATTACAATCAGTACAACATACCACATCCTTTATTGTTACACCCTGAATTCTGAAAAGAAAAGAACAAAATCTTTAAAAGGAAACAGGGAAAAAGGAAAAACCTCAAGAGGAGCATTTATAGACATTTTAAAATAACCGTATAGTTGTATATACAGAGTAGACAGAAGCACCAGTAGAAGTACTATATGCAGAAACAGAATATTAGGTAAAAAAGTGAAATTTAATAATATCATTTTGCACATGCACATAGGCAAAATGGGGGCGTTGTGAGCAAGAAGTGCCACTTTTTCGCTTTGATCACTGTAGTGTGCGCAGGCTGGCTCTTTTGCACAGCCTCTTTCATCTGCCTCTTCATACACCGTCACCTCCATTATCTGTGTCATCGGTGTCATGTTAGTGGCAGCTACATATTTTCTTTTAACCCCCATAGATTTATACGTGTTAAAGTGTTTTGCTAGTTTTAGTGAAGCTGTTTGCTGAAATACATATTGATAAAATATGTTTAGTGTGACTTTTACAATACTACCAAAATCCACTTAAATTTTATTAAAAAAGTATCTTAGGTTAGAATTTATCATAATAAATATACATGAATATATAGTTAATTTAACAATTACTTTATTCAAGCAATGCAAGCCTTTTACCAGCTTTTTTTGTTAATGAATAACAAAATTAGCTCCATATATTAGACATTCTTTACCAAAACAGGAAAACAAGTATTTATTTAATGAGGAAAATTTGAATCTTCTATTTCATAACTAGTAAAACCAATGTTAACAGTATTTTATATAATCCCAGAAACTGCCGTAAATTGCTTTGACATACATTTTCGCACATGCTCAGAACAAACTGGAATTCCAGTATGGATCGGGCAGTGACGGGGCTATATTCAGAATGAAAGGGATACCTGCAGACACTACTAAGGGCTGAAAAAAACCCCAACCACACACACACACACACACACACACACACACACAAACACCAGTGGAAATTACGCCCTTCAGTAAGACTAACTATAAAAGATGTTGACCGGGCATTTTGTCTGTTATGAGCTGACCGCTAAACATCTATATAATACCTCAAGTCATTATACATCATCTTTGACGAGGGTTACACCAGGGGTGAGTATATGCCAATGCCAGTATTGGTTATAGACATATGCATGCAGTTTCACTCATGCTTGCAGAAATACATAGATTTACATGCACACATCTACAAGCGACTGTATGCCACTGTACACTCTGCTAATGATGAGAGCGCTGTGTCTTGAGGTCCACTGATTCAATTATATTTGCATCTGATATTATCTGGAGATTTCTTTGTGATTTTTTTCTGGGGACCATGCCAGAATTTAGAAAAAAAATATTGGACCTCTAAGAAAAGAAAGAAGCTCATGGGAAATTACTACTTTTTTCTTTGTTTGGGCTGGCTAATGTGTGCAGGTCATGAATGAAATGGAAGATGTTTTTTATGTTGTTGAAGATGTTTTTCTGTTAAGCACTGAAAACCATGAAGTGGAGCTCCACTAACCTGCTAACACTGTCCCTAATCTCTCATCCTTCTGTCATCTTCAGATCATGCTGCTAACTGACCCAGAGGTGGAGAGCAGTCTACTGATCAGCTCTGATGAAGGAGCTACCTATCAGAAGTACAGGCTCAACTTCTACATCCTCAGCCTGCTCTTCCACCCCGAGCAGGAGGACTGGATTCTGGCCTACAGCCACGACCAAAAGGTTAGAGAACGGGCAAGGCTAGTTTAGTGGTTGTTCAAAGGTATCAAAAGAAGCTGAGTGTTAAGTCAGATAAGAAATAACAGTCTGGGGATGCAGATCCTCAGAGCAGGTTGGATGTGAGATCCGGTTACATAAGAGTTTGGCTCAAAGCACACAGTCAGAGTTCACGAAGTTCATTTGGGAGAGAGGTGGATAAGCAGGGATTGTGTAATTCAGGTAGTTCCAAATTCAGTGATACAGATAGCTATTTTCACCAGATAAAGAAAAAAGGGATGAAAAGATTTGACGTTTTAAGTCTTTTTAAAAATTCTAAGATAAAACATCAGAATGTTCACTTACAAGTCAAAATTACAAGATATTAAGTTGATCCTCAACGTTAAAGTTATGAGATTCTAATTTTGAGATAGCAAGTCAAAATGATGACTTTTATGTCAAAGTTAAGTCAAAATTAGGAGACTCAGTATCCTGACTTCAAAAATCAAAATGATAATGACTAAAAGTCATTAACCCATAATTTTTAATATCTCATATCTTTTTAAGTCAAAATTTTATTTAAGAATTAAGAATGGGCAGAATGGTTTTGGGCAGAATTTTGACTTATAACATTTTAAGACATTATGAATTACTCATAATACTTGTAATTGTAATTTATATCTCATAATTTGGACTAATATCACTGTAAGTAATTCTAAGTTCCTATCTCTACCTTTTTTTTTATTCCTGGCTTAACTGGGCTTCTATACATAGCTTTCTGCTTTTACATGAAGGAGTTTGTTGGTGCCACCACTATGTTCAGTGATAATTAACTCAAAAGTTTACTTACTCCATGTCAGTAATTCAGAACCTACTTTGAATGGCCCAGTTCATGTTTGAGGCCTGGTGCTACATTGTGAGGACTTGTGCAATACAGAACTTTTTGGTGGTGATTTTTATTTATTTAATTTTTTTTCAGTTAAATTAAAAATCCCTTTAAATCTCTAAGCTTCTTAGCTGTCACCTGGTTTGGATGTATTTCAACATGATTACAATGAACAAAACACAGAAAATCTAAGCCCTAGCCCTATTTAGCAATGGTTTTATGAATGGCTCCCTGTTTTGTCCCTAAGAATGCACAAGCACAGTCACATGGGCGACACAAAATTCCACAGAGTCCTTGGTACTGAACTTCAATACTCTTGTAGTACTAACCAAATTGTGTATGTTGCATTGAGTATTGAAAACTGCCCTTTATTGAAAGCTGCCATTGAAAGCTTTGATCAGATAATTTCTTATTTAAATAAAAATGTTGCCAATTATAGACTTTTTTGTTAAGTCAAAGTTATTGTGGAGCTGCTTGTGTTTAGACATTTGAGAACTTTTGATTGTGTTGTTAAATGAAAAAAAGGGGTATGAACCATTTAAATCCTTTTGTAGGAAGATTTTTTTTATATTTCTCAAGGTAAGGTATTTTGGTGTCGTTACTGACAGGTACATTTCTAACGCAGCAGTATTAGTACTCAGTCAAAGGAGACACAGTGCAAATAGCTTTTAAATAAATCATCTAATATAGGAGGCAAAGATAATAATTGTACGTGTGAACTAGTGAGACAGAGAGAGATAGAGAGAGGTCAAATTTATAGACATTTTAAAATAACCGTTTGCATTAATAAAATGCTTTTCTTGCAGCTTAGCCCATTTGGGTGTAATGTTTCAGTTGTGATGAATAATGAAGGAATTCTCCTTCGCTGAGGAGGCGTGTGGATGTGTGGATGTACAGAGTGTGTGTGTGAGCATGCCTCTGCCTCGGCTTTCCGTTCTGGAACCAACATCACACTTTCATTGTGCAGCGAGTATAATCCCCCCCACCCCAGCTTCACCTCAGCTGTGACTCCAATTTATGGGCTGGAAATGACTCAGACTGAATGCTGTGCAGGAATAAATGTAAGTAAGGGTCCGGGCTTTCAAACCACTTCTAAATGATAATCATAAACTAATGATCTGATGGTGTTTATGGGTTTAAGGCATCAGAAGTCAGCACACAGTTTCTGTATTAAAAGAATTATGCACTTTTATGCACAAGACTAGTGCTGGCAAAAAATGGATAAACAAATCTTTTTTACCAATTCTTTTCTGAGTTCAGTGCTGAGTTGTACTGGGTCTACCCTGGTATTCTCTGCCTCCAGGAAATAGCCATGTGCTCGCACTCTCAGTCTGACGCTGACAAAAGCTCTACCCTGAACAAAGTGCCAGTGATCAAAATGGAAGCATTACAGCCTTAAACGGTGGTAAAAGCTCACTCATGTACTATATGACAAAGGTTAGCTTCCTTCAAGCAGTGCAGGTGGTGAATGACTGACACGTTTTCCCCTTGGGCCTTACTGTATGCGCTCACTGCTGAGACTGTACAAACCCGTATACTCGACTCGTCTGCTGCTGATGCAGCTCTCGTACATACTCGCTGCCCTCGAGACTTCCCGTACATGCCGTACTTCGGCCCGTATGCTGAAGAATACTGAAGAGGCCCGCTTGGGGGCTTTGGAGCTTGCCAGATTCGTTCATTTACCAGAGTCAGACAGTAGACTCAGTTCTTGTTAGCCTGTTAGCCTGTGGATACTATTCCTGGCTACCTGCGAACTTTGGCGAGACTCCCTGCTGCAATGTGGTTGATAGTTACTCAACTTTGCATGCCTGTTAGTTTTAATGATATTGTTTTGCATTTTGATTTAAATACTTTTATCTTCACCAGGGCATTTCTCATTTCTTTCTGTTATTGTCATGATACAACATACAAACGAGTTGATAGATTTACGTTTATTTATTAATGCACACGCAGCATCAACACAATTATCACAGTAAGTCAATTAAAACACCTTTTGAGTTCATATATTTATGCTGCCTACAGCTTAATATTTTGGGAGGATACTGAAACATAAATTGCTTTATTTCCACTCAATATCTGCATATTATGTTAGTGTGTCCTGCACTCTTGCGGCCTGAAAGGTGCACAACACTGCTGAAAAATACTCGAAGAGTTTGATACATTTAGAGTTCCGGATCTGGGTTTACTGAGGCAGCATAACACTCAAACTTTCCAGCACAAATCAAGATAGAGTCAAAACAACAAGTCATAAGTCAACAAATCATATGCAACAAGGATATTGTACATTGGTGGAACACAATGCATGAGCAGAAGTGAATATGATGAATCTTTGGCTGTAAAAACCACTTGGCTTACATATAGTAAAAGCGATACCAGCGTAGACATCAATCATTTAATTGTGTTTAGTATATCTTTAGAGTACCGTCTATTTCACACATAATTCAGTTGGATATTGGGTCTATACTCAGTTCAGCTCCTTGACCAGTATTATTCTAAATCAAGTAGGAAACTCTTCACAGACCTTGAAACAGGAAAGTTATGAAATACAGTAGCTTTCTTCTCTTTTGTCAAATTTCTATGAACTTTTCATGTAGACATTACTTTACATAAAAATGGCTTCAGGTTATATTGAAGAGGTTACAGAGATGGAATAAGTTGAAGCTGAGCCAACCTAGACCTCTATTTTGAAAAATTCACATCTGAATAGTATTATTGTGAACCTAATAGTTGAATTGTCCTCTTACAAATATCAGAAGCCCTTTTGCTGCTCAGTGCATGGCTGGTGGGGGGTTATATAGAGTCCAACTGTGCTTAAATTTGCTGATGTATTTAGATTTTATAGGTTGAATGCCATCCTGCCCTGACATTTTGACAATGTCTGCTTGTGCAGAGAGCAGCTGTGCACATGCCCCTTGTTGTGGGTTGCCAGGCTACGGTGACAGATTTGTTGAAATTGTATGTAGGGTGTGGGTTGTGTATGTAGATCATCATAGATGATCTGGCAACTTGGGTGGCATCAGACAACCATACAAAACTCATGAATCTGTGTTTGACAATTATTCATAATAAAGTTTGAGGGCCATGCAAATTATGGGAGTGTCCCAGGAAAAAACAAAAAAACAGGAGGGTGCTGGGACATGGCCTTGAAATATGGGAGAAACCCAGGAAAAACAGTAGTGATGGTTCAAACAACGGTTCTGTTTAGACTTTTCTTTGTCTGCTCATTGCAAAATAGACGGCAGGTGGCCCATGAGTTAGGACAAGTCGTCCATTAAATCACAAAGTCGGTGGTTCGATCCCTGGCTCCTCCTGTCCACATGTTGGAGTGTCTTTGAGCAAGACACAATGTGGAATATACTGTATGTGAGTGTGTGTGTGTATGAATGGGTGTGAGAGGCAAATTATAAAGCACTTTTGTCACTCAGGTTGAAAAGTGCTATATAAGTGCAGTCTACACTGTTGTTTTTTTACTACTTCTTTCTGCCCTAAAATATCGATTCTCACTCAAGTCTCTAAAATAACACGTAGACTTGTCTAAATGTGTCTGATTTTTACTCTGATATACAACATTGGCCAACACTAAGTGATTTAGCTAGCATTTGAGTTAAAGACAAACATGAACACTTCTTTATAATTGTTAAAACAATAATCAGCTTTTGATTTCCTTACACTGTCAAACAACCCAACATTCTGGCCAACAGTATCAAAGAAAGGCAGTGGCTCTGAGTTCAGCCCTTCCTTACTGGCTCTATACTGTACAAGGATCTGGCAGGGATGGCACATAGCTTGTAGCTACCTGAGAGGCTAAATTCAGGGCAGCCCTTTCCAGAATTCCTAAAATAGCAAGACTGTTATTATGTTGTATGAATAGTTATGCTATATTCTACATATAACATTCTACATACAATTTTGTACAGACTACTACATTAACTATAATGCTCAGTATGTAGAATGCAGTAATACTTTTACAAGTACTACATACAATTGCACCTAACCATAAAAATATCGGGGCGCCTTGGTAGCTCACTGGGTAGAGAGAGTAGAGAGCCCTCACCGCAGCGATCCAGGTTAGATTCCTTTAGGAGAGGAAATGTAATTGTTTGCTAATTAACCCCTACATCAGTGGTTCCCAACCCTTTTCCTTTGTGACCCCTTTAAATGAGGGTTTCTCTACATGTGACCCTGCAATTGCATATGTCTACTGGTTGTGACCAGACAGAGCCTTTTTTTCCCTTCTTTAATTTGAATCATTTTAAAGAGCTGAAGAGGTAAAATTGTCTTGTAATTTCCGAAATAGGAAATATGTTTTTCTGCTTTTCCATCCAGTTAATCATCTCACGACCCCCTCAAATATATACTGTAACCTCTTATGGGGGTCCCAGTCCCTAGGTTGGGAACCATAGCTCTACATGATGCGGTTAACACTGAAGATTTTGTCCGTAAAGTAAATCTAACAATAGTTATATATTTATTTTGACTAAAATAATTGCTGTAAAATATCTCATTGAGACTGCAGGACAGAAGGTGACAGGTTTTTTGACATATTTTGGGGCCACTGTGAAAGTTTTACTGAAACAGGCTAACTGTATTTGTGCTGTGCATTCACTCAATGTATGTATGTCAGTGTGCCGACTCGCTTACCCACCTGCTCTCTCACCCGTGCCCTTACTCGCACGCATCGCCTCCACCCCTAAACTGCTTCTCTTTCAATTTCCTCACCTTCGTTTGGCAGTGCTGCTGCATCTGTTGACTGAGAGACCTTTGGAGGTTGTAAAGGCTGCTCCGACCCTTCGACCTCACCCCCACCTCACCTCCCCCGCCTCCTGCTCTCTGCCTCTTCACTGTCACTTACTTGGCTACATACTAACTTGCTGTGGGAGGATAATTAGTCAAAGTGATTTCCTGCACACAGCCCCCCCCCCAGCCTCACCATCTTTCACTTGCATCTGCTTAGCACAGCTTGGCATGGAAGTCATGGAAATCTCATCACCCATGCCGTTTGTCTCTCCCTGTTTGACATGAGAATATACACCTACCAGATGCAACAGTCACAGTGAATATATGCATATGCCCATTGTGGAGCGATCCAATGAAGCGGACACGAGGGAGGAAAATATATATGCTTCACATAATGGCAGGACTGCAATAACCCTTAGAAAACGGACCTCCCGTGGGTGGCCCTGAACTGGCCGCGTTTACATAATCCTGTTTAAAGTGATCTAAAATAAAAACTGTAATAGCTAGAGCATTCATTCTTTTTGCATCTGAAAGCTAAGACTGCTGTCTTTCGTGTCATCACGTTGTGCGCTGTCGCAAGTTGATGACGTCATTACGTTACGTGTGGTGACATTGACACAGTTTGAATAATTTTCTCAGTCATTATGGTTTATTGTCTTACAGCCTTTTAGCTTAGGTTGTATAGATTTTTAGGGATATGAAGCATTTTAAGATAATCTAGGAAATGACATCACAATAAGCAAAAACACCAGTGTAGGCACTGGGGAAATATTTCTACTGCAGATGAAAAACGCCTCTGCACTCTGTTCAAAAAAAAAAAGAGCATATCTCAAAAACTAAAAAATGTACAAAGTTTAAGAGTTCAAATAACTGATGGAGTGTTAAGAAATATTTTGTTCACGTTTCTACATTCAGAATTGTTTTGGATCAATATGTTTTGTGTGTTAATTTAGTCAAATTTGATGAAAAGACAGATTTTTAAATTTATTTTGTAATTATGAAACAATTTCAATACTTTTATCAATTATTATGGTTAATTGACTTACATAACCTTTTAGCTTAGGTTGTACAGATTTTAGGGATATGAAGCATTTGAAGACTATTGTTGAGTTCTTAAGGTCATGCCTCACAGTTCTTTGCTGTCATTCTCATAGGTGTAGGGACATTTTAAGTCCTTAGCTGATTTGTGTTTAAGCAATAAGCAGTAACTCTTGTCTCTGAGTCCTTGACTTATGGTTGAAGTGTTTTTGTGATGTTAAAATAGAGCGAAATATAAGGAAGCAAATAAGAAATTCAAAGAATATATCTGTTAGCAAAATAAAATAATTATTGATTTGACAGCCGTGATCATCAGTATGGGATAAAAGATAGAGAGACTGCGTTCTCATGCATGCTTTTTAAATGCAGGCCTACACTTTACCCTTCAGTAAATAAATACAATTAAAAAAAAATTAATGTAAACAATCCGAGCCACTTTTTTGTTATCCACTAATAAATGATTGTTTACACATTATGCATGGCTGCTCATGCTTCAAATGGAAAAAGTCCAGCTTGAAACGCTGTAATAAGTTTTATGCCTCATTAAATACCATCTGTAAGCTATAGAGTAAACGGATTTGTCATTCTGCTTTGTCAGAGAATGCAGGTGTGTTTGGAAACAAAACAACTTCAGTGAGTGTAACAGTGTGGCTGTTGATTTACTGAGCAACCAACAGAATATGGAGGCAGAATGCAAACTTCTGCCGTCTGGCCGGGGACCTGATGTCTCTCTCCCCTCGTTTCTTGTCATCTCTCTTCTGTCCTCTGTCAAACAAAAGCTGCATTATGCAGTTTTTGTTCGTTTGTTCAATTTTTGTTTTTGTTTTTTTTGTTTGCCCATTTGGGGCATAACTCCATAACAAGCTAAAAATCACATACATTTGACATATTATGAGCTTATAAAGTTGCAGTTGCAGACATGTTAGTAACGTGTTAGGCCCAGTTCAGTCCCTGGACGAGACGAAACCGTTTTAGAACGTTGCAGGGAAAAGTTGCAGTGGTGTGAACTGGCCCGTCTCAGCTTGACTCAAGCCACCTGATGGCGTTGCCTGCGACTCAGTTTGTCAAATCGCCAGTAGCTGGTTTTAGAACGTAGAATCTGTTTCAACAGCCAGTCAGCTCATAGCAAAGTCAGACGGTCATCTCGACCCTAGAAATGCAACTGTAGCCAGTAACTCACTATCACTATCCTCATTCATATTTTAAGATGCTACAAATTATATCCAGCTACAAAAAAAAGCCTGAAAAGCTGGCAGACAGAATGGAAGTACAGAGAGTCGTTGCTATGAAAACGATACACTGTCTTGTCTACTCACATTGGTGTAGACTGGTAGGTTTCAGAACATTGCAGACCCAGCGCATTGCAAGTAGTTGCAAGTTTCAACTCATCTTGTTGTGAATCTTTGGTCTGAACTGGGCTTAACACATCCAGCAGACACAGAGTAACATTAGCATTCATCTGGAGTCATTTTTTGGAAAAACTGACACATATGAAAGTCCAATATTCATTCTCTGCTTGGGTCTCCACCAACTCCTGAGAAATATCATTAAGTCTTTAGCCACTGTGTTCACCAGCTAGTCACTGACTGAGCAAGTAGCTTATAGTAAGTTAATATAAGGACTTTTTCTCTGAAAACAGCTGCCTGCTGCATCTGGAAACAAGGCTGATGAAAGCAGAGAAAGTGAACCAAGCTGAACATTTTCTGGCCTGAAAACCAAAACAATGAGCTAAAAGTGGCTCAAAAGCTCTGTATAGCTGAGAGGAACTGCAGGCCCTTTGCATATTACACGGAGTCGTGTGATCCATTGTTCTTATGAACATATTGATTGGCGCATCTTTTCAGAAAATCTTTCTGGAAAGACACACAATTTTCAATGCTTTACAGGGTAATAAAAATACAACAAGGTAAAAAGATTTATAATAAAAGTGCAAAAATACAGGCAGGAGATACAAGAGATACAAGATTTAGAAGTAAACTAGTGCTGTTTAAATCAAGTGAAAATAAAAAGATAAAAGAATACAGAAAATATGCCCACATTTAGAAGCACAATTAAATTAAATTAATAACAATTTTTAAAAAAATTGGTGAACCAACCCTTTAATATTGACTTAATTTATCAATGTAGTTTAATTTATTTAACTTTAATCAGCTGAAACAACGACCCCTGAAATCTCAATGGAACAATCATGGGAACAAACTTATTTTTATGGACAGTTAGTTCCATTACACAACCTCCATGCTTCAGCTCCTCTCCTCATCCCATTCACAGGCTTGCTACAGCAAGGTGCAATTCTATGGTACAGGAAAAGCTGCGCCCTACACATCTTTCTTTATGGTTCCATTCTTAACTTGATGTTCATTGTGTGTGTGTGGCAAAACTCGGTTTCTGCAGTAATGGGTAGTCGTGTGGGAAGGCACACAATGCTTGCATCCCTAAATGTCCTTAAGCCATGTTATTCCTCTGCAGAGTTTGAATCTTATGTAAATTCAAATCTAATTTAGTGGATTCAAATAAAGAACTTGTACGTACAGTGTGTGTGTGTATGTGTGTGTGTGTGTGTGTGTGTGTGTGTGTGTGTGTGCGTGAGACACTCGTTACACTGCTGCTGTTAAAAGGATCACTGATATACTAAGTAAATCAGTGTGTGAAAACAAACCCAGGGAAATATCCTGTGCAAATGCACATCATTTCAAGGGCTTGTGTCGTACAAAATGGTAAATTTGATCAGCTGTTAAGATGGTATGTGAATAAATACTCACTGGTGCCTGGTTGTCTTGCTACAGCTCTACAGCTCGGTGGAGTTTGGGAGGAGGTGGCAGCTGGTACATGAGAGAGTGGCTCCCAATCGTTTCTACTGGTAAGTACAGAGATTTGGACATTGTTTTTATATTTTTATTTTTTTGGCATTTCACTTTTTATTTGACAGGACAGTACTGACACTGTTGTATTGTTGGTACAAAACAATAATTGTGTGAGAACTATCAGTAAAACTAGTGTTGACCTCAAAGCCAAATGAAGAGCAGCTTTGACATTGTAAATGTCCTGGACAGACTACGTCATTGCCTCTCCACAAAGTGAGGAGCAGATGAGCCAGGGAGGTTTTTAAGATTTTTATTATTCATGTGTCTGACATGCCTGATCTTCCTCTGTGGCAGACAGTTACATTAAGTGACCGGCAATGTTCAGCTGTGGAGAGAGGCTTCAAAATTAGTTTTGGGTGCAAACTGGGTATTGAGATTTTTGAAATCTCAATACCCAGATATCACCACCTGGTGGTCTCACCACCATCACCACCACACAGCTGCTGTCCAACCCAATGGTATCTAGCATGTCTGGCCTCTATGAAGTAACTAACACGGAACAAAAGGCTTTCACCTCAACAAACTGCGGTGGAACTGTCAAGGTAGTAACAAGCTGGGCAGCCAGGAGTGAAAGGAGCCTGGAGGGCTGATGCTGCAGAAGCTGTCAGAGTTCTATTTTGGGACGCACACTGTGCGGTAGGTGTGGTGGTAGCCCTGGGTAATGAGGCTGCAGAGACAGCTTATATCTGCCGTGCATGTGGCCACCAAACATGTAAAGAAGATGAAGAGTCGTAAGCTCAGTTGCGATTTGGTGAACCTGAGCAGTGCTCAGTCACACAGCACAGGTCAGTTGTGTAAGGCGCAAAGTTGAACAAACAGCACTTTAAATTCCTCCACATTCAGCTATAATCAGTTTGTGAGCTTCGCAAGTGCAGCCATGAAATGTTTTACAAATCTCTTCAAAAACATCTGGAGCTGCCTGTATGATATTTTTGCAAGGCAACAGCTCCATCTCATGACTAAGTCCTACGCCAAGTCTCAGAGACCAAACAGCTGTCCAAACCGGTGTCATACATACACAGAGACACAATGGTAGGCGAGGAACTCGCTGAGCTTTGTCTCCCATCACGAAGTGGTAAAAATATTAAAGATTAAACAAACTATACAGCTCCACTAACACAAATAGTTATTCTTTGCCTGCCTCACACTGTTCTTGAGTACCTGAATGGATTATTCAGTGAAAATGGAACCGTGGCTTGGATAAGTAGGCCATCCTATTCACAGTTGTGTTTCATCTGTGAAACACCAATACTACCAATAAGTATAATGATTAGAAGCTATGGTGGTCTCTGACTGTCTCTCACTGAGTCTGCTTCTCAGTCCCCTCACACAGACCTCCTTTATTTCTTTTTCCATTTATGTGTGTGCTACCTGTCGACACATTCTCGCTTTCTCTCCCCGGTCTCTCTCCACCTCCCCGTTCTCTCTCCCTCCATGTGTGTGCTGCCTTTGCTTCTCCTCTGATCCCCCAGTCTTTTTAATACATATTTAATGCTGTAATGATTATATGCTATTCCATCTGCGGGCATCCCTACAGTAGTGAGAAAATCAATGGCTTTTCCTCTCCTAATGATGTCAGGAAACGTCTTCTTCCATCTTTCTGGGGGAAAAAAGGACCTTCCGGGGGGCTCTAAATATTTAGAACGCACAGAGGTCCTTTTTCCTTACACTTTAAACTGCCAACCACAATGAAGACAAAGACACGGTAATTCCTGCGGCCAATCCCTGCTAATGTTTACCACAACTGTCATAGCACTTGACTTAACCTCTCTGTAGTTATAATTTTGTCTGACTTTGCAGCATGCGATCTCTCAAGTCAGACAGCAGCTAGCAGCAGTGGGTGGCATCTGCCCAAAGGCAAAAGACCAATGGTGATGTTCCTGAAACACATTTGTCTGCCTTTCAGGTCGAAAATGGGTTTGGACAAAGAGCCGGGCTTAATTCACCTGGAAACCAGCATCTCTGAAGGACGTGAGTAATTGAATTCTGAGTTCAGCACTCCATTTTCTCGTGTCTTTGTAGGCTACTGTATCGTGAGCATTGTGCGAAAGTAGAGGGGAATTTGGAGTTGTGTGGACAATTCTGCTGAAGGGTAATGCAAAGAGACAGCGGAAATGGCTGAGTCTGGGGACACACAATAACAGTGGAGAGAAAAGTAATGCATATATTAGAATGCTTTTAAAAGCAAGTGATTTAGCTCAGTGGTGCTCTCATATAGAGAAACATCACTCATCCTCCTGAATGACAATGAACACTGGGATATTGTGGGTTGATATATAGTATTTGACTTAAGTTGCTTATTGAGTCTTATGTCAGAATCATTCAAAAAAAGTCAATTTTTAGTTTTTTTTCCTGTAATTTTCTCATTTCATTATCTATATTACCATCTGTCCAAGCAATTTGAAACTTACATGTTCAAGTATTTGTTTTAACAAATAAAATATTTGCAATCAATATATTAAACTGATGAAATTATATTTTAAAGGGGAACTCCACTGATTTTACACATGAAGGTCAGTTTCTAGTCATGGGGAGTACTACTCACCCTGTAAAATATATATATATATATATATATATATATATATAAAGTCCCCCGATGATGTCATCTGGGGGGTCATCTTGACTTGAGACTACTTAAGACTACAAAATTATAACAGAAAGACAGCCTTACAACCTAAGGGAATGAAGTTTGAAAGACCAGGGTGTTAACCAGACAGGGGGTTTCTAAAAACAAGATTGTATTGAGTGTATGTAGGGTTCGTACAAAGTCTTGAAAGTTTGGAAAATGCTTAATTTTAACCGTTATGTTTTCAAGATTAGGGATATGCTTGAATTTGAATATACTCCTTGAAAAATGGTTGATTTTCAACATAATCTGGTGTTTCATCATCTACACAGTCACTCATATAAACCAAAAATCTTTTAATATTTCAAATGAAACGATCCCGTCGTCATATTCGTTTGTTGTCTTTATAGTAACAATTTAGATGTGATGATAAGGCTTCAAGAGTCTGGAAATTTTTGGTTTAGGTACCTTGAAAGTGCTTGAATTTTACTCTGAAAAGCTGTACGAACCGTGTTATTAATATTATTATTATTATTATTATTATTATTATTATTATTATTATAATGTAGAATCCAACGTTTTTAAAGCTCGACCCATACTAGGGACTGAAAGTCAAGATATCTCGACCTCTGCTTCTTCAATTTTTGCCATTTTAAAAATAATCTGTCTCTAGCAACACCAAAGTACCTCTTTAATACTAAATACTGTATTCTTTCCCTCTCACTTACTTTTCAAAAAGCCTTCATAGTATCAGTGAAACCTTTCTGCCAGAACACTCTCTTTGAGGCCAACACAATGGAGAAAAGCCAATCATACAACCACACATAGCAAACATCAGTCGTGTCAGATTTTACGGTCACACAGCCAGGGACTATCACTATTGATCATGTGTGCGTGGAGGAATCCGACACATATTTGGCAGAGGCTAACATATGGAGACAGGCTCTCTCCCAGCGCCGTGGTTGAAGGCAAAGAAAGCAATTGGCCTCTCTGGTCATCTGTCTTCCCGTCCGCCCAGCTCCTCCCTTACTGGGACCACTTTATTGACACGAGTAATGTAGGAAGCCAAAAGAGGCTGCTTGGCTCTGGGTGAAGGCTGCCTTTCTTCATTGGCTAATACCATTGCTGATGCCATGGCTTGACGTGTGTGTATGTGTGTGTCTTTGTGTGTGTGTGTGTGGGAGCAGAGGCGCTGTATGTCACCTGCAAGCTGCAGAACTGCACAGATGCCAACAAGGGCAAACCATTCCCTGGATACATTGACCCCAATTCTCTGGTGGTGCAAGATGAGTATGTGTTTGTCCAGGTAGGTAATTGTCCAGTTTGCTCAGTGAAAAACATTCGAGCAGTGTATGAGGCAGAAAGTGTGAGGATTTTGTAGGAAATTTTTCAAGGTCATTCTTAGAGAGGTGCTAATAGTGCAGCTTTATGTGTCCCTGAGCTGGTGAAAAATGCTTTATCTCTTTTTTCTATGTGTCTCCATAATGTTTTCACTCAATGGTTTCATCACCTTAAGGTGTCAACTGCGGGGAGGCCAATCTACTATGTGTCTGCTAAAAGAGATGTCTTTACACCCATGAAGCTGCCCAAGTACACCCTGCCCAAGGTAACCACTTCTGATTAAAATGAAATGAACATGAGCAGATACTCATGAGGTCTTGATGATTAACAAAAATTAAATTGATCCTTGGTAAGAGTCCATAAATTATCATGGGATATAAGATTTAGTTGCAGGGATATAAGATGTGCTGCAATTTGAGGTAGAGCGCCAGTTCATCGCTGGCTCTGCATGACACTCTCTTCCTTATTTATGGGCAAATCAAGGCCAAAAGTAACCCTCACAGTGTTTCCAGAATTGTTATTCCATGCTGCTCCGTGTGCGCATGGCCTCGCTCGTCACGTCCCCATTGACAATTAAACATGTTTTATTCAATCAAGCCCTAGGCGCCCCCGGTCGCTGACGGCTCACTGCAAGGTGTTATTGGCACAGTCAGAGGTAGATGAAGCACACAACCAAACAGCATGGCCTCAGCTGCATAGTCTCTGCCCAGTAAGCCTGACATAGTGTTCGTGATCGTAGTATCCTCTTAGTTAAAATACGTGAATACAGAAGATGAAGCAACTCTGATTGTTGAATATGATTAAACCCAGCAGGAGTGTAAGGAGAGTATACAATCTCTTGTCATTGAGACATAAGAGATCATGTTTTTGATTGTATGGAGCAAAGTATAGCTTTCACAAATGTCAACTATAAATTAGAGTGTATTCAGGTAAACTGCTTATTTATTCCATTTATTCACATTTATTCCATTCCAGTTTTAGCATAAATGAATGTAAATGTTAAGAAATTCCTTTCTACTTTTTAAGAGGTGTATTCAAAGAACATATGTAAAAGGAGGTTTTTGCCTTTTATTTAAAAATTCATACAGTTCACTATAGCTTTAAATACACCCTATATGGCAGTGTATTGCTGCTACCATTATAAATTTATAGATTCTGCTCAGTTTCTCATTATAACAAGAACATTTCTCACTTTAATGAGATTCTTTTCATGTTATAACAAGATCTGTTCCATGTTATAATGACATATTTGTCATTGTAATCCCATACTGGTGTTACCTTTGCCTCTTTGCCAGGACCTGCATGTGATCAGTACGGATGAAAACCGTGTGGTTGCAGCCGTACAGGAGTGGAACCAGAACGAAACCTACAACCTGTACGTGTCAGAGACGTCGGGGGTCTTCTACACCCTGGCTCTGGAGAACGTGGTCAGCAGCATGGGCCCCGAGGGCAACGTCATGGTTGACCTCTATGAGGTAAACAAACATCCACCTGGTAGCAAATGATGATGTGCTTCAGTATCATGCGGTACTGGAAGTAGATTGACTCTGCTTTAGTTTTGGATTGGTATGCTGTACATAAGGCCTATTCTCCCCCAAGTCTGCAGTATTAATTTTGGTCAATTTCATCTTTTTAAATAACAGAATCAAATAAAGGCCTGCTTGATGAGTTCCCAGCCCACGTTTATTATGAACACTGATCAATATTTTAGAGATAGGAGGCAGAGATGATGAAATGTACTTGTTTTGTCATTTTGGAAAGGAACCCTGGTGCTGTAGGCCTACAGTCTTCAGAGCACATTGTGTGAATACGAAGCAGTTTCAAAGTGCTGACATCAACAAAGGCAAGAGGGGATTGTGCCAGGGATATAGATTTTTGGGAGGCTGAGATTATTTCTTTCTTTGATGAATAACTGCAGATATTACTTCACAAAATGCACCTAATCCAAAAAGGAAAAAAAAGTGTTAAGGGCTAATGTTGAGGCTCTATAGCTGGAAGGTATGCAGGCATTTTTAAAGACATATCAGCACCAAACGTATGATAAAACTATATCTCTGAATCAAACATTTAAGCTAGTGATGATGCTGCTCAGGTCTTGCTGTGGCCTCTGCGATAGAATCAAATCCACTGTCTTGATTGGGGTCGCCACCCAAAACGTAGGATATGCTAAATCTCTCCTCCAAGGAAGATTTAAGTATCTGTCAATTCCTAAAGTGGAGTTTCATTGCCTGACGCGACTGTCACTGACTCCGTTCAGTATTCCTGAGCTATTCCTAGGGGCCTCCAACAAGGAGTCAGATTCATTTAAGGCACACATTGATTACTCAAAAGTCCCCAGACAGTCTATCATTTCCCACTCAGTATTTGTGGCTGTGTTTGGTTTTGCTGGGACTACAGAGGAGGTAAGTGTGCGTGGCTGCATTGCCACAGGGCATGTGATTTGCTTTGCAGTGCGTTGCATTAATTTTCTGTAACGTGACTTGACGATATGGAAATGCCTAATATCTTTACTGCAGGACATTTGAAGTCTGCCTCTGGTTTCATTTGGAGCTGTTCTCTTCCTAATTTCCCAGGTAGCGGGAATAAAGGGGATGTTCCTAGCCAACAAAAAGACGGATAACCAAGTGAAGACACACATCACCTACAACAGAGGCAGAGACTGGAGGTTACTGCAGGCCCCGAGCAAAGACCTGAGGGGAAACAGCATTCACTGTGTGCTAGTGAGTGTTTTCATATCTGTGAGCGTGCATACATGTTTTTATATGTGCGCGCTTCCATCAAAGGGAGGCCTTGACAGGAGTTGACTGATCCCAGCAGCAATGAGAGGCCGAGCTCAGAAAGAGCAGCGCGCCCGTCAAAGCTGAGTGCTTTGAGGCTGCTGAACTGAAAGGTCAGCCATTTTGATTCAGTCCAATAAGCTGACCTCCCATTTAAGAAACACAGAGAGAAAAAGGTGTCAGACAGAAAAGAAGACGCATCTTTTTTTTTTATTATCTGTGTTTCTTCCTGAAAGCCTCTGAAAGTTGGGTGCTACTCAAAGTCTAGTCGAGTTGAGTTTTCACTCAAAAGCCAAAGTTGGAAATTTAAAGTCTAATAGTATGTCTTTTTAACTACAGATGTGGTGTTTGTTGATGAAGCACACCCACTTCAATCACCCTCTTCTAATGTGTGCTTGAATGAAAAAGTAGACAGACTAAGGAGACAGTGTAGATTTGATGGTTTGTGTCACTGCTGCGTACTTTAGCACATCTTCTCTTATAATGACTTTATATAAAAAAGAATAACCCTTTTTTTGATAAACCAATTAGCAATTCTGTGGCATGCCTCACCTTCTACCCATATTATACAGTCATTTGTCAGGAAATGTCAGAGTTTTAATAAACCTCTAAACAGCCTGTCACAACATGGCCTGCACCACTGGCATTTTACTGGGTCGTAATGAGAATTGTGTCGGTAAAGGTTAACCCAATCAAAATTAATGGTGAGACCAGCCAATGGGGAAATGGTGTTTGTGATAAAACTTGTGACTTGGGAGGGTTGTGCATCCAAGTAGATGCAACAGCCGTTTTATTCAGAAGCGTCTTTTGAAGGCTTTTAGTGATACTGTTGGCTCGGCTTGATAGTTCTGATAATGAGTTTGTGATTTCTTTCTCTGCAGCCATACTGTTCATTACATCTCCATCTTCACGTGTCTGCAAATCCCTACACATCTGGAAACATAGCCAGCAGGGACTCAGCGCCGGGGATCATTGTCGCATCAGGTGGGTGAGAGGGAATCTCTTTAGAGTGACATGTTGTTTCTCTTTTGTCTTGGAGTTCTAAGGTGTTTTCTTTAAAAACAAAGCCCCTGTTGAAACCCCTACCAACCTTTTTTTTAATCTTTTACAAAGTAATTAATGAATAAACTCTTTGTATTTTTTGGCTGATAGAATGAAACCTCTACCAGGTGCTCACAGGTGTTTTTTAAATACTTTTTCTCTACTTGGAGTTCTGAGGGGTTTTCTTTGAAAACAAAGCCCCTGTTGAAACACTTTATGACATTTGTGTTTGATCTGTAACATAGCAATAAATAAATACATTCTTTGTAGTTATCGACTAGTAGAATGAAACCTGTAGCAGGTGCTCACAGTTTATGCTTTTTATAGTCACTGGATTAAAGCAGACTTGCATTTTACTATTAAAAAAGAAGTTACACATATTGCAGAAAGCCTGTCAAACTCTAAAAGAATTTTAAGAGAATGCATCCAATTGAGATGGTGAAATGAATTCTGTAATGCATGGTTTGTTTAAATTTCTTTCAGCCCAAGATGACAAAGGTGACACAAAAAGACCCATCTGGTTTTCTCCAAGTCATTTTTTTTTATTGGTAATGACATCCGCAATCAAGTAGTTTATCTCAGTACAGTGATGTTTCCAATATGGCACTGCAGCTCTCAGCACAGTGTTCTTCTATGCAATTGCATTTGGCGGTATGCAGGTTTTTGCTCTTTACTTCTGTTTTCAATGGTTGGTCCCTGTTCAGCATCAGTATATGACTCCCACAGGCGTCTGACAACATGCATGTGTCACCTCACCTTTGAACAGCGGCAAATGACAAAACAGAAAGCCAGAGCACCAACAACTATATAATCTTCATGTTTTAGCCCTCAGAGCATCATTGTTCCTGAGAACACAGGAAAGAAAGCAAAGACTCTCATTGACTCAGTGGGGAGAAAACAAAGAAATGGAGGAATATGAGATCAGCAGCCCCCCAGATGAATTCACACCTCAGTGATATTTACTCCCACATGGACCAGCACTGTCAATAACACATCAGCACATGCCCCGGGTGTCTGGAGAAGGCCAAGCTTACGCTAAAAGTATTGGTGTCTGGACCTTTGTGAAACACTGAATTAAACAGGTTACAGGGGTGTGGATATAGAACAATCGACTGATTTTGTTTGATCTCTGTCATTATTCAAGCTACAAAATGGCGGGAAATGAACAGAGAGATATTGATATTGTTTTGTAATTAGCTTGTAAAATAACCAACACTTCTCAGTCTAACAGTTGCTTTACTTTGCTTTACTTGAGAATGAATGCCCAGCCTTAAAGGGAAACTATGCTATTTTTTACAAATTTGAGTAATGACTAATAGTTACCAAAAGTTTTGGAATTGGTCCAGTAGATCACCTCCGCCGGCATCCGCGGACTCAATTAAATTCAGTTTTATTTATATAGCGCCATATCATAACAAAGTTATCTCAGGGCACTAAGCGAACGGGCTGCAATGCACAGACACTTGCACCCGTGAAAAGTCTGTCCGCTAAAAGTGCTTGTTTTTGCCACTGACAGGTTCAGACTGTTATTCTAAGTGTCTGACAACATTATGGAAAGGATCCCTACAGAGACAGACCATTTGTTAAACTCTTCTCTCCAACTCTGACTCATGTTTCCACTGTTGTCTTTCTGCAACAACTCAACCTCTGGCGAGATTTCAGAGCAAGACTTTCTGTTTCTGGTTAAACAAAAAGGATCTTATTCTTTAAAAAAACGGTGTTTAAGCTGTGTTCAAGCTTAAACACTGTTAAGTTTCTCTTTATAGAGTACCTAACTTGGAAAACACTGTTTTACTGACCTCATCTGGTTGAAAGAGTTAGGTTTGTTGGTTTGTGACCACACCCAGCATCACTGTTGGGTGTGTGCTCTCTACATCACTGCAGCAAGGTGAGAACATCAACCACTGGAGGTCAGCAAAAATCAGTTAGGTTACTCTTTAAATGCAGGGATTGTACAGCAAATTGCTTCTCAAGGAGGGTTCAGACAAGGGGATAACCATGCCTCTGAAACACTTACTGTACTTTCCATCCTCGTGTTAAACCACCTGGCACCAATTACAGGCTAATTTAAAGCAATTACAGCAGCCTGCACAGCATTAGGAAAGCTCATCTTAATATGGTCAGAACTGCTGAAAGATGAATACAGTAATCTGAATTTATTGCTTAATTTAGGAGTATGGGCAAATGTCGCACTGCACAGTAGGTCGTCTGGAGCACTGTAATTACAGCCCCAGTATGCTGCAGGCTGGAGCCCCCTGCTGTATAACCACTGGCAGTCTAAAGGCGCTTTATAAAATTTGAGATTTATTGGATTTCAAATAGACTTCATTTCCTGTGTCTGCATAATGCAGTTTCCAGCCTCAGTTACTGTAGTTTGTCTTCTATCTGTTCTGTGAATCGCCGCCTCACCTCCAGGCTCCATTGGTGCAGAGCTGACCACCAGCAATGTCAGTGTGTTCATCACCTCGGATGCAGGAAACACATGGAGACAGGTGAGGGTACTTTTTTATTGTATGTCCTACCGTTAAAGTTGAATTGGGGAGGCAAATTAACTAGATTGTCAAAACACAGCACTTGGTACCATTTTTTTATAGGGAGCACTGAAATCACAAATGGGACTAAGGAACGGCTAATAACATCGAACAGACTACAAACCAACGTCAATGGTGCAAGCCGCCACATACGTAGTGTGTAATATCATGACTGTATTTACTTTCTTGTTCCCGCCCCAGACGCATCTGACCAATAAGAGGAGTGATCGTTGGTTTGTAGTGATGAATTTTGGTTCGCTTGGGTTTTCTCTGTGTGAAAAGAAAGTGAACCAAATTTACCCACATAGATATTGCACCAGTCAAAAAGAAATTCAAAAAATTCCTGCCCACTGGAAAACGCTAATGTAGGTGGCCCTTAAATGGATTTTAACATTAATTAGTACACAGATCAATTAATTTTTTACTTCAGTTAGACTTTAATTTCTAGTGTCAATTATGGTCTGTCAAGAGATCGACTTCCTGCAAATATACAGACATGTACACCGCAGCAAATATGTTATATTATTAATATTACAGACTCGCACCTGATAACTAATTTTCCAATGATGTGCCCAATTGAATCACAGCCACTCGCCATATGGAGCACCATACACTGATTGACCTGTCATCCTCTCACTGGAAATATCCTCCTCCTCACTCACTCTCCCTAAATTTTATCATAGAGGCTTTTAATTCTCATACACTAGCCAGTGTTTTTAAGGTCGATAATCACTTAACTCACTTGATCCTGGAATTTTCAATTTATGGGGTTTGTTTCTAATTAAACACTGCAATGAAAAATAATTCTTCGGAAGCTGATGTAGCAGGTTCTAACCATGATGTATAATGTGTGTGTGTGTGTGTGTAGTGTATTATTACTTTGCTTACTTGAATGATACAGCATGGGCGTGTGCAGACGTGTGTCGGACATGCACGCTGCTAACAAGCCACTGCAGAGTGAGCACACTATCTCTCTTTTTTGTCCCTGCAGATCTTTGACGAGGAGTATGCAGTGCTGTATCTCGACCAAGGAGGAGCCTTAGTCGCAATAAGACACACTCCGCTTCCCATCCGACACCTGTGGTGAGTCATTATGACAGAGACGCCATTTGTCACAGCATGACTAATTCCCTCGGAGGAAGCTCCAAGTCTTAAGTTAGTCAAACAAAGGCAAATGAGTTTGTCTTGGAACTGGGGGACAATATTATTCTGACTAGAAAACCCACCAGCCATGGAAAATTCTACTTTGACAATTGTCATTCAATTTCACCTTTCCATGTTTGAAGCCATAATTAGATTAGCTTCTACTGATCAGTGTTCACTGAGCAGAGCGCCTCAGCCCTGCGCAGAATAGGAAATAAAGTTGTTAGACAACTCTCAGGGTCATTAGCTCGTGCACACAGTCGGGGGGTGGGGGTTAGCGTTGGTGTCTTGTGCAACACCTGTTTGTGTTCCCAGGTTGAGCTTTGACGAAGGACGGCAGTGGAACAAGTACAGCTTCACCAACACGCCTCTGTTCGTGGATGGGGTGCTGGGAGAGCCTGGGGAGGAGACTCTCATCATGACGTGAGTGACAAAGATTTGTCAACATGGAAATCACACACAAGACAGAATCACACAGAAAAATCAAAGTAACAACAAAGCCTCTGCGTGGTTGTGTTTGTGCATATCATGTGCGTGCCCTCCTCTGCCTTAACCTGAGCCTGTGCTGCTTGCATCTACACTGAGCCCGCTCGATTCAGCATTCCTGACGGCCTGTTTTCCTTTTCATGAATAAAAAAGATTTCTCCCAAGGTCTACCCAACATCAAGACCGGCTGTCTCCAGATTATGATCACAGGAGATCAATGCCTCGGCAGCCAGCGACAGTGTGACTGTCCATTTGAAGAATATGAAGGAAAATGATCAAAATGATAAAAAAAAGAAAAAATGCATGAGAAAACAGACAAGAAACTTGGCTTTAAAAAAGTTTTAACAGCATTAAAAAGTGGGAAGAGCAGTGAGTATGATTTGTCGTGTCCTCAGAAACCAGATTTATGAAGATTCCTTTTGTGTTCTCTCACATGTATTATTAGAATAGCCCAAAGCTGGAGTGTGTGCATATGGTATGACACACAGCACTACTCACTTATTGCAGCAGAGATTTAGGACTTTGGGATGTGTTACCAAAGGGTTTCCACAGCCATTACATCAATGTTTCATGACACCTGCCATAAATGACAGACTGACAGTCGGCTCTGTAGTCAGCTCTACAGGAGAGTGATAGGGCACAGCTGGAGAGACAGAGAGGGAGACAGGGAATAGGAAAATGCACAGCAATAGTCTCGACGAGAAAAGAGAGTTGGGGGGACCCGGGCAGTGTAAAGACAATGCTGGCAGCATTGCCCTGAGAATAAGTTCTCGGGGACTGAGCCTATCGGCTGGCAGACACACCATTAGATTTCATAAGACCATCATGCACTGTTTTCTTATCAATTTGTACTCATTTTTACAGTAAGTGTCTGTCATGGCCGGGTGCCTCGGGAGCTAATTGACAGATTGATTGTGATAAATATGTTGTGTTATGAATGGTGAGGGGGGTCAGTGCAGAGAAACACACCCACTCAATTTAGCTGGAGATGGAATATTTATCTGGTAAGGCTCATAACCTTGGATTCTGCTTTGTTTTTGACCATTGACAAAATATGAATATTCACTATGATTAGCTTTCATAAGAAATAAGTTAATGCTTTTCAATAACAACATATCAGTTCAAATTTGCTATACAAAAAAAATATTAAGATGTAAAGATGCAAGATTAGGCATTATATTCTGTCTTTAAGGGTAAAGCTTTTCTGTATTAATTTACTGTTAACCCATGTAAAGACCAAAACCAACAATGTTATGTGTTATGGCGCCAGTATACTCCATCAAATTCCTTGTCGGATGGTCAAACACCTTTCTTGTATCGGAATTGGAAGGGCTGCACCCTACAGATTCTATAAGTTTCCGAAACTGACTGTCATTCATTAGCCACCTGTGTGGAGGTGAGAAAGGAAGCAGGAGTTGAACTTGTCTCTCAAGCTTTCGTTTTTCATTTGATACACAACTATTAATGTGTCCAAACAAGTGCAACACTATGAATGCCTTCCAGGAGAAAGAGTCTGTGCGAAAGAGTCCATGTATCTTTTGGTCATTCGATTTTCCTTTCAGAAACAGGTACTAAAAAACAAAAAACAAGGTCAGAATTTCGTTTTTTGTGGGCATCAAAATAGGAAAATAAATGCGTGTTTTCCTGTTTTCATAGTGAAGTGGGTAATCAAATTAATTAGAAAACCAAAACCAAAAAACTAGTCTAATTTCTGTTTTTGAGATTTTTTCAGGTCTGTGGATTTCTGACTTTGCTTCACCGTGCGCATGTGCGGAATGCTCAAATCTCCTCAGAAATCATTAAAATGTCTGAAAGTATTCCACTTTTCTGCTCAACGCGCTCCCGTGAGGTGAGCGCATGCACATAGGGGAGAAAAGTCAGAAATCTGAATAAACAAAAAACCTGCCTCCTCATGGACTGGTCTTGGGTCTCATCCAAAGTGGAAGACGAAAATTAATTCTAAGGCCCTCTGAGCAGAAATTCCTTTTGTCATTGTGATATTGAGCCATCCACGCAGACCTATTTATTTGTTGTATTTCACCCGCAATTTGGGGCAGAGCGTGAGAAAATATAGAATGTTTAGATTGTGAAATAACATACAGGTTCTCGTAAAACATTGTGTAGTTTGAAACACTGCCGATGGTACAGAGTGCAGGGAAATGCAGGAGACATCAGGGTCTTTGTGCTTGAAATGTAACAATGTTGAAACATTGTGTGTGTGTGTGTGTGTGTGTGTGTGTGTGTGTGTGTGTGTGTGTGCAGTTTCACACGCTAAAGAGAGTAAAGAGTGCAGGAAAATGCAATGAGTTGCAGAGTGAAATATTTCATTATACAGTTTTTCATTGAGTGAACATTGAAAACAGGTCCCACAAACCCAAACACCACACAAGTGTTAATTAAACTACAGTGCCTATGTTCATCGTAATGATGTAAAATGTCTCCCAGTAGAACAATGTGGCACAGTGATGTGTTTTAATAGGTTTTGGACAAGATATATCTTATTAGTAAGATCAGTTCATTGTTGGTTTTGGTCTTCTTGTAGAATTTGTATCACCAGCCTAATCCATTAACACCAATTCTACTGATCATTATCTGGAGCATGTTCTGTATGTAACATGCTGCAGCGTGCATGGTTATTTTCCAGGATATTCGGACACGTCAGTCATCGCTCAGAATGGCAGCTGGTGAAAATAGACTTCAGGTCCATCTTCAACAGGAGGTGTACAGAGGCGGATTATCAGACGTGGCACCTACACAACCAGGTACGCTCCATGCCAGCACAGAAAAAAAGAGTAGACTTGTTTATCACACGTCCTAAAATGTTTTTGATGGTTGGTAGAGAAATCTACATCTAAAGCTTAGTTGGATCAGAATCTCAAACTAGATTCACTTGCTTTATTTTATTGTAGAAGCTTAACAATCATCATGCTTTTAATGTAATATGATATTTTGGATCAAATTACCATTAAAGCAAGTGATGCATCACAATTTTGATTATATTCTTATATTACATGATTATATTAATTAATAATTAATAATATATATTTGTTTTTAATATGTAAATTGATTTCTATTAAAAAGGTGGTATGGCTGAAAATAGTCTATTGCTAGGTCCAAAATCAGTATCTTGGTCACTCATTGAGTATTTCTTCATAATAAACACTGGATTTACTCAATATTGAGCAGTAATTGTGCATTTAAAATACTTATAAAACATCATAATTTTACACTATCACTAACAGGTTACTGTTTTGTTATAAGCCAGGGAATTGGACTGCCTAGAGTTGTGATATCTCTGTGAATATATATATATATATATATATATACATATATATATAATATGTGTGTCTGTGTTTTTAGGATTGTTACATGAGCTTTTAAAGTAAAATGCTTCATTATGAATTACCAGATGTTATGTTAAATCCCATTCAAAAATGGTAAAAATAAATTAATAATTGTTCACCATGACTGACATGGATGGATGAGTTGAGGCCCCTGGGCACAAACATGTGAAAGGCAAGGCAGCTCTATTCATATAGCACATTTCAAACAGGGGCAATTCAAAGTGCTTTACACAAAGAAAAACATTAGAATGACATTTAAAACAATAAGAATAAAATCAATTAAGATAAAATAAAATGAAATTTTAAAATGAGATAAAATGAAATGAGAAACATAAAATGAAATAAAATACAGTGCAGTTATAAGATGTAAGTTGCCAATGCAACAAAGGAAATTAAAGTGCATTAGAGAAACCAGTCATGCAAATGCACAGGAGAACAGCAGAGTTTTTAATTTAGATTTGAAAGTGGCTAAAGTTGGGGCTCATTTGAGATCTTCAGGAAGTTGGTTCCATCTGTGTGCAGCATAATAGCTAAAAGCAACTTCATCCTGTTTGGTTCTGACTCGAGGTACAACCAGCTGAAATTTGTCCAAAAGGCCAGTTACATTGAAAAAGTTATTGAGTTGAATGTAAACAGCTTTCTCAATATTTTTTCCAATAAAAGGAAGATTAGAGATCGGTCTGTAATTATTCAAAATTGAAGGATCCAGGTTGCCTTTCTTTAGAAGGGGCTTAACAACTGCAGTTTAAGTGATTTTGGAAAAATGCCTGATAGAAGTGAGCCATTCACAATCTACAGCACATCAATTTCCAAGCAAATGAAAACATTTTTGAAAAAGGTGGATGGCAGGGTGTCAAAACAGCAGGTGGATGAATTAAGATGCTTCACTACATCCTCCAGAGTTTTAGTATTGATGGCGTTGAATGTTGACAATCTGGCCAAATTGTTGTGCAGTTTTAGCAATGGTCTGGTTCCATTGTTTGACATGGAGGAATTTATGGCCACTCTGATATATGTAATTGGGGGCTAGTTCTTTTGGGGGATTAGTGAGCAACAGTGGTGACAAGGCATGAGAATTGTTGATATTCTTGTTGGTGATGTTAGAGAAAAATGCTTGTCTAGCCTTATTTATTTCAGAATTGTAAATACGATGCTTATTTTTAAAGATGTAGTAGTGTGAATCTGAAGATTACTTTTTCTCCATTTGCGCTCATCTTTCCTGCATTCTCTCTTCTGGCTTGTGACAGCTGGGGTGTTTCTCCATGGTCCTTTCTGCTTGCCAGAGATGGTTTTAACCCTTTCTTGCATCAATAACTTTCAGGGTTTTACAGTCGAAATGATCAGAGAGTGAATCAACAGAGTCTGATGTTAAGCTTATTGTCATTGACATAGCTTCCATAAAAGACAACTAGTATGCTAATTTATATACCTTTTTTGATAGAAAGTGATCTAGTTTGGGTATCAGGAGAAACCGAAATATCAAAAAAAAAACAATAACACAGAAATGGTCAGAAAGGCCTACGTCCCTACCAACAGTGCTAGAAATATCAACACCCTTGCTAATTACTAAATCCAGTGTGTGTCCTTGGTTGTGTGGGGGCCCTTTTACATGTCGCAAAAGTTTCAAATAGACCACAGAAGTCCTTGGCAGTTTTGTTGTTGGGATTATTATTAATTAATTATTAATATTATTTGTAGAGGGCCTTGGAGGTCTGTAAATTGTTAACAGCAGGATTTTTGGTGTGCCTTTCAACACAGTGCAGGAGGAAAAATCACCACATGGTAACTGCTTGCATTGAAATGAGTCTTTAAATATAGCAGCAACACCACCTTTCCTGTCAGGTCGAGAAACCCCCCTTGTATGTAGCGGCAGACCCCACAAGGCTAGTGGTCATTTCATGTCTGTTTCAGTGACATTTTGCAGGTTAAACCCTAAATGTTAAGTGCTGCGCTTCATGCTGCAGATGAGGGAGACTCTTTTCCAAAGCTTTCTTCAACAGCAGATCCACACTGACACTTCTCTCATGTATATAATATATAAACATCATAAAAAATGTTATAGGACACTACACAAAATGTTAGAGGGAACATCACATTTTCTTATACTTTCTTAAAATAAACAAAAATCTAATAAAAGTAAATGTCAGATCAGACTTTATATTGGCTGATGCTCAATATAAAAAAATTCACATCAGGACCAGAAACAAAAGAACGTGATTAGGACATGCCTACTTTTGACTTTGACTTTCCAATAAGAAATGTTAATAACCATCAGTCCAAATAGAGGCTCTGGTTTAGCTTTATGTGACACATAGGGAGTGAGTTCAAGCACAGCTTATGTGTCTAATGTGAGCCCTCTTAGGTGGAGGCACCTACATTCTGCTGCATTAACAAAACCCCTAAAGAGGATTAAAGTTTTGGTTTAATTAGCTATTATTCCAAAGTGAGATGTCAATTCCTTCATGGAGCATTAAATCATCTAAAGTCTGTGGAGCTGGTCGTATCTGTAGCACTGCCTCTTAAGGTTTGGTTGATACAGAGGTTAACTTGAGCCAGGCCCCTTGATCAAATGCCAGACTCCATTGTCAGAGTAATGTGTGATCACTGGCTGACCATCTCTGCTTTTAGCCTGGCTGTGTAGTGAGTGGACTAAAGCTGGGCATCTCTCAGTTCCCAGAGCACTTATGTAGATTCTCCACCGATTCGTGCTGATGCTCTGAGTGAACCGACCCTACCCTACCCCCCCGCATACATTAAACCTCCCCGAAAACCCCTCAACCTGGCCAGGCCTGAAGCTGAGCCAGAGACTTAGAGCATGCCTTTATTCATGGCCAAGTTCTGTAATTGGTTTAGACACCCATATGCTCCGAGCTGGCTAATGATCAAAACATATAGCATGGAAGATGACAAGAGTCCAAGCCAATTACAGGGCTAACCCGCCTAAATGTAGAGGTACTGTAGGTCCCAGTCTGCTGCAAAAATAAACCAAACACCACCTCAAAACAGAGGACAGTGTTTGTGTCTTAACACCACTGGGAAAGTTAAGGACATTTTCAGGAGCTGGGAGTCTATTTGTGGATACAGCCAGATTTTTTGAGCATCTCACTACTGACACCTAATGCACAAAGACAGGATGTTCTGTTAATAGAAACAGAGCAGCAGTGTAGGGCGGAGGAGGCAGTGAAACAGGCTGGTGTTATCTTCTCATCTTTTTTGTATTCCAACTGATTTTATATTCACTTCCCACACATAGATACATGGCTAAAAATGGATAGGGTGCTGGCAGCTTTTGCGACTGAAGCTCCTTCTTATTCGTTCATCTCGATATCACAAAAAAAAAAAATCTCTAAAAAAGAACTCAAGGAGCACATTCTCCAGTGTGACACTTGCGACGGAGGAACAGTTGTTGAGTTTAGCACACCACACAGCACGAGCCTGCAAACATTCGCTGAACAGGAATGCACAACGAGCTGAGGAAAGCAACATTCGCTGAACAGGAATACACAACGAGCTGAGTAAAGCAAGGCAATGGTGCTTTTCACACACAGTGTGATGCACACATGGTTGGTTGCATCGTGTAAATTATTTATGGTGGCAAGTTACAAAAACAGCTCATTTTTTAAACTCTCTCTGTGTGACTTTCCTCTTGGTTCTCTCTTGAAAATCGGGCCCGCAGGGCGAGCCGTGCCTCATGGGAGTGAAAAGAATCTACCGGAAGCTGAAGCCCACGTCCAGATGTGTTATGGGAAAGATGTACTCTGTGTCGATGACGTCGGGACCCTGTGACTGTACAGAGGCTGACTTTGAATGGTGAGTATACTCTTCTCTTTTTAACCATTTCAACTCATCATGAAGGTTTACCCTTCATGATGAGTTGAGTTGAGTTGTGAGTTGTGAGTTTGAATTCCAAGACTGCTTAGTTAATTTCAAGAAGATGAGGGCGAACAGTCTCCCAACTGCAGCCTAAATCAGTGATGAATTTTAAATTCTGTGTTAAGTTTGAGTCAAATACAAAGTCTCCCTCCCTCCCCTGTGTAACAACTGTACTGTATATTCTTAGTTTCCTGGTCTGGTTTGAATAAGTGTGTAAAAAAGTCCCCACATCAATATCTTTCAGAATACACTTTAAATTGTACTTTTTTGGTTTGTAATTCTGCACAGGGGAGTAAAATGCACAGACCTTTTGGCTTGGCCTTCTTCATTGTGCAATCTCATTTAATTTCAGGACCGAGATTGTGTCCCAATAACTACATACTTATAGTACCCAGTATGAACTATGTATAGAAGTATATAGTATACTGTTTTTACTGTCAGTATACAAGAAATCAATGTGCAGAAAATGATGATGTGTGCTGATAGATGTCACTCAAACTGCAACTTTGGAGTGCCGCTGCCATTTCACAGCTGTGAGAAGCTCCTGTCTGTGGCTCCCAGCCCTAACACTACTAAGAATCTCTTTTGTGCATTGCATTGTGGGACAATAGTGTACATCACAAGCATACTAAAAAAAGTGCATTTAATCTGCATACTGACATCTTTGAGTACACAGATTGAGTCTTATTTGCCTTGTCTTATTTAATGAGTGTAATTAATCACCAGCAGGTGTAACAAATGGATAAATCTGAGAAGTTAAACAAAGAGTATGCACACATTCACATACTATGTACAGATTGTGTAATCCTATCATAATCATCTATACAACTCCTACTGTGAGCTGTGTAATTCTAAGCCATTATTCCTAACCAATATATACACCAAAAAAAGAAAGAAAAAACCGACATGTCTGTGATACACTACACTACAATTAAAATATCATTGGCAACCATCATGATTCATTGTAGTTCCAGACAAATCACAGAATAAAGTAAGTGCAATAAAGTAAGTGTGAAAATCTTTAGGTTGTTAGAGGAAAGGAAACAAGTCATATAAATGAACTGGAGACAAACTGGAGAATGCAGTCATCAGACAAAACAAGAAAAAACAAACCAATAAATGTGATAACTTTTAAAATTCTAAAAGGTTTCATAGTTTGATCTTTGTATTTGTACACTGCGAAATTCCTGGATAACATGGAATTCGCCATCATTTGGAGGACAAATAACAAAAGTGAGAACAACAAATAACAGAAGTTAACCAAGTTAACCAAAGTATTTCTCATGTATTTGGCTCTGAGCCTCAGCCTTATAAATAGAGGAAATACATTGCCATATGTCCCAGGGTTTAAGGAAACTGAGTTTAAGTGAGGAATTTAAAGATAAGAGATCACCGTCATGGATAACATCCTCCAGATTATAATTGTAGAGCAGCTCTGGCAGATTCTCTCAGAGGCTACTGCTGCCAAATGGAAACCAGTCAACTGCTTAAACATGTACCTGTATCTGCGTGTGTGTGTGTGTGTGTGTGTGTGTGTGTGTGTGTGTGTGTAAACATGTATTACTCATGTTGTGGGGACATAAATCTGTCTACTCAGTCACATTGTAGGAACTCGCCTTCCTTTTGGGGACAAAACACAAGTCCCCATAATGTAAATCATTAAATTTCAGGGGTAGGGGTAGGCAAGTAGTGATTACGGTTAGGGTAAGTCTCCAGGAAATGAATATGTCAATGTAATGTCCTCTAAAGTTATGGAAACACAACTGTGTGTGTGTGTGTGTGTGTGCTTGTGTGAGCAAGTGTGTGTATTCATTACCACATGTTCAATTGATTTCATCTGAATGTGAGCCACTGTTCACCGCTTGAAGGACAAAGTGTTCAGAGGAAAAATTATAACTCACAGCTGCTTTTGTATGTTCTGCTAGTGAGCCATTACAGCTGCAGTTACTGAGAATGTTTTTCCACATCCTCACAACCCGCTTTCTTTGAACTATCAGCAGTATTAATGTTGCTTTTTTCTTTTTTTTTTCTTGCTTTGGTCCCAAATCTGCAGGTCTCTTGAGTGAAGCAGCTCTTGGAATAAGCACCATCAAAACCATAAATCACCAAGCCTAATAGCTTTCATTAACAATCACAACACTTTTGCATCTGTGTGCATGTCGCACTAATTGGGGCAATTTGTTCCTATCATTTCAGGGACACAGCACTGCTCTGCCTTTTAATTTGTAGGACAAACAACTCGTGGGCTGTGTTTAAAAAGCACCAAAGAGGCACAGAACAGTTGCTGTAACTGCTGTGAATTCAATACTAAAATGACATAAGGTTTACAATTTCCCACAATTCTGTATCAGACTTTCAATATCCAATGTGTCTAAAATACAGAGGAGGTGATCTTTTTTCAGCTTTGAATATTTGATTAATTTTTGATTGATTTGTCTGTGAATAACATCAGTCACTTTACAAGTACGTGTCACACTTGAAATAGTCTGCGTCTCATTTTAGAATTGAATTTTCCAAACAGAGCCTCAGGAATATTTGCATCCATCATGTCTGTCAGTGTTTCCTCTGTGATTCCTGATTGGATAACTGTTTCTGGTTTTGTCTCCTCGGATCATTACAGTGATTACGGCTACGAGAGACGGACCAACGGCAAGTGCACCCCCGCCTTTTGGTTCCATCCATCATCGATGTCCAGGAGTTGCACCACAGGGATGACTTTCCTTAACAGCACAGGGTAAGCACAGAACGAGAGCATACTAGAATCAGCATACATTCTAAATAGTGACTCGCAGGCATTGGGTAAAATAAACGGTGCATCTGAGTTGAATAGCTCAGGGTCCATTAATTAGTTTCCCAGGGACAAAAAGGGCTGTGGGCTGAATGATCAAACATCCACTTAAAAACAATCATGAACCAGCATGTATAAACCACTGGTACTAATGTGATCGACTGGAAGTGAAACAGTGTTTGCAAGTCATGTCAAGAATTTGAAAAAGGTATAGATGAAAGATTCAATATCGTGTTCAGTGTAGGAGTGTGTAAAGCACTGTGGCTTTTCCAGAATGTACTCTCTCTGACAAAACAACCTCGCCTCAAGGTCCTTCATTCATTCAGTCATTTCAACTTGTACGCCAACATGGGCAAGAAGTCCTTAAAGCTGGAGTGCGGAACTTTTGTATCCCCTTTCTGGCAGTGAGAGTAATTACACAAACACTGTTGATGTGCTCATGACGTATGCTTACAGGGGAGCATGCTCAAATTTCCACAGTTCCAAGACAATAATCCATTATTTAGGTAGAATAAACGTAAAAGCTACAAATATTTTACAAAGACCCACATGTCCAAGAGCAGTAACTCCATATCCTGTCTGCCCTCAGTCCCTGCTCTTCTTTCAGCCAATCCAACGAGGAAAAGCTACACCAATGGTTATCAATGTTGGTTTCTTTTTTTATGTGAAAGTCCTACACTCAAGCCTTAAAGTTTGAACGTCTACATTTCCGAGACAACTGGGCAGACTCCATGTGCTCCATGCTCCATGACACTACTTTCTGCTAACAATGGACACTGCTTTCTTCATTCAATTGTGAAATTTTTGAGGGCACTGTGTAGTGGATACATTAACACACTCTGAATTCGGACACTCAAACAGAGTGGCAGACAGTAATTATAGTGCACTATATAGTAAATAGGGAGTGATTTCAGACACAGCCATTTTCTCCACATTTCAGATTCCTTGTCAAAGGGCACCCTGTCTACGCCCCCTCACCACACAAACAGCACTCCAGACACTTGTTAAGTGTTTGTTGTAACCTATATGTAGAGTCTATATGGGCTGTCCCGCAATTATAGAGCATGGCAGACAGATTAAACATGTGGCTTACATAACTTAAATACCTTAAGTGTAACTTTTGAGGTGGCACAGTTTCACATTTTCTATTTGAAACAGCGGAATGAATTTTATTCATTTATTCCAGTGATTTCTAGCCATGCAGATTGTTTTGGTTTTATTTGTCCAACGTTTGAGAAATCTACCTCCAATCTGATCCAATTTCTACTGCCACCACAGTACAACTGTAATGATGCTCACAGCTTTGACAAATTACATTCAAAAATGTAATTAGCAATACCTCTTTCCAAAAGCAGTGCTCCTGCTCCTCTGGATAATCCACAGAACACACTGTCAAATGTTTTTATTGGCCCTTTAACAATAACTGTGATTACAATCACATACATGTCATATCTACAAGCTTTTTGTGTTTTTCCACCTTCAGCTACAGGAAAGTGGTCTCTAATAACTGTACAGCTGGAGTCAGCGTGGAGTACACAGCCAGGAGGCAGCAGTGTCCCATCCAAGCACCCAAAGGTCTCCACCTGGTCACCAGCGAGGGCACGCTGACAGCAACACTGGGCACCAATGTCACCTTCCTTGTTTTTCTGGAGGAGGTGAGCTGTTTTCTGTACTTCTCAAGAAGTCTCATGAACTGTCACGCAAAGTAAGTGTCATTATATTCAGAATGTAAGCAAGGGTAGAGTCTGAATTGCCAGTATTTTCTACATAACTCAACATTACATATTTAGCTTTCCTGCAAAGTGAAAAACAGGTTTTATAGTCATTAAAAATATGGAATTGCAGTTAGCTGATGTTGGCAGCTGTACCTCCTGCCATAAAACCATGGATGTATTAAGAGAGCTGGGTACAGCATCGCCACTTAGCCTTGCTGCCAATTTGTCCCAGTGGCCACTCGTAGTATTGCAAAAGACCACCATTATTAAAAGAGATGTCTAATTAAGCCGGGACACCTCAAACTACAAACCAGGTCAATTATTGCTCTTTTAATTATGAATGTTTAATCTATGAACGTTTTATATTTGTGAAACTTTCCCAGAGCCTAGACAAGTGATTTTAAATTGCGTGCCGTCATCCCAATGTAAAGTCCAAGGGCAGAGCAGGAAAGCACGGGCTGGGGAAACACTAATGCGCATGTGCAGTGGGCAGCACAACTCAGAAGCAAACCCAGAAGCTAGATATGGAGTGAAAATAGTCTCGATATTATTTGTAAATGTGTATTCCATGATTTGTAACTGAAAAACAAGATTTATAACTGAAAAAAAAAGATTTGTAACTGAAAAACAAAATTTGTAACTGAAAAAAAAATTGTAACTGAAAAACAAGATTTTTAACTGAAAAACAAGATTTGTAACTATTTGAAAATATTTTACTTACAGACTTTTAACTTCAGCTTCTCAGATCTGATCCTTTTCGCTTTCAAAAGTTACGCACGGATCAGGTTACTTTCGCTTTCGGGATTTTGAGACTATTTTAACGCTGGTCCCAGCTCCACAGATTCGTAAATGCATGATGCGTTTAAGTGCTGGTGGAAAACTGGGACATCTGGGCTTTCGGCGTATTCGTGTTTAATTTCAAAGTTTTTCTAAATAGACAGAATAGCTTGTCGCCCAGTAACCTATAAATGTAAATATGTGGTTTAAATAAGCTACTGCTAGGTGGTAGAGTTGTTCTGCTGGGAAACAACCAGTCCAGGCAAAAAGCGGATGCCGGCTGAACCTACCCCTAACCACCGAGGGGCGATGCTACAATGGTGTTGTGTGGAAGCCCGTTCCCCTGTCAAAATGTGTTTCCCTCCTGTTAGAATTGTGTTTCCCGTAGCGTCGCCCCTCGGTGGTTAGGGGTAGGTTCAGCTGGCATCCGCTTTTACACGAATACGCCGAAAGCCCAGATGTCCCAGTTTTCCACCAGCACTTAAACGCATCATGCATTTACGAATCTGTGAAGCTGGGACCAGCGTTAAAATAGTCTCAAAATCCCGAAAGCGAAAGTAACCTGATCCGTGCGTAACGAGACATTTGTATGCGCAGGAAGCTTTTTGAAAGCGAAAAGGATCAGATCTGAGAAGCTGAAGTTAAAAGTCTGTAAGTAAAATATTTTCAAATCTTGTTTTTCTGTTACAAATCATGTAATACACATTTACAAATAATATTGAGACTATTTTCACTCCATAGCTAGACCCAGCCCAGACTTTTGCGCTGGGTAAAATCAGGAAATAATTAAACCATAATAAAAAGAAAGAATGAAAACAAATGGGAAGTTATGCTAACTTGTGATGTTACAGTGACATCCTGTTTACATTTATTGCTTTTGATCAGACAGTGCCACACATTAAGTGTTTATTAAGATATTTCTTGAGTCTGCAAGATGATTTAGTAAATCACTAGTCTGAAACTAGCTAGTACTACTAAGAACTCAGGAAGGAACAGGTATTCAAATGAATTTACAAAAAACAACCCAATCCTAAGGATGCACTTTGGGGACCAGTAATTCCACACTCATGAACTTTGTACTTAAGATACAGTAAAATATAACAACAAGAATTCAAGCTTTTTGACTATATACACCAGTTGGTGGACCCATTTATCTAAAGCACCATATACTATGATGAGTACCTACAATGAATACCTTTTTAAGATGAATGACCACAGTGACAACCAAAAAAGTGTTGTCGTTACAGATCTTTTTCCAAGAAGAGCCAAGTGTATGGAATCAGATTTGTGTCAATAAAATCAAACAAACCTTCTCAAATATCAAACAAAAACACCGAACAACGGCCAGGGCACTGATCTGTCACTCAAAAACTCATTAGCCACCCCTGGACCCACCCACACAAGAGGTTTGTGTCAGAACAGCAAACAAAAAGAGAGAGCTGGCAGCGTAACTGCAAAGAGACAGTGAGGGCAAAAGTCTGATCAGTGAGAGAAGCAGAGGGAGCTGTAAACAAAAGAACATATGTTCAAAACAGTAAAAGACCATCACACAAATAATTTGTTTGCAAGGTGGAAGTTTTACTTCTGAGATAACATTTTTCTTGCTTCATTGAGTTTTATTCTCTCAAGTTTTTATTTTTGTTAGATTTTTTTTTGACACAAATCTGATTCCATACAAGTGCTAAGTGCAATATAAGCAGTTACTTGAAACCTGAGTGAATCTGTGGGGGATGAAGGGCCAACCCTGCAGATTCCATGAAAGTGATTGTCATGTGCAGGGCGACGGGGCGAGGACAAGCATCACGCTGGACTTCGGAGACGGCCACGCTCTGACCTACTCCAATGTGAGCTCCATTGAGGATGGGATCAAACACATCTACAAAGCTGTGGGAATCTACCGGGTGACTGCCACCGGGGAGAACAGCCTCGGCTCAGAGACTACCATGCTCTACCTGCATGTAACATGTGAGATACTGAGGACTTTTATAAGATTTGTGTAAACAAACGTGTATGTGTATTTATTTAGATAAGGGAATCTCCAATTTTCGCGCTCATGCTTTCGGCTCCACTTTTTATCACATTCAGTGGGATTGTGGCTGTCTGCTTGTACACAGTGTACCACGTTCTGTGCTTTATCTCTTCTTAGAACATGCTCCCTTCCCATAACCAAACAAACAAGCGAGATAGAACAAATCCCAGTACACTTGCCACTCAGCCTGCAGAAGCCACTGCAGCCTCATATGTAACGAGGCTGACCACCCCTGGTGTATTCGGGGGGTGACAGATGTAACGGAGCTGACTTATTGATCAGGGAGCGCCATTGCCCCCACCAATCTGTCAATCCTATGTGCCAGCCGAACAAATAGAGCCACCGCAGGCTCAGGAGTGCCACGGATGAAAAATAACACACAGATGGCAGCCAACAGTCCCAGCGCAGGAGAGAATTCTCAACAAACTCACCCCCCACCCACCTATAAACCCACTCTCCACCTTTTTTTTTCCTCCTTTGAAACAAAGTTGTTGTTTTATCCTTTTTTTTTCCTTCTTTTTGCACATTGCGGTTCAGTGCATCGAGTTCACTCTGTGATGTATATATGTGCCTGAGTAGGTCAGCTGGAGTATATCCATCTCTCGGCCCCCTTTGTGGCGGTGAGGAATAAGGAAGTGAACCTGACTGCTGTTCTATGGCCCAGCCAAGTGGGAACGGTCACCTACATCTGGTGGATCGGAAATAACACAGAGGTACAGTACACTCAAGACTTTACCCACTTCCCTCTGAGCTTTTACTTCTGTTACGCCTTTACCCGTTTGCAATTAAGTAGGTTGCTGACTCTCCTGCTCCGAAATGTGAGAATCATTATTTTGTGAAGCTATTTTTGTGCATCCAGGTTGCAAAAAATTGTGGCCTTGTTAATCAGCTTTGATAAAAATTGAGCTGAGCATGCTGATGAATCAGAGACACAAAGCAGCTTAATTACTGATAGCCAGTGAAGTGTATCATTTATTTCTACTCTTAACTCCAACTAAGATCTGAAGCTACCAGGCAGAGCTGATCAGTCCCATAAAGTTGAAGAGTCAGGAAAGACACATTTTCCTTCTAAGCCCTAGTGGTATCTAGCCATGCAGATAGTCTTATGAGCACAACCCTCCCATCCGACTCCGGGTAAGACTGCAAACAAGCTGACCCCCCAAGATTTTGAAGTAACAAAAGGCCTTTCTCAAACCACCCCCTACACCCACTCCCTACCAACTTCCGCTCAGTTTATGTGGAGAGTCTGCCACATTAAGTGCCATTCCAAACCATGCAGTGGAGAGTGGAACCCTCCAACAGCGAGTCTACATTGATGCTGACTTACTGGCGCCGTGTTGTGTTTGTTATTGAAGACGCTCTGTACAAATATAAGTTCTCTGCGACTACCCGTACAAACGTAAACTGCTCAAATTAAGATATCATTTAATATTGTCATACATACGTTAACAACTTACATAATATTTCAAATATACCCTTCTCTAGTCTAGAAAAACCATAGACATGTTCATTTGATGTTGTATATTTATAGGGACTTTTGCAAAAACCAAGCAGCTTATAAACATCAGAGTGAATACATCATGGCAGCAACAGTTGCCGCTTCTGAAAGGTGCTGATATGAAATCATGGTTACGAAGTTCCCGTTTCCATCGGAGAGAGGGAAGTTTGTCCCAAAGCTTGCCACTGTGTATTTATATGCTACACCTTAATGAAGGGTGCTTCATTCAGCTGTGAGTGTACTACAAACAGAGTTACAATGACGGAGTTGGAGTGGGAAGGGTCCGGTTTGAGAAAGGCCCAAAGTGTTACTAGGATAAGTAACTGTAATGTAATCCATGAACCACAAACTGAAATCCCTCATGACATTATTGTCTCATTGCAGTACTTGTGAACACTGCTCAGGATACGTGAGAAAATATATTTTTTGTCATTTTTGTGTGAACTATCCCTTTAAATGTTTACTACAGAAAAAAAAAAATGACTTCCAGAATGCTAGCTGAGTCTTAGTAAGATGTTATTTTATAGCTAGAAGAGACAGAGAGATGATTTTGAGACACTAAAAAAACAACCTCCATCTCTCTGGACCAGCAGATGCACTGGAAGCTGGAAGCCCTGTATGTAGAAATGCTCCACTCTCACTATCTGTCTTCATAATTGTAGTTGTATAAATGTGTTTGTTCAGCGCCAACAGGGGCTTTCCACAAGGACAGCCAGTTATGTCAGTTGGTAATAAACTGTGGCAGTATTAACATCTTATAGCTATTTGAAGAACAAATGGAGACGTGAGTAATGACAGGAAGGAGCTGCCGGTGTCACACAGGGAACTCTCTGTGGGCCCCGTCACTGTATGCAGCATGGCACAGATTGTTGCAAAGCTCTCAGTGTATGCTGGAGAGTGTGTGTGTGAGTGTTTGTGTCTTTGTGAGTGCACCAGCAGGCAGACACCTCTGTAATGTAAATAACAGCAGTGTGAGAGCAGCCGTTGATAAGGGTCTGACTCCATCTCCCTCTGCCCCCCTTCTCCCCCCAGCAGCCAGTAATCACCTTAGAGGGAAGTGTGGCGTGCACGTTCTCCCGGGAAGGCATCAGTACAGTCACTGTGCAGGTGTCTGCAGGGAATGCTATTCTGCAGGACAGAAAAAACATTGCTGTCCACGGTGAGCCGACCCTGTGACTCCATCTGCCCTGGGATCCTGTAGCTCTGTAAACACACCGACAACATGTCTACTTAATAACGTACAGATAGATGTTATAATAATCATTATTATAGGATAATTCCGCTTAATCACATCTTGGGTCTTCTTTTTGTTGTTTTGGCTATTATCCTTATAGGTAATAATTATACTGTACTTCCCTAGTCATACCACTTTGTAATAAGTCAGCTTTTAGAAAGGATTGTTCTTATGATAAAGATCTGGAAACATGATGCCATCTCCAAAAAGAGTCAGTCAGATGATCAGAAATGTTTGAAACCTGGTGCAACTTTCACTGTATACTTTATTATACTATACTATACACACACAGTATTCCTGTGCAATAGAGTATTATTCAAGATTCTTGCTAACATGTTTAGAGCTCGGCACGGTGAAGCACCTGCCTACATTAGAGAGCCACTGCAGCCCTACATCACCAGCAGGCCTCTAAGGTCCACTGATCAGGGTTTGCTGGTTGTTCCTCACTCCAGGATTACAGATAAAGGAGACTGTGACTTTTGAAATAGTTGCTCCTAAACTTTGGAACTACTGTCAGTAACATTCATCCAGTCACGGTGGTTTACCAACTCAATTATTAGTGCCACAGCAGTCCTGGTACATAACATTGTCTTATTTATCACTATGTGCCAGGTACTGGATGGCCACTCTGTATCAGCAGATACCCTGAGTTTATGGTATCAGAATTGATTATCGGGAGAGAAAAAGTTGGATCAGTGCATCCCTACTATTATTATTCACTCATTTTAAAGTGTCCTGTGGACTCTTCTTGAAAATAAGCAAAGTTCTTGTGGCCTAACAAATGTGTTGAATGCATAAAACCTTTACACAGCTGATTTTTTGAATGTGTTAGATCCTGTATTATATACATCCATGCTTGCTAGCAGTCTTCCTCCCCCCGTCTTATTTGGTTCATTGCTACGTTTGGATAAACTTTTTGCTTCTTTACAACCTGTCGGATGGTCTGATCTCTCGTGTTTTTTAAAAATAAAAAAATCAATGATGCGGTATTCCCATATCACTGCTATTACTTTGATGAAATCTGAAATGATGGCCAAAACTATGAAAATAAGACTGGAATTATCCTCTAAAGAAGATGGTTGATTTTGGTCCACATGAGCTGAATCTAAAGGGCTGAGCTCTGCATTTGATAACAGATGAAAAGTAAAAGCATCTCACATGCATTTACTATTCTCTCTGCAGAATATTTCCGATCTCATCTGCTTGCCTTTTCATCAAACCTGGATGACCACAACCCTGATGTCGCAGAATGGAGGCTGGATGTGAGCCGAGTCATCAAGAACTCTCTGATCCAGGTAAAGCTCTCTCAGGTCTTTTCATGGAAACCGTTGCTTTATTCTGGTAAATACTGTCAGCGCTTGACTGGACCTGTGACGGTCTATGAGTGCAGCATGACCTCCCCGAGGCTTTGAGACATGAATCTGACTTTTATGATGATAGATGACAAGGCAAGAGGGAGGAGAGGGGGAAAAATACAGTTCAAGAGCATGCTGATTGCAGTGGCTCGCACACATAGTTCAGGGCCATACAGTAACGAGGTTGTAGATGTTGAAGCGTACAGACGAATAAATGTCAGAATGTGCCTAATGTGTGTTCTACACTGACCTGAAGGGATGCTTGGAGTCAAGTGCTTTGCGACCTGTCAGGTGTAAGACATGATTCAAACCCACACATGACATGTTAGGTACAGGTTTTGCCTCATTAACTTTCTGTTTTTTACAACATCCTTGGAACGTCAATACTTTTTCGATTCCTCGGAAGAAGCAATCTGGGCATTGCATCATGTTTTCATACTTTTTGATCCTGCAAAATCAAAACTGATGCCAAAAATATACCTGGCTGTTCAGTCTTCAGTGAACATGTCTGTTTTGTTATTTGTTACTGACATCATTTTTTCTTGACAACCCCAGCCTGTAAGGTAGAACACAAAAAAATACTCTCAGATGAAAATATGACATAATAGCTTAAAACATTCACATTATTGACATTCACAAGACTCACTGCAGCAAATCCATGCAAGAGCTGGAACAAGAACCAGAGGCTCTTGCGGGAATCAGTGTAAACAGTCAGTAAATTACATGCTCTTTATTTGTTTTACATTCTTAGCAGACTGAACAGAACAGCAACATATACAAAATCCAGCTACATGATGCTGGTAATAAAGTGTCTGATAGGGCTTAGTATGGTTTAAAATGTTATGATCCTCGTAGTATCATGTAAGGAGCAACTTAGGGTTCAGTGTCTTGCCCAAGGACACTTTGACAAGTGGACAGGGGGGAGTGGACGACCCGGTACACCTCTTGTGCAACAGTGCTAACTACTGCACCACCATGCCACCCCATGTGGTACATAGATGGATTATGAGATAATGAGCCTCAAGAGTGGTGCACAGAGAACAACCTACTGCTCAACGTCAGCAAAACCAAGGAGCTGATTGTTGATTTTAGGAAAAAGCAGGCAAAGACCCACTGTCTACATTAGTAACACGTGAACAGTTTTAGGTTCCTGGGAATCAGCATCACAGACTACCTGTCATGGACATCACACATCACCAAAAAAAAGAAACAATATTTCTTAAGGAAACTTAAGAAGGCAAAATACTCAGTGCTACAAGCACATTTCGGTCAGCACCAAAAAAGCATTGAGGTTTGATATCCAGGGGACACCTAAACAGATTTACTATTTTTTTCCCCTCTTGTTCCTTTTCAGGCCACAGGCGTGAGAGAGGATCAGCTTCTGGTCACCGTCCTCCCAGGTTTACCCACAGCAGCAGAGTTTTTCCTTCTACCTGACAAACAGTTAACTGAGGGGAAACCAGAGAAGAGCTCTGCTCATTTAGATCAGGTGAGACATCAACTGCCGCTCTGTCTGCTACTGTGTGTGAGTGAGTCATTCCTTTATCCAGCCCTAGACAGTATTTGTATAAGTGGGTGGATTTCACCTTGTTATTCTTATTCTAATTCTACGATAACCCCATGCACAAGTTTGAAACATTTCTTCCTTTCTTTCTGTTTTGTGAGTCATAGTTGATCCTTTTTTCTAGCCGCAGCTTGTCCAGTAATTGCTCTCTAATACGAGTCCCAAATTTAAGTTCCTCCTTCCTCCAGCAGATGTCACTATTGATCTACTGAAGCATGTCCAGGTCCTTTCCATGAGCCTAATTCTAGAACACGCCTGAGGAATCTCTGCAATAGACTCATCAATATCAGGGGGAACGACTTTTAAACTCCCTCAAGTCACATCCTGTTGGGTGTTGAGGTGTGGGGGTGTGTGGGGGGGTGGGGGGGTGTCTCGAAAGAAAAAGCCAGACAAAGAAATTGTCATGGTTGATCAGTTCACTAAATCACCGGCATATAAAGATGGACCGAATTAGCTCTGAATAGATAATGACTGATAATAATGTTGGATCCGTGGGATAAATTCCACGGGCATGTGTAGGGAAGGAAACTGGGGAGGAAATCAATTTGATTTTCCTCTTCCCTCCTCACTCACACCTGGTTGATCGCCTGGAAAGATCCTCTCCCCTACAGGCCAGCAATAAATCTTCATTCAAGGTTGGCATCTTAAAAGTGTAGCGCGTGCTCTTCTTATTAGAATGTATAATAGATTTACTGACCCTGGTATACAGTGGGAAAAAGTAATTAGTCATAGCATAGTCTAAATTTAAACCGCTAAGAAATATAAAAGGGGGGATGAAGCACTACAATAAGTACTCACATCACAATTAATTTGTAAAATGAAGCAGATAAGATAAATGAAGCCTATGCAGAGGAAAAAATGGAATCAGAGAGAAAATGGAGGATTTTGTTAAGTTGTGTGTCCTCTCTATGCAGCTCCATATGTGCTTGTTTCATAAATGCATATTAAAAAGAGAAAAACAGTTTTATGGTATTGGAATATCATTTAAAAAGAGGCACATTTCATTTTAAGATTGTGCATAAGGATTAGAGACTCAGGATAGAGATTTATAATAGCGTGAATGAAAGGATCTATGTGGGAGAAAAGATTAGGGATAGATAGAGAGCGAATGAGATTGGACTCTGGCTTTCTATAGTTTACCTTCTGGTCAGGGTAATCTGCCTGATTCATATCAAAGTTAGATGTTCTCAGTGCAGAAGGTTACTTGCCTGTCTGGAAAGCAGAGATCAAGTGAGGCTGCATCCCATTCATTATGCATGACAGTGGAAAGGTCCCACAGACAAAGACTCTTACATAAACAGGAAAGCTCAGATGAGGTTGTTGGTGGAGGTGAGGTTTCTTTGGGTCATGAGTGCTTACAAATAATGCAAGTAAATACAGCCTTTATAATGTTCAGTGCATCAGAGAGGTGTCCATTCAATTCTATGGTCATTTCTATGCTATAATATCCCTGCAACATCCTTTGGTCATAGTTGATTTGGTTCTACAGTACCTGTAACCATTTTACCTCTGTGTGATTTCATTTTGTCTGTCTCAGGCAGTAATATTGTGGTTTTTGAGAATTTTTAGAACTGAACTTAAAGCTGCACTAGTCAATATTTTAATTATCACCCAACTCTGCATTTCCCCTCAGAAATCAGGAGTTGCAATATACACCGATCAGCCACACACATTATGACCACTGGCAGGTGAAGTGAAGAACATTGATTATCTCGTTACAATGGCACCTGTCAGTGGGTGGGATATATTAGGCAGCAAGTGAACATTTTGTCTTCGAAGTTGATGTGTTGGAAGCAGGAAAAATGGGCCAGCATAAGGATGTGAGTGACTTTGACAAGGACCAAATTGTGATGGCTAGATGACTGGGTCAGAGCATCTCCAAAACTGCAGCTCTTGTGGGGTGTTCCCGGTCTGCAGTGGTCAGTACCTACCAAAAGTGATCCAAGGAAGGAAAACCGGTGAACCGGCGACACGGTCATGGACAGCCAAGGCCACTGACGCGCATTGGGAGCGAAGGCTGGCCCGTGTGGTCCGATCCAACAGAAGAGCTACTGTAGTTCAGATTGCTGAAAAAGTTAATGCTGGTTCTGATAGAAAGGTGTCAGAACACACAGTGCATCGCAGTTTGTTGCGTAAGGGGCTGCGTAGCCGCAGACCGGTCAGGGTGCCCATGCTGACCCCTGTCCACCCACCGTAAGCATCAGAACTGAACCACGGAGCAATGGAAGATGGTGGCCTGGTCTGATGAATCACGTTTTCTTTTACATCATGTGGATGGCTGGGTGCGTGCGTGCGTTTCAGCAGGATAATGCACCCTGTCACACTGCAAAAATGGTTCAGGAATGGTTTGAGGAACACGACAACGAGTTCAAGGTGTTGACTTGGCCTCCAAATTCCCCAGATCTCAATCCAATCGAGCATCTGTGGGATGTGCTGGACAAACAAGTCCGATCCATGGAGGCCCCACCTCACACTTACAGGACTTAAAGGATCTGCTGCTAACGTCCTGGTGCCAGATACCACAGCACACCTTCAGAGGTCTAGTGGAGTCCATGCCTCGACGGGTCAGGGCTGTTTTGGTGGCAAAAGGGGGACCTACACAATATTAGGCAGGTGTTCATAATGTTACGGCTGATCAGTGTAATATTGCAATGTTGTGTTTTCAGCATGTCAGGCTGCCCCCAAGTGGCCAAGAAAATCAATTCATACAGCTTTAAACTGACTCAGTTGTGTACCTCACTGGTTCTCAGCCTTTTTGGGCTTGTTTTCCCTTAAAATGTCTACTTTATTACTTATTTCACAAGACAAAAAACATCTCCTCAGATTCTTGTCTTGCAATTCATTGGAGGTGGTCTGTTACCTTGACATAAGCTAACTTTTTTTTCTCACAAACTGACTAGGCAGACATTTAAGTGATATTTGGACTCAATTATTTTTCAGTCTGACATTAAAATATTGAATGAATCTGTGCAAAGATTGATCAGGACAGCAAACAAATTTGCTCTGAAATGTCAGAACAGAGTAAATAAATGACAAGTCAGAACTAGAGATAGATGAGATGCAGGTTTGATGATCTTGGCAATGACCTTTCTCAATAGGAGCATTTTGGGTTTTTTTGTACAAAATAAAAAGATGTTATTCAAATCCTGCCTCCCTCTGTGTTCCAACAGCTCTCTGAGGTTTTGCTCAGCGCCTTAAATCAAAACCTTGTGCAGTTCACGTTGCGGCCAGGGGTCCAAGTCACTGTGTATGCAGCACACCTATCAGCAGGTAAACAAACACTGCCTGTGTGTGTTTAGAACTGCCCAGGAGGGCATTTGTACTTCTGTAGTAAGTGGGACAGAACATAAAGCATGTAGACCATCAAGAGACTTAGATACAGTGGACAGTCAGGTATATTATTATTTTTGCTGCCCCAGTCAACTAATAACCCCAACCCTGTGTCTGATTGGCTCCCACCATGTAGCTACACAGAGACATTCAGAGAGTGAGCATCGTTACAAGTATGTGTGCCTCTTCCTATTGGGGATGCTGCTACTGTCCTAAAGGGGCTTATAAGATAAAGAGTAAGAGAAGTCCATACTACTGTATATTAAATGTATTACATAGGTGTCAATTATCCTGTTGACTGCTTATTGCATGATTCAGCTGGGTGGAAATACAGGTTGGGTTAGTTGTTGTGCTGCTTACACTCTGTGGTTTCTGTCTCCCTGTCTCTGCAGCGCCCCTAGTGGACACCAGCGAGAACCACAGTGGCTCTGCCATGCTAATGCTGCTATCAGTAGTGGTTGTGGGTTTAGCTGTATTTGTCATCTACAAATTCAAGAGGTAAAGTGTTCATGAAATGTCATGTCTATATAGTCGTCACAATGTACGCGATAGGGAGGTGGTGAAAGGTGTCATAGCATCCTGACAGCTCAGTAAACAATAGCTGCCTGCGAGGCTACAGAGAAGGTTGATAGCTGCCTGTCAAATGTCTACGTCGGCATACCCAGAGCTCTGCGGTGGATGATTGGCTTTTCCCTCACACATCTGTGGGGATCCTGTGGAAATTCTTTTGTCAGGTCATCCTTTGCAAAAGAAATGTCAGTCAGCCGTCAGCCGCTATCAATAATAAGCCCTTTGAACGTAGGCAGTTGACCTTTCTGAAATGTTAAATTATGCCTCCTCGCCAAGGTGCAGTTTCAAGGGAAAAGGGCACGAGGGGTCATGAAGATTTACAGACAAGCAGAGACAGAATAAAACTTCAGATTTACAGATCTTTTGCTTTTAGTATTTGTGTAAATGCTGATTTACATGCAAATTTACTTTATCATATTGTCAGAAGTTACAAAGAAGTTGAGTAAACAAGAGATGTAGTCTGGCTGCAGATGGTTATACATATATTACCTATCCCCTGGTTGTGTCCTTGCTCCCTTTGTTTTAGTTAGGTTGTTGTCTTTATCCCTTTACCTCACTGTAAATCTTTCCTCAAGGAAGATCCCAGGCCTCAACGTCTATGCGCAGATGCAGAACGAAAAAGAACAAGAAATGATGAGTCCAGCTAATCCAACAGAGGCCACGCCCAGCTCACAGCGGGACTTGGTGCATTCTTTGGAAATTCTGGACACAGAGTTTAACTCACGGCCCATCGGTGAATATCCACTCTGGTTTGACTCTCATTTGTGGCTGGCATTTTACTTTGTTTTTTTCACCGCTTATTTCATACCATTGTGTGTGTTGTTTCATGAGACTCATCCTGTGCTTTTTTGTTTCTCAGAAGTGAAATGGTCCATTCAAGGGGTGAATGAGAGCTAAACAAAAATGAGTATGATGAAAAGTACAGCTGCGTCTCAGTAGTACAATAAACACATTGTTCTCCTCAGTACTGCCCCCCTTTAATCACCTGACAATACAGATGGGTGACAAATGAAAGAAAAATTCAACATAAACTGTCTTAGTAAGGTGATGTTCCATTATGAGCCTCTAGAACAGCTCCTTGTCATAGATTTTCCAAGTCTGTGGAAGTGGTTGATCTGGTGCTATGAAGGCCACAGCACATGATTCATTTTCATATTCATCAAACCACTTAGTGAACCCTTGTGCCCTGTGTGGAAGCGTCTGCATTTTCTTATCTGTCTCCGCTCATTTATTCAGGTTTTTCCCATAATTTGTCACTCATCTGTATATTCTGATTATGATATTTGACTGTGATGGCCTAACATAATGTCTCTTATTAATGTCAATTAATGTCATAATTGTGCTAGATGTCTGTGGCTCTATGAATGGGAAATTTTAGAGATTAACACTGCTACCTGTTGAATGTCAATGCAACCATGTTATTAGCACATATTCCCATTCTGTGTTCTGTTTCAATTTCCTTTAAAGGAAGTGAGACTATGTACGTTTTGAGAGAAGAAATAACACATTCTCCCTTCTTACAAATGAAAAGTTGAATTTATAAGCAGATTCCCCAATTCAATACACTCTAGAGTTTTGCCAATATAGCCTTGCTTGGTCTGGTATGACCAATAGCTCATGGTGGCTAATGTCATAATGGCTAATCTGGTTAGATATTGCTGTGTAACTGACAGTACTGAGTCAGTTCACTAACTTGATCATTCTTTTCTTCTTGTGCCGCTGTTACAGTGGTATTTGTCATTATCTTGTAATTGTCACTTGTGGCCACAGTGGTTGCTGTTCAAAAAACTTACATGGTCTCACTTTAATAGCTGCTTTTCTGTTTCCATACATCCGTTCTTCTTAATTGAATCAATAATATTTTTTCTTAAAACACTTCTTTAAAGTTTTGCATGGCTGTTACAGTAAATAAAAGCTTTACAGCATTGACAGTACTGCATTAATCAATATTTATTTTGACATTAACAATGACTCAAATGACTATGTGTAATGTGCAAACGTGTCGCTCGTAGAGATATACCCACAGAGAATTATCAGCAACTCTGCGATTCCCCTCAGATCTGCACAGCCTTTTAGTCTCTTTTAGCTTATTGTTTTGCTCTGGCCCACAAATCCTTCTCTCTTCAACCTTGTTTCCTGCCTCAGCAGGCATCTGGTTTTAGTGGAAAAGCTTTAATAAAGCCACTATATGCTATTCCCCAGCATTAGGCAGCAGACAGACAAAGTTAACAGCCAGCTGGTAAACATGGAGCTTAAAGCAGCTGAAGAGTCAGATATTGTTCTCAAGACTTGGTGAAGGCCAACAGAGAACGAAAAGGAGTGCATATTTGACTTCCATTCATCAGGGGACCAAAAACGTGCTAATGTAGCTCCATGTCTTCTGGATGTGTAAATGGTCAGCTGGTTGCTAACATGTTGTCCATATCAATATGTCAGATGTATTTAGCTTGTTCCTCTGCCCCCAAGTGGCCAAAGAAAAGAAAAAAACTAGCTAAATTGTATAGATTTACTCAGCTTCTTGTACAAAATATCCTATTAAAACCTGTTTCTTTCCCTGTCCTGTTTTCCCCCAGGATGTATGAAACCTCATGTACATGTGAAATTCTCCACAGAACTCCCCACGTACATCGTCTAAACTCTGGACTGGATTTCCACTCCAGCTGCATCATGGACATTTTTTACCATTTGGGACACAATGGTTTCTGAGCTTTATACCTGTGCATGTTGGACCCTGCTGACACATACTGTGCTCTGTTCAAACCAGAAGAAACTATGTACAGGTTTTACATTTCCTTTTAACATATGTCCGATAAATTAAACATTTATTTATACAAGTCAGATACATAATTCAGAGGGAACGCCAGCATGAACTAGAGAGGGGAAAAAATGAAATAAGCAACAATGTTTTGGTTTTGCATACATATCTGAGATTGGTTTGCTGTTCTATGAAGCTAACAGCAGTAGTGTATTATTTATTCATATGAATATACTTTTATCAATTATGTTGTTGAAGTGAATCACACATTTATTTAGTAAATTCATGAATGTCTATGTTATAAATTTGTGTATTTTAATAACAAATGTCATACTAAACAGAAATACTGTTATAAAATATGAATAGGGTACTTCAAAGCTTTTGGTCCATTGTCTCTTGGAAAGCTGATTTATGGCACAATACACATTTTCTACTGAAATCTTTCTTTTTTTTCCTGATTTTAATTTATTAACAGAAATACAGGGTTTGGTTTTCCGGATTAATTTAACATTTGCTGTTAGTCTAATGCTTCTGGTACTATTTATGATACATACCAGTTTGTAAAATGTTTTGTGCTGCAGAATAAGAGACCACTCTAAGGTGCTTACACTGCACCTTCTGACTGCCGGTGATCCCCAAATATCACCAGACATTACACCTTTTAGGAGCAGAAGAAGAAACGGGGGGGGGGCTATCCCACAAAGAAAAGTATTCATCCTCAGCTGCACCCTGATCACAGCCAACAATCCCTACTGGAGGCAGAGTACAATTTACCAAGGCTCAGTATTAAGGTGGCAGTCAGAATGAGATACAACTACTTTGTGGGGAAATCCAAAGAGCATGGCAGCGAGAAAGAGAGAGGTTAAGAGAGATGGAAGAGTGCTTTTTGGGGTTGTGACGCATTAAGACTGACTTCTTGAATACTTAATGTGGCCAGTCAAGCTCAAGGCTGGCTAAGGTTGGTGACACATTCAGGCTAATGTCCTGACCCGCTCTCGAGTAGCACCCATCTTCATCCCAGCTCATTATATCGTGCTGTAGGATCAGGAGAACTGGAGCGCAGATGCTACCAGGCTACACAGATGGTTAGCTTGTTCAGAGGACTGTCAAGCACTGTGGTACTTTGTGTGCGAAATCTGACAGATGTAAATGCCTGATCGGCGCCTTTCAAATCTTCAGAGGCAACTTTTCCGGATTTGTTTTCCCTCTTTTTACTTTGTGGAGTTGTGGAAATACAGAGGGAGTGTGGTTTTGTCAGCACTGGATGATCTTTTCTACAAGTGTTCAGTTGGAGCTGTACAGAAATTGCCACAGTAGATTCACCTACAACACAATCAGTAGAGAATGTAAGCATGGACCACACAGAAGAGTGACAATTAGACACTTACATGCAACACGTACCGTCTGCTTTGCGTAGCGTTGCTTCATTTGACCTCTGAACACTATGCCAAGTGAGGAGAAGTTTGCCGCAATTCATTTTAGATAAGACTCAAGTGATATCGAGGAGGCAGGATTGCCCAGTGATGAAAGAATATGTAGGGGTTTAAAGTTGAAAACTTAATCCAAATTAGAGTAAAATACCTTTGTATTTCTGTAGTGACATGCCAAAAATTTGACAAAGAAAACAGACACCCTGGTGGGCCAGGAATCTTTTTACCTGCTGTGGGAAAATATCTCTTGAGGGCTTGATCATTACTCCGAACTCTGAGATTGCTCTTTAGTAAGACTCTTGCCTTTAAGTTTACAGGTACAAACAAAGTGACGCTTGTGACACAAAGTCACGTAAATTGTTGAAGTAAGTGGTAGATTGCTTACAAGGTTGGACTACCAAAGGCATCAGATTCACTGTGTATAGATTAGTTTGTGATAATCTAATTAATTGCAAATATGTTTGTCAATAATGGATATACCATTAAAATTAATAAGAAATTGAGATCATATGGGCCTCAAGACAACATTTGGATCATTACCAAATCTTAAGGCCCCATCTTGTAGAGGGCCCCTGAGTTATAATCTAGTATGTGTTATGTTACATGGTGTATTTTTAAGTTACCACAAACTAATTACTAAGTAATACATACCCAATGCACAGAGACTGGGAGAAATTGGAGGGTCAAGAGGGGCCCACATCTCATTTTGACCTGGGGCCCCTAAGTGGGTTATTCCGGCCCTGGTTCCGGCTTGTTGACGCAACGCTAGCTGATGAACTGTTTTTCTTATTCAAGTCACTGTTATTAAAGTTATATTGTAGAGAATTGGGATGCCTTTGACCATGATGATCAGCGTTTCCTTCATTTTGTTTTAAGTTATTTTTCGTAGTTGGGTGGAGTAAAAAACAACTTTGCGCTTCTGTTAAACAAGGGAATCAAAACCAGCGTGACTGGTTGTCGGTTGTTGCTCCGGCATGTCAGAGGGCATTTGCAACTCTCAACTCCCGTTTTTCGAGAATCAGTTCCCAATGACCGGCATCCTGTCGAGTCTCCAGTATTTGAGTCCATAGGTGTGGATGGGGCACGATGTGTCAAGATGCCCCCGCTGTGCGTTGCCCTCAATTACAGTTGATAAAAAGTTTTTAGATGAAGTGTGATGAATCTGTTTAAAATGAAGCGTTTATATTTCAAAGCTGCATGCTAACATGATTTTGGCTAACAATTCTGCGTCTATCTTCATTTCCCTTGTAGCTGTGTGTGTGTGTGTGTTCTATCTGAGGTTGCAGGACAGATTGATCTTGTTTCATTGCATGGCGTATAAGGGTAATTTTACCTACTGGTGGTTGGATTTTTGTAAATCAGCAACATCAATGAAATGTCTAGGAATGTAGCAATACAATAATAATCGGATTTTCTATGCTTATGGTAATTTGAGGATTTCTTTTCAAGTTTTGCAAAGTAAGGATGTAAAGATGTATACTAGGAGGATTTCGTTCACATTTCAGATTTAGAAACGGGGTTCTGGCTCTGATTTTAACAGCTTGAGGGAGACATACAGTAGCCTGTAACCCCAGACCCATGGTCAGAAACAGCGGCATACTTATCCTAACCTTAACCCCAGGGAACAGGAAATGACTCTGGCCAGACAAGATCACAAGGTCCGTCATGATAAAAGCACCTTCTGCTTCTTCTTGAGTTTCACAGGGAGGAGAGCATATTGAACAGACAGGAAGTCCTGCTAACACGAGGGATCTCTGGCCTGGTTAGGACGAGCTGTGATGTGACAGCACCCAAGGGTGTAGGAAACAGTATCACGTTTTAGACTAGCTTTGAACTACACTTTCTTCCTCTCTCTCCCTCTCTCTTTATCTCTATATCCTCCTCCCCGCAGAATTAGCAAGATTATTATTTTTGTAGAGAAATGTTAATAATAATAAAAAAGACTTTTATTACTGTACAGCTTTTGTATAAGAACAGACGGTAAGGTGTTACGGTGTTTTTGTTTGACCTCAACTGTGCTGTGTGTAATTGTTTAATGCATTTATAATCATATTTATTAAATGGAAAGAAGTCTGTTAACTGTGTTCCCATTTTCTTACAATATTTGTAAAGAAATACTATGTATTTGCGGAAGTAATATTCAACCTATAAAGAAAACGAAACAAGCATGTGTTGGTATTTTCTTCTACACACTTATATTTACACAGGACTAGTATTACCTGGGGACCTCTAGTAATTTGTAATAATTGCGGAGGTGGTCTGTGATCTTAATCCCGTGCGACTCTGCCATGTCCCTAATTTGTAAGGTAAAAATTCCACCACAAATTACCTACCATATTTCGCCAAACACAGAGGTCATGTGATAATATCAGTCCCGTGCGAATCGGCATCTCTGTGATTTGGGGTCGTTTTATTTTTATTTTACTTTTATTTTCAAGGTTTTTTGTTTTTCTGCCTCTTTCCCGGTCAAGAATCATGGAGGCTGCATTGGCAATTATAAATGAAAGTTCTGACAGCATCAGAAGTCCTGTACAGACGGGCACTGGAGCAAGAGGTCCTTGTGAATATTTTCCCAAACGGTGTGGTTGTGCACCATTTGATCAAATTGCTTTTGCTAACGTGGTTCACCCCACACAGCAATTAAACTGAGTGTCTCTTCACGCGTACAATGCCTGTTTTTCTTCAGGAAGCAGATGCCTTGACATCATATCCAGGGCATATTAGGGCTTTATATACTGGTATATGTATTTACATGTTTTTAGACACAGCTGATATAGATATAGAATGTTACACAATTTGAGTGAGGAAGTTCATTTGTGACATCAGCGAACATGTGTAACAAAATATTGTAAGCTCAAAGGTCCACTCAGTTGTTTGTGAAATTCCAGAAAAACTAGTAACTGCACCTTAGAGCTTAGATTATGTTGTTACACATTTCTACAATGCCTCCAAAGGGTCAATACTGTATGATGTAGCCTTTTCTGTCAGAACACCCAGTGGGTTTCCAATCAGTACCCACACACCGTGCCTGCCTAGAAGAAACAAGTAACAACCCTGTTTTTGTAATTACAACTACCGCTTAATGCAGAGAGGTAATCCATGTAAAATCACTATCACTGACTAAAAAAAAGTCAAAAAAAGTCAACAACACAGCTAAAACAGTAAAGAGCTGTCGACAATCAACTTCATCAACAGATTCAGAGAGATTTTGGGCAAACAGATCAAAGGCTGAAGAGAAGAGAAGTAAATGCACCAATTTATTCAGACAACTGGAACCTGGGTGGCTTCTTCTATTTTATAAAAGATTTTTCTGGAAAAAGCCAGAATTTTTTTTTTTTTCCATGCCACGTGACCCAGTGACTCCAAATCAATACCAAAATGTATCACTACACTGGACAAATAGGACACACCTATTCATATTGGATTTCAGTGCTTCATCCAGATTTGTAAGAGCAGAATCCTGATCCTGCGCATGCTGGTTTCTTAGTCTGCTCTCTCAATTTTCTCTCAAGTTTTGGCTTCTGAACACTTGAGATGGCAAGAGGTCGTTTGCCATCCATTTTTGACCAGCAAGCTGCAACAGGAGACACCCACAGTTGGACGTCAGGGTTGGTTAAACTCCACACAAGGACAAAAGTATGTGATTTCCATATGTTATGCTTATAAGCCTTATTGTTTAGCCTACAATATCAATTATTGTGAGCGCGTGGATCTGCACTGTACATTTAAGTTCAGCCATATTCTGCCGATCCAACTGATCCCCTTACCATCGCCTAGTTTATTCACACCGGTATGTCAGATTTGCACCATGGCTATTCTGAAAAGGCTGTCATTCTGAATATAGCCACAGCCCATAAGATTTCATTTCATTAGATTTCTGAGAGCAGCATTCTGCTCAGAAGTTACAATGAGCCTCATTCACGAATGTTTTTCTTATAATGGTTCTACTAGTTTTCTCTGTTAAAATTATTCATAAAAATGAAAAAAGAAGAAATAAGAAAACCCTAGGTCTGGTTCAGAAAATCAGACAAGTAATAGAAGTTAACATGCCCATTATGATATACAGCTAGTAACTGATTTTGAATTAATTTTACTCTCAAACTTACTCTGCCACAATGGCTTAAAAACTATATAATTTGCCAACAAATTGGATGTAATTTTAGTCATTTAGTGTCGACACATTTGGATTTTAAGATAATACAGACATCAAATACAGACATCAAATACTGCTCTTTATTTTGAAAGTAGACGGAAGGGTCTAACAGGATGACCCTTCCATTCCAGGTGAAATTGAACAGGTAACGCTCTGCTCTCAGTTTGAGTTTGCGCTCAGGGGATTCAGACTGCCAAAAGCCTGAGCAGCTTTGATCATTACAAGCGTGAGAATCCCTCCTGCATGCTCCAATCATCTGTTCCACTCACGGTTCTGTCCTCCCTCGCGCACAAATCTAATTCTGCTCTTACAAATCTGTGCCTGTGTGCTCTCAAAGGTAAACTTGCAGACTGAGTGGCTCTCAAATTTGTTTTGTGGCCTGTCAAATATTTTGTCATATACACTTCCACTGATTTGAACAAGCAATCACAGCCTTTGTGTGTGTAATGAATATTTTAGTCTGGCCACCTCTTGCCCAATAGTAGAGCCCATACCACGCAGGCTGAGTCCTCACCGCAGTGGCCTGGTTTCGATTTCAGCCCAGGCCCCTTCTGCATGTCGTCCCCTCTCTCTCCCCCCTTTCCTGTCTCTCTACACCTGTGTCTATCAAAAAAAGGTGAAAAGCCAAAAAATATACTTAAAAAAAAACAAAAAATCAATTTATTGAATTGGATCATGCCAAAATGATTAGTCATTAGTCTATTGGAACCATAGATTGTATATAAAGATGGACGACGCGTCTCCTCTTCCTCCCACTGTACAAAAATGAAGCCAAAATATCCCAGATACAGGAGCTGCCATCTTGCACTGGTGACGTCATTTGGAGCCAGAGTCTGCGCAGTAGTGATCTCAAGTTCCCGCCCATACACCCGCCTGAACCAATCGCAAGCACACTCACAGTCTCCCCCTTTTTATAGCATCAAATACCTAATTCAAACCAAACTGATCACAAAAATGAACACTTGAACAAACATCAGCGTGATAAGAACTACCTGAAATGACAGAAACCATCTTTGGGAAAAATGTATTTGACATGTACTTTGATTTTCAGTTTGGCCCATGTCTCATCCACTAACATGGAGAGGGCGGGGTTTATGACCTATACTGCAGCCAGCCAGCAGGGGGCGATCCAGATGTTTTGGCTTCACTTTTGGGGAGCTGACATGTCGTCCATCTATACAGTCTGTGATTGGAACCTAGGACAATAAAATCTCAAGAAGTTTGAATATTTCCTCAATGTTCTCAATCACTTTTTATGAGCTATTCTAGTATTTTTCCTTAAATTATTCGTAGACAACTTACTTTGGGGAAACTTTGGCAACCTAACAGTAATTTGACTCAAATAAAAAAAAAGTTCTGTGCTCTCTTTCCCTCCTCTGCTGAGGGTAGTTTAGACCAGTTTGTCAAGCAGAAAGGATACTCTCATAAATAGGGATGAGTAACTGAGATGGAGTCATTAAAGATGAAGATGTTAATTTCAGCATGGATATAACCTTAACAAGTTCAGTGTGGAATATAATGATGCTAAAGTGAGTGATAGTGCATGAAGGATAGAAATAATTATAGCTGGCAAAGCTTTTACACTTTTATTTATTTATTCATTTATGCACTTCCTAAAATAGCTGTGGTCGGAGCAGCAGTGGTGATAATGATGATGGCCGCAGCAATGGCAAAACTAACACAGACTGATTGTTTGACTGAGTCATATCGATGATGCCACTGTACAATACATATCTCAGCTGAGGCGTTCAGGGAACATATATCCTCTGAATAACGATGATGGTAAGTGTGTTACTCATGGGAAAGGGTCATTATAGTTCACATGATGCATATATCCATAGGCCTTCATTGTCCTTAACAAAAGAGAAGAGAGGCAGTGACATTACTGATGCGTACTGATGCTGCTGCTGCTGACAAGAGTCGAGGGGGCCCAGACAGAGGGGGGGAGATGGTTGACTGACTCTTTAATCGTTCTTAGCTGGAAGATGCTTGGGCGCCCAGGGGAGAGAGAAGATTACCAAGAGATCAATTCCAAAACAGGGCTGGCTCTGCTGACATCTCAAGGTAGTGCACTGCAGCGTCCCCACGGGACCGGCTGCCAATACAGGCTGGTATTACTGTCGGTTTAGTGTGAAGGAGACTCGGAGAGGCTTTTGGTGAAAGTAAATAGCAGGAGGATTACATAAAATGTTACGGTGTTAACAAGGGGGGTGGGGGACTCCTACTATGGCTATGTTACAGCTGCACCGGGCATGACTCTTTTGGGGAAAATAAACATCCGTGCTGTCACAAGTTAGGGCTGCAACAGAAAATAAATGAGAATCATTTTGATGCCAGGTATGGTCACTGGAGAGCAAGTAAAATGAAGTAGAAAGCACTCTGCACTGTCAACATTGATCATAACAGAAAATACAAAAGAAAATGAATCTGCTTCTGTTTAAAAATACACATATAGATAGACAATCATGTGCCACATATTTTATGCAGTTAAGTGCTTATGTTTATGAGAAAACAGTAAAAACGTTTAAAAACAAAACCATCTTAAATCAAGTCCACATTCTAGCTTTTTCTAGAGCTTTTAACCACAGCTCATGGTCTTCATCAGCTCATGAAGACAACTAACTGAGCCCACTCCTTGACAGCTGAACCAATAACTCTATTCACTGATGAAGTGAGTGAGATATGGTTGAAAGCCCTAAAAAAGCTAATAAGTGGACCATGAGTGATTTTGTCAAACTACGGTTCAACAAACTTTTATGTGGAAATGTTAATATTCTGTTTGCTTCAGTGTCAAAAATACATTTAAAAATTATTCACACCAACAATGAATGGCTTGCTCTGCTGGACCATGGCCTACATTTCCACCACATTTTATTCACATTTTATTCCTTAATTCTAAAAGCCAAATTAAATGAAATACATTTCAAAGGGTACTTTGCTAAATCCATCAATTAATCAATTTATGCTGTAACCAGGGTTAGGATTTTGGTCTATGTTTGGGATCTAATTAATGATATTTTAAGGGACTCTGTATTTAGGTATTTAATGGGTTAGTAAATTAAAGGATAAATGAATGGATTGTGATATATTACAGGGTTTCCTAAGGGGTTTTCTGCCTGGATTAAGGCGGTGTACAGGGTAAAAACCCCTAGAAATTTACAACATAACATTATATGTACATCTTAATTTGTACTCTAAAAGGACCTTAATTGCTCAATTTAGGTGCAAATTCGAGGCTTCACTACAAATTTGGGGTAAATTCCTGGATAAATTCATGGAATATTGTATATTAAAAAGTTTTAAATTGATTATCTGAACAGTTTGTTTTTAAAGAGGTTAAAAAAAAGTTTGAATTTTCACCATAATTTAAAAAAAAAAAGGCATTTAATTAGATACAGAATAAAGGATGGTTTACATGTTACTTTTTTAATTTTAAGGAATTTTAACCCATTAAACAATCCATTAAATATATCTAAATATATACTGATCTGTGTGGTCCAAGGCTGGAGCAGATCCTGGCAGAGCGCTCTGCAGGAAGGTGTCTAAATGTCTGAACCTGAGGCAGCAGGGAGTCCTGAGTCTTCTGGAGCTGGGTGGTGCTGGGTGCCTGCAATACAGAGAACGATGAAAAGGGCTAGTTTATGATAAATGGGCTCTGATGAAAGCAGGTTCTGAGTGGATCACAGGTTGACCTTGGTGGACGATTACCCGAGAAGCCCATTATGAGGTATAGGAAGTAACTTCCCACTGTTAAAATGCATACATTTTATTAACAGGAAAAATGTATGCATTATTTTGGTTCTGTCAAAAGTTGTTCTTATGTTTTTGATAAATTAAAATCAAATCACATAAAAAGGGATTGTCTATCTTGCAATATCTTTTTTATTAATGCAAAAACATACAGTTAGTCTAGTAAAATAAAAAAAACATTTTAACCATTTAACCACATTTTCATAGCTTTTGCATATTTTCTTGTGGTGCCATACTGAATAATTTCTCAGCAAAGTTAGGCTTGGAGTCAGTCCATTTCTTCTTTTCTATTTGGAGCTTTTTCTAATATTAATATCAAATGTATTGTATTGTTTGCACACTCTCTCCTTCTAACATGTTTAGCGTCAATCCATGTTAAACATTTGGTGTGCATGCTATTCTGTTATGTGCCTAACATTTATCATAGAAAACAACTGGAGGCGTATTATGAATTAGATGTAACTATGAATTAGAATCTCATAATTATGAAAATAGAATTATGAGAACTATGAATTAGGAGAATTAGATCCATATCTCATAATAATTTAGCAATTCTTATAATTACAAGATTTGTTTCTCAGAATTACAAAAAACTCTCATAATTACAGATAATAATTAACAGATACATTTCACATTATTATCACATTAGAGCATTATGCACTTCCATAATCGTCCAGATAAAATAAATTTGGTTAAGGTTAACAAATAATTTTGTACAACTGTTTCGCTCTTTTTTCATGTAGTTGAAAAATCATTTTTATAAAAGAGAGCAAGCTGAATGATTTTACTAGTACCTGACCTGAATAGCTCAACATAGTGTACAAAGAGACTGCAGAGAGACATACTAACAAAAGGCATCCATGAGTGTGTTTCAGTCTGGCTGAGTTGGAAAAAAGTGTACACTTGTCCAAAAGGAAACTTTTTGACCTCAAACTACTGTACATTATATAACTGTTCCCTCATGCATGTGTCTGTGCACCTGAGCTGCCGGTCTCATATAAGTGAATGTTATATTCATTTTTTTTCCTTCTTTTTTTTTGTTGCTAAAAGTGATTTTAAGGTGAGAAGTGGAAAATATTCAACTTTTCCAGCTACTTTGCCCTTCCTGGATGAGGTGTACCACCTTTTATGTAGATCAGTGTCACACCAGGGTCAAGCAATTCCTTCCATTTGTTTTAAAATGCCCCAAGTAGTTACTGTATAGTTAGACTTTGCTACAAGAAGACCACAATGAATGCCAAGTGGTATATTTCTCCTTTCAGTTCAAATCATATTAGTTGAACTGTCTAGATGTAGCAAACTCCACTCCTTTAGAAATTTGTTATTTAAACCAGAGATTTATATTAAATATCTATTTGGTAATGTTAGCTTTTCCTGCACAAAGCTTTGTTCATGAGCCAAAGTGAGAACTGCTACAATAGCTTTAACCTGGGTATTGGACATGGTAGTTGCCTTCAGCTTATAATGAACACTGAGTCCATATCATTTCCCAATACATTGCTTAGGCCGTCTCTGATAATGACAGATTCAATGGCCCATGATGTCATGTTCAATTAAAGGCTGAGCTTAATGACGAGGACCAGAGCACTGCAGCAAGTAGACCTCACTGCTTGAAGAGAGAAAACACTGAGAGGGAAGTGCAGGGGGAGGACAGTCTGTTACTTTAGCTCAGGGTTGTGTGAGTGGGTGCGTTATGTGTCATTACGTGTGTGTGGGTGGTGGGGTGTGCGCGCATGTGTACACGCCCACGTGCATACATCAGTGTGTGGAGACAATCTGACAGCCTGCTACTTTTGCTCAAGCAAGTATGTATTTGCACGTGTTTAACTGTGAATTTGTGTTGTCTGCATTTACTTTCTGTCTGTACTGAGGTTAGCATAAGTCAGGATAAGTGTTCGAGCTAACCATGTATCAGTAATGGTTCAGCTTGTAGTGACAAATACACAAAGAATTATCAGCCAACTCCTCTTATAAGTAGCATTTTTGTGTCTTTCAGTTCATTGTTTTGGTATTTCGGCCCTCAACTAAACTGTTCAGTCTCACTGCTTCAGTGTCTTTTCCAGATGCACCAAGCAACCCACTGTAGCTACACTACCTGACCAGCACCAAAGCAGACAGCTCGTTAGCCACTAGCTGGTGAAGGAAGTAGAGCATTTAGCAGCTAAATAAAGGAACGAATAAGGGAAACTCAACATGATTTTAAGCAGGGTTAGTGCATTAACAATACAGAGGCTTACACAGCATTTCTATTTTTTGTTTTACTACCATTATTGTGGAAAGCACAATAATCAGTTTCATCATACTTTTTTATTTGCTCAACCGATTTAATGTTTTTCAACGGCCTGTTTGAGGCTGTGTTTTATAGAACGTTCTCTTTGTGCCCTGAGATAACTTTGTTATGATATGGCGCTATATAAATAAAACTGAATTGAATTGAATTGTGGCTGCCATTTACGTCAAAATGATGGAAAGTAAAAAAAAAAAAAACAGCTGGGGTTAGGATAACTTTGTTTCTGTGCTTCACCGCTAAACATTGTATTAATGTCATTTTTATTCACATTTTATCAGCCTTGACAACATGTAGTGCTCATTCCAGATGCGGAGCTGCGAAAAGCATAGTTAACTGTTAATAAGTGCATAATAAAGGATTTATTAACCTTGATAGGGCATTGTTCTCGCTTTAGATCCAGTAGCTGCAAAAAAGTTAAGTGTTAATAAATGAATAATAAAGTTTCTTTTAACCTTAATAAAGCAACAAAAAGGCTTGGTAAAGGCTAATGACAGAATAGGTTACTAGGTTAAGTTAGTAAGACTCAATAAATGAGTTTGTAATGCTATTATAAACAGTTATAAGAAACTCATAAGGCTTTTATTAACATTCTTAGGCAGTCTATAAATTGTTAACAAGTTTCTTATAAGTGCTTATAAATGTCTTATAATCTAACAATACTTGTTTATGATGCTATTATTAACACTTATATAGTCTTATTAACATAATAATGTTAATAAGCATCTTATTAGGACTTATAAGGGCCTTATTACCTATTAACTAACACTTAATACAAGGACCTTAATATAAAGCGTTACCATAGGAGGTAGAGCTAGAGCTTGCAGTTTGATCCTCAGTTCCTCCTGTCTACATGTCAGACACTGTCCTTGGGCAAGAGACTGAACCCCAAATTGCCCCAAATGGGCGTGGTAGCTTGCTTGGTAGCTCACTGCCCTTGGTGTGTGTATGAATGGGTCAATAAGAGGCTAATTGTAAAGTGCTTTGGATAAAAGCGCTATATACATGCAGTCAATTTGCCATTTACCATGGGAAGACACAAAAATGTTCATTATGGGAAGTGTAGGATCCAGTGTTTTGTGGGCTTGACCCATTTTGGGGCCAAAAGTCAGAAAATCTCAGCCTCTGCTGCTTCAATATTGACCATTCTATCTCTTGTGAGTCCCCCAACTTTATGGATGTGTTATACTATATTGCTTTAAATAACCAAATTTAAGGGAAGCTTATCAAAAATGTTTGTTCATGTTATGTGAAATGTTTTTTTTTAATTACTTTTTTAATATTGATATCAGCCTCAAAAATCCAGTTTCACTCAGAATCTAATACACAGTATTTAAAATGAATTATTTAAATTATAAAGCTTAACTTAGCAGTAAACCGAGTCACACAGAAGATGTCAACAGAGCCCTTTTAGCTATGTAGGGCAAGCAAAGGGGAGCAGGGACCATCCAGCCTTTATCTGAGGTAAAAGCAGAGTTACACAGAAAGGCCACAGTTAACAAGCCAGCCCTCCACTCCACTCCTCACTGTCCCCTGAGGAAAGGGGGCACAGTGAGGAGAGATAGAGCTGAAGCCTGGGCGTCCATCGAGGGAATGTCATTTTGCTCTCCTGGGCAATTTGCATGCTCTAATATTAATTGCTATTGGAAATGCTTGATTTGATTAAGGGGGAAGTCCCAGTGGGTCTCTGCTGCTGAAGAGAAGGGAGTGGCGCCTTTGCTCCTAACCTTGTTATGTTGAAAGGCAACTGGCACTGAGTCAATAATGCACACAACACACACACACACACACACGTTCAGTCTCTTGAGTGTGTTTACATGTGTTTTTTCACAGATCAGTGACACAATAGTTGCTGCATATAAAAGATTTCTAAAAAAAAAAAGCCTTTGCACACTTACTTGGAAAAAAACACACATACAATCACTCAGATGCATAAACACTCAAGCGTACACGTTTAATAAATTATTTGCAACCACTGAACCCCATTAGAATTTTCCTTGGATTAAAATAATAAAGATATGCACACACAACACATTTAGCATTCAGACAAGGCTAAAGAATTGATCACAGCATTTGATATGGAAATGCAGCATAGGCACACTGTATCAGCCGTGCATTTGCATTCTGCTGATCACTCCTTAATTCGTAGCAGAGGTTTTATGTACATGTTTTCCTTTTGGTATGCACCAGGCAGCTCAAAAGGATCTTTTGTTTTGACTGCAAAGGGCGTATTTGTCCCCTGGCCTCAGCATAAATAGGAGCTGACAATAAAATATAGCCTACAGGAGAATTTACCATTGACTGAGAATGAGAAGAAGCAGTGCTATTTTATCACCACGGGCTGATTTGCATAACAGTGCATCTATGCAGGAATATATGCGTGTACAGTATGTGCTTGAGTGTGACACAGGGTTGTTATGACCCAGATGAGGCGATGCATGTGTAATTGTAACATACAATTAAACAAACTTGACTGGACTCCAAAATTCTATATGGACAAAGAAAGATACATTTACGATCTCACATGCAAGCATACATTATGCAAACTTTCTGTCTGTCTCTCTTAGGTTGTGACCTCCGCCCAAGAACATTAGCATACAGTACCAATAATTTCAGCAGGCTTATCTTAATGGTCTTCTTCAAATGAGACTCACAGGCAGTGAGTTAAATCTCGAGCTGGACTTACTTGGCAGATCGTTGGACTGCACAGAACACCAGCTGATGAACTTATAATTCCTCTGAGGCTTCCACCAGCCTCAGTCTCAGGTCTTTCAATTGAAACACTTTAGTCAGCCCGTGTTTGTTTTCCATGTGGATGTGATGTGTGATGCAAACAAAGCAAACACTTACTGAGACAGACAGTGTTTCATTAAAAATCCCCATCAGAGGAGCAGACAGTCTTATCTAGGTTTGTGAATGAGCTCTGGAAGATGAGGATATCATCTGTGATTCATGCTTGTGAGGGGCACTATCACACAGTTCACTGTGGATGTTTAATAGCAGCTGCAAAATTAGATTATTTTGACATTGATCCAGTACTGTAACTGTTTGTAATATGTGATTCATACAGTATATGCCATTTCATTGCTGACATGCAGTTGCATTATTATCCAACAACCAAAGGTGAACAATCCCATGGTGAGTACAAATGAAATACCTTCTCTCCATGGGCAAATTGTATTTGAAATACTGACACTACTGTTACAGTTTTACTTTCAAATGTTAAACAGTCACATCATTTCTAATATTCCTGCTGTTAGAAATATTTACCCCAGAGATACTGTTGCCTTGTATAGCTCAGCATGCTAACAATGCAAGTAATGGTTGTTAAATTCAATCTGTCAATCCATACTAAGATGCACCAAGTGGCTATTGTATGTCAGTTTTCTGTCCTGTCATGTCATATCACATTGAATAGCTTTAAACATGACTTACGGTATAGTATTTGGGTAATAATCTTCCAAATAAGTTTTAGCTAACCTAGGGCTTAATCAGCTTTGTTTGTCCGATCAGCACACTGCTCGTGTTTCTTAGAAAAAATATAACATACAAAAATTAGAACCAGGTTCTCTGTTAATATTTTTAAGTGGGCCTATGTAACAGCAAAGTGTAACATTAACAAGTAAAGAAGCGTCAAAAAGTAAGCCAAATGAAATTTGCTTACTTTTGCTACCGTTTGCTAACATTAGCATATCAGCCAAGTACCAGACCAAGTAAGGCTGTAGCAGCAGAACTGCTGAGTGTGTTTTATTGCTTATAAATTCAACTTTTCATTTTTACAAACAGAATGAGTCAATTCTTTTTTCATAAGTTACATAGTCTCACTTTAGCAGCAGACTAGCCACATTATCATAGTCTATCTTGTATATCTTGTTCTTTACTTATCTTGTCTTTTTCAGTCTTAAAAATATTAATTTTTATCTTTTAAAGTTGTATTAGTCTATGTTTACAGAGTCACTGTTTCAGCCTGTCTCCATCTATTATTCAATGTTGAACATTGCCACCTTTTATAACCCAATATGTTATCACTGGGTGATATCAGGCAATCCATACCAAAATGCACTCAAGCTATTGCACTAATGTAATGTTTGTGAGTGTCCTGCCATGTCACATCACTTTAAAAAAACTGTGTGAGGCTTTAAATAAGACTTACAGTTTCTCCCAGGAGTCTCACTGAGCCCGACACATCAGTCGTACAGTTTCACCTGCATCAGCCAAAGCTTGAGACATCGCATGCAGAGATTTGACAAGCAGTATGCTTTTCCTTCAACAGGGGGAGATGTGGCTCTGTCATGTTCGGCTCAGTCTCGTGTCAGTGAAGGGTGCACCTTGCTGAGGTGCCTCGGCTCCCAGACAGTGACGAGTGCTGCTGTCCTGCCACACAACTCGCAGGCCGCTGATCTGGTTTGAACTCGCTGTTTTTATGTTATTTAATAGGATTTTCATTGCAATGTGTCACTCCCTGCAGTCTGTCACTTCCACTGACTGAGTGCATACGTATGCTGGGAGCTGGCGGGGAGTTCATCATGGTTGTCTAAAAAGGGAAAACCTGATTCCAGCATCAACCGGGAGGTCCTGCAGAACATGCACAAGATTTAAAGACACCTAATGACTGGGTCACAGATTAAAGGAGAACAGTAAGGTTAATGGTTTGCTATTACTGTTAGCAACAAATTAGCTAAAGTCTTAGCATATCAGTTGAATATGTTTGCAATGCCCACACAGAGCACATATTTCAATGAGCCCGTGATGGAAAAATAATTGAAACTTTTTTAAATGGACCATGACCCGACAACAGTCAAATCTGCATCAACATCTCAGAGGGATACTTATATCTAAGAGCCACAGTGACCAGAGGAAATGGCAGTGGTGGTCATCAGTTTTAGCTCCTACCATTTCTCATAAAATCCAGCTAAGTGACTTACGTCGTATAATATTTTATCTCTATCTTGTCAATATGTAACTTCCTCTTTGCATACTCACCAATGTGACAAATGACAAATGCATTGCCTTGGCTCCATTCAGATGAATGAGAGGGCTGTGTCTACACTGTAAAAACGAAAAGGTTGAGAAAACACAAATTATCAAGGCAACATGATGCAAGAGATTTTTGAGTTTTCTCAACTTTTGACTATTGTTGTTGACTTTACTAAGGTTTACAAGTTTAGACAAGAGTTCTGCCAACTTAGATCTTCTTGTTCATCTAATTATGATATTCCTGTGAGGCTGACAATGAAATTCTTGCTTCAGTGCCATGTATTTCTACCTTCAACAAACACAGATATTCTTGTTGAATAAACATAAAATTTTTGCTTCAGTGAGATAAAACTTTGCCTTTTTAAAGGTTGCTGTAAATATATTCAAGGAATGCTCAGTAAATAAATTAATAAATACAATAAAAAGCACAGAGCTGAAATTTAGCTGAAACCTTGTTTATTCCTCTTATGAAACATCATATGGTTGTGAACATGAGGGTTCACAGGTAAACTACAAGATATATAAATTAAACAGATATGTGTGGTCATATTACAATATTGTTGAAAGTAAACCAAATACTCAAAGTGTTTTAAAGGTTCAAAGGTATACCTCATCTGCCTTGGATAATCAATGTTCATGGCATATAGAAGGCCAAAGAGGTATGCAAAGGCAGTACAGAGGTCTGGTAGATTCATGCAGGACGATGCTCCCTTCAGCCACGTCTCACACATTTGGTGATATGGCGGCAACATCATCTTCAAGGACGGTGAGGGTGGAAACAGACACACCTCTGAGCACTCTTTCTTCAGGGTCAGTATCCTGAGGAAAAGTAATAGATGCATGATTGAGTGCTAAGAAAAAATAAAATTCAAAATACATTTCTACTGATTCTAATTTTAACTTTAGTACCATACTACTGACTCTTGCCATTCAGCTTGTGGAAATAAAAAAATAAAAAAAGACTCAATAGCAGTGTCTTTTTCCAAAAGCAATAGCAGTTGCTATCACCCACCAAGCTTGTTATGACGAGTTTTGTTAAGAAGTATTTGCAAAAGAACACCAGCCAACAATGGCCAGTTGATTTTGGTTGGCTGTTGCCCTTCAGCAGAAAAAAGGGAGCAGAAGTCATAGAAAACTCCAATCCTCACACAAAAATTATCTGGACTGATAAACTGCACTGGGGAGAGGTGTATTTATTTATTTAGTTTTTCATTTTGGGTGCACTCATTCTTAAAACATGTCTGGGCTCAAAATGAAATCTTCCACAAAATGTACTATGCATAAAATGATTTGCACCAGCTATGAACGCATACTCTAAATGTTAAAGCTACGTGAAGCAATATTACTTGCATTCTGTAAGTATTATCTCCTACAGTACTATTACTTACCAAGGACTTCAGGGAAAGTTGTGTCTTCCCAGAGAAAAATGGGCAGGCCTCTCAGTGCTGCTGTTTTTCGGTGAGACGCAATGTCCGATGTCTGAGTATCAAGTGGAAAACACACAAGCATATCAATTAGTATAGTGTCGTAGTGAATTTATACAAAATAAAAAATCAGAAATCCTTTATAATAATGAGGAGGATAATGCACAGATAAGACCCCAGTAACATGCCTATGTAAAAAAAACAGTAAAAAACACAAAACACTCCAATCCTGCAGACAATTTTACTTACTACTACTACAAATTAAAAATACTGTTATAATTATCAAATGCCACCAACTAAGAACACCAAGCAATGACTGGTAACTTCCATTTTTATGACGCATGTCCATCAAAACGTTTTATTTTTGCTGCATCTTTTTCTTTGTCTCTGTAATGAGAAAAGTATATTCATGCTCTCCTAAAATGCCAGGTGAAGGAGCACTTAATATTTTTAACTAGGGAAAATGCTCCTTAGGCTGCTGTACAAAGTTTGGAGGTTAAAGTGAAGACAAGTCATTTTCCCTCAGCTTTTGCATGCTTTTAGCTTCAGGTGCTTTACTCACCTGTTCAAGCTTATCTAGGAGGTCTTCCAACTTCTGACCAAATACTCCCTTTTGTCAAGGGATGCACTGAAAGTCCCCAGGAGGTCTTTGCTGGTGATCCCATTCTTCAGATATCTGAACAATACAATTAACAAAATAATGTAATTTGATTGTAACCACAATGTCAGGGTTTTTCTGTACAGAAAAAAATCCTGGGTAGCTGTCTTGTTCAAAGGCTGCGCCATCTTAAATGCCTGACCATGTTACCAACAGCAAAACCTATATATTTGCATACAATTTCTGTATGCTTAAATGCTTATAGTAGCTTATTTATTAACACTCTCCCACTATCAGGCATGTAACTGGTAAAATTCATACAAAGCTTACATCTAGTGTATATGCATAATTATATGACAAGTAACATAAATGCAAATGTGAATTCAAACATTTGTCTTTGTTTAATAAAAGTACAATGAAACTATGAAAAATATAATGCTATTACCAGTGCACCTGGCCCAGAACTGACTCAAAACTGAATATGTGCATATAAATGCATCAATATAGCATACTTTGAAGAGAAAAATTAACCAATTCTGCATCTAACCTGATGATGAGATCAGCGTCCAGACCATAACGTTAGTTGGGAAGCACAGGGGATACTTTGTGTTCTGCTCCAGGGCCGAAGTTGTCATTACTTTGGGACTAACCCCCTTTACTTTAATCAACAGGTAACAAGCAAAACATGGGAACTTGGCTTGTGGGAACGAGGAGTTGTAGCATTTAGTCTATTCACTGACAAATAGCCCAAACTGCCATTACAATGCATTCTAAATGCCCTCACTGATTTAACATAAATTCGTGTTTGTGGCATAATTATTTTTGGAAATAACTGTGCATAGAATGTCATCTGTAGCCTGCCTAACAACGCTATCTTTGGTAGTTGAACAAATTGAATCCATCTTTCGGTTGAAATAGTACAGTGCACTTTACTGTTAACATTCCTTGTCTAATAAAAAAACACACTTACCTTCTTAGGCAAACTTAAGTGGTCACAAATATTCCAAGAATCCACAACTTGCATCCAACTTTGGCCACACAGTCGTTTCTGTCCACAAAATGTTTGACCACCTCCCTGCTCAGACACGGGAAACCCCATTGACAACTGCAACATGCATGTCTACGGGGTTTCCATCACAGAAAATCAAAGACAATCAGTCTGTCGTAATTGCAACTCAAAAATCCTTGTTATACTGATTTCAATATACTTATAAGGGCAACGATAGGGAGAAGTTTGCTGGGCAGACAAGTTTTTGTTAATTGCAAATAGCAAAGCTTTAAGTCAGATTGATTTGAAAACTTTAATGAGATCAACAATTACTAATAATCATTTTTACAGTGTAAAGCTAAAGTCAGTCTGAACATGGCCTAAAACCAATATTTTCAGACGGCATTTACTGCAGCATAATCTACCTCTCTGCTGTTCATCAGTATGTTTCAAACACTTATTTCAATATTTTCACCATGTACAAACATCCGCATACACTATGGTCTCTTTCCACATGTAAAATCAAATTAAAAATATTAGTTGTTCATTTACACATATAACGAATTTTTACCTTGCTTTTCTGTTTCAAAAATAAAATGAAGGTCCTGGGCCCAGAGTTCCTGTCATTTGAGTTCCTGTCATTTGCGTTGCTAGGCAACATCTAGGGAAATGGGTAGGGATTCACAAGGCTGGGCTCAGAGTTTTAAAATCCTGTTTTAAAAGTTTGGAAACCGAGAGGGAAATTTACTGATCACTGTCAATCTCAAGAATAGAGAATAGCACTGTATTCTGCTACACAAGATTATTAAACTGTCTTTCCTCTCCCTCCCTCTCTCTCTCTCTCTCTCTCTGTCTCACACACACATCTTTTTTAGCATTTTGGTTGCATTTCCTCTCCACTCCTTTTTCCTTTTAGTGGCCATGGAATAACATACTATCCTTACATCACCACAGTGGTGTCTTGGTATATTGATGACTGCAGTGTCATATTGGTCTTTAAAATAATCATTTTGATCTTTTTCAGCTTTCAAAATTGTGTCAGTGTTTTGGCCTGTCTTCATCTTTCTACAGTTCCCCTGGGGAGGGTGTGTTCTCACTTCCACTTTCAGTGTTTTTTGTTCTGTGATTGATTTATTTGAATTTTCTTATACGAAACGTAACACTGGGCAGTGAGATATGATACATCATAACAATATATGCATCATATCAAAATATAAGAGTATCAGCATGTCCTAGCAGTCTAACCCCCCCCCCCACACACACACACACACACACACACATGGCGTGGTGTTAATACTGCCACTTGAAGAGACCACATACAAGATATGACAACAATACCAGTGCTAATGTACAGTATACTATAGAGAACTCACACATACATGGTGGCAAAAAAGGAGAAAGATGAAAAAAATAGTAGAATCAATATTCAGTCATATATCAATAAGGTAAATGAAGGACAATCTAACCTTGAAATACACTAAAGTATAAAAATATATAAAAATATTCAACATTGAGATGAAGATATAATGATAGTATACTGAGTAACATAAGTCGCCTAGTCATGTGTTACAAAGGCAAAAAAAAAAAATCAGTTTAATGCCAGTGATATTGGGTGTGGCTGGAATGGACACCATAGTGAAAATTTCAAATGCCATATAGTATCAGAATTATTGTATTAATGCCATAAATGATATAGAAGGCCTAATAACATGTGTGCCACAACTATAGCAGCAGCTGTGTTCTATATTTTGGGATGGAGCCAGCTTTCAGCCTGTACACCAAAAAGTCAGAAGCCCTACTGTCTGGCTCTGCATTTACACAAGCAGCTTAATGAACATGACGACCACATTAGAGATGTGGAACACTGACATAGATGCATTACTCAACACAGGGAGCACAATTTTGTGCCTGTGTACAGTTTACCCTGCTCTGTGATAAAGTGCTTCACACCACCACAGAAGCTCTCTTATAAAGTTTAGGATGAAACGGTTATATGGGAAAAGTACAGAGAGGAAAAGAACAATATCACTTCAGTGATATTCATAGCGTTCATCTGCTCTGAACAGGAAACAGACAGATGAAGCGACCGGTGGGTCAGAACAGAAACATCCCCTGCATGACCCGCCTTTCAGTCTCATTCATACTGTCTCTTTCCCTCTCTGGCTGATGCTAAATTTACCCGTACAAGTTGACAGACTGCAGATTATGAGCTATTTCTCACTGATGTGGAACAGAAAGCAGGTGATGTAGCTCGTGGGTTAGATGCTAATTGTTTGGTATCCCAAAATAGAGCTGGATGATGAAGCGGAGAGACAGATCAATGACTTGTGTGGGAGTCTTCGTTTTTACCTGGTGTTTTGACGCTGCCCTACAGGTTTAGGTAATAATGAGGACAAAATTTAGATGAATCAAGAGTCAGAAAGGTGGACATTCTGAAAAGTCCCAAGAATATCATTGCAATCAGAAGTACAAACTGTTCATGATAACTAACTTGAAAGATATGATTAATGTAATTTGTACATGTTTGATGCTCTTTGATTGTTTTTAGTACAAAGAATGGCTCATTATGACACTGTCTATGCTTGTATCAGTGTGTCTTTGTTCAGTATGTGTTGCAAGCTTGACTGTGTATTTCACACAAACATACATTCACTTTCATATTTCTTCCCCTGCAAGGGTGTTGCAGTTTTTTGCACTAGATGGCACTGTGCACGTGGCTGTGAGAACCCTCCTGAGTACTGTGGCTGGATCAAAGCGCACAAACATAATTTATGATCACTTATTGACACTGCGTTTTGTATTTAGACTTCACCCCCATCAGACCGGCTCTGTTGCCGTGGGAACAGGTCTAAAACGGGCTGCACAAATCCACACGGTGTAATTTACTCCCTATCCATTGTCTCTAAGGCGAGTCACTGTAATGCATACAGCAGCTAAGTTGAGTCAGCAAAGGTCACCGAAGATGACACTACACTCTGAGAGTGAATTAGCAAGGGGTCCCTGCCAGGGCCAGGTGCTGAGCCGTTAGCCCTTGTTGGCTTACAGCCAGGCAATAAAAGTCAAGTCTTGGATACTGATGTCGTGTAAAAGCCAAGTCTTACTCGAACACTGTGCCGGTCAGGTAATCCAGCAGTTGAATAAAATGTCAGCCTGGCTGGACTTGCTCAGCACACCTGTTTGGCAAGACTGTAAGGCTGCTTTGTCCTACGCAGTAGAGCTGGGCCAGCAGCTCACATGTCCATTCAGACTGAGTTATTGCCTTTTTGGCTTTTACATAAAAAACAAAAGCATATTTTCTTATTTACCTCTTCTGGTATCTAGTCGGAGCAAAAGAAAAAAAAATCCAGTACACTTAATCAGCATCTGTCTTGCATGTGGCTTTTATCTTAGATATCCTGGTATGACTACTCTTCATTCCTTGTTCATTTCTGCATGAATACACACATACATTCATGAAGAGCATATGTGCAAGTAAGTGGTTATTCTGAAATAATTCAATACAGCACATATCCTTCAACTTTAACCAAACACAATTTGGTTAAAGGATACATTCTATTAATTTGTCCCTGTGTACACAATTTACTTTCAACAAAACCAATTGAAAATCTCATTAATTGACATTAAGGTTTAATATTAATATTATATTACAATGAGAATGACTGCCACTAAAGGCAATACCGTAAGATGTGGGACTTTCTTCTAACAGTGAAGGCAAATTAAATAATCTTTAAATATACTGAACATGAAGGGGAGGGTTGGAGTGGTGGCCCAGTGTTACCAGCATTTGCACCACCTGTAGCTTTGGTGTAATTTGCTCTGCAGAGAGGACCTTAAGCAACATGAGTTAGTCAATAGAGTGTCCTATGAGTGTGAGTATTCAATTTTGTGGGGGGTTTTTTTTTTCACATTTTCAGCACTGTCTCTGTTTTGTCTTGTTTAAGGTTTTAGTCATAGACTTGTGCCTCCTGTAAATCCAAACCAGTAAGTATAGGCTCAATTTCAAGCACTGTACCTGTAGCTATGCAGAAGGTTTTCGTTTTATTTGCCCAGATTATTGGACATGCAATATAGGTGGGTGGATCGATACAAAAGTATTGATACTGCGATAAGTCTTGTTTCGTATCGATACTAGCCTCATTAGGTTCAATACCAAAAAGAAAATAAATCACATTTTGAACACATGAACACTATTTTTAGTGCATGCTTTTCTGCTGCTGTTGTGTGCATGTGCACAACAACCACCTTGTTAGTTCAGTGAATTCACACAGTAAATTAGTATTGTCAAAAACATCTGTCTTGTGTTTTAAAATGCATGTGATGAAGTGATTAACAGAGAATAGTAAAGTAATGTCTGTTTGGTAAATCACTCAGTGGTAACTTGCTGCTTTTGATAATAAAAATCAGTATTGATACTGATGCCAATCGGTGACTCTGGTCCTGTTACTTGGTATAGGATCAGAACCAAATGTTGTATAAATGTGGTATTGCCCACCCCTAATATCCGCCTGAAAGTGCTTCTGTGAGTCTCCGTAGATTTCCCTTGTATTTCTGCTGCCACATATTTACAATTGAGATGAATGGAATTTTTGTGGTACCCACAGTATTGGAAAAAGTACAAAATAAACAGTTTTTATTGGAACTACTTTTTGCCAAAGAAATAGACCCTAGAAAAAAGGTGTGATCTGAGGATTATCCAGAGTAACAGCGACATGGTTTCTGTAAAGACACATTGATGTTAAATCTTTTAAAGGGGTACTCCAGCAATTTAGTATTACATTTCCATGAAGTCGGGGGGCTTGTGAGAGAGATGAAGAATGGTTGAAATCAAAGCAGCAGAGGCTGACATATACAAACTTTTAGCCCCTAATATGAGTCATGCCCCCAAAAACCCTGGGTCCTACGTTTCCCATAATGCAAGTTGAGAGCGTCTTTCATGAGTCCCTCCCTGCCTGATAAATGCCCATGTCTTTCAAACTCCACTCCTTCAGGTTATAACACAGGCTTTCTGTTGAAAATATGAAGTGTCAAGCCTGAGCCAAAATAACCCTGATGACATCACTGACCCTGATCATTCAATGGTGCACCTTCTTCACACATGCAAGGTCTGACACTGAAGTTCACATGTGATTTCCTCATGTGTAATAAACAGAAATTTCAGGAAAATGACACTTACATTATGCATAGCTTGATCTCGATTGTGCTTTCCAAACAAGGTCTGACAAGTAGCCATGGCGCCTGTGGTCACACACTATTGAATAAAGATAGAAAATGGAAACACTGTCTTCAGCTTTCAGCGAGCTTTCCCATCACACAGCAGTAGAAAAAAACCCCATATACATTTCATATGATTGAAAACAGGTGGTTCAATGATGCCATTGAATACTTGTCTTGAGAATAATAAAACAGTGGCTTCTTGTTCAATACATCTGTGATATTGCCCCAGACTTCATATGCTCAAAATAAGGGTTCATCCACATATCAGCGGCTCCATCTGTCTGTGCAGCCGCTCCACACACACACACACACACACACACACACACACACACACACACACACACACACACACCATTATCATCAGCGGAGTGGGCAGCTTAACAAAACCTATCCAAACAAGTTTGTGGAGCAGCTGAATTTGTTGACAATCCATATCAGAATTTCTTTTTTTCTTTTCAAGCCATATTAAATGAAAGTATGAAGGTGCAAGAAAACATATGTGTTTGCTCACATGAGTCAGAGATATTTAATTCAGCTGAGGCTTCTTATCTTTTATCATGAAGATATGTTCGTGAAAGTCCTAATACAACCAGGACAGCATCATCAGAAATCATATACAGGTTCTTATTATCATACAGAAAATGTAATGTCTTCCATGTCTGACTGGTTTCTCCTGTTTATTGTTCAGTTGGCAAAAATGAATAAGACCAGAGTGCAGCAGTGAAATTAAGACATCAAAAACAGAGCTTCTTCTGAAGTTCAGAGACTTATTTAAAATTCATCTACAAAAGAAGCAACCAAATGTTGATTCAGCTCCTTGTTACTAAATGCTGTCAGCGGTTTCCTGCTCGACTTTCTGAAGACTGAATATGCATGTGAACTTGTGCAGCATGTTTTGTTGCTTTTTTTTATCAGGATGCATAAAATGTAGAGAAAGCCCAAACAATCATAAACACAAAAGATTAATTACTTGACATGCAGGTCAAGTCACAGTTATACTTCCCCTGTAAACGCCCTGGCCACGAGTCATTACTATGTCTCAATATCTCCCAGAGGACCGTGCCTCGCTATCTGTTTGCATCGTAACCTTTTTCACACACTGTATGCACATACAGATGTACATACAGATGTATTTACACTTGTCAGCTGTGTGCTGCAAAATGAAGAAAAACAGCTTTGTGCATGGACATGTTTGCACACATACAAGACAAGGATTCACACACATAAACCCAACACTCCTCCCTCTCTCCTCTCTAATCAGAGCCTTGTCAGTACGCCAGTGGCAGGACATTTTGCTTTTATTCTGAAGAGGAGTGGGTAATAGTGCCTAACATCTTCTGCATCTATTTTGCAGTTTTGAGGCGAAGAAGCCTGGCTGCTTTCACAGTGAGCATAATAAAAGGACATGCTGCCACAGTGACTGGGACTAACAGGCTATTGCACATTTCCATACTGTGCAACTGAGAGTAATTATCTTTCTCTCTGGGAAATCAATTCCATATCATGTAGGGTTTCCAGAGACCAACTTGCTCCCTGAGTCGAAGCTGAGCATACAGTACTACAAATCTGACTGTCCTACTTACTCCTGCAGCCACCCCTAACCCCCTGAACCTCTGTGGTAATGACAGATGTGCTGTAACAAGACTAATGGCATGTCTACACAGGAAGCGCTTCAGCCGCGTTTTTTTAGTCATCTGTCTCAGGCACGTCTGACGGAACAGATATGCTCCTATTTTAATAAATTCAGCTGTCTACACAGGCTGCTTAACGGCTCACGTTTTACTCACACTATTCATGCTTAAACACAACCCGAAGCATATTGTTAAGCTTCAAGTCTATTTTCTTCTGATTTACACATGTAACTACAATGATTGTCGCATCATGTGTAGACACGGACAAAGGATCGAAGCTGCTGCTCTGCTGACTTGCTGTTCACGCTACGCCTCCAGTGTAGGCACTGTGTAAGCTATGCTAGCAGCTATGTGGGGCTGTACTTAGCGTTATAATTTAGCTCAAAGCACCACTATGCCTGTCATGCTAAAATGCTCACAATGATAATGCTAACATACTGATGTTAAGCAGGTATAATGTTAACAATGCTCATCATCTGAGTTCACAAGGTTAGCTTGCTAACATTGGCTAATTAGCTGTAAACACAAAGTTAAGCAATGGCTGATGGGGATGTCTTTAGATTTGCAGGTATTACTTGGTCATAAGCCAAGTATTGGATGAATTGAAACTTTGACCTGGCGGTGGCGCTAACTGGAATGTCAGAGGATCACCAAAGTGATTACAATTCATTCTGAGGGGAACATGAATGTCTGAACCAAATTTTAAGGTAATCCATCTAACCGGTGTTGAGATATTTCTATCAAAACCACATGCCAACCTCACGGTGGCGCTAGAGGACAAGTCAATGGATCATCAAAGTCAGTGGGATTCATCATCTGGGAACCAAATTTTGTGCCGTTCCATCCAGTAGGTGTTAAAATATTTCACAGGATAGGGGAAATATTTGACCTGCTGGTGGCGCTAAAGACAAAAGTCAGGGGAATCATCGAAGTCATTAAAATGCATCTGGGCATCATGGATATCTGTACCAGATTTCATGACAATCCAATAATTGGCCTGGTGGCGCTGAAGGAAAAGTAAGGGGATCACAAAAGTCAGTGGAATTTGTGCTCTGGGGACCATGAATGTCTCTATTAAATTTCATGGCCGTCCATCTAATATTTGTTTGTTGATTTTTCAGTCTACTGGCTAAGTGGTGGACCGACTAACAGACAGACTGACATTGCCTTAGACTTGGCCAGCTAGCATGGCTAAAAGCAGGTTTGAGAAGCAGTAAGGACGTGTTATTTATAATAAAGATGGCAGCATTTTAAGATAATCTGACTTGAGATGGCTTCTAATCTGCATCACATATTGATGTATACAGTATGATCATAATTGAAGATGCTGAAGAGTGACAGATATATGGTGTTGAGTATTGGATGCTATTTATGCAGCATAATGTATGCAAGCTCATGTTTGCTACATTTCCTGTGACAATGTAAAATAGAAGATATATGTCAGTAAATTATGTATATCCAGTTAACCTTGTTAGGCAGTCTGATGAGGAGCTCCAGATTGAAGCTGCAACCATGTTGATATGTGAATGCTGGAGGCCATGTTTGCCATTTCCTGCTATATATTAAAAAGCAGCCACAGGTGACAAGAGATGGGAATGGAGATGTGTAAATTAGTTCAGAAGGTAACAGGTCAGGAGTCTGACTCTAATTGGAGATGCTGAGTTTTCCTCGCCTCTTCCTCAAGGCCTCCTCCATTAGCACGATATGTGAGTGTTTTGTATTATTTAAACAACTATAACCACATCCATCAGATGTGGGTCAAATAACATTTGCTTTGGGTATGTTCAGACCAATCAGTTTGAACAGCAGATTTAGAGTTCAAAGTTTTTACTCCTTTAGTTTGATTTAAACGGCCAGGTGAGAACAACATCATTAGATATGTGCACAGATGTCATTACTAAATAGAGGGCTCTGCCTGTGCTCATACAACAAGGGTTACAATGCATAACCTTTGTTTGAAACGTTTGCCCATGAGACAGAACATAAGGCATCAAGAAAACGTGTTTTTTTCTCCGCACAAGCACAAACAAAGGTTATGCCTTTATCTTAGAACAGGTATCTTTTTGGATGTTCGTCATGTCATGCAAGCTCTCGTCTTGCAAAAAGAAACTGCTTTTATCACCTCAAGAAAGCCCTGTCACGTTTACTGCCACTTTTGGTACAATTCCCACTGAGAGGGGTGAAGTCAAACTCAAACAAAAATATCTGCCCTGATGAATGAATCAATAGCTGGTTACATGGCTTTGATATGAAATTTTGGAGAAGGATGAAGATGCTAACATCCTACCAGCTCTCACCACAGTCCAAAGCACATGATGTACCAGTACAATTTTGTACATACAGGGTATGTGCACATGCTACAAATGGTGGCATAGAACATTTCTTGTAAAATCCAGAAACTGCATGCTGTGGACAGTATGTTGTATATTCATGTGTGGGTGCTTTTAAATGGGCTCCCTGCTGAATCAAATAAAACATTTTGGCGGTGTAGGTTCTGTAGCAGGTCTGTATAATAAGGCTTTGTATAATAGTTTGCATGATAATAGTTTTAACTCCATGACTAGTGATCCTGACTGAACTAATCAACAGTGACTTTTGCTCCCTCATTCACAGGGAATTCTAATTATCGCTGTAGCACACCAAATTACCTGAAACTACACTCTACAGTGCTTTGAATTAGTAATTACTGCCAATTAATATGTAACATAAATCAGGAGGTATTCAGTATCTTGTATTGTAACCATACATCACTGAGCAGGCTTTTTTTGGTTTGGCCAAACACCTCATTTGTGTTATTCCACCAGCAGGCAGTACATGTTGAAGCAACACTAATGATGATTACATACCAGTTTTCATTTGTGACAAGGACCATAAAACCATAATGAGAACAGGTTGTACAAGTTGCAAAAGGGCACCACACAAACTGAATGTTACCAAAGAAACTATTGTAGTAGATTCTGTGTATTCTAGTCTAGTTATGATATACTTTTTACTTTTTACTAATGCATATGCATGGACTGTACTTGAGATGAGATGGGGCTCATCATCCCTGGCTGACACCAAAATATCTTTCTTGAAAATTTCCGATTTAGTACAATGTAAAGATAACTTAACATGGCAATGCATCAAGGTTACTAAATTGTTACTGTTTTGGTCATGGCAGAAAAAGCAACAGTGACAGGGTCTATTGGTTTCTCTTCAAAGCTTTCCACAATTATTGTCATTTGTTCAGAGTCTGATATACTGCCCCCACTGTTCATGTGCTTAAATGCATCTTGTGGACACTTAGCATCGATTCAGCCCAGTATCCTAGGAATTACATCCATATCGGACAATTGATTCTGCACCTCATGATTTATATTGAATGACGATGTTCAGTGCCAATGCAGGAAGTAATGTTTCCTTTATGAGGTGAGGTAGAAAGTAAGGGTGTGGAGGTCTGGTTGGTTGATGGGCGTGCTTTCATAAACATAACCACGATCTTTTGCTAACCTTCTTTAACCAAGTGTTTTAGTTGCCTAACTTCAACCATATCCTCACCTTAACTAGGTGTAGTACTTGCCCAATTTACTTGCCATAACTACAATCTTTCCCTAACCTTAACTATAATGTACCATTGTTGCTGTCCGTGGATATTGTCGAAAGCTAGAAGTTTTGTCATTGAACATGATCCGAGGTTTTGCAGAATCACATTTACATTACATTATATTACATTTGCCAAACCAACAGTCTGATGAAGCACAAATCTGACTTTTGCGTCACTTGTCCAAGTACATTTTTTCAGTATGGCCCCTAACAGTCCCTTGTCAGAATTTGACATGGACATAATGAACTGTGGATTCATCCTTCCTAACGTCAGCATTACTGGTCAGCAGAAGTAAGGCACAAGTCTGGTTTTCTTAGTGCACCATGACAAAGAAAGCACCTGCTCTGGATGACTACAACAGCAGAGACTGCAGATTATTCCAATGGCCAACACAATTCACACATACACATTTAGATCATCTTCAGAATTGGAAACAACAGGTCATTCAAAGCAGGAATATGCTGCAGAAAATCCTCCATGTAACAGCTCTTTTAAATGAGCAGAAACCAAGTCCCCTAAAGAACATTTTTAACTCCTTCTTGCATCAACGCATTAAATAATTCAGCATTCTAAAGGCAATACTGGGCTCTTAACCACTTTTAGTTAAGTGAATACAATCTCAAAAACTGGATTCTGAACATATATGGTTTCCTCTTGACTTCTTGGCACTAAATAGGCCTCTGTGACTTGCAGATATCAGGATGACACACCTCCAGCATCTCTGGGGCCAACTCAATCTAACTTAGATTGGCAGAAATAACAGGTAATCATTAGAGGTGTCATCCAAACGCTGTGATTAAAAGACCCAACTTCATTTTCCTGATGGTCAGTTGTCATTGAACCATGGCAGCAGCCCAGCACTCTTAGACTAATACAGTTCTTCAGTCCACTACATTAGCACACCTCCAATAGATGGATTTAAGGCATAAACATGATCAAAACCCTCTTTTCATTTTAATAGTTCTAATAATATCAGGTCAGTATATGAAAATAAAATGCATCAATAATAATATGACAAATACATTGCAAGTGTATTTGTTATAAATGTGCACCTTTCAAACACAGAGGTAATTCAAAGTGTGTTACATCAGACAAATAAAAGCATTCAAGACACAATTAAATGAAAAATAAAATCAATAAAAGTGCAATTAAATAAAATAAACAAATTGAATAGATAGAAGGACAACAGGGCAGTTATGAATTACCATGAAATATAATAAAGTAAATAAAAGCTCAAAGGATGGACTGGATGTTCCATTCTCCCCTGTTTGTTAAGTGAATTAATGATTAAGGTTAGACAAGTAAAACAATTATGGATATGGGTATAAAGAATTAACGGGAAATTCTTTTTTGGAACTAATGAATTTGCATTTGACAGTTTGGAAAGCTTAATTTGCATTTGACAGTGTTTATTATCTAAACTGTCAAAATAAAGAGTATGGTCTAGACCTGCAGTTCATTTGTTCACACCACTGTGTGGGAATCATGTATGAATAACCAGGTTACTTATGTTCCATTCAAACAGCATGTGATCCACACCAGGATAAAACTCCAGTCACGTAGTAGTAAGTAAGTCAGCAGGCATCAAGCTGACAGCAAGGCATGTGTGGTTCACTGAACGCCTGAGTTTCCTGAAAGGTCATGTGAGGCCTTCAGTTTCAAATTTACATGAACATGTAAATCTACTTATTGGATGAACAACAATAAAATAATACAATGACAATGACCACAATTCTTTAATAAGCAATAATCAGCAGAATGACAACAATATCAAAATTACTCAATAAATTACATTACACTGCACTTTTACATATACATTTCATTGTTATGTTGTACTGTTGTACAGAGACATGTTTTGTGCTAATAATTAAAAGAATGACGATACTGACTGTGTAATCTCAGGTTTTAGATTTAGGTTGTAAGGACTATATATCTTGTTATATCTTGTCCCATTGCCAGAAGAGGGCACTAGCTGCAGGACTGAAGTAGTGGGTGATCTTCTCCCTGCACTGCTTTGCATAGTCAGTATGGTTTGTGGATGATGGAAGTGGTTCTGAGGGCAGTGAATGGTCTTGTCTCCAAGTGCCTGGAATTGTCTCATTATTTGGTCCTTCCCTGGCAATGATTTCAGCAGAGTTAAGCCCTCCACAATCGTCTCTCAAGTAGTTGTGCAAAACACAACAAGCCAATACTACCTTCTCCATTTTTTCTAGGCAGAGACTAATAGTACTTAGCAAAACATACCAGCGGTTAGCCAAGATCCCAAATGCGTTTTCAACCACCCTGCATGCCCTTGAAAACCTATAGTTTTGCTATCCAAGATTTGCTGTTCAACAGTCAGTATTTTTCTTCTAGAAAAGGGTTTTAGCAGGTATGGTGTCAGAAGGAATGCCTCATCAGCCACTATACAAAATGGCAGTGGCTCACCATGTCCATTAATAGGAGCTGCTTGGGGTGCAGGGACTGCTGTAAAGAACACCCCGTGAAAACACCACCATCTGAAATTCTTCCTTTGCACCAACGTCTACAAAAAGAAATGTATAGTTCTACAAGAGCCATTAGCACAATTGAGTTAAAGTGCCTGTAGCTGTAAAACAATGATCCGCTGTTTGGTGGGGGATATGTTTGCTATCTTTTTTGGAATAGAGCTTCAACCTCATTCCATTCCTCTGTGGTGTTAGGACACTGAAAAAGACACAAAAAAGAGACACGCAATAATTAATGTTTTGTTTTTTATCTGTACCTTTGTTGTTGTTTGCTTAGGACATCACTGAACACTGAAGCAGAGGTGGACGTGGAACAAGACAAAGAGGAAAATCTCTCCACACAAGAGATAACTGGGACAACTGAGTCTCCGTCATCTTGTTCCCTGTTGTTGGAGAAAGTTTGATTGGTGTGCCGTGTGCTTAACGCCCAGTTCAAATTTTATGAAGACTCTCACTGTACAGTTTCCTCATACCATGAGAAATGCTCTGTGAAAAATTAATATCCATAAATACTATTGAATAGACATACCATTTAAAATAATATACCAAATGAAAGTGAGGCTACTCATTTATGGAGTCTATGTGTAAGTTGTTCTCGTCAAGAGAAACATATAAAAACACACTTCCTGCTGAGCCTTGCTGTAACTGAGTGCCAAAATGTCAGTCTGGGGCTGAAGTAACTGACGTTTTGCTCAGCGTGGTGTCTGTGCCGCCGAATCCAAGACGTGTATGAATTCATCAGTCAGGGCTTATTTTCAGAGAATGCTGCAGATGGTGTTCAAATCGTTACTGGTTAGAAATGGCACACAGTTGGATTATTATGGAATGTTCAAGTAGTCTGCTTACCCACACATGGGTCTGGAACTTGGACACAGCCTGTCCCTGTTTACGTGTGAACAATGTAGGCTGGAGAGTGATGTGCAGGGTATATATTTGTGATATATGATGGTTTAGGACTTTCTCTTGGTATATGTATTAATTGTATACTTTAGGATCTAATAAAACATAATTCTTAAAAAAAAAACCTTTAAATTATTAAATACAAAAGTATTAAAAAGTCTGGTCTAAATTACGCAATTATGTTGATTTGAATAAAAACAGTAATGTTGATTAAATGTGTGTGAAGCAGTTTGGTACATCTTCTTCATAAGGCACCCTTTATAAAGGGTTTATAAGCTGTAGTAAATGGTCAATAAATCATTGACCAGTGCTTTATAGAGCAGTTATAGGCCACTAATAAAGCAGCTTTTTGGTTGCCATGTTGCAAATAATAATAATAATATAATAAAGAGAATAAATCATAAATTCTGCATTTACATTCATAGTAATCAACAAGTGGTCCTGAGTTTCTCACATTCTAAGAAGCCATTAGCAAAAGTAATCCATCTGCAATTATAATTTTAAGTACTTGTACTTGTTGTACTTGTTAAATTGGCAAAATCAAACAGTAATTTGAACTGGGCTCACTTTTTGTGTACGGAAACGTGCACTGTAATGATACTGCAGCTACTGTGATTATTTCTTCATTTTTCAAAAGAGGAAAAAAATGATTTCGGTAACAGTGTCTGGACTTCAAACCTCTGGGTGGATATTTCTCATGGTAGCGGTTGAATGACAAATGAACCAGCATTGCTTGGAGACGCGCTGTCAACTTCCACGGCTATTGACTGGAGCGTGTCATACTGTCTAACCTACAAAGGTTTATACAAGCTGTTTTCCTCCTTTCCAGCAAGCCCACAAAGCATTTAGCCATCTGGCCTTCACAACATTCAACATTTGGGAGAATCCATCATGCTATTAAGTGTGTATTCCACACTGGAAGCTAGCAAGCTTTCTAACGTTAGCACTGATTCCCACTGGAACTTACTTTTCGTTCATGCTAGGTCAACAGCCGCTGAGTCATCGACAGCTCCTGCACACTCAGCAGGAGCAATTTTGACCAAATAAGTAGAGGAGAGTCACCATAATTGTAACATTTTTCACTCTTCACTCTTTTACTGTGTCTTGTGTCTGCTATCATAAACCACTTAAACCACTTTTCTAAATAGAGAAAACAAATCGTGAGGAATTAAACGGAAAGTAGACGCTGTCCGATGTTACAACTGAAGCACCTGAGTGTCAGTTGTAACAGTGTGAGCTACGGTTGTAACACAACTAAAAAACAGCATTAAACAACTAGTTTTCACAGCAAATCAACAATATTTCAGTCAACCAACTGTTCTTAAGATGATTTTATGTGATCAGGTGTATGTATAGATGTATAGATGTATATATATATATATATAAAACATAATGATATTATTAGAACGTACAGGATGTACCAATATTCGACACGTATTCATGTCCTTCCTTGTTGGTACACTGATTTCATCTACGTAGTTAGCAAATTGGATTGATGGAAATTGTAAAAATATTATACAACCCTAATCTGATTTAAAATATAATTCTAACCCTCTCTTCCTCCCTATTTGGTGGCATTCTGAAAAAGCAAACAAACAAGCAAACAAAGGGGAAAAATCTAGGCAGTTAACATGTGTTACAAATGAGCTGCTGGTGGCGCCCACGCTTTGGAGTTCCTTACAGACCAGAACTAGCATACATTACATGTGAAAACTATGTTAACTGACAAAGAACAGATACATGCAGACAACCATGTGGATTTTAGCTCCACAACATACAAACACAACTTTACATTCAAAAAATACCTCTGGGTCTTAATTTTTACTTATTTTTTGCTAAACCGGATTTCTGGCCACCATTCCCTGCAGAGTGGACAAATCCTGTTGAAATTTCTCAGGGAAGTTTAGTACTGCACTGGCCACTTACCAACGTGATAAGGTCCTGATGGCATTTACGTAGCAAGAGAAAACATGCATGTTACAACTGTAAAGCATTACATGTAAGGCGGCTCTCCCCTACACACTGAGAATAGATATACTGATTTCTTAGGAAATATGAATTTTAATCCCAGTTCAACTTTAATAAATGGATTGCAGCCCTTTTCTAGAAGGTCAAATGGTGCATTGGAGGGGTCTACATGGAGGAGCATTAATACAAGCCAGACTTGGCAACCAAAAGGTGTCTCAATTATAGCTTATAACTAATCTATAAAGTATCAGTATCAATGGTTTATTAACCATTAATCAAGCCATTTGTTACAATTTATAAAGCCTTTGTAAAGGTTGACTTATCAAGAGTGCTGCCAGAGTTTTTCAAACTATATTGAAGAAGTTTAATAAAATATGACATTATTTTTCATGTCAACGTTCTAAGACAATTCTTAAAAAAAAAAGTTGCAGATGTATTAGCTCTGCAGCATTTATAACTGAGAAGAAGAATGATGTATAGCTGGTAATGGATCAAATGTCTCATGATAAGCCACGTCAACGTTAAGCAACAACCTTTTTTGTTGCTTAACGTTTTGACAGTAGATCATCTTTACGTTGTGATTACAAGGAGAGAAAAAAACATGTGACTTTTTGCTTTGTTGTGGGATAAAAAGAAAGGAGTGAAATAAAAGATTTGGAGTTCCATCCTCCTACGTGTTGTGATGAATGGGGGCTAGGTAGCTAAAGCTGAGGTCATCCATCATGAGCTTTAGTGTTAATTAATGTTGTAGGAGGCGAGCCAACGAGGCCTGTTCCACATCAGCAAAAAGAAAAGCTACTGCTTTTCCTTCAGCCCCTCAGAAGGACTGCGGATTGAAAATGTAGCTCTTTGCAATGAGAATAACTCAGATCAGGACACACGAGATACATGGAAGACACAGACTGAAACAAACACACACACTCGCATACACATACAGTCAGCAAACCAGCTGAGCTCTACTCTGTTTCTCACACATTGAACACCTTAAACTGCTCTACGTGTCACTGTAGCTCAAAGCAAAGGTATCCCTGCCATGTAATAGCCTCACCCATAAACCTCAGTCTTATCAGCCTGAGATGTGACTGATTTTCATAATGAGTTTTCATTACACTATAATATGATTTATGTGAGCGGTCATTTTGAACATTCTGCCATTGTAAATCATCCCAAAGGAAAACCCTGCAAATAAACAAGCATGACATGATCGTCAGCATAAAGTGATTTTAATCTGTCACAAGCGGCCTGTGGGAACGTGTCCTCTACTCAGAATGCCAACAAATAACAAAGGCTTGTGACAAATGGGAGAAATAAGGTTTCTTGTGTGTAAAGTTATTTGTATTTCTTGGGTGTGTTTGGGGACTCCGAGGTTAGGCTTGGGAGAGAAATGCAATTCTAAGTGTAATGCTACAGCCTTGGCATTTTTGCCACTCATGTAAAAGAAAAGGTTGAAACCCCTTTGAATTGTTGGCCTCACATGTTTTGTTAGGCTATTTACTTAAATGGTAAACAGCTACATTTATCCAAAGGGCTTCACAAGGTTTTTGCCACTGATCCACGCACACACCATGTAGGGCACTGACCAATCATCAGGAGCAATTTGGGGTTCAGTGTCTTGCCCAACGACACTCCGACATGTGGGGATCGAACCACCAACTCTGCGATCAATAAACAACCCGCTATACTGCCTGAGCCACAACTATGTAATTGCTCTTGGGTTCACCTGGAAAAATGGCTGAGTGCAGTTTTGAATCTTAAAGAACTTTGTTCAGTTGACAAAGTGGACGTTTTCTGCTGTGAAGAGGGCAGAAAAGGAGCCCAGTGTCTCAGTGTGATGGGTTAAATGTCAAAGTATAAAGAGAAAAGCAAAGATGTGTCTTAAAGACGGAACTCTTAGCCATGAGTGGACGCAAAAGGGCATGTGGCCAGGCGTCAAAAACAAACAGGTCAATGTCGTTCACTTTGACATATCTGAAAGAATTAGACACATTAGGTTCTATCTAAAGGTTATGAAATCCATACACTGCAGCAGGGCTCTGCTGAAAGGAAAACAACACCGTCATCTGAAAATAGATGCCCTCTCCACTTTAATGAATTAAATTTAGCACTACAATATAACACAAGTTCTTAGTTCTCACCAAACTTCAACTTTATTACAGTTCATTAGTCACCACAAATTCAACTCACATGCCCTTTAGGTGAACAAGAAGTCCACGTCTGTGAGACAGCAGTGACAAATGAAAGTACAAATGACTTAATAAATGTCTGGTCCCTCTCTTTGGATTTTTTTGTTGACTCACTAAATCCATCTTGCCTACTCTGTTCTGATCCTAAACAATATATCCTCCTGTCTCGGTGGAATTTCACCTCTATTATTCATTTACAATCACCCATGCTCTGCTGGTAGACTTTTTCCTTTTTTTTATACATCTATCTGTGAGCGAACCAGAGTCAAAGTCAGCATATGGGCAGATATCAAGAAGGCAAATTATCAGCTGCCATCATCTCTCCTAGGGCATTATAAATATGGCATTTATCACAGAGGCGATCCACAAACCTCACTTTAATATATTCTCATTTGACAGCAAGCAAAGTGATAAATCTCTCCCTGGACCGTTTTAGACGAGGTAACTACAACTTGGAGAAGCAACAACCAGGAATGAATAATTCATACAGTGACAAAATGGTGCACCAATTATCCAGCACATTTACAGTGCAGTTGTATTCCATCTTGCTTGCAGTTAAATGTGGGCATGATCGGGGAGATGGATGTGAGATAAAAGTTAGTTTTCATAAGACGGAGATATCGCGTCGTCATGGATTTCATTTCTCACATACTATCTTTACAGCATTTGTTACACACTGTGGTGCTTTGCAGTAAAGCAATGAACTGCACATTTCACAGGTTCTGGTGTTTAACATAGTATAGGATGGGATGAGCAGCAGAGTTTAGCATTTGGTAGAATAGGCTTTAACACTGACCAGCTGAATATGCACCAGTAAACTGCAGAACAAGGTAAACAGAGGTTTCTTACTAAGGTTACTAAAGCAATGAGAGTTCTAAGTTTAGGCAACTAAAATTACTTGCTTAGGTAAGGGAAAGATTGTTGTCATGGTTAAACAAGACAAAAGCTGTGTCTCAAGTACATTCACATTGACAATTATGGCAAAATACAGTGCACTATGAGTACCCAGATGGTGTACTCATAACGGTTAAAAAGTTGAGTAACGCTGCACACTCCTAACCCTCAATGGTCGCCATCTTGGCTACATAGCAGAACCTATTGTTACGGTCAACACCACACTAAAAGTAAAAGCACATTCATTTTTATTAATTTTTGAATAAAACTGAATTAAAGTCAAGTGAGAAAACAAGCTGGCAGATATTTTGGCGGGCGACAATCGCGGGCAAATGTTGTGATCATCGTTCACGGTAAGTGCACAACAGCTGTATTTGATTTGAGACAACACTACCCTGTCGAAATTCACCCACTATGGCAGGGCCTTTCTGTGTGGAGTTTGCATGTTCTCCCCATGTCTGCGTGGGTTTTCACCGGGTGCTCCAGTTCCCCCCCCATCAAAACATGCATGTTAGGTTAATTCCCCTGTCAGTGCCCTTGACCAAGGCACTGGCTTAGAACTGGAGTTGGTCCCCGGGCGTTGCACAGTGACTGTTTAGCAGGTATAATTATTACCATGTTCACCATGGTAGTTTAACATGCTAACCATTGCTCTTAGCACTGAACAGTGCAGCTGAGGCTGAAGGGTATGTGAATATGGGAACCAAATTTAATTTCACTTAGAACCACATGTCAACCTCATGGTGGTGCTAAAGGAAAAGTCAGAGGATAACAAAGTCATCAGGATACATCATCAGGGAACTATAAATGTCTATCAGGAAACATGGGAAGTTTGGGGCCTGTAGGACAATGTACAGTCCAGTTATAAAGCACTTCCTGTTTGGCGGCGAAACACCTAACTTCCACGCCACCTCATGGGCACACCGTGTAACAAAAACAAAATCCACGAGTATTGTTTGATGGCCATCTTGTTAAGAAGGCATGGTCCAAGTTTGAAGGAGATGTGATAAAAGCTGTAGGAGGAGTTCGCAAAAGTATAGAGGGTCCAAAATTAATAAAATCATGAAAAAATGGAGATTGTATTGAGAATAACTGACTTCCTGTTGGGTTTAGGGGGGGGGGGTCCTATAGAGTTTTTTGTATGTGAGGGCATGATATACATGTATACCAAATTTGGTGCATCTAGGTGAAACATGGCGCGGGGGCTAATTTATTAGAGATTTTGAGGGGGGGGGGGGGCTTCTGCGCCATTTTGCCACCCCCATGTGCGAGACCTATAAAATATAAAAAATGTTGCCATTTGTCACGCATGTGCAAAATTTCATGAGTTTTTGAGCATGTTTAGGGCCTCAAAAGTGCGATTGAATCGGACAAACAATAATAATCCTTAGAAATACAAGGATTACGCACTGTAGTGCTCGGGCCCTAATTAAAGGCAGGGCATCATAAAATTCACTGGACACCCTGAATCTCTGTACCACATGTCATGTCAATCCATCCAGTTGAGCTATTTCAGTCTCGCTCAATGTGGTGGACCAACCAACAGTGCCATCCATAGAGCCATGCTTACACATTAGTGATGTGTCGTTCACGAACGAGCCGGCTCTATGAGCTGATTCTTATTAGCGAACGAGAAGAGCCGACTCCCGTCGGGGAGAGCCGAATCTTCAGCCGCTCCTGCTCAGCTCTGCTGAGAATCCATGCAGGCAGGGGCGGGACTTTATTTTGATGGGCACACCATGCGGCCAATCACATGTGAGGACAGACTAGGATCATACCATTATGTGAAAGAAGGAAGGGGATGCTCCAAAGACAGCGAGTGTAGTGGTACAGGCTAGGTACACACAGAGCGACAGAGAGACGGGGGAGCTGGATTTAAATGCAAGCGTGTCGGGAAAAAGTGAAGAAATGACGGAAAACCGAAAAAGAAGCAGCATCTGGCTGCATTTCAATGATATTGGAGACTGCAAAGCTGAGTGCAGAATTTGTAAAATGAAAATATCCTTCAGAGCAGGGTCAACAACAAACCTGCACAGACATCTAAGAACCGCCCACCTGTCCGTGCAGCTGGAGGAGAGAGGGCAAGCTCTCTGCAGGTATACCACGTCCTTCTGCAACTCAAACCAAAATAAGCACATTTATTCCAAAACAAATGACCCCAGCCAAACTGATAAGTGTTGATGAGGAGCTGGCTAAAATGATAGCCAGTGACTTTCAGCCATTTTCCATTGTGGAGGACAAAGGATTTAAAACTTTTGTCCAGGCCTTAAACCTCATGTATGTTCTCCCCAGTAGAAAAACCTTGTCCCAAACAATTATTCCACGACTATATAATACGGAGCGTGCATTGTGGCAAGACAGGGTCAAAAAAGCTTCAGCAGTTTGCCTGACAACTGACTGCTGGACATCCAGAACGACATGCTCAAACATGTCCGTCACTTGTCACTTTATTGAAAACTTTAAGATGACATCATGCCTTCTTGACTGTTTTAAGTTTGCCTGGCAGAGGAGCTACTGAGAGTGGCAAAAGAGTGACAAGTAGACGACAAAGTGGTGTGCTGTGTTACTGATAATGCAGCAAACATAACAAAAGCCATAAAAATTTTGCAGTGGACCCACCACCCATGTCTTGCGCACACAATAAACCTGATGATTAAAGATGCGCTGAGGGTGGTGAAACCAGCTGTGGACAAGGTGAAGGCTATTGTAGAGTTTTTCCACAAAAGCACAGTTGCCACAGAGAAGCTGAAGTCCACGCAACGCCAGATGGGGATGCCAGAGCTAAGGCCCAAACAGGAGTGTGCTACAAGGTGGAACTCAACATTTTATATGTTGAAAAGCATCCTCGAGTCAAAAGATACCATCATCTCCATCCTGGCTGTCATCAACGCTCCTGTTGATACTCTAAGTCATGAGGACTGGGAGACAGTGAAAGAGGTCTGTACCGTTCTGGAGCCCTTTGAGGAAGTGACTGTGGAGATAAGTGCAGAAACGTACCTTGAACAATTTTGTTTTTACTTTACTACTATACAGTTAAAGATTGCAGTAAATAGCAAAATACTATTTATAACAGACAAATTATTTATTAATTGTAAAAAAACAGCAATGTATCACATACCAAACAAAGCCTAATTTTCACATTTGCTGTTTTCTCTTTTTCAGCTATGTCACAGCCTCCAAAATGCTTCCTCTCTGCAAGGGTCTGCAGCAGGTAACAGCCCACCACCAATGGAGTGTAACAGTGGATAAAGTAAAGGAGCTGGCCACCGCTCTTTGTTCATCCATGGACAGGAATGGAGTACAACACTGTGCTTTCCGAAACCACTGCACTGGACCCACGGTTTAAAAAGTTAGCATTTAGCGACAACAGAGCTGTGGATGAGGCACTTCAAAGAATAACTGCAGCAGCAGCAAGATGCAACCCCAGCAGCCTGTCAGCTCCTCCATCAGAGGGCCAAGAGGAAGAAGTTGGAGCAGGGGCGGGTTCACAGGAACCACAAGCTTCTGCTGTGTGGAGGCTCTTTGATGAAAGAGCAACAGGAGACACTGCAAGGAGAAATCCCACAGCTGATGCTGTACTGGAGGTGGGGTCCTATCTTGAGGAGCCCCTCATCCAAAGAGCTGAAGAAGACCCACTGAACTGGTGGGAGGCCAAGGCTTCAGTCTACCCACGCCTGGTTAAGGTAATGGTAGGAAGACTCTGCATCGTCGCAACATCGGTCCCCTCAGAGAGAGTCTTCTCAAAAACAAACAGGACAAATAATCACGGAGAGGAGAAATCGCATCAGTCCATCCAAGCAGAGGCATCTGGTATTTCTGAATGCCAACCTGCACTAAAGACTTCTATCTAAAGTGTCATAATGTTAAGACTTTGGCCTTTATTTATTTGATTTGTTTACCGTGGCTGCTGTGGTTCTGTGTTCAGTTGTTCATTTAAAGGTTTGATTAAAATTTTAAACAATAGTAACTGTGTATTTTTTTGTAAGGAAGAAAATGCATAAAAATAAGGCTTTTATGAAAACATTGAATGAAAAATTGCTTACCAACACACAAACCATTCATAATTGCTAAATTAGGCTAAAACAGAAGGCTCCGAGTGATACTAAATGAAGAGCCATTTGGGAGCAGTTTGGGAGCCGTAAGAGCTGGCTCTTCTAAGGGAGCCGAGCCAAAAGAGCCGAATCTTTGAAAAGAGCCAGACCTCCCCTCCCATTTTGGGCTGAGTCCAGTATTTTTAGATGCTGTTCATTTAAATGTGACTACTTTTGTGACTACTTTTAAAATGTAGTTGAACAGATATTAAATTATATAAAATGCAAAAATATGAAATTTTTTCTTTCTGGTATTCTGGGTGGGGGTGGGAGTGGTGTTGTGGGGGGCTTTCTACTCTGGACTTCAGTATTTCTAAAATCCTGGTATAGCCCTGGTCCTAACATAGGAATATGATTTGGTTAAAAGGGGTGAATCTACAGATCTCACATTAGTGGGGATGGCACATATTACACCACTGTGCTTTTGGCTAATAGCACAGGTGCAGTGTTACATAAAATCTTCCCTAGCTTTTAGGCTTTATGCATGTATAATCCATACATGCATTAAGCCTTGAGCTAGTATCCACGGATGAAGACTGTAATATTGTGCTACATTTTGCATGATGGAAAAGCAGCTTTTGAGCAGTGGTTTGCCAGTTTGAATTGTACTGAACAGGGAATGTGAATGAGCTCTGGTGAAGCTGTTCAGCGGACAACAATAGAAGACTTTCAGGTGTCAATGAGTGGAACTTCATGAAACTGACACAGGACATTGCTGAAAGGACAGATGCATTGTCAAAGAAGCCTCCCTGAATAAAAAAGGCATCAGTGAGTGGCACTTGGCACTTTAATAAATGTATTTGTTGTTTATGGAATTGTGGATGAACACAAAGCAGGCAACCCAAACCTTAGTGCTCCGGATAGCAGAGATTAATCTCCTCAATTTAATATTTTCACCTGACACAGAGGAAACAGATTGTTGCTGGAATGGCCTTATGGGTCCTCTGCAGGACATCTATAACAGTTCTTGTTATTAATCTCCTCTGAAACCCCCTAAACTTCCCAGTGGATGGCAGAGTTTCACTTTACACTTGTTGTCTTGACAATGATTTTTGGCTTTGTGAGTGGTTGTTCACAGAAAAGAAAAGTATTCTGCACCTTATGGTAAGCGCATTTGCAAACACTGTCATTGTTTTACAAATATATCTCAGCACAAAAACAATTACTGTGGTTTTGTCTTCAGTTATTGAGAAAACAAACAAAGGAAAGTCATGAATATGTATGCCTTCTCACTTCTTGACTTGATTAAATTGGATCATTGCCCAGTCATTTTGTTCCAAAGCAATTTACAATCATTTGTAGCACTGTTACAATACGTAATGTAAAACACTAAATGTGGAATATTATGATCCTGAGTCACAATATTCATGTGATCACGCTAAATATTTTTTCATATATATTTCATATTCAGATTGGTTATCAACAGTGCAGACTGCCCTAGTATTAGATAAGGGACTGTATGAAAATTATAAGATGGGTAGGGGGTCAGAATTAGGGGAAGGTTTTGTATTTTTTTTTATTTTTGCAGAAAGGAGGGTAGTCTGACTGATTGGGGAGAGAGTGGGAGGGCAGATTTATATTGTATTTTCATTTGATTTGATTATTTTTATTCATTTGGAATCCTTTATTCAAAAATTGAATGGCAGTAATACAATCATTTTTGTACAGTCCCTAAGAACTATTATACTGTATATCCTAAAACTCAGTTTCTTTCTATAGATCTTGTTAATATTAAAAGGGTTTTTTAATCAAGTTTGGGGTATAATAATGGAGCATTTTTAATAAGACAAAAGTGCCACAATTATTTTAACAAAGCAAGCATATGTTGGGTTATAAGGCATGTGTTGAATTATAAGGCATATCTGTGTGGATGCATTGCGCAAGGTACGATATATACAACTAATATAAAATCCATATATACACAGGAACAATAACATTTATAATATAGATATATAATACATATTAAGGATGAAAAAAATGATAAAAACTGGTTATTGCCTGAAAATGTACAGTTTTTTGCATCAGGCTTGTGTAGAGATAAACTTAATTTCAAAACTCAGCTTTCTGAATAAAGTGCCACACTGCTGGCTTCCACTGCTGTATTCATGAGCTTCCTAGGTTGAGCTGTCAAGCTACACAGGTTTGAGGATGTCACATAAGCTACAGCTTTTCCTGACTCTATGAGTGTCAACAAAATTGCCAGATCCAAGCAAGTTGAAGCAAGTGGCTGCTTGATTGTGTGATTGGTTCCAATGGTTGGACTGCAATTTCCTGAACAGCTATGTTTGGTTCTGACAACCACTGTTTTGCTTTGTACTCCACCAAACCACCAGTATCCCTGGAGAATATGAGGAAGACAGCATGATACATTATTTTTATTTTATTTTTTGAGAATTGCTATGGTTAGTGTGATGCTGACTTTTACCAATCAGCGCTGTCATGGCACCACTCCATATTCTTATGGGTTTAGTTTGTTTTTTTTCTCTTCAGCTGTCATAATAATACTTTTGAATAACATTTAAAGAACTTTGTTATTCAAATTCTTTTTCCCTTATTTATTACTGCAGTTACCAAAACCAGCAGAGTAAATTAGCACACTGCTTCTGTGCGATGTCCAACTTTGGTGAGCTTTGAAACATGAACTTGTGCTGTTGACCAATTGCAAACCATCTTGTATCCAAGTACTGACCTATAGGGAATGCAGAGTGTTCAAAATGGCAGAAGCTTTGCTGTGTTGCTTCGTCCAACTTTATACAATCTTGCTCTGTCAGAGCATAAACTGCTCAACAAAAGAGATTCAGTATGAGAATAGGAGTGGACAAACACATTCCCTTGAAGTAACTTTGTTAAAGGGGATCTCCATTCTGTTTATAGGTCTTTGGGAGTGTGTGAAAAAAGTTCTATAAAGCCTTTTGTGGCTCCAGAGGGAGCTGTGCGAAATCTGATAAATTGCCTCAAGTGATGTCAGACCTCTGTAGCCTGCTCCTTATCTCTTGCTGTGTCCCAAATCGCGTACTTGCGTACTCAAACTTAGTATTTTGAGTGCATAAGTGCGTTCACACTGGCAAGTATGGCAAAATGCAGTGTACTGTAAGTACCCGGATGATGCACACAGAAAGTTGAGTGTGGAACGCTGCACACACGCTTCTCACCCTCAACGGGCGCCATCTTGGCTACATAGCGGAAGGGGAGGACCACTGACGTATGAAAATGGCGGCTGCAGTTGCGATTGTTACGGCTAAAAGTAAAAGCACGTTCAATTCAATTCAATTCAGTTTTATTTATATAGCGCCATATCATAACAAAGTTATCTCAGGGCACTTTTTCGAACAGAGCAAGTCTAGACCGACTCTTTATATTTACAGAGACCCAATAGTTCCCACCATGAGCAAGCACTATGCGACAGTGGCAAGGAAAAACTCCCTTTTAACAGGTAGAAACCTCGAGCAGAACCAGGCTCAAGGTGGACGGTCATCTGCCTCGACGTTCATTTCTCTTTCGTTTTTAGTATAACTGAATTGAAGTCAAGTGAGCAAACGTGCTGGCAGATATTTCGGCGTGCGGCAATCGCGCTAAAATGTTGGTGATAATGCTCCGCCCAGCTGCTATCCATCATTAACAAGAAGAAGAAGAAGACGCGGTCAAAGGTTGCGATCGTCATTTCCGGTAAGCGCACAACAGCAGTATTCGATTTGGGACGACACTACCCTGTCAAAATTAACGCACTACGCAAGTCAGTACATAGTGTACACAGTATCCTGCATGTAAGTGTACTAACGGGAGTACGCGATTTGGGACGCAGCATCTGTTTGAGGCTAACAGTTGTTCAACCCTGCCACGAGGGAGTACAAAGACATGAATCAGCGTGCAGTTGTTTGTCTTCAAGCTGGGATTGCTGGTTAGTATGAGACAACCGCAACCCCTGATTCTGTCTGAAAGCGGCCTAAAGCTAAAAATCAGTGGCGACCTCTTCAGGAAGCAAGGCTATTGTATCAACTTTCACAATGGGAAACAAATCCTGAAACAGAGAGGTTCTTTTATTTTAATGAAACACAGTGAAGCTATTGAATGAAGGAAATCCAAAGATGAGGGAAGAAGGTCTAAGTGATAAGTGATTTGCTTCTTGTCATAAAGTAATTACATTTGAAACGTTTGCCCATTATTTTTCTTTTCTATTCATTTTCTTCTTGTGTTTTGTTATTTTCCCATAATGTTATTTAAAAGTGTTTCACTTTATCTCATTATCTGCAAAGTGACTTTTTTTAAAATATAAAAGTAGTTTTGTACTTTTATATTTAAATAAAGTCACTTTGCTGATTTCATTAAAGAAGGATTCTGTATTTTTTCTAGATTGTCACTGCAAGTGTCACTGTTAAAATATCAATTTTATATCGCTGAAGGTTGACAACAGATATTGACTGATTTTGAGTTATTGAGAGCAACTGAAGGTCTCTCGATGGTTGCATTGTGTGCTGTGGGTGCATGTCAGGTCTTTTAAGTCCAGCTTGTTGACCCATCAAAGAAAACTGTCTCAATAAACCTGCAAAACTCTGAGAACAGTTGGTGAAAAGGATTCCGGTCGAAACAGATGGTGAACCTCCCTGTTGATCTCACCTGCACAAAGACATCTGCTTCATCCCTCTGATCCTCCTTTCAGTTGGGAGTGTCAACCATGGTGACACACACACACACACACTATTAAAAATAATAGCTGGCCATTGGACAAGCAATAGAGCAGGGGGAAGCAATTAGGTGCAGTCAGGGGCTAGTTTTTTTTAGCAGTGCAAATTGGCAGGCCAATGTGCTGTGCTTTTCCAGTTGTCTGAATATTATTTTAAAATTCAGGAATAAGATAACTACATTTATAGAAGCAGCTTTATAGCCACTGTAATATACTTAAAATAAAAGTTATGACACATGCCATGCAGAGAGATCCCACGGTATCTATTTGATTGATTAACTGGGTCTGCTGTTATGTCAGGCCAGTAGTTCCCAAACTTTTAAACCACAGCACCCCTTCATAGGTATTTTTAGCTGTGGCTCCAGGGAAGGCAATATTGGTTGGTCGGCCAGTTGGTCAGTCCACCACTCTGGTCCAGGCTGAAATATCTACTACTGGATGGATTGCCATGAAATTTTGTACAGACACCTGGAGTGGCACGCAAGGAACATCTGGTAAAATACCACAACATCTACCTGATGGATTGGCACAGAATTTGACAGAGACATTCATGGTTCCCAAATGATGAATCCTAATGACTTTGTTGATCCTTAGATTTTTCCTCCATCGCCACCTTGAGACGGGCATGTAGTTTTTAGTGCCATGTCTCAACAACTGCTGGATGTCATTATTAACCAGAAAAGAATATGAATATTGAAAAAAATAAGAAAACATGTCTGCACTGTGACAAACCAGGCCAAAATTTGGCAGCATTTCTTGGGTGTACATTTTTCCGCCCCAGATCCAGTTATTTGACGTGCTGTGTCAACCAGTCAGGGGCCATCGTTCTGTAATAATGTACGTTTCTGAAATAATGTATGATTTATGTGAGAGTAACAACTGAATATTATGCACACACACAACACAACAATAACGAAAATGATTTTTCATTAAAATATCTATTTCACTTGGAATTACAGGTGCGCCTTTAACGGACCACACGCCACTGGTACCAACTATTTGGAGGACTTGTTGGACAAAACACATCTCTCCCAAAACTGCGCAAAAACTTGGGGAAAATGAAAACAGGAATTACCTTTTTTGCCAGTGCAGGCCACTGTGTCTTCCTTGCAAATAATACTGAGGAATTTGTGTTTGAATTAAAAATATGTGGTACTGTTAAATTGAAATGAGTGGTTTTATTTCATATTTATTATTCATCTGGTAAGTTGATTAGAGATCATTTCAGCACCAGGAGCTGTCGGCAATATGACCTATTACATTGTCAGTAAACATAATTAGATGGTAAATTCATGTCATTTTCTTTTGGATTTAATTGCATGCATACAGGTTTCCAAAGCAAATATCCAAGTGGATTATTTCAGTACAGCAGAATCATAGTGTACAGTTTTTGCATTCCCTGTTATAATTAGATGAGAGGTATTTTGTATTTCAAGGGGTTGTACAAGGATCCCAGGCAACATCCCATTTCTTTGTACCACATAACCCCAACTCTGTGTGTGTCGACAAAAGCAATACAGTAGCATTGTAGTAGCTGTTGCATGTTGCTGTTAATGAGCTTCAAATTAGGCTTGTTTGAAGTTAAAAAAAACTCCAGATGAAAGAGAAGCGTAAAAGCATAATGTGAGCTCGAATGGAATCCATGAGTAAAGCAGTTTTAACAATTCAGGCCTGAGAAAACCTCATCATTTCAAAAAAAGTTATAAAGAAAACAATATGATACAAAACAGTTTGAAATACTACAGTTTCAATGAGAGAAAATCACAACTCTGCAGCTGCTACAACTGCAAGGATTTTGCTATTTTAAGAGAGAATTAGGTAGCGTCTTGGCACAGCCAGGCCCTGTCACTGCACTTAATCTAACACCCAAACTACTGCTGGTTCAATTTTATGCTTTTCCACACACACATTTTTAGGACTGACTAACACAACAGTGTTCATGTTGAAGCAATCTTTAGCTTTGTGAATCTAATTTTATTCATATTTTCATGGCTTCTAAGACCAGAACAGATGCATCAGTTAACCAGAATAAATGTACCTTTTGTTCACATCTGGGTTTGTATTAGTCCATCAGGTGAAGGGTTGCGTAGTGTATTAAGTTGCGACCATACTCCTATATAGTTCAAGAGGAGGGATTTTTCTCAATCTGAACACAAGATTTGGCAAAAGAAAAATAACATTCTCATTCTCATTTGTTCTTTCTGAGTTTCTCAGTATTATTCATATTTGGAAGCCAGTAAACAAACATTGCTTCTACTGGGGAGAAAACAAAATCATTTTTGTGTGTTTTAGGCCAACACATGATGTATTTCTAGCTAAATTTCGTCCAAAGCATAATGTATAATCAGTGGTGGAAGGTCCCCTGCGGAGTTTTCTTATAAATAAACATTGTTTCTGTTTACATTGAGTGTTACTCACCAGAATGCATTATGTGTATCCTTGAGGTCCAACAAACGTGCTGAAAGCATTTTCCACCTCATAAAACATTTACAAAGAAGATTTTTCTTAAATCTTTGAAACCTGCATTTTTTACATCCATGTTTGCTGACTTGCGGTCTTCTTCACTGCCTTTACCTCCACCTGTAGATCAGTGGAATAGTGTGACACCATAGAGCGTTGCAGGAATGAGTCCTAAAACCCAGAAATGAGTTAGCATGTTTGCACTAGTTGGATTAAAATACAAGTTGGAAGCTCAGTGGTGGTGACACTGAAGTCATGTGACCATGGTGTAGTTGGTTTATAGCCTAAAGTTTTTTACTTCTGGTGATTGAATTTACGCTTCAAAAATCCTAAAAGTGGTGTTAATATGTGAAGATTATCTTGCTGAACAAAACCTGAGTATCATAAACTTTTCTTCACCACAGAGCTTATTTTTTATTTTTGACCTACAAAAATACATCATCCCTGCAGCACTCTATTGGCAGGAATGTTTATTGCGTCACCCACATGGAGAGGAAAACATTTTTTGCTCTTTCTAGTTTTAAAAGTCAGTCTCTGCCCTCTGTTATGCACATTAGATTGTTAAAATGAAAACCCCACTGCTCACTCTGCAGTAAACACCTGAGAGGAGTCTACAGACAGATTCTGCAGAGGGACACTCTGTTGGGGGCTGATGCTGCTGGCTGCAGCTTATCATGTTTGCTTATGCTGTGTAAGAACCATGTATAAATTACCAGGCTACTAATCCTCCATTCAAACATCATATGATGCACACTGGGAAAATTCATAGAGGAGATACTAATACTGTGTGCACAGGTGCGTCCTCAACGGCAGTCATGTAGTAGTCAGTTAGTCAGTAGGTTTAACAAAAGATAACCTAGAATGATAAAAAAATGATGTACACCTTGAAATTAAGGTAAAGTAAGAATGTCCTGAGCCAATCCACAGGATCTGGATCTAGACCAGTAAATCCAGGCATTGTGATTACTTGGTATCACCTATAAATCCAAAGGTTTGCTCCTGGAATGATAGCTGTCAAAAATGTCACACTGAGCTCCATTAGAAACACTGAACGCACAGTGTTGTGAGCAAGTGAGCCGCTGAGTCACAAAGTGTATCAAAATAGGTGTTAGTTTTCTTAAATGAATTAGTTAATCTCATGACAGCGAGCAGCGGTGAATGATTAGTTTAGTCCAGAGGTTTCCAACCGGGGGGTCCGCCCTCCTCTAAAGGACCACAAATAAATGTGAGGGGTCAAGGGAGAGGAAAGAAGAAAAAAACAAAGTTCTGATACACACATTCGTATTTATTTTTTGAACTTTCCTCTAATGTCTAATGTTTCTAAAAATTAAATCATGTGAGACATTTAGAGTGGAAATGTCTCTTTGCTGGAACCGCTAACTTATAGACATGTGAAATGAGAGAAAGGGCCCCAACCAGAAACTGCTTTTTTTCTAAGGTGTCACAAGCTCAGAAAGTTTGGGAATCACAGGTTTAACCTTCAGTAATGTGTATTTTATAAGTTTATATATGCTTTTTTTAAAATAAAATCTGAAAAGCAACTAACTATATCTGTCAAATAACTGTAGTGGAGTAAAAAGTACAATATTTCCTTATAAAATGTAGTGGAGTAATAGTGTAAAGTAGTGTTGTTACTCAAGCAAAGTACAAGTACCTCAGAAATAAACAGATAGATAGATTACCCTCGTTCAGGGTTGCTCAGTAGATTTGGAGAATCAAAGGGAGACTGAGGGTCATATCAAGGTAAACTCCTTCTCTGTACCATACTGTACTGCTTCAGTTTCCCTTTCATGTGCTGTTGTATGGGAATGATCAGTGTACATGATTTAAAAGGATTTAATAGATGCACTCAACACCCTCTGCTCCAGCTTTCGTATCGTTAAACATAATTTTTTCACCTTCAGTTGTTTAATCTACTCGGTCTGACTCCAGCCTTTACCCCTGGGAAATCATGGATTTTGTTCCACAGATTTAGGAAGAGTTGACTTATATCCAAACTTAAATTGAATTGTTGTCTTTTTAATGACATTATTGATATGTCTCTTACATTGGCTGAATACCAGACAATCATATGTGATGCTTCCATGAAACAATTCTGTGTTGATGGATTGACTAAAAAATACAATTAAAAAAAAAGGGCCTGGAAAGCCAACAGTTTGCTTTAGTGACATATGTACTGTGCTATATACTGTATGTGTGTATAATGGTACCTCTGCTGTGAGGATGCATTTGTGTCAACATTACTGTGGATTCTAACAATGCTAAACTCACTTTTCCAAACTGAGTATAAAACTTAAGTAGCAATTAATGAGGGGCAGTAAAATAAACAATAAAGGCCTTGGTGTAATGTGTAAATGAATTCAAATTTGGCAAAACTTACTATAATACAACATCATTTTATGTAAATATGCTCATTACATGATGTTAGTCCAGCCTTGAAGCTCAAAAATCCCAAATGTGCCACAACTAAGTACATCCAGGCCAATATGAGCCATGAATAAAAGAGACATCATCTGCCAGCCCAAACTGTGATGTCCAGCTGTTAGTGACCTCGCAGAAGTCACTGCAACAACGAGTCCAATGCATCAACCAAATCATTTGTTTTTGAATTAATTTACTTTACTGCTAAATTTAAAAAAGCCAGATTAAATGTAAAAATGCATGAGATAATAAACACAACCACAAAACAACTCAGCCTGTATCAGTAGCTCCCACCGCACAGCTGCTCCAGTTGTTTCTATGATCAACAGCTTCCAAGTGTTTGACTGCAGTCCATGCAAACCTCCAGCTGTCACACTTCCGAGCTTGGCCAGGTTGTCTGCTGGGGGAGAGAGGGGGGTCGGATGGGGTAGGGAGGTACAATCCCAGATTGGGAAAATACATCTGTGTGTGTGTGTGTGATGGAAGCCCCAGCAAAACTGCATCCCAACGGGCAGGACTCCTGTCGCAGAGTGAAGAGACACTACCGGTGCCAGTACATTCACAGTATTCTCTGTATGAAGTTTAATATACATTAATTTTAGAAAACAAGTTCATCAAGTGAACTATGTATCACCGTTCCCAAAGCCCTGAAAGCTGCTATAAACCCCAACGTCCTGCCAGTTCTCTCATTTGCAAGAAAGAAAGAATTTTCGGGGGACATTGTCTCTGCTCAAACATTCACTGACTTCCATCTGTAATGAAATAAAACATCCCACCACCATAATTTCTTCCTACAGCTCTGTTCACATTCCAAAGCTCTCTCTATTCATAGCATGCTCCACCATCAATATGCAACTTAGGACAGACATGTTCTGTTTAATCTATATGTGTTGCATCCATGCCACCTACCCATGTATGGGCCTTATTCTTTGTTATCTGCCTCTCTCTCTTGTAATACATCTATTCAATAAGCAATGATGAATGGCAGAGGCACAAAATATGGTATTTGTAAAAAATGTATAAAATAGGAGTGACTGTGTAATACTTAACCTCTGTGAAAGTCCTTGCCTCCTACACATTTAATTTGATTTTATGGACAATTTACATCTACTGTCTTGTCTGTTCTCAAATTAGACAACTGGACTATTAAAGCCCCCTTGTCGCTCAAATGGCTTGGCCCAGCAGCAGCCTAAATTCTTCATGCCAGATTGCTGGACTCAGCGCGGATTTATGATGAATGACGTGCCAGAATCAGCTCAAGTACACTGGTCTCATTCCAGGGGCCAAAGTTGGCCCATGTGCTGCTAACTGGAGCTGACTGTCAGCCCAAATTGGCCCGTGTCCACACTGCCAAAACCTGTCCAAATCTGCCTGGCAGCCAACAAACCAACTCATATTTTGACTCACAATCTGGTTCCCAAACAAGGCTGAGTCACAATCGCTTTGACAAAGCATTTTAGAATCTTTCAGCTCATTGTTTTGATTTAATGCCCCGCAACTTTACTGTGTTGGTTCACTCTCACCACTCATATCAACCTTGTTTCCAGACGCAACAGGCAGCTGTTTTCAGCTAAATAGCTATGATGTACACTATCTGTCAAGCACCAAACAGCTGACAGACAAAGTTAGCAACTACCTAGTGAACATAGTGGAGCATTCTGCCGCTAAAGAACCAGATATTTCCCTCAGGAGATGGTGGAGACCAAAACAGAGCTAAAAGGAGAGTGAATATTGGACTTACCATCATCACGTGAACAGAAAAACGACTCAAAATGAATGCTAATGTTGCACTGTGTCTACTGGATGTGTAAATAAGTAACTGGGTAACACTTTACAATATGGTACGCAGAAATGTGAGTAGTTACTAAGGAATGAGAGAGAAACGAATCAGGAACGATCTGATAATTAATGATTCGTTAATGAGTAGTTTCTGAATAACTCCGAAATGAGGACTATATAATGATGAGTTACTAGAGAACAGACTGGGGTGTATTAATGAATCATTAGGTAATGATTAGTTCATAAGTATCCGTGAATCGGAATAGTCGTTCCTGGCTCTGAACTAGTAGCCACTCATTCACTACTAATTACTTAATAATTAGTTACTCTGTTTGTGCACCCCCAAGTAAAGTGGTACATCATACTGAGTAGTTACAATGTACTCCTTCATTACTTCATGATTATCATGATTATTATTACTTTATGGAAGCTTTGATTGGACTTTACAACTATTAAACTATTAAACTTTGATAGTGTCGCTAACAGTGTGAACACATTTTTACTGCCTTGTGCGTTACATCAGGAGTCATTTTATTTGCTTAGACTAAGAATAGTATAATAAATATCAATATATATGATACCATATTTCCTGAAATAGTCAGCGGGGCATTTATTACCCTGAACTGCAGAAGGTTTATTTTGAAGCAGGCTTGTATTAGAGGCAGGCCTTTATTTCTTATTCCCTCTGTTTGATAAGTGTAATTGTTCATATTTTAATACAAAGCCTAATTTTGATCTGCTCCCATTTGCCTTGTTAAAGTTACTGCATTAAGCTGTTACTCAACACTTCCTGTATCAGTTTCAAATTAAAAGCCCTCTAGCCTTTAGTGGAAAGAAACCCTTCATTTATTAACAAGGCTTTTATTGCGAAACATTTGCAGGACACATGTTGTGGAAAACGTATTGACTTGCAAGGTTCCCATTCGGCACTTGAAATGTAGCTGCTGCCATCTTGTGGCATTTGTACGTTACTACAACATACAGTTTGGCTGAGACATTAACACAAACACCTGCAGTGACTGAAATTGGACAATAACACTTTAGATGAGTGCTTTGAATTTATTAAATTAAAGTGATGGATATATACTGTATTGTGCTTACTATAGTTGGCATGCACATAATATGACAGCCACCGGGAGTTTATCCAGCCTTGTTTGTTTCCCAGCCTATGTTGGTGGGCCTTTATTTGTTCATGTCGACCACACCACCGCTGTTACTGGAGACCCAGCTTTTACTTGACTACCAGTTTTTATTTGAGGAAATACATTATATTAACATATTTATGGGAGAAGATTCATAATGATGTAGATAATTGTTGGGAACACTCCCTCTTTTGATTGTTGTTGCAGTGATCCGGCTCCACTTGGGGAATAATTAGAGGAGGGGACTAGATATTGAATTTTTATTTTGGAGTGCCCTGAGAGTAGAGTGACCTGCTCTGCGTTGGAGTTATTGGGAGGTTAATGAAGTGACCAGGAATCCATAGTCATGGCGGGCAAAAAAAGTGAGGAAGAGCAACAAAAATATCCACAGAGTTTCTCCACTGAACCTTGATGACGCTTTGTTATTGAAAGTATACATATGTGATAATGGTGAGCAGGTTATAAATCAGAAATCTTCCACAATTAACTCAATAAATGTTCTGTCTATTCCCATAAGTGCAGGGTAAAGGACAGTGAAGGAGCTTCAAAGCCTTGACTCTGCTTAGCATTCTGCAGGTAACCAGGCATACAAATTATTGCACCAAACTGCTTTTCTCGAATGTTGTCTCCCTCACAGTGCAACTTAAACAGCTCAGGAAGTTTTATGTTTATCTCAGCTGTTCATCTTGATATGTGTCTCCAGGTGCTTTGAAGTGGGTACTTACCCCCTGAAAGCTGCAGCCCATTCTCATCTTAATGAACAAATCACCTAGTAAAATATGTGAGGCACCCTATTGATGAAATGGAAATGGGAATGCTGACCCAGCAGCATCGCTCAAGCACTGACATAAATTACCAATTCGGGCCGCGTGTCTTTCTTATCAGTACAGCCCCAGTGACAACTCACAGGACTAATTAATTTTCATTTAGCACTTTTTAAAATGTTTTCGTTGAAATATCCCTGACATCATTGTACTTGCTTTTTGTAAGGTGGTATATTTATGGGAACGTGCTCTAAAGGAAGCGTTAATCGACAACAAAATGTCCTGTTAAGGTGTCCAGGAGAAAACTGACATTGTTCAACAAGTTATTTAACATTACCAATTTGTGTAATAGATTTTATAGCATAAAGCACTCTTAAAGCAGCTATCATCGATATTTTTACAAAAACAATGTATCAAATGACAATGTGAAAACATTAAGGCTATATAAGTGAAGTCCATTTACCATCTAAAAGAATTTTATTTTATGACTTCTTTTATACATTTTTACAGTGGTTTTCAGTTTGCGTAATTATACTGATAAAACAGACAAACCGGTGGCAATAGGACCAATTATTTTAAACCCTAAAAAAAACAACCTTTCCTAGATAAACATTGGGCTAATTGGGCTAACTTTTGTCAGTCCAATCTGGCAACACTCTATTGGACTCACATTCATCAGTTGACCAGAAATATGACTCTAAATGAATGACCAAGTTGCCCTGTCTCTGCTGGATGAGTAAATAAGCAGCTGTTTGCTAGCAAGTTTGCCAATATCAACATAAAAGGTGATAATATGTCAGTGTTGTGTTAATAACTGGTTTCCGCTGCCACCAAAGGGCAAAAAAAAATCAGTTATTGCAGGTTTGACTTTTAAAGGTTACATAAGATCTTTATTCAATAACACCTGATATTATTTCAGTGCAAAAAGTATTGAAAAACTGGTCTGATTTGCTGTCTGTCTTGAGATGCTGTTAACCTGTTACCTCTGAATAAAGACTCACAACTGCATAACATGTCTCAGCAAGAGTCTTTCATTTCATGATTTTATTTCCAGGAAAGTGTCTTGCAGCAATCACAGGTCATTTTAGTGGTTGAATAAAAGACTAGCTCTCACCGCAGGCATTAGATCTCACACTGATGGCAAGGCGAATTAATGAGTGGTGATACACATACAATATCCCTGCTAATGTTGAGGTGAATGTTCTTTCAGGGGAGGAAATGGCTAAACTGCATAATTAATTGTAATTTCAAACTAAATGTAGCTTTATTTACCAGGAAAGAACAGTTAAATACAGTGCTTGTATTTATATTGTACAGGAACACAGAGGAAGTTAGCAGTTTCATCTGGGCTATTGAAGGAGAGGGGGGAAAGTATTGATTCTAAAAAAAGAACTGAAGCCAATATTATAAGTTGGTCACACAATGTGTGAGTGGAGATATTGTAATAAACTGGTGTAAAGGGTGAGGAGCACCTGTATAAAACCATCTATTTAACAGCTTTGTCTATGCAATAATTTATTTAACAGTTTGAACAAATCTCAGTCATTAGTGTAAGCTGTTATACTTATCGTACATTTCTGTATTTTGGATAAAGTATTCCTCCTAAAACCATGAGATTATCATTAAGTGAATCGCCAAGTGGTGGGAGACCATTATAAAGATTTATATACTGAAGGTCGGAGAGTACTTGGGTGTTTATCATGTTTTGTTGCCTCATTATCCTACTTCTGTGATCTCAACTTAACTATGTTTGTTTACTTGTGATCACAACATAATTGAACTTGACATTAAAACCTTTGTTACACATATATACATATATGTGTACATATACACATACATACATACATATGATTGCCACATCAAAATTTTAGTTTTACAAGAAAACAACTTGAGTTGTGGAAAGATAATGATGACAAGAGAACAGAGCTTGCATGTCGAGATTATAACTTCAAGGAATTGTTCGTCGACATTTGGGAAATACGCTTTTTAAAATTTTTTTTTTGCTGAGAGTTAGATGAGAAGATTAATACCACTCTCATATTTGTCTGTAAAGTATGAAGCTAGAGCCAGGACACGATTTGATAAGCTTGGTTTAGCATAAAGACTGGAAGCAGGGGAAACAGCTAGCCTGGCTCTGTCCAAAATAAAATAAAAAATCTACCTGCCAACAACTCTAAATTTGGCTAATAAACACAATGTATTTTGTTGTTGAAGCCGAACACAAACAGAGGTGCAATTTGTGATTTTTTTGTGGAGTTGCATTTATTTCTTGGGTGGGTGCAATTATTTCCTGGAGTCTCTGCTGGTTGACTGGCAACCTCACAGTGACGATACGACTAGCTTATTGCTTCATACAACTTAAATCACATACATGAGTGGTATCCACTAGAAGCTGACATTTTTTCAGGATTCCCGCGGGATGGGAGTCAATTTCCATCCATTTCCAATTCATCATGTGACTGGGACGGGACAGGAAAAAAAGTCAACCTGAGCAGGACGGGAATCATAACAAAAATAGATCTGTTTTCATATGCCTAATGTCTAATATGAATACATGCTATTTTCTTTATTTTGAACATAATACTAGTCGTTCTGTTGTCTTTTTAAAATTCTTTTTTATTCTCTGTTGTCTGTTCTGGTGGCTGGCATGGGACATGGGAAAGGGATGGGACGGGAGTCATTCTTCCGGGATTATTTGATTATGAGTGAGGGCCAATGGTGGATGCTAGACAAAGGGTCAAGGGTTCAACACAAACATTTCCAATAACATGAATAGCCACATAACATTTCATGGAAATTTAGCCATTGGTTTTTAATATCTTATGTGAAAAGTTGACATTTTGGCCTGAGTGTGCATGGTGCAAGTGGAGAAGCACATGTTGTGTCTGAAGTGAGGAGGGCTGAATCTCTGGGGAACATGAATGAGCAATTTCATGAAATTTACTGAGCATAGTAAATTGCATAGCAATCTGCCTTTTTCATAATGATACATCATGAGTTCAGTGCAAATTTGTGGCTTATGGTGGTACTGGAAAAAAGGTCAGAGGGGCATAAAAATGGTAGGAATGATCTTTTGGGGACCATGAGTATCCACACCAAATTGCATAGCAATTGTACCTGTAGTAAGCTATCTTGCTCCCATTACAAAAATGGGGAAAGAGTTAAACAGTTACAAGAGTTTTATGTGCTGATTTTGGCCCATCCATTCAAGCAGCACTTTCATCCGAGGAGCAGTTTCATCTGCGAGACCTTTTTGGTAATTAATTCAACTGCCTACTAAGCTCCTGTGAGACATGTTTTGTTCTGAGTGAGAGTGAAAATCAAGCTTAATTGACCTTTAAACTGATATTTAATCTTTGCCAGAATGCAGCATAGGCGTTTGAGAAGCCCTAACCCTGTTGCTTACTGTCAGTATGAGTCGCCATAAATAACCAACACAGACTATAACACTGGCATCCACTCTCAATCACGTGCTTTAGACAATTGTTTTTCCCTTGTTCTATACAGACAGCTGTATAAAAGCCAGTCTCACTGTTGGTCTCCCAGTTTTTGGGTGGAACAAATCTCTTTGCCAATGTATTTCATGATGAAATATAAATTCAAGTTTCTGTTCACAGTGAAGCATCTCGGTCTGGTCTGATGCCGTCTGATGAGTTTTCTGTACTTGAAGTCATCAAAGACTTTAAGAATTTATAAGCAAAATATCAAATACAGCTCAAAAAGAAGAGGGAAAATATTCTTCCTATTTGGCAACCAAATCACAGCATCCATCCTTTCAGCGAGGCACAAGGCATCAAGGACAAGCACCAATTTCCCAGGGAGTGAAGGAATACACCAGGTTGCCTTTTTATATGCAATTCCAGATGCCTCATTAGGGCTTGATGTCTTTCATCATTATTCTTTCATGTAATTCTGTAGCACACAGCATCTGCACTCTTCTCACAGCATTTGTTATTTATGTAAATCATTTTCATCAAAAAGCAAATAAACATCCTTTAAAAAAAATGAATTTGAAAATCACAAGGTGAACAGACAACATTGGCCCAATCCTGAGGAGTTTATAACTTACACAATCAAGAAATGGAAACACCAGCTGGCTTTTTCCATTTACGGACTCAAGCAGGTGTCTGCCACACATTTCCATTTGAAGATACCCCATATGCAGCCTCCTATAACCGCCTTTTATTAAGTTTCATTTCTTTTTTTAGTCACCCTTTAAAATCATCAACAAAAAAAGTCAATTTGACTCAAAAGAGTTACATTCTAAATGATTCCTGTGGAAATAACCTTCTACAGCCTTAAAAGCCTCAAGATAGGATGAAAGAAAGAAAGTGATAAATAACATTTAAAGTTATACAAGCCTGACCTGACATGCATGTAATTATATCTGACAGAGAGTAAACAGTTTGACAATGACAGTGATTAACACTGCATAGTCAGATGGTTTTTAAGTTTGTCACTCAACTGCTATCCTGAGAATTAGAGCCTTTGCACAACAGGTCTGAACTGAAATTCTGAAAATTTGAAAAATCTGTGTGTAAATTTAGAACAAGAACAATTCAAGCCCAATGCTAAACTGCACAATTCTTCATGTCTCTGAGCTCTAGCAGCAATGATATTTTGCTTTTCATGTTTCTTAACAAATAAAATTCACCCAATCATCGTGAGGTTACAAGAAGATGGTGAGTTTCATCATTATGATTATGTTTTTATTTGTCTACATGGTCATTACACTTTTGTTATATGTATGTATGTATGTATGTATGTATGTATGTATGTATGTTATATATATGTATATAAGTGAAAAGAAGACTCTTCCGCTTGCCTGTCATTAGCATTTATCTGATCCTTGCCAGAATAATCTCCACTCAAAGTCCACTTACTCAGTTGTTCTGGAGTTTTCAACCACATCACATCAGCAGATGAAGTTTACTCAGTTGTCATGGAACTATAGATTATTATTATTTGAATTCATTATTTTAAGCACTTTCAAGACTTCTTGTCTATGTTAATCTAATCATCTTTGTTGTGCAAGAAGCAATAGAATCACAAGGAGCAGGAGGAAAGAGAACATACAGCAGCACAATACAGTTCCACATAGAGATGTAAAGTAATAGTTGTGGTAATGGTATTGATGTTAACACAAACAGAAATAATACTAATAGCAATATTATAATAGTAATACTAATAATAAGAGCAATAACAGTAACAAAAAGTTGTAACAAACCCCCAGTTAGCCAAATTAATTTGCAAGAGAAATGAAACTGTGAGCTGTGAAAGTGTCTGTTGTAAACATTAGTCACAGTTAACAGATGAACTTCCGGGTTCAACTTTAAATATAAAATTTCACCCACTAAAGAATTATTGAACACAAAAAGTTCCACACAGCGATGTTGAAATGTTTTTGACAAACACAGTGTTAAACTACAGATCCCCAGAGTGACCATAGAGAGAGAAAATATATATATCGAGGCCATGTTTTACAACATTGAGAGCTCGAAATGCTATTACGTGGGCACAAGATACAATTCGTTCCCATGTTTTGGTTAATTTGTGCGCATGAGTTAGCGTATATACAGAAAGCCAGCACAAGTGACCAGCCTCCGTTGAACGCATGGGTAGGCTATCAATACGCAACTACGGTATACCCAAGTATACCCACTGTGCGTAAAGACGCATACAACTCATTCAACAACACCGTTAGCTATTGCCTAAATAAATAAATAAATTGTTTTTAACTAGCCCTAATATGCCTTCAGGGCAGAAGGTTGGAATAAGCTATGATTGTCTGGCAGGTTGGCAAACTGTTATGTGTGCCTCGTTATGCATAGTGGACTGTATGTTGATAGCCTGTGTATTCAACGTAGGTTCATTTTGGTGAAGAATTTATGTCAGGTTGATTTTATAGGTTAGTCCTACAGTGGGTGCACTTGGCAGCTCATTGCCATCAATGTGTAAAAGGATGTGGATGGATGCATACAACATGATAACCCGCTAATTCAATTCAATTCAGTTTTATTTATATAGCGCCATATCATAACAAAGTTATCTCAGGGCACTTTTTCGAATAGAGCAGGTCTAGACCGACTCTTTATATTTACAGAGACCCAACAGTTCCACCATGAGCAAGCACTATGCGACAGTGGCAAGGAAAAACTCCCTTTTAACAGGTAGAAACCTCGAGCAGAACCAGGCTCAAGGTGGGCGGTCATCTGCCTCGACCGGTTGGGTTGAAGGGGGAAGGGGGGAGCGGGAGAGAGAGAGCAGGAGGAAAGAGAACATACAGCAGCTCAATACAGCATAGATATGGTAATGGCATTGATGTTAACACCAACAGAAACAACACTAAGAGCAACATTATAATAGCTAACCCTAAACCTCATAATTAGTCCTGTGATTTTAAAGTGTGTAAATTCCCGATATTTACTGTAACATTTACATTGCAATCCCTTTCACAATCCCACATATATATATATTATGATGATGATATATATATTTTTTCTCTCTATGGCCACTCTGGGGCTCCGTATTAAACATCATTGATCTGGGTCTCACGTTTTGCTATGCCTGAGTATGCACTGGTGGCAGTAACCTTATTTCAAGGTTTTTCACTCTGCAGAGGTGCATACTCCCAAAGAAGCCAGACTCTATTTTTACTTGATTGTTGTTTCTACCTCCAAACTCAAAGTTTATGGGGGAATAAATAAACCTCAAGGCACGTCTTGCAGTGTTTATCTCCAGTAGCCCAGCTGAATGGGATTACAGTGTATTTCACATTAAAAATCAACCCTTGCTGCACTGTCTCGAGCTTGTCGACAACACAAAGTCAAGCTACAGCCAATCTTTTAATCATTCTGGTAAAGAAAGGATTCACATTTCAAAAGAAAGTGCTAATGCATCTGCATCCAAGCAACATAGTGCAACGATGAAACCCAAGTGGCAGTGTAAAGAGCTGAAAGATCTGCATACAAAGTGACACAATAGCTTCAGACAGTCTCCATATGGGCCTTTGGAGCTGGTAAAATTGAAAATGAAAGCACAGATGCTGTCGCAATACATCGGGGGATCACAATTCAACAAAGAGTCTTAGAACTGTCAGGATGTGGCAACAGGACCCTGACTAGTGTTGCTGAGGAGAGGCACATTCTGACAGCTTCACTTAGTACATCATCCCTGTTTAGCCAAATTATCATATTTCATATGTCAGTCAAAAATAAAAAGATTGCTGTTATCCGCTAGCTAAAGCAACAGAGTGAAGTGTTTTTCACTTTCAGATAGATAATCTGCTTTATGAAGTACTTTTTGATTAAAGACTTTAATAAGATTCAATCCATTTAGCCCTCTTAAAAGTAATCAAACTTAGCAAATGCCTCAGTATCCCTTATACTTATCTTTTAATGGGTTATTTTAATGGGTAGTGCTAATCCAAATATCTAAATTATTATCAAGATAGAGCAATCACATTGATGTTAGACTCAGCATCAGATATATCTGCCTCATCTATCTCTGCAGCCATGCTGAACCCTCTAATTGGCCTCCGTGACCTTCTATTCACAACATAGGATCCTGCTCTGAGGCTTTGCCAGTTAGATGAAACTAATTATTTGAAAAGACATGTTGTTTTAGGACATCTTAAGCTTGCTAGTATTTACTCTCCTGTATCTAATGTGTTGTAAGCTTGGTGTCATATTTATACATTTACTGCACAGCTGATAAGAATCAACTGTGAAGCTTGACACTGCAGTGGTTTTACTTTTGTAGAATATCTATCTAAATCTAGCAGGGTATCAGCTAGTGGGATTCATCAGTAATACTGATTGAAATGAGCAAAGCAGAGGACGACTGAGTGAAATAGTCACAGCTTGAGGCAGGGACACACAATACAATTGTTGGATTGATTATATTTCTGATTTGGGTGTTACAACTGACTGGTCCAAACTGGACTGAATCTGGGTCCGCTGGTGTTGACACTTGGGAGTTAAGCATTCTTATTGTCTGCCATCTACTTGAGTTACTGCCTGTTCACATTAAGATTATTTTAAAGCTGCACTAATCAATAATTTTATTTTAAGAATGTATCAAATGTCTGTGTGTAATGTGACAGGTGTTTCTCAGAGTAACATCACCCAACTATGCTCAGATCGGATGTTTAGATTTTTAGCATCTTTCCACTCATTGTTTTAGTTTTGCAACCCACAGCTCTGCTGTCTCCACTTAACCTCATATTTGAGCCACATCAGGCAGCTGTTTCAAGCAAAAATGCTCGGATAAACAGTCTGTACACTACCTGCTCTGCACCAAATGGCAGACATAATGTAGGGTTTCTCCGCTAAAGAGGTTGATGTTTTTTTCCAGAAATTAGTGGAGACCAAAATAGAGCTAAAAGGATAGTAAATATTGTTTTGTCAGATGGCTAGAAACATGACTTCAAATGAATGCTAATGTTGCTCCAAGTCTGCTGGATGTCCAATACAACAGATGGTCAATTCAGTTTTTGGTGACATTGTTGGAAATGTGTAAATTCAATTACATGTTAATTATTGAGGTCATAGTTAAAGGTGGTGTTGTACTGGACTACATTATATTGAGAGGTGTTTCTAACTTTTTGTCCTTACCATTTACATACATAAGTGGGAGTATAGGTTGCTCTGCTGCCCCCAAGTGGCCAGAAAATCAATTAATGCAGCTTTAAGCATGTTTGATTTTTACTTCTTTTACTAGACTATTGAGTGAGCAGAAGAAATAATTACACTGTTCAAAAGTGGTGAACAAATGGTAAAATAGGGTGGTGTGCCAAGCGGGAGTATAACTTTACAATCCAATTCACCAGGTTTCAGTGCAGAGCCACAGCTCAACTGAAGTTCACCTCACTCTTACAAAGTTCAGTGACCTCCAGCTGTCGGCAAAGTTCATTCACATGTAGTCTTTCCCTCAGTTGCTTTGCCTTGTATGTGCAAATTTATGAGATAAATTAGCAAGTTTTAGGGGGTGTCCTGTTTTGCTACAGGAATGCACGTGTGTTGTCCTCTGTATTTACTGCATTGTTCAGTATGTGCTTCTTTCTGACTGTCAAGACTAAAATATTCAGTTTATATCATTTATATTTGGGCTGTCCTGTTTTGTCAACCACTCACAACAAAGATGTCAGCTGTACACTGAGTAAGCTTGATGCTTTCAAACTAGACTCAAGTGACAATCATAATGGCAGGTTTTCTTTCTTTTTTGGTACAGTTTTGCTCAATACAGAACAATAATAAATATTCTGGCTTGGAATTAATGACAAATAGCCCTAGGCTTGCAGTTCAAACTGATCAAGAATACCGGCCTCTCTAACAGCTCTGATATAAGGTAGGCGATGCATATTTATGATTTCCATCAGCATGTATAAAATCATAAATAAATCACATATCTTTTTTCAGAGCGTGAGTTTATTCATACATGCTTCACGGAGATCTTAACAGTTTTGTGGGATACAGAGATCACTCCTAATGCTTATTGTCTTTGTCCAAGTGTTGTGAATAATGATTACTTAATTACATGAATAAATAAGAGAGAAAATTGTAATTTGTTGGGCAGGGGATCATTACCCATATGTTATTCATATGGAAATTGATGCAGAGGGAGGCACAGCTTGCTCTCTGTGAAGCCCAGCTACGTTAATTGTGTATGAAGCCTATTTCTTTATGACAACATTACAAAGGTCAGTGTCCCTGAAGTCTGCCACACAGGTTAAGTGTTGGTGGAGCTCCTGAATGAGCAACGAGCTTTTGATCCCTCTAAGTGCCTCTGTTTATGTAATGTGCTCTGCTCTCCAAATGTGATTTGGTGGTAGATTTAATAAATGTATTATTATTGTTACAGAAGTTCAATATGCATAAGCCCACCATAATGCTCTCGAACCAGACCTGTGCAAACCAACACAGATCAGTTCTACTCTACCTTTGGTCAGGAGTTTCAGAAAATAGCTCAAACTTACTGATTCATTTAATGTACTTAAGTGTTATATGCACTTTGTAATTTTATTAAGATAAAATCATTGAATGACTTTATTGCGTGCAGCTCGTAGAATCGGTTAAACATGCAGTGTACAACGTGGATTACAGGAACAAAATATTGTTTACATGCTGCATTCAGTTTAATGTACATTTCGAGCCAAGTAGATGTAATTGAGGCGAGCAATGTGTTAAACTGATTACAGTGATCATGATTTTACAGTATCAACCGCATATTTGAATGAACAACTTCCTTGCAAAAGGTTGAATTACAGCGTGTCTGGATCTAGCTTCCAAACAGCAACATAGGATGACCAAGTAATCGACTCCGTGGTAAATAACATTGTCATGATACATGATAACATTGTCAAATTATCATGAAAAACTATTTGCTTTACGAGGAAAAAGATATGATTGCCTTGGTTTTTCAGGAGACATTCTCAATTCAGTGCAATGAATAATACAATGTTCAATAACACATACAGAAGGATAAACGCTTTTATTTTGATAGATAGACGTTGTCATTTGTGGGGAAGGTAGAGGAGGTTGGTAGCGTGATGTGAAAGGGTGGTGGCTTTAAAGATGCCAATGAAGGGTAGTGTTGGGTGGTTTGGTGACTCAAAGAGTAGGTTTTCCTTTTTATTCTAGTGGATCCACACGTTATCCATGCTGCTGCTAGCATCTGACCTCAGTGCTCTGCTAGTGAGTATTACTTTCATCTTTAATTCTTCATACTATTAGCATATGTTGATATATTGAGCCACAGATGGAGAAACACCCATAAAATCTGTGTCACAAAAAAGTCAAATCAAAGCGTATCCACACTGTTTCCAAAGCCAGCTTGTGAAACTGAATAGAAATGTGTAAATCTATAGTCTCTCCTGATCTGGCTTCCAATTTACTGTTCTGTAGTAAAAATCAAACAGTGCAGAAACTGTAATACTCAGACAGTGGAACCCAACCTTTAGCTGTTTTTTACACATTAAGCTTGCACCGCCGCATTGCTGTGTTCCTCTGTCCTCCACCTGACATGCAAGTCTATCAGTAACCTGCACCAAGGGTTAGAGTATGTGTTCAGGATTCTAAGAGCCCTGTAATACATTGTATCAGGCTCCCAAGGTGAAAGGGAGAGACAGGGGCCCAAGATTAATTCGAGCCACAGTATAATAAGGCTGCTCTCAGACTTCCCCAGTGAATAAAGACAAATGGCTTTTGTTTGTGCCAGCTTTGCCATCTTGCATTGATAACTCCAATAATTCCATTTCATGCCCAAGTCTCATCTGCCACAGCCAGAGAAAACAGAAAAAAAGTGAAATAAACTGTAATTGAGGCAGGCTTTTATTAAGTGACAGGGTATTTTCATACTCTAGTGGAAGTAATCCCATGGGGATGGGTGGAAGCAGGGAGAGTGGAGGATGGTGGATCTGAGATGACAAAGCTGTCCTCTCTCTATTGAAAACTATGTTATTGAGCACAACAAATATCTCGCTTCCAATCACTTTGCACTTGGCTGACTGGACATTTGCATGCAGGATTGTTGTGTAGGAGCCATCAAATCAAAGATTTTACTTGTCAGGGTTAAGAGATAGTAGCATGTATCTGACTGCCATACCATGAAGTCATACCAACCCAGTCAATAATTGCTGTAATTGCTCCATCGACATATCATGCCTGAGTCTACATGGTCTACAAGGTCAAAGCCATCACATGTAGGCTGGACCAATTATGTCTACAGGTGACCCCAAACCTGACCCTAACCCTTTCTGCAAAGCATGACAGCATAAGTGAAGTATTGCATCTCAGGATACATTCACAATCAATCTTTAAAGACCATCAAAACCTATTTTCTTATCTGCTTCTTACTAGGGGAGATTGGGGCCTAGATGAACAAACACTAAATACATATCATATCTAACTAGAATTACAACCCGGGGGTGTATGCCTCCACCAACCAGTCTAGTTGCAGATTACATCTATGTCTGTGCAGACTCATATATGTAGTGAATACTTGGAAGGAATTTAATAAAATGTATAAGGTGTATTTTTTGGCTAAATGGAAGTTATCACTATATTGATGATACATATGTATGTTATAATATGTTGTTTGCAGTCACGTGATTCCGTTGATGCTCAAAATTCAGAATGAGGCAGGAAGTGAAGGGCAGAGTGGACGAGATGGAGGAAAGCCTGTACTGTGCTAGTTATTGTTGACTCATTGTGTCATCCCAGTAAACATGTGTGGGTGAAATCTGGAATCGCCCATTCTTAAATTATGGCTGAAAACCTATTTTGAGGTCACAATGACCTTTGATTCAAAAGTGTCACCAATTCATTGTCCAACCAACTGTGAAATATGGTCATCAAATCTTGAGTTATGACCAAAAACGTGTTTTGTGAGGTCACAGTGGCCTTGCCCTTCCACCACCAAATTCTAATCTGTTCATCCTTGTGTCCAAGTGGACGTTTGTGCCAAATTTGAAGAAATTCCCTCAAGGCGGTCCTGAGATATCACATTTACGAGAGTGGGACGGACATACGTACGGATAACCCGAAAACATAATGCCTCCGGCCATGGCTATTGCTGGAGTGGAGACATAAAATCAGAATTTGATCACATTTGTGGGGTCATTTGGTTATGTTGCCAGAGATTTTGAGTAGATGCTTTTAATAAATATAGAAAAGTAGTTAAACCTGCGTTAACTGATTTTTGGCCACTTGGGGGCAACAAGCTGTGAAGAGAACATTGACTTATCATCACCTTTTACAAGGTGATATGGTTAGCAAACTATTGCCTATGTACCATTTCTATGGAGTCATGTTTCAGCATGTAAAGCCGCTTGCTTCTGCTGGAAGGGGGGTTGATGAAAGAGGTGGGACTATATCAAAATAGTAAAGTTGCAGGTAGTAAAAGCAAAACACTGAGCTAAAAGATGCTACAGCTCTGTAGGGGAAATACAGAGCTGTATAAAAATACAGCTTTAACATTTGAAAACCAAGTTTTTCACTTTAATACTGGTACCATGACTACTAATAATAACAGGAAAAAGAAGAAGGAAAAGAATAACTGAAAAAAGTCCTTACCTGAAACAGTAAACACAAGGTAAGAAAAGTATAAAAGCAAAGAAATAAAAACAAATCATAAAATGTTTTCAGATATAATTAATGAAAGATCATTACATAAAAAGCAACTAAAAACTTTTAAAAGACCAAGTTAAAGCTGTCATGGGGAAATGTTTATTACCTCATTTTTATCTGCATCTTAATTCTACTCTATCTTAATTTTGGGTTTCCTCTTAACTGTCAGCAAAGCAGCAGTGTGTGTGAGCTCTTTAGAGCTGCTGTAATACTTTCATAATAACAACGTATCAAATGACAATGTGAAAACAATGTGACAGTGTGAAAGGGGTCGCTCATAGTGATGAACCTACAGAGAATTATCACCTGATTCTGCAGCTCCCCTCGGCTTTACAGAGTTTTATAGTGAGTTACAGCTCATTGCTTAGCTGTCTGCTTTACTGTTGTGGTTCACTCTGACTGCTCTCATAGCATAATTTTTGGTCACAGCAGACAGCTGTTTTCAGAGAAAAATACCTGCTCAGCACCAAATGGCAGACAGACAAAGTTGGCGACTAGCTGGTGAACAAAGTGGAGCATTTAGCAGCTAAAGAGCTAGGAGTTGGTGGAGACAAAAAAACAGAGCTAAAATGAGAATGAATATTGGACTTACATTCATCATGTGGCTGAAAACACATCTCCAAATGAATGATAATGTTGCCCTGTAACTGCTGGATGTGTAAATAGGTTCCTGTTTGCTGACAAGTTGAACATATCAACTTAAAAGGTGATGATATGTCAACATCGTATTCACAGCTTGTTTCCGCTGCCCCTTAAGTGACCAAAAAAATCAACTTTTGCAGGTTTAAATATTATATCATAATGTCTTAAAAGAGGTTGGATTTGCAAAAGCTCCAAATTACTATAGGGTTCCCACACATTTTCATAGACAACATTTCAAAACTTTTCAAGGACCCATAATAACATTTCCATGACCATTCACAACAAATACGTACACAAACAGAACTGTGCTTTGCTCCAAATCTTGATTATTGTATGAAAATTAAACAGCTTTCAAGCATGAAGGAAAACAAAACTGATTTCTTATTTGATTATAAACACACACACACACACACACACACCCCACGGGCCAAACCTGGTCACTGATCTCAGACAACTCTTCCCTACTGCAAACACACTTACACACACTTTATGATTTTTATAATTTCTAAATGCAAGTCTGAAAAACAACGCAGCAACATAAGCATGTAGGCTTAAGCTCAGATTGTTGTTTTTTTTTTTTTTTAAAAACTACTTCTTTCAGACATCATGTAAATGTATTTTTAATGCATTGTCAAGTCAAAAAAGGGCTTTAACGAAATATACCATCATGGTTTGTTTGAACTCATCTCCCAGGTCTAATCCTTCACCTTTTTTAATTTCTCTTCAGTGTCCTTGCCTAAATCTGACAGGCTGGCTCTCTTGCTTTCTGCTGTGTGTATTTGACTTAACAATAAATGTCATATTTCGTGTCGCCTCTGCCTTCTCTGCAAATTCATCAGCGGACTGCTCAAGTTGTTGAATGTCTGACTCAAGTCCATTTCTTTTTTGTTTCAGTTCCTGAAGTTCATCTGCCAAGCTCTTCCTTTTGTCAGCATTTGATTTGCTTTGTTTTTCTTTTTTCTTGTCTTCAAGGTATACAACACACCTTTGTCTAGCACATGAAGCAGACATCTGAAGCTTCTTGGTGATGGTGACTTTCTCAAGGCCACCAGCAGCCTTGATGCTATCAACAATGACCTGCTGTGCAACTACTGACTCTTCCTTCATATTCTCCACCATGACCTGCTTGTTCACTGAAAACCCTTGCTCCACACTGGCTTGTCCATGGGACATGAGCAAGAGAATTTGGATCACATCCCAAAGACTTCTCCAGCCAGACTGAGGAGTAATGGTCTTGTGTAGCCACTCACCTGGCTAGCAGCAACCAGTGTATGAAGGACTCCTTTAATATTTTCCACACACAGTTCCTTCTTGGAAACCATCAGCCTGGGGTCATGACACTGCATATTTCTTACCAGCAGGTGGTTCACCGGTACCTTAAGTAGGAGTTTAGCCAGGAGAGTTGTAAGAAAAGCCTTGGTCTCCATTCTTATTTCTAGCACCTGCCTCTCTGTGATTTTGCTTGTACTTCTCAAATCCAACATTGGCTTTGGTAGCATCCTTGTGGATGGAACAATCTGCTGTGTTGATCAGGAGAAGCTTCTGCATGTTTATGTGGCTTGTTTCAAGACCTTGTCCTTCATAAACCGCACCATAAAGACAAAACAAAGATAAGTTTACTGATGAAATGCAACCATATGAATTGTAAGCTTAGTGTGCATAGCATGATACATGACATACAATTGAAACTATTTTGTCAAATGACAATGTTGAGTGTCATTAAATTTAAATGATTGTGTGCTAGCGTATCTTGTTACCAGGAATGTTTCCTTTGACCCATCAATATACCCAGTAAGCCTTCAGTAAAACCCATCAATATACTTTTAATTAATATACCCAGTAAGCCTTTTAATACAATCTATCAATAGCCTTTCTTTTCAATGCATGTATTTTGCTGTCCAACACAATGCTGACTACAGCTGAAATTGAGCTAATTTGCTAATACTGTTGAAACACATTTATTGTGAACAGTCTCTGAACAGAACAAATAGGACTCACTTAACATATGGATTACAATACGTACATACGTACATTGCCAATCCAAGCGCCAAGCACACTCTGGTTTCCTTTTAACCGCTTGTAAATTCGGAGCGTTCTTAGAATTATCATTTGGTTATTCACAGCATTCAGAGCGCACTCCGGGCACTGTCTGAGGCGGTCCATGGACACTGAGCAGTAGAGCTTCCAGAGTGGGGAAGTGACAGCTGACAGTTCGGTTGGCCCATTTTGTTAGAATTTATTCGAAAAAAAAAAGAATGTTCCCTACCTTCGAACAACCATGCTCTACTTTCAGAGCAGTTAAAACAAAACCAACATGTGCATTGGTGCTCAGAGTGACAATTGAATGCCCTAGGCTGCCCATGTTAATTGCTCCATCTCAAAAATGCAGAACAATTTTAAAAGTAGTGGGCAAAGGTATGGAAACTCTGGCATTCATGACCCTACATGTTAAATCGCACTGTCACAGCATTATTTTTCTGCAGACATGTACTTTAGGCCATTGGTTTTAGATGTCTCCCTACTCTAACATACCTGATTCTAACGATCGGCTCATCATCAAGGAGCTGAAGATGGTCAAGAGCTTGATTACGATTCAATCATTAGAATCAGGTGGCAAGACATCTAAAACATGCCGGGGAGTAGCTTTCCAAGATCAGGGTCGGTGACCACTGCTTTAGGCCTATAGGCTACATTTCAATATATCCTGGTTGAGAAATAAGATATAGGATATTTCAATACCATATGTACAAAATTCACTCAAATTGTTCACACTGAAAATGGGCTTACCTTTCAGTAACTTGAACATGTCCGGCATGGGTCTATCTGTTTGGTAGGCTGTCAAGAATGGAGTGACCTGCTTCGTAATGCTTTCATACACTGCAACCCCCACAGCAAAGAGTAGAACAGATGCACTTTTCTTCACTTCTTGAAATGACTTGCATTTAGACTCTTGCATTTAGATACTTTTCGAGCGACTGCTTCAACATTATGTCTGCACATGAGAAGTGCTCTGTTGCATGCATCAACATTTTCAATCCAATGCAATGGGTGCTGGTATAGTGTTTTGAGTAGCTGTAGCAACAGTGCTCTGGTCAGAGGCAGACCCTGGTCCACTTGCTGGTCTCAATAAACAAATACACGGCTCGCACACAGCAGGGCTCCAATATTCACTATTTATTACACCAAGGTGACGTTTCGAGCACAGCTGCTCTTCATCAGACTAAAGTGGCAATGTATGCCACCTGCTGGTCTTGCCATGGCTCTCATCGAATTGAAAAATGCCTGGAATGGTATGCCACCCCTCACGGTCATCTCATGTTGAATGTGCTTCGCTCCCTTAGCATGACTTGTGAGGTTTGCCTATTGCTGATATCAAAACTCTTTCTCACATGTTGGTCATTCTCTTGTTCAATTATGAATCAAAGTCTGTATCAGTCATTAGAAAACCATGAAATGTTAAATGTACACTTGCCCAGTATTATTCAAACATCAGTTTCAAACTCTATACAAACATCATTTCAGCTAGCTGGCATACATGGAGGGAAGAAATTAAGAAACGTATGTGATAATAAACAAAATGTCTTGCATTGACGCATATTAGAGCTATGTTACGTCAACAGCTACAGAAAATAAATGTGTTATTATGTTACATTACGTGAAAGGCTATCCACGGAAGATTACTGTAATGCATCGTACTATCAAGGCACTTACCTCCCCTCTAATAAGTCCTGATAACAAGTTCCATATATTCGAAGGACAGGGATGTGGAAGGAGAATCCCATCTCCCTACTGTAGACTGCATGATGCTCACACAATAATGGCTGATTCACAAGTGGTTGAGGGACTGCTGTGTACACATTTAAGCCCAGAATATATCTCTCATTATCAATCTCCATCTCATTCTGTTTCTCTTTTTGTCTCAATGTCTTAGTGCTTTGAGAGTTTAGCTTGACGCAGATGTATCAAAGATGGTGAAGTCCCCGGTTATTGTTGTTTATAAAGTAAAGTTGTATTTTATATCCTGAGTCTTATTGTTGTTGTTTTGGTTTACGGATAAATCCAATGTGGGTTTTATTTTTGTAGTTTTGGCCATTGTTCCAATCAGTTTAACATTGCCCTTACGAAAAAAGCACATGTGAACTGAAACATTTGACATGCGATGTTGTGATTTCATGTGAAACCAAATTTCACATTTGGAAATAAAAACAACATGATTTTAGTTTTACATGTGAATGAAAACCTTAACATATGAGATATAAGATAATATCACATTCAACTGAAACATTTTATGTGTGATGTTTTAATTTCACATGTGATAAAAGTCATGTTTTGAATGCAAACCTTTATATGTGAAAATTAATCTCTCTGGTAAGTTTGTTTTCACATGTAAACTCAAGTTTCACAAATAAAAAAACGTGCATTTTGTAATTCCCATGTGATAAACTGAAACATTTCGCATGTGACATGATTTTGCATGTTTTCAGTTTTACATTGGACTTGGTATACATGTAAAATAATGAGTTCTGAAATAAATAATTTAATATTACAGAAAGTGTTCCCTTCGTTCCCAAAGGCTCACGAACTGTACTGAGTCATAATAATAAAATTACACTTCCATACACTTCCTCTTTCCCGCGCTGCCTTACTTGCCTCATGGAAATATTACAATTACTGATTGTAAGATATAAATGATCCAATAAACTCATATATTACTGTAATATGTGTGATGCCGCACTCAAAGGCTTTCTGGTGGCAATTAAGGAACAAAGGGGTAGGATTATTTATATCACATTTACATATCCCATAATTATTATTTCATCTACCAAAAATATTATTCTCATTTTTAATCTATTATCCACTGTATGTAAACGTTTGACAAACCCTGATGAATACCCATCTTGGACGGTGCACTTGAATGCATCATCAACCTTTGACAGTTGGAAGTGGATCAACAGGAGACAGTTTGTTTGGAACAAATGGACAAGGATGTGTTGGTTTATTGGGTCAACGAACAAAACAATTGTTTGCAATAAGAAAACTCTGAATGACACCAGCTAGTTAGGTGCTAATAGTTGTAACGTTAAGTCATATGCTTTTCTTAGTTCATAACGTGGTTGTCTTTTCATTTGCCTTGTTTACTTGTTTGGTGATATCCGGCCTAGCTAACAGTGACATAGCCTCATCTGTGAACCTGCACTGTGCACTCTGTACGTTGAAGTCACTCCCTGATTTTCTCCCCGACAGTTAACGTTATCTATTCTAAATAACCTTTGAAGGACATTCAAAAGACTTTTTTTTTTAACTTACTACACCTGTTATCCAGCAGTGGGTGGCTCCACGTCTCCAAAGTTATGCTCGTGAGCTAGCTGCCTATTTCTGATGACCTTGTACCTGTTACCATTATGCTTCTGGCGGGCTGGTGTCAGTCTCAATGAATGAAGTCTTGCACTGTAGTTCATGTTTGTCCTGCCGACGAGAATACTGTAAATATAACCACAGACTACACTGGCCAGTGCTTCTGCCTGCCATAGCTAAGGTTAACTAGTGCTGTGGAATTGATCATTCCGGACAGACAGTGGACCCCTGTGAGATCACTAAAATATATTTAAAGAGCCAACCCGCTGCAGGATAACATAAAAATTAAGTTTTGACTTTCCCCCTAAGGTTAAAGAAGGAAATGATAACATTATGCAAATGAATCACGGAGTCACAGAGCAGTTATAACATTTGATGGTTAATGTTAAGTTTCTGGGACAACCAGAGATGTTTCTAGGAGTTGAACAGGTCTGGGGTTAGTATGCCCTGACCATCTAGGGCAGAGGTCAAAGTGTGTGCGATTTTGTTTTTGGGTGGTCCTTGCTGTTCTGTCTGGAACACTATTGCCTAAATTTCATTCAGTTTTACTGCATTCATTTGAATTTTTTTTAACATTTTTATTTTTTTATTTTTGGCATTTCTGCTGTATTTGACAGTGACAGTAGAGAGAGAGACAGGAAAGGCAGGGGAGAGAGAGGGGGTGACTCAGCCTTGATATGGTACGCACTCTACTAGGTGAGCTACCGAAATGTACCCTATATTCGGGTATGTTCACACGCTCTTTATTCAGCTATACTGATTAGCATTAGACATTAGCACTTGCCTATAGTCTTTATAATGATAAAATAGGAAAATACAGACACATTTTGACCCTTTGTTGTTAGATATAGCATGGTGTTTTGGTTACACCAAATAGTCTATGAGTGGAGGCGCAGGAAGACAGGAACAGTGCTGGTAGTTTCCTCTTTGTGTGCCTCTATACTGTAGATTGGTACTGGTACATTGATTCATCAGGGAAACAGTGTAATTTGCAGTGAACATCATTTTCTTTGCACCCTTCAGTTCACAGGAATTTCATCACCCAGAGAACAAATGCGTTGATGTACAAAAATACATTTATTTGAAACAATTTCAAAATGACAGTTTCTTTATCGTAGAAATATCGAAATAAAGATGAAACAGAACATTACTGATGATGCATGCATTGTAGATTTGTGTGCACTGAAGGACATTACAATGCAAGAATCTCTTTCTTTTTTCAAATATGGATTCCCCCCGGAGACCTGGTTCTTACAGAATAACGTGATATTTAAAATATCAGATGAGACAGCAGTTTCCAGTGATCAAAGTGGTGATTGAATGAGTAATGAGGAAATAAACACCAGGAAATGACCCAAAGTGTATGAGTGTCTTTGACTGGTGACACTTCCAATATGTCTATGTAGACATAAAGCACAGTAGTAGTTATTCTTTACTTTTACTACTTTTAGTTGTTATACATTCTTTATAATTTCAACGGGTCCAAGAGCTAAAACAGAAAAAAAAATCCTATGAAAGTATGATTTGAGTTGTGCTCAGCACAAACGTTTTGATATTTCTTTTCCTGTTTCTCCTAATCCTGTTTTGCTAATAAGAATCAGAACAAAGTGACACCACCAAAGCCCCCACCCAACCAAACTCCAGCCAAGTAAACAAGCCTTTGCTTATGACATGTGTTGAATACAACAAACCTATAAAACAATCTTTGTTCAATGTGTTTTCTGTCTGCAGTAACAAGGCGTGGCTGTTTGGTTTGAGATGAGAACGCTCTGTTCGAGGTAATGCGTATGTGATGTGACAGCCTATATCTTTGTGCAGTGTCCCCCTGCCCCTCTCGCTTCTCCTGCAAGTGTTGTTTACTTGAGCTGAGCATTGTGGGAAAGCTCTGCATGGGGCATCCTCTGCTCAGCTGTCCAGCTTTCTCTGATTATTATCACACTGGATACCAGGAGGCCGACGGGAGTCAACTCGAGCTACTTCGCTTTTGCTGGGAGGATGCTGCTCCCTCATTTCAAACTAAACGCAAAGTAGTGAGTCAAGTGTTGGGTTGTGAAGGACGCCTGATGTACCAGGGAGTGTGGATTAATTACATCAACCCAGCTTGATTGTTCTGTATCTGCTCTTTTTGTACACTGTGAGTTGATTAAATAAACATTAATTGTTCCAGTCTTTATATTTGGAGACAATATTCTGGTTTTGTCAAATGAAAAAAAAAATGTTTGTGAGACTATTTTAGCCATATAAAGACAGTGGCAGAAGGAGCAGAGAGGGCAAATAACCATGGCGCTCTGTGACAACTAACAAATATAAAACACTCCTCAAGCTGCATGGAGCAGACACCCCAAAACCCTGAGCAAAGGTCCAAGTAAGAAACACTGCAGTAAAGGGGTTCATTCCAAGTTACTGTTATATCCATTTATGAACAAAATAATAACGAGATAATACATTTGATCATAAAGCATTTTTCATATTCTATATTAAATATAGCATAAGCAATGTCATATCCTCTAAAATACCTATATATTCTATAGGCCTACTTAGAGTTGGGTTTTAATAGCATTAGGTATAGCCTTAAACATGTGCATGTGCTTAAACATTTTACATTCATAAATGACTAAAACTCAAAGATTCAATTTAGATCTGTAACCACCTTGTGTTAGCTGAGAAGGCAGAAACTGCAGATTTTAGAGGAAGTCAAATTAATGTTCACAACCTGTAGTGACCTATAAATGAGATGAGTAGAAGATATGAAATGTTGATTAAATGTATCCAACACATTGAAATAATGGGTGTAACCTACTTACTTTGCACACCTTACTTTTTGCAAGCCACTTGGTTGAAATACTTGAGGTCCCAATTCATAATTATTAAGTTAACAAGCTTAACATATTGATATTGTTTCAGTAGAAAATGGTCTCTACTCTCCTCGCCTTGTTGAAATACAGAAAAACAGTCAACTCACAATTGTAAAGTGGTATTACAGCCTGTCGTCAGGTTACTTATGAAATTAACATTAATAAGCTTCAGCAGAAATAATCTGCAGCCAGTGATGTTTGTCATTTCCACTGGTGAAAGCAAAGCAAAGTCTGCTAATGTTTCCTCAATATTTTGTACATTACTCTTGCTAGGTAATAAACAAGAGCAAGACTAAGAGTCTACAGCCATTCTAGCAGCTCTGTGAGGCTGTACTTAGTACAGAGGTGCTTTGAACCAAATGCTAACGATGGCATGCTAACATGCTCACAATTCTAATGTTAATATGCTAATGTTTAGCAGGTACAATGTTAACCATGTTCACCATCTTATGGCACCATGAATGTCTGTACAAAATGTAATAGCACTCTATCCAATAGTTGTTGGATATTTCAGTATTGTCAATGGACTGATTGACTGACTGTTAATCAGTCACGGCAGCGTTGTACTGGCACTGCTTTGTCACACCCCTCGGCGTCTCATACAGACGCACCTTTAGGTTTAGGCAACAAATCTACTTGGGTAGGTTCAGCAAAAGATCATGATTTGGGTTAAAATAAGATAGTCATGTGACGTAAGTTGTACATGACATTATGTAACTTAAAATTAGTCAATGTTGACTTTTGGTTTCACGCGGGACATGACCCCGACCTCTTGGGTGAAAGTTCTGCTTTTGACCCATCCCTCTGTAAGCAGACTTTGTTGCACTTTGTACTACGTCACCTGATGCAGATGTGTTTAAATTGAAAGCCCGGTGCATCTCATACAGACGCACAAAGGTACCTTGTGCGTCTGTATGAGACAATGAGGGGCGTGACAAAACATCTGTATTTGACGCCCTGGAAATTAGAATGGGCTGGAATGACAGACCAACATTGCCATCCAAAAGAGGGATCAAAGATAAAAAGGTTTAATAAGAGATTCATTAGCGTCAGAGCTTAGCAAATTTGGGTATTTTGTCAAACAGGAACTGAATCCAAAATGGAACCAGCTATCGGAACCCAACCCTAGGCCTACGGGTGTTTTAGAGGATGTACACATAACCTATAATATCATATTTTATATTTTGGAATGAATGTCATCGTGTTTCTCTCAACATGTGAATTTGATCACTGGTAGCCACAATGTATTAACCGATTCAGCTTTTGTTCTGAGGCCAAATCAGAAATATCAGTTATTGTCTTAGAGGCGGAATGTAATGCAATGGTGCCAATGGCAAATTGTTATTTCAGATGGTTTTAAAGACTCATCTATGTAAAAATGTCTGAATATCTATTGTATATGTCTAATGAAAATATAAACATATTGCACATGATCATGTTCATGTTGATCCTTTTCATTTCATTTCCAGGGAAATGGAGGGAAGTTGAGCTGTAATATGCCAATACAGTTCTACCAGTATTAACAGATGAACCTTTTCTACTAGATACATATCGGCCCAACAGTAACTGAAAAAATGAGAGCAAAGCAGAAGACTGGGCAGAATCGATTGGGCTCTTTTGATGAATTATTAGAAAATAACTATTTACAACACTTGCTTATCTACAACACAGAAATTGTGTCCTCAGTTAGAACATGCACAAGTCAAGGACATTAGCAAAACAAAGTTGATTTCTTTAAGTAATGTTTGACTTTTTAACACACTTTCAAAAACAGACCATTGTCAGATGTCCTGTTGTCGCCATGGTACTCTGACTACGAGCATGTAGAAAGTAATAATATATACATTGGACAAAACAGATGATAATATTGTACATTTCAATAATATTCCCTGTTTGATTGAAGACTCAGACATTATAGTCTATATATAGGCAGAAATGATTTTCAAAGCAAACTCCTTTTTACATAACTCTTCATAGGTTTTGACAAAAGATATTTCACTCTGCAAATGAAAGTCGATATGTAGCTTATACATCCACAAAACTGAGTAAGTTTTGTCAGTAATTACAATGATCTCATTGAGTAAATTGACATTTGCTGCATGGATGTTGTTGAACGAGGCATCCGTGCAAGTCTGTATAAATGAGGTCCCTTAGAAAACTATTAACATCAGTTGTGTTGAGAATTACAAAACAGAAAAAGAGAACCCCCGACACTGTAATACTTCGCTCTGTACATAAACTGTTGCTCTCCGGCTTTACACACTAGTACAGTTTGGAATCTCCCTTGTGCTCTCGCAGGCATTTCCAACTCCCCCTGAGCAGAAATAAATGAAACAAAAGAAGAAAAACAAGAACAAAGATAGTTAGTTCAGCATTTGCGCTTTAATGCCTGTAAAGCAAACAACTTCTTTGACATTGACACCTCATATAAATTACTGAATTTCCAATGTGTTGTTTTATCAAAGGCTCTCAAGCTGTTGAAAAGCATGGAAATTAGAAAAAGACCCATTATTAAAATGTGTCTTTTTTATTATGATGCCTTTAGTTTAATAAATGGGCACATACAGAATGACAATTTTAACACTAAATTTTATTTTTGAAATGTATTATTTCTTTGTTGTATTGTATTTAGACTATGTAGTATCCAGTGATTTTGGAACTTAAAAAAGAGGATATACATATTTACCTCTTCTGCACTTATATTTTGACCATTCTTTTATAAATCTGTCTCCCCTGACTTTATGGAAGTGCAATACTAAATCACTGGAGTACACCTCTAATGTAATATGCCTTTATGCAATAATAGTTATGTAAATAATCATTATTTTCATTATAGAATAATTTTCTTGATTAATCAATGAATCCTTTGGTCTATTAAATGTCCAAACCTAACCGACTGTCTTATGCGTTCCCTTCATCTGAATGTCTTTTTATTATATTTTCCTATTCAGTATGAGCCACAACCTCCTGTGCCACCAACTCAAGCTGCTACATGATTTTATAACTAACAGACTCTACTCTGTGGAGGATTGCAGGGTGTATGCAATAGATAACAATGGACATTGAGCTGAATAAAAATATGCAGCTGGAAATAAAGCAGAATACTGATGGCCTTAGTGTTTGAGGGTGTCCACTACTGTGTAACACTTGTTTCCGTTCTCTACAGTTATTCTGAATTTTAACACCTACATCAGAATCAGCTAGCACTCCAAAACTGGGAAACTACGGGAGCTTCATCTGTCTTGTAAACTCTCTCAGAGCCAGATGACCTGTACTGCGTTATGTTGGTAAAGCTGCAAACAGACTGGTGCTTCGTATAAGGTCAGAGTAAGCAGTATTCGGCAAATTTGCTTTTGACAACCTGCTGTTTTTGTGCCAAATTGAAATATTCTTTTTAAACAAGTCATATTGTGACCAAATAGTCAAGTGATTAAAGCCACTGCCTCTGTGCTCCTGCTGCCCTATTGAATCCCAAGGCAGCATGCTTAAACATGTTGGTTTTATTAATTATTCATTGTTCTCAGTACTGCAAGCCTTGCTAGAATATACTCTTTACTTTGTTAAAGCCCTTCCAGGACTGTCTCTACTCTGCGGCTCTCTCTGAATAATTGAAAATGTTAAAATGTTAAAATGAGATCATGTTGCCAATTCTCTGTTTAAAAAAATAATTCAAATTCAATAGCTAAAGTATGCCTGGGGGGGGGGGGGGGGTCTGCACACATTCTGTACATTACCATGTTGACTTTTACACAAATCCTGTCTCAGGAGACCAAAATCCCTTTCAAGGAACTGTCTTAACAATTAACAGTAATGTCAGCAAGTAAACATTTCTACTGATTCCAAAATAATTTAATCTGATTATGACAGCTCTTAACTTACTTTTGACCCTGGCATCCAGTTCCTTCTCCATGAGTTCTTTGGATGTGGAGAACTCACTCAGAGTGATTTTAGGCGTGCTGTCACCCTGGCCCACAGAACCAATCATCTCCTGCTCTTTCTCCTGGTTCACCTCAGCATATATGTTGATCCAAGGTATTTTTCTAAATATTTGCAAAAGAAGAGATTGAGAAATGAGCATCAGAATGGTGTTAGGAAACCTCTCCTGGAAGAAACCCTCTCGTGGCAACATTTTTCAGTAAAAAATGATTCATTCTTAGAGTGAAAACAAAATGTTTTTTTGACATAATTCATAAATTTCACTAGTCTGAAAGAAGTAACTCTGAGATGACAAACTTTTCTTAAAAACCTGCATTTCTCCACTAATCTAAAGGCAATAGCTCAGTTTCCCAGTGCTATGGGCCTGCCAGCTTTCAAAGTTGTCTTGACTATAATTATACCTCAGTAACCAATTTATAGGCAAATTACAGTAACATTGGTATCTTTTCCCATCTGCATTTATAACACATAATATACATCTTGATTTAGTCACTATCCAATTTATTTCCAATTACTATTCATTTTGGTTATTAATTGCTCTGTTTTGTCAACTGTGAGATTTCTTGAAAAATGCCTCCTCTTTAGATTAATGGGAAAAATTTCATATCCATAATTAATGACAGCTTTTCCATTTCCCTCAGACTTTTCAAGAGAATCATTTCGAGTATGAATAATTTATTCAGCAAATAACAGCCGAGGCAAAGCGACCGCATATTAAACCATTAAACGGTCATTTTCTCTGCATTTTATCACTGATTGGTGCGTGTGCCTCATGCATTGGAATCCAGCTAGAAGTTTGTCTACAGCCTCTAGGGGGACTTGTCAAATGAAATTTCCAAACATGACTGTGATTGATTGGTCCAGACTGTGCTCGTCTGGTATCATCAATAATGGATAATATGGTAATAGATATATACTAGGGTTCTATATGATAATGCTGTATGTGCAGCAGGTGGAAGTAATTACAAACATGTGTACCTCTTGAATTTGTAGATGAGGAACACAGCTAGGCCCAGGAACACCACTGATAGGAGCATCAGCATGGCTGAGCTGCTGTGTCTGGGGTTGGAATCCACCAAGGGTGCTGTGGGAGCGGGAGAGAGGACAGGAAAGATTCTGCTATTGTGTGCTTTAATGTTATTGTCTACCTACTTTTACATCAACCTGCCCAGACTAGCCATTTGGGTAAATCTGGCACATCTACATACTGATGTAAATTAATATATATATAGCAAGATGAGTCGACTATCCATACAGCTCCTGTAGCTAATGTTATGTGGTGCGCCCTACGCTGTTATCCGTGGTCAAAATAATCATACTAAAAATAACTTTGTGAGCATGTTGAATGCCACCTAATGTTATCTACAGTAGCTGTATGGGTAGTCGATGTATCTTGGTAACTTACCATTAGATGAGTCGACTACCCATACAGCTACTGTAGCTAACGTTATGTGGCAAATTCAGTCGTGGGGTTTCCGTGGTCAAAACAGTCATACTAAAAATAACTTTATGAGCGTGTTGAACATTGTTGTAACGTTACTGTATGCATTAGCTTGGTGGCTGGCATGAGCCACTTGTCATATTAGCACATTGTAGTAAGCTAGATTGATATTGAAATAATCTATAAGTTAGGTCTCTGCTTCATTACTGTGTTGCCAAATGGAAAACCTTATGCTATATTACTGTTACTGAGTATAATTTGTTCCTTCCTCACTCTCTGATGTATCATCTGGTGTTTCCTGTGTTTCCCCTGAAGTTATAGAGGGGGTAAATGGCATATTACACCATTAACAGGCGACCAAATGAAATGCACCGTTACCTTGAATAAAATTATGGATTTCTCTGGGTTTGAACATTGTTGGAAACATTTGGGATAATGTAAGTACACAACTCAACAAAATATATAACATAGGTCTATGTATTTTTTTTAGACATTTTGATACAGAAATACCTATTATACCTTTAAGTATATGTATATATACTTATACATAAGTTGGAGTGCTCAGGCAGTTTAGCAGAAGAATGGGCATGGTGTAAAATATTTCTTTGTCATCGGTTTCTATTAACATACAAACTGCAATTATTCTCATTATTCCTGACTGCGCATTCACGTTAACTCTGCTTTTGACTCTGCTTTGCTTTTTTAAAGAGTCAGTCTAGACCTGCTCTATATGAAAAAGTGCCCTGAGATAACTTTGTTATGATATGGTGCTATATAAATAAAACTGAATTAAATTGAATTTTGAAATGACATAAAAACCATGTTCATTCGCCAGTAAATGAATTCCACTGCTGATTATAAGTACTGCATATTTACACAACAATGATAGTGCATTATGAGATGATGCTCTTATTTTTAATATCTCAAATGTCATAAGTTGTGGTAACGTGAAATAGATGTTTCTATTGCTGGGCAAAGAAAGTGACAGCAGCAGGTAATTCACACATTATAGATAGATTTGAAATGGTTAAATGCACTTACATTTATCTCAAACAAGAACCCAACCAAACAAGCACTTATTGTGATTAATGTTACAGTATATGGTTTTTGCTCATAAAGCATCCATCTTAAATTCTTCTCATTATTTTGAAGAGTGCATTAATGTCTGTCATTGCAGGGAAATCACACTGCATTTTCCAATGTTACCGTACTACTCCTGAGCCCTTCAGCTCAGAGATGGCGGCGCATATGCTGCTGACCTTTCTCAAGCAGCTTGAAGGCTTTTTAGACCTTTTCTTGGGAGGTGAAATATAAAGAGGGGTCCAGCTGGGTACACCTCCAATGTCATTAGAGTGCAGCACACCACAGAACGCCACAGAGCAGCACATGCCAGGCTGTTAATACCTAGAACTATGAGCTACAGACAACTCATGGCTGTGTGCCTCCAGAGACTGTGTGCCTAATGAAACCAGCCAAGCAATGAATACAATGTGAGATCTGTCCAGCAGTGGGACACGGGAGTTGTTGAGGACTACCAAGGCCTAAGCCAATAAAAAAGTAGAGTTTTCCAGACCAGCCGCATTATTTACAGTCAATATGCCTCCATAAATCCAGCATTGATTTGGTACTTATAACAGCAATTTTTTGGCAGGAGTGCATTTTGAATTTCTCGAATGTAGACCAACTTTCTATTTCTGGCTGTTAAGAACTGAACAGTGTTGTTGACTCTTCAAGGAATTCTGAATTCTGCTTCTGTCCTTAAATTGTACAGTGTTCTTTCTCAAGGACTAAATAATCAACATAATTATACTCAGTGTAACACTCATTTTGTGGTTGGATGGCTATAAAAGAAATAGAACAGATGTTCAGCTTTTGATGGCAGGCATAAAAGATCCCTTGTCTCAAGGAGCTCCACTTAAAATCAAACCCACCCATACTCCCCTGTGTTCTCTTGCCTGGGATGGAGGCAGACTGACAGGAATTTTAATTGGTGGACCAAAGAAAAATTCTTGTTGTCAAAACATGGTTGTTACAGTTCTATTTCTTGGCATTTCAAAATGAAAAATTATAAATCCTAGGGCATAATTAAATTACCTGTGTAAGTTAATATTGTGGTTGAACTTAACGGCAGTATTGAAAGCATGGTGAGCAAATGTTACTTACCCAATGTTAACTGTGTGTTGTACACAATCACTCTTACACCAGGCTTGAGCTCGAACTCCACCAAATTTTGGTTCAGCGCGCTTACAATTATATCAGATACCTGTTAAACACATACAACATGGTGTTTTACATTTAAAGAGCACCTGCAGTCACCATTTTTATCTATAGAGCAATCTATTTGATGGGATTTCAACAATTTGTGATGTAAAATCCAAGCATAGTTGCCCATACCTGCTCTAGCTCCTCCTCACTCTTTTTCTTGCCCTCTGATTGGTTCTTGTGAGGTAACAGGAAGAGCTCAGCAGCTGTTGGAACTCCTGGGAACACAGCTACCAAGAGCTGCTCCTCCGGGAAGTCAGACACCTGTGACAAGGCAGAAATATGCTTTATTAGCTATTACACTGTGACAGTCATTATTAGAAATAGCTTCATCAATTAAAAACTTGTGACTTGGTTCTGTGCCCATGAAAACAAACAATTACGTCCGTTCAGTCAGCCAACTTCTGTGTGAATGTAATATATGTACTGCATTGGGGAGGGACAAGGCTCTGACCTTGTCCTTCCCCACATGGAAGCACAGAGCTCAGCACAGCAGGGAGTAGGGAGTGATGATAATAACTTCCCTACTACAGGAACGCAGACTCAAGTACACCAACATAATCAAAAGGTGCGTGGCTATATCTGGCAGTGAGAAGAGTATGCTGTGTAAGTGTAGTGGCGGACTTGAGTTGACTGTCTGAACTAGCTCTCAGGCTTTGCTTCATTTGGTGTGTGGTTGCTGTAGTCACTCCCCGCAACACAACAGGCTATGATGACTGTTACCAAACAGCCAAGGATGAATATATGCATTGTAGTATATTTTATTTATATAGCATATTTCATTACAAGTAAACTCAATGTGCTATTTCTATACCTCTTCAGAAATTGCAGGTTTCAATATTATGTTAAATGAAAAGTAACTTTATAGAGAACTTAATGATGTACTCAAACTCTCAGTCAAGATATAATTGCCTGCCTTTGAGTCCCTGCTAGAAGCTAAGTGGTTCTATACACTCAGCACTTTAAGTTAGAAAAGTAGCAACAGTTCAGATGCGGATTATCATCTTCAAGTAGCAGATTTTTCCACCCTCTTCATAAAGTTTTTGATGCCTTAATGTTATGCTTGTGTTACCAAGTGTAATTAAGTCTTTTCTGTTCTTTTAATTAAGTATGGAATATGTTTTTCTGTTGTTGTTGAACATTAAACACATTTGGAATAAATGCCTAAAACATACAAATTAAAAAAACAACATTTGAAATATTGTTTTAAAGCTGAAAATGTAGTTAGAGGTAACTCACATAAGATTCAAACTACAGCAAAAATTGTTTTAGTTTGAGTTGCTTGTAAGTTTGGGTGGAGACCTTTTGGATTTTTGTTTTATTTGAATCCGTCAGTGCAAAACTTGGAAAATGCACTAATTTAACTATATCAACTAGTTCACATGCCAATATTTTGAAGTAGTAGAAACATTCTGGAGGATGCCACCTGAATCACCATATTATACAGCTCAGATAATTAGACAACCTCCCCCATTTTTTTTTGATATGACTTTTTGAAGATAGAAACACTGTAAATCAAACAAGGTAAATACCGTTTCAGTAAATACTGTAAATCAATGAAATATAATATAATATATAAAAATAAAGGATGAACTACTGTATATTTGACTGGTTTTTCTAATTCAATTTTAGTATCTTACAGAGACTCGGCATTCAAAAGTGCATTAACATCTTAACCAACCCTCACCAATATTGGAAGGCTGGCAGTGGAGTAACTGTACATTCAGGTAACTACTGTTTTCCCTCACAACTAGCGCTGCTCTGTTCTGCTCTATGAGAGAGAGAGAGAGATAAGCAGAGAGGGAAAGACAGAGAGAGATGAAGAGAGAGACGGAAAGAAAGGGTAAAACACAAATAGCAACAGAGTGAGAGATACAAAGAGACAGTGTTGAATGCATAATGACCTTTATGTCTAGATGACAAATGTAAGCGCACCCTACTATTTCAAGTGTCATTTCTTAGAAAAGAACAGAGAGTTTTAAGTTTTTCTTCAACACTTCAGAAACCATATTGTGTCCATATTGTACAGTTGTACAACATGCCTATGAAGCCAGTGGGGCCAGCCACGGCAGTATAGCTGGAGCAGATGAAGATACAGAATAAGGCTGGGTCAAGCTGCCGAATCTGCTCTTAGCTTGGGTGAGAGTATGACACCTATTATCACTCCACTTTCTGTGAGGAGTTGCTGACAGAGGAGCTCCTTCCCTTTCATGAGCTTGCACATTCTCCCTTCAGACAGGAGGATGTCCAGCAGCTGCTGGACAGGTGCGAGCCTGGCAAGGCACCAGGGCCAGATGGCATCCCAGCTAAGGTGCCCAAGCTCTGTGCCATGGAGCTCTCTCCCATCCTCCACTCTATCTTCTGGGAATCCTACAGGACAGCATCAATACCCACGCTCTGGTGGTACCCAAGAAACCCCGCCCTTCAGAACCCAACCACTACCGACCGGTCGCACTCAATTCAATAATCATGAAATGCCTGGAAAAACTGATCCTGAATACCTTTCTGCCAGCTGTCAGACCACAGCTGGACCCCCACCAGTTTGCCTATGGATGGAAGCTTTCTGAAGAGGCAGTGAGCCGGGTGTGATGGGTCTGCCACTATCCTACTGGCCTGCTTTCTGGCTCTAGCATCATGTAGAACACACATGGGCACCTGTTCCTGGCCTGCGAGCTGCCTGGTTGTGTTTGGTGTGAACAGAGGTTGCGGGGTACCACACAGTGATAGAAGAGGTGAGGACACTCTTGATGGTGGCTCTGTAGAACTGGATGCAAACTTTCGGAAAGATGTTCATCATGCGGATCAGTCTGTGGAAGAACAACCTCTGGTGAGCTTGCTGACATTAGATGAGTGTGTCTCCCATTTCAAGTCACTGGTGGTGTAAATCCAAAGGGGTGTCAGTAATGTCATCGTGTAGCCGTTGGGGGACTCCACCACCTTTACTGCTGTATTGTTCATGAGTAATGGGGGATGTGAGGGGGGACCATGACCATCTCCACTGTCTTGTTGCTACTGAGCACCAGGTTGTTATCTGTACACCATGCTATCAGCTGTGACACAGTGTTCCTGTAGGTCTACTCATCATTGTCCTTGATGAGGCATAGGACCATGGTGTCAACAGCAAACTTGACCAGCTTGATGGTGAGAACAGATATAGGGAGAGGACACAAGCCTGTGAAGCTCCGGTGCTGGTGGTGAGGGGGGCGGACAGGTGGGTGCCAAGCTGCACCTGTTGCTTCCTGTTGGTCAGGAAGTCTGTAATCCACTCGCAGATGGGGCAGGGTACCTGCAGCTGTAGCAACTTGGTGTGCAGACAGTCGGGGAGGATTGTATTAAAGGCTGAACTGAAGTCCACAAACAGAACCCTGCCATAGGTGCTGGGCGTGTCCAGGTGCTGTAGTATGTGGTGGAGGTGAACGGTAGATTGTCCAGAAGGGGTTCTGTGATTGGTTTGAGGAATGACGATGGGACGATGGTGGATGTTTTGAAACAACATTCCACACGGCATTCAGAGATGGACTGATTGAAAATGAAAGAGAACACTTGTGAGAGCTGGGTTGCGCAGTGCCTCAGTGTGGCTGGGGAGACACCATCAGGTCCTGAGGCTTTCCTTAAATTCAGCCGTGTAAAGAGCTTATGGACGCCCTTCTTTGTGAAGGTGGGTGTGGGGGGGTGATGATGGACCTTTAGTGTATGTGATAGGGGACCTCTCAAACCTAGTGCAAAAGTTGTTGAGTTCGTAAGCCAGTCTAGGGGATTGAGTGATTGCTTTTCTTTTTGTAATTTGTGATTTGTGTAATTTGTAATATGTGTTCTGGACTGCTGCAGGGTTGTTGGTGCTTGAATCATGCTCCAGCCTGACTTTGTAATATTGCTTGGCAGATTTGATGGCCTTCTTGAGGTTCTGTCTAGCCTGAATGTATCCATATCACCTTCCCTGTACACTTGTTCTTTGTGGCGCCTGAGTTCACTGAGCTGTTTGGAGAACCAAGGCTTTTGGTTATTGTACCTTAAGATGGTTTTGGTTGGGAGACAGACCTGCTCACAGAAGTTAATATATGAGCATGCAGTGTCAGCAAATGCCTTGTTGTTGTCCTCAGGGCCTCTCAGAGACTCCCAGTCAGTGGACTACATGCAGTCCTGAAGCATGTCAGTTGCTTCTGCAGTCCATCTCCTTACTGTAGTCCTGGATGGATTGGGCCTCTTCAGTTGATGTCTGTATGTTGGGACCATCTGTATTATGCCGTGATCTGAGTGACCAAGGGGTGTGTGGGGATGGAGCGGTATGCATGTTTTATGGCGGAGTGTGGTGCATGTCACCAGCTGTTTGTAGCTTGGCAGTTCATGTGAGAGACTACACGAGTTGAAATCTTCCATGACAAGAACTCCAGAGTTTGGCCTAGAGTTTTCCACGGAGGAAATTTTCTCAGCCAGCAAGTGTTGTGCTTCCTGAACGGGGGCTTGCGGGGCAATGTAAACACCCATGAGCATGACAGACAAGAATTCTCTCTGGGATGTATGGTCTGCACTCTGATTCCAGGTTACTAGAGCAGTGTTGATATGTTTTTACTGCATCTGCGCACCAATTGTTATTGATGTAAAAACACAAACCCCCTCCCTTTGATTACCCACATGCCACTGTGTCCTGGTCAGCTCCAATAAGTTGGTATCCAGGTAAGTCTCCAGTCCAGAGAGGTGTCAGTAATGTTGTGGTGCAGCCAGATTTCGCAGAAGAATAAGGCAGAGTTCCTTTGAAAGTCTTTATTGGTCTGTAGAAGTAGATTGACTTCATCCATTTTATTGCAGAGAGAGCGCACGTTGCAGTGTCCTCTCTTCCTCCACTTGCGAAGGGCACTGGCTCTGACTCCTGTTGCGCCACACCTTTTGCTCGTGTGATGGGCAGCCTTTCTAGTTTCCTACGGGGAGTATGCAGTCATGGATTTCCTCCGATGGACTCAAAAAAGTTGGAGATGAAGCAGTTGGCATTCCCTGATGTTTAGGAGCGTATTCCAATCGTCATATTATTTGTCAGTATTTTTGTGTCCAGGGATGTATGAATGTATTTATGGAGACTATGTATTGTCTTTATCTGTATGCTGGTGTGTTTATATGTGTGTTGAACTGGCTGTGAAAACAAATCGCACTCTAGGACAATAAAGTCTAAATCTAATGAGTTGAAGGCAGCTTAAAGGTAAGTGAGGTCAGAGCTAGAGGATGGTGTCGTCTATCAAAGGGCCCAGTAGATTTATGATGGCACAGCCTGATAGCCACTGCAGGGCCTAATGATAGGTCAATACATAATTTAACATGAATACTTCTATAGGAATGCTCAGCCAACTTTTTACTGTGTATCGATAACTGTGCAAATTGTTCAGTGCCAATGTTTTTCAATTGGATATTCCTGTAATATGTACTATTCAAGTTTTCAAGTTGTGTCTTTGGTTCCAGTGGTCGGTTAGTGTTGGAGCGACAGACCAGAAGAATTTCAGCAACTACTGGATGGATTGCCATGAAATTGGCTACGGACATCCATGGTTCCCAGAGAATGAACCCTAATGACTTTGGTGATGACTTTTTGCCACCAACAAGCCAAAATTTCCACTTATTCCAATTTATGGGTTTATGACAGGATACCTGTAATTAATTCCCATCAGATTTTATTTAGCATTCATCAATAAAAAACAAATCAACAAGCATTACAGTGCTTGCACTAAAAAGCTTTAGCAACAAATTCAACAAAGAAGAATAGCAACTCATCGCTGTCCAATCAAAATGATATATTTCTGATATTTTTTGTTCTTTTGTGGGTAAGAAAATTATCCTATTTTGTAAGCTTAATAAATAAACTATTTAATCCAAAGGGTTGTCCTTTGGATTAACTTGAAAATACACTGCCACAAATCTGAAAAATAGTTTTTCTTAGCTTAGTAAAAGGTAAAATTTTTGGAGATACATGGTTCTCAGAACAGTGACGTATGACGTACAATAATTGCATGTCAACATCCAGACTGCCCTCAGGCATACGACTAGTTTATTTGAAAAAAAAAAAAAACAGAACAAAAGAGAACAATTTAGTGAAAGTTTTCTGGCTTCATCTCATTTTCCAAGGATGCCAAAAGCTTGTTAATCTTTTGATAAAAAAGGTGAAGTCAAACAAATGTTTCTGTTTTTGTTTCCAGAAAAGCACGTTTTCAGCTCTTAGCTCTTAACCAGTTCATACAAGTAAGAGAGGCAGGGCCTGGGTGGTGATCACTCTTCATTTTAGAGCTTGTGAGGTTTTTATGTTTTCTCAGTGGCCTGGTAGACAATGGAGTGGGTTTTGCCAAAGCAATCAATTATCAAGCACAGAAATCACTATTTGAGTACCAAAGTATTGGACAAATGATAGCTGTGGACATGACTTGCAATGAGAGAATCGGGTGGCAGAGGGGTAGATAAAGTGAATAGAATGACCGAATAGTCAATAGCCTCTGAAGAAAAATAAATACACTTTGACCACATTTGTTCTCATTGCAATCAGTCTTTAGTTTAAAAAGCTGGCTGGATGCTTTGGAGTGCTCCCTTTTGATGCTCTAAAAATTTACTGCTGGATACAAAAATCTGATTGGGATGGCAAGCAGGACGAGAAGTGAGACACTCAGCGGGGACGAGGTTACCTGCTGCAGGGAAGCCTGGCTCAATTTGGTTTGATACAAAGATTCCACAGTGCAATACTTTTGCAAGATTATTTGAAGAAATACTATTTGAAGAAGATAAGCTCTAGAGGGACTCAGTACAGAATGAAACCATATGCATGCTAGCTGAAGGTATTACGCCTCTACAGATACAGTACATATTTTTGCATGCACAACTCAGTTTTACTTCTATATGTTCTAATTTAAATTCAATACGTATAAACCTATTGAGATGTACCATCTCAGTTTTTGGCAATTCTATATGATATTTAGGCAACACTTCATCTCAATAAACCAGTGTCCATGCTCAACTTACTGTCAAAACGTCTACAGCCACAGTGACGCTTTGAGCTAAATGCTAGCGACAGCATGCAAACCTGCTCACAACAACAGTGTTAACATGTTGATGTTTAGCAGGTATAATGTTTAACATCTTCTTCATCTTAGTTTAGCATGTTAGCATGCTATATTCTATATTTGCAAATTAGCACTATACACAAAGTACATCTGAGGCTGATGGGAATTATTAGTTTTGCAGGTATTTGGTCATAAACCAACATATTGGACAAATAAACATTTTGAGCTGATAATGGCACTAGATGAAAGGTTAAGGGATCACCAAAGTTGTTACAATCCTTCCTTTGGGAAACATGAATGCTGAACCAAATTTCATTTAAATTCATCCAACAGTTGTTGAGACATTTCAGTCTCAACCAAAAAAGTTTGACCTTCTGGTGGTGCTACAAGAAAAGTCAGGAAATCACCAAAATTATTAGGATTCACCACCTGGGGACCATGAATGTTTATACAAAATGACATGGCAGTCCATTTAATAGAGATATTTCATATGGTATACCAACCATCCATCAGACAGACTGACATTGCCATCCCAGAGTCACACCACAACATCACCCTTATATTTCCCTTGATTATAGGTCATTTTAACCTGTTGTTGGTGCAAGATGAGAGATGAGAGCAAGCCAATAGAATTAATTCTCTGGAGGCCTTACATATCTGAAGCAAATTTCATGGCAATCCATCTAAGTTTCTGAGATATTTCAGAATCTGAATCTGAATCATTCTGCAAAATTGTTGAGATATTTTACTTAAAAATCAACCTCATGTTGGCGTGAAAGGAAATATCAGGGAATCACCAAAGTGAGTAGGATTCATCCTCTGGGGACAATGGATGTCTGTACCAAATTTCATGAGAATTCGTCAAATAATTGTTGAGCTATATCAGTCTGTTGGACCAACTGACGAAATTCTCTTAAAACCCAATATGCATTCTAGTCATTTGAGAGTACGTTAATTATAACACTACAATTATTTAACAGAGAAGAAAGACGTAAATATCACATTACTGTGCATGATCGCATTGCCATGCATCAGTTGACTAGAAAGCATTTCCGTGCCTTTGGGGAAGCAATAAGAAGATGATAGCTTGATAGCTTGCATTAACCTTCAAGGAAAGCTATGGGGGAGTATGAACATTGTAAACTGTATGAGTTTGAGCTGAGAAACGTTAAGGGAATGTGAGAGGGAGGTGGCTGAAGATAGACAGAGTGGAATGAAATAACCTCCATTACTGAATGGACATTCAGAACCAGTAGAAGGAACCAAAATGAGCCTAGGTGAAGAGTGCAAAGTCATGACTTGAAAGATCCAGCAACAGGGCTACACGGTACAGCACCTCAGTTAAATGGACCTTGACTTTAATTGCAAGTTGTTCTCTCTCTCATCTCCTATTTTATTGTTGGGGAGTTGTTTACTATGTTGAAAAGCCATCAGTTGTGGACTGGCCTCTATCTCAAGCAAGAGTTCTCAACCATAACAAAATAGATGAAAAATAACCCTTCCTGTTACCCCTTGGATGTGTATATGCTTGTCTGGAAATGAACTTTATGTCAGCTCCAGCCTCATAAACAGATCTACAGCTCTTTTATATGGGTAGTAACTGATATCAAACTCTAACATGTAAAAAGATGAAAGCAAACAAAAGTGACACATCAGCCACTATGCACAAGTGAAATATAATAAAAAGAAAAAAAAGCACATACTGGAACCGTCTCCATTTTCACCCAATGTTCCATTTTAATATTTCATTTTAAGGGAGACTCTGTAAGGATGGTTATGTATTCTAACCCTAGTTCTATGATCACTGGTAGAGCCCTCTAATGTGTATTGTGGTACTGAAACTCTGCATGTAGCTGCTTAAAGCTGGGGTAGGCAGTTTTCTTTTGGCGTCACTGGGCAAAAACGCCATATTAACCGTGCAGCATATTGTAATTCAAGTGGTCTGAGAGCAGACCTCTACTTCAGCCCCCCCTCTTGCCTCTGTTTTCAGGCTTCAGAAAATATATCCCGTGACGGTAGACTTTAGCCTATCTCAGGTTATTTCAGAGAGATGATGTGTTCATATTGGCTAAACTACAAGAGCAGATGTGTGTACACGTCCCTTCAGACGGTGAAAACCTGATTCAGTGGAGGAAAATCCTGCCGAAAATCCTGAAACTTGTGATAAATCTCCAACACCTCCTTTGCCTACAGCGGCATATAGTACAAAACAACACGTCCCGGCTCCACACAGAACTTCAGGCTCATTACGTTCAATGCCATGGCGCTTGTAACGACGAGTGGCAAAGAGGCATGATGACAAACAGTGGGGAATAACTTTGCTGGACAGCGTTGCAGCTGCCTCTGAAGCCTGGGGCGCTCTGCTCTGAGGCCGCGAAGTGCTGGAGGGGCATCTTTGAGAAGACAAGTCACGGCGGGAGGGACTGCGGTCACGGTGAGGTTCACGCCGTGGAAAGCGAGCCCTACGAGGGATACAGTTTCACTGGGGAACCGACTCCTTCTGCTGCCTGTCAAAGTTGTGGGTTTGGTGGGAGGGGCTTAGCGGAGTGATACGAGGCAGCAGAGAGAGAGGCGGAAGATTTTGCCTAGGTTACACAGATTCTGCCTACCCCAGCTTTAAACAACCTGAATGAACCCATTTAGGTAAACTAAGGTTCTCCTTACAAAATAGCATTTGTCCTTATCCACTAATGGGCAAGCTACATAGGTCTATTCATATCAGAATTAAGATTCTTGTTTTCTATAATTTTGAATCATTTCACAAATTCAAAATCTTGATTCTTGTACATTACGGTTTCTCCTCGCTAAATAAGCTATGGCGACATAACAGAAAAGATAGAAGCCTGTGCCGTGAACACAGTGCAGTCAAGTAAAGGTAGTCACTATGATGTAATGGAGGAGAAAAGTAGTTGAACCAGGCAATGTTTTTTTTTTTTTAGAGGAGGAACTTGACATGATTAGGAGGGTTATTTTCAAGCTGTTACTGTATGCTAATACAGGAAGATTTCTTTTAGCCAGGGCCGGATTAATCTGCTGTTGGGGCCAAAATGATTTGTGGGCCACTAATGATCCCTCATTTCTTCCTGTCATTTTATACAGTATATATTAATTAGTAGCTAATAATTTGTTTTGGGTATTTGATTAAAAGATAGGTTCGCAGTCTATCAAGTCTATCTTGAAGGATAGGGCAATTCCGGTATTTTTACATACAATAGTTATCAAAAGTTTTGGAATTGGTCCAGTAGATCGCCTCAGCTGGCAGCCTTGAAACAGGCTGCAGTGGTTGCAACGTTATCCTTGTGGGCAACTGCTCCCGTCAAAGTCCATCCGCTAAAAGTGCTTGTTTTGGTTAAATAAAAAGGATCTTACTCTTTAACAAAAAGGTCTGTTTCTGTATGGGTAATTTCCATAATGTTGTCAGACACTTAGAATAACAGTCTGAGCCTGTTAGTGCAGAAACAAGCACTTTTAGTGGACATACTTTGATGGGCGCAGTTGCCCACAAGGATTACGTTACAGCCATTGCAGCCTATTTCGTGGCTGCTGGCTGAGGCGATCTACTGGACCAATTCTAAAACTTTTTGTACCAATCAGACCAAAACATGTAAAAATAGGGCCCAGGTTTAAAAATACCAGAATTATCCTTTAAAGCAATAGTCAGGTGGCCATATGGCCATATTGGCCCTGAAGAGATCCATTCCCAAATCAATTTCAATGTAAGTGAACTGGGACAAAATCCACAGTCCTTATTCTGTGTAGAAATGCATTCCAAAGTTGTTTTTTTCTCTTCAGGGCCAGTATAACAGGAGGAATGATGACAGCAAGCAAAACCTGTAGTTCATATGGGCATCTGACTATTGTTTGAAGACAGACTTCAAAAAAGTGAACCTATCTTTTAACCACACGTTAATTTGCACCATGTACCATGATGCACCATGTAAGCAAAATATGAATTGGAATAATTAAGTTGATTTTAACTCAGGCCCCTCTACAAGAGGGTTAAGACCCTTATCATTTTAGTTTATACTGAGCTTGGATTACTTAAACTCCCACACAGTGAACCTGGATCCTTCAGGCCAATGAAAGTCTAGGGCTCCAGGGCAGTTGCCCGCTTTACCTGGTGGGAATCCACCCTTGTTCTTAGCCTGCTGTGAAGTGGATAATAATTGACAAGCTAACAGGTCTTGATCAGTTTCACTTTACAAATAAAGCAGAGAAGAATGCACTTTTTTAAAGATAAAAATTTGTAAGTAGCTGCAGTGACTTGAAACATGTTACTGTCTTCTGCAATAATGTGAACAATTCAGCTCTGAGACAAATGGTAACATATCTGTACTGTACTGTAGCCCTAGTCAGTGACTACAATAAGAGCCCAAGTTAGAATATAAATTTTAGGCACAGGCAGATCATTTCCTCAACACACTAAAAGGGTTTAACTGTGACTGAACTAACACTCAGAACATGCCAGTTTTCGTGCCAATCTCTGTGATTAGTGAAGTACACAAGCCTTTAATAGCTTGAGAATGCATCAATAATGCTGGTGATTAATTTAAGAGTGAAATTTACACCCTCAGTCGAGTGAGTTCAAACATAAACACAACCAGTGTGTCTACAGGGCTATTAATATCGATTCAGTCTAAATAATTCAGCAGAAACACACTTCTGTTCTTGATGGAGTGGTATATTTCTGATTAGAAAGTGTCATAAGGAAAAACTAGTCCAGGAAAAGGGAAATCAATCGGCTCAAAAGCATGGGCCTGAGTCTGGGTTATCTGGATTATTCGTGAGATCCCCTTCACCCAATATTCCTCCAAAAGCACCAACCTACAGCTCAAATGTTCCATATTTTGGCAAGATGGCCAAGAGCACAGCACAACAAAATGCAGTCCACTATTCATGAGCTGTAAATGGGGAAATGAGTAGCACTTAACAGTGATGGGTGAGCTTCCCACACACACCGAGAGCACTTGCACCCCTCCTACGTTCAAGTACGCTAACACACACACACACACACACACCAAGACACACACACATTAGACGCAGGTATCGTCACTCGTAGGCCCTTAACGAGCCCCCATGCTTGAGGTTCTGAGATCATTTTATTGGTGACTTTTAAAATTAAGGAATCAGCACTCATGAAGCCATCTTGGGAGAGAAGGGAAGCAGAGGCGTCTTCATACCTGTCTGAAGATGAATCATAGGGTGGCCCGAGGGCGTTCTCTTGCCGCACCAGTGAGCCCAGAGTATTGGGCAAGGTAATAGGGGTATAGGAAATAATTGAGAAATAGCAGTCTGAGAAAGAAAGTGGGAGACTGAAAGACAGAAAGGAAAGGAGCTGAAGACAGACAGAAGGATGGAAGGAACCGAGAGGGGAGGACAGAGAAAATGAAAATCACTCACTTGGAGCACAGCCTTCTTAATTACTCTCCCCACATCCTGTCTCCACTCTGGTATGTCGGGGTTGAACTCGTCCAGATTAGGGGAGAAAGATAAAAGTAGAGATTTGAAGAATTCTGTTGAGGAGAGTCGGGGTAGAGTCAGCCATTAATTCACTTGGATCCGGGGGCATTATTGTCAGGGAGCTGTGCCAACTGTCATTTTGCTCAAGTTGAGTTTCAGGTAGTTAACACTTGATGAAAAGAAGAGGGTTTCTCATATCCCCTGCACTTCCCTTTGGCTACATGTACCAGATGCACTTCTAGATAATTAGAAAATGTCACAGCTTTACGCCTACCCATCCACTGGTAATAAATCATTGCATTATACAGATACTTGCTGCAAGATTACTTTATTTCAAATGGAGACATATTTTTTAGAGGTTTTAACAGTAATGTGATATATTTTACTCAAGTAGGAGCAGTTTTATTTCAGAAACATCTTACACATGGCAGAGACAGTACAAGTAGCTGACTAAAATTATGTATTCTCATGTATTTAATGGTTTTTCATAAAACTGCATTTTTTAAACATATTAAAAACTAAAAAGATGGCAGCAGTACAGACTTGTTAACTGTTGTTATGAGCTCCAGGACATCATATAAAACAAATACTGACCTTTGACTGCTATGGTCTTGGTATCCTGCAGTATGGTGTTGGTAGCAGCCACTTGGACTGTGATGGTGTGCATTCCCTCGTTGGGGAAGGTGTATGAGATACTCCCGTCCAGCGTTATCACTGGCTGCAAGCACAAAAGGTACCGGTACAAAATAATGTCCCACTTCTCAAGCATGTGGCACTACTCTTCTCTAGTACACCATGCTTTATTCAACAGACATATTCGCCTTCATCAGGGTGGTGTCTGAGGTGGACTCTGGTTTCATTATCCATCAGTGGTGTGATTGGTTTGAGGGCAATATAAAGTTTAATTAAAGTAGGGATATGTTAAGGTCAGTTGACTTCAAAATTAGTTAGGGTTATCCATTAGTATTAAGGGATGAAAGAGATGTGAAAATACTGCTTTTTAGCCACACTAGCAGCACCACTTTGGTCCAGACTGAAATATCTCAATTATTAATTGGATTGCTATGAAATTTTGCACAGACATTCATGTCCCCCTTAGACTGACAACCCATAGGCCTCAACAGTACTTTGTGCTAATTAGTAAATGTTAGCATGGCAACATTTGCTAATTAACACAGGAGGTGAACATGATAATCATCAGAATGTTAGCATTGTCCTTGTGAATATGTTTGCATGTTAATGTAAGCATTTAGCTCAAAGTACTGCTGTGTCCAAGTATAGCATTGCACAGAACTGCTAGCTGGCTGTAGACTCTTAAGGTGCTTTGAGACAGCAAGTGGTTGCCGCTGCTGCCTCCATTATTTTCAATGTAAACATGGCAGCAGACATGTTGCAGAGTTCGCTGGCAGCAGCAAGGAGAGATCAATGAGATCGATGAAGAGAAATGGTATGGGAGCAACACCAGCTTTAAAGTCGGATCATCCGGTCTGGGACAATAAACAACATTTATGATACGAGTTAATAAAACTTGTTAAATTGATCATGTAATATCGCTAACCATTTCCACTATTGCTACAACCAGCACTATTTGGCTGCATGATGATTTTATAGAAGGTGGATAGCAGCAGTATGATGGTAGGGTCAGAGGTAGCTGGGAGCTGCAGCGGCAGCCACAGCAACAATCACTCGCTGTTTGAAAGCACATTTAGTCTTGGTGAAAAATGAGTTGTGATCTATAAGTCACATGATTGATTGAAGCAAACTGGAAACAACCACAGACACAACCCTGATGTAGTCAAAATAGTGGAAAAGGTCAGTTGAACAAACCATGGCGTACTAGAGAACAGTTGTGCTGCATGTTTTCAATTTTGATGGAACTTTCATTGAAGCTCACACTGGTCTGTACTTCACTATGTGTTTTTTCTTCAAGTTCTCATACTTCTCGAGCACATACTTCTTCATGTCAAGGTGATGTTTTACTTGATGACAATGGTTAGCTTTTCTACAGTATAAGAATTGAAATTACACACATAAAATTCAACACATGGTAGCATGCAATAGAAACCAAGACTGAAATGTGTATTTATGAGTCTTGTCCTGGAGGAATTACCTCAGTATTGTTGCCCAGCCACCAGAAGTAAGTGACAGTACGTGAGTGGCTGGGTAAGACCACTGCTGTGATGTTCACCTCCTTGTTCCTTATGACCACGAAGGGAGCGAGAAGCTGGATATGTTCCACTGGACCTAAGAAAGGAACACCAGAGAGGAGTTGATATTATGCATGGCTACTTGTAATGAGGTGCACTTGAGAGTGTGCTTTTCATTAGAATAAGAAAAAGCCAATTGGCAAGATCACAAATCCAAAGTACATGGGGTGTAAAGCTTGTTTCAGGGAGAGAAGTACTCCAAACACCATCACTTTTATATGACAGTTTAGTGTGCTCAGGTTTTCTCCCTGCACATCAGCTGAAATGATAAATAGTCCAAAGGTGTGAATGTGAGTGTGATTGTGTTTCTCTGTGTGTTAGTCCTGTGATAAACTGGCAACCTGTCCAGGGTGTTTACTTGCATCCCATCTAGTGCATTCTGGGATAGGATCCACCCCCATACCCTGAACAGAACGAGTGAATAAGAAAAATGGATGGTTGGATGAATGCAAACATTTTGGGGAGAAATATAGTATAAACTCCCAGAGAAGATTTTCTCATAGACAGGAACTCTCAAGTTGTTGCCAACTGTGCATTAATATGAAATGATGGATGGAAAATTCTTTCGAAAATCTAAAATGTATGGCCTCTTCCTGTATAATCATTTTGATGCAACTTCACAAAATGTGACTGTCAACTTCTCATTCACTGTGAAAAATTATCGTTACTGGCCAAATTAGACAGTTTTTTCTCACATATCTCATTTCAAACTGGATAAGAGTGAATACAGAAAATAAAATGTGGTAATAAACAAACACTTAATCATACTGTAATGGAATTGTTCTTCCAGTTTAGTGCCAGATTTGAGTCAGACAGATTTTTCCAATTAGACTGTCTGAACCTCATGCTGGCAGGTGTACAGAGATTGCCTAATAGGTAAGAAATATATGGTGAGCTATTTTAACAATGTGCATGTTGTGATGGCAGGAGAAGAAAGACTGTTATACTATATGTTCGTGTGATTTTTCTTGGACCCAGATTCCACTTTTTTTTTAATCTATCAAGCTATGATAGTACTAATATTATTAATAACAATGACTGTAAATTGGCAGTAGGATTTTTTAAAATCTTATCCTCATATATTGGAGAGAAAATAATCCTCAAATAAAACACTTTCTCTCTCATTTTTCATTCTGCCTGTTGTGTTTTTGAATAAATGACAGCATCCATTGCTTTCTCGACATGAAACAAGGTTTTTAAATAGAGTGAGCATTTATGCATCTTTTAGATTGATAATTTGATGGGATAATCAACAGTTTTGTTCCCCACCATCACCCAACCACAAAATACATGTTGTAATTTATGTTTTAAATGGGTCAAATTCTCCTACCAGATTATTCGATGTTCTATCAAAATAGCAGTTTTGATCCAATAAACTGCATTACAATCCTGAATCCTTGGCAGCTATAGGGGAGGGAGGACCCCAACCTGTCTGTTTTGATCACGTTTTTTGTCAAATGCCAACCCTGTCTCCTAAAAATGACAATTTTATACTACTAAATGTTGCCAGATATGTTTGGGAGGAAACCATTTTTGTGTAAATGATGTTCACTGGCAACATTTCTTTCCAATCCAGATAATGTTACGTAATGCAGAGAAGTGATTGGCAGGTGGTCTGGATGAATGGTGGGCATACAAAGGGAATTTGACACCAGATACCGGTGTTCTCACCCTGCTTGTGTTGGGTTTAAGTTTAAGGTTAGGGAAAAATTGTGGTTTTGGTTAAATAATGAAAAAGTAAATATGTCCTAGCCTGATAATCAGAACTAACTGCCATTTCATTTCGCTTTACTTATTCAGCTTGACATTGTATCCATAGTAGATGGTTTCTTGTTGGGAGGGGGGTATTTTGTTTAATTTTGTCCTAACCAATCAGTAGCAAATTACATATCCTTCCCACTAATGTCTTTTTCAGTAAACAGGGAAGCTGTGGTAGCAGTCACTAGGAGCAGTTAGCTTAAACAGTCGAAGAACTTTTAGAGTTTAAGAGTTTAAGTTTCTGTAAATTGATTGAAAACAACCAGTACGTCTGTGTCAATCTCATACACACGTCTCGCCATTTTTCGTGGAAGTAGCTAGTAACAGTTAATTGTGCTTTAGTTGATATTGTCTGGAAAACAAATGAAATGAGTTGTCAGAGAATATTTTGCAGATACATTCAGTATGAACATTTTGAGCCTTTGCAGTTACGTTCATTAAAAAACATTTCCTCATTATGTTGATAAAAATGGTAATCCGGGCAACATCACATTTCTTTCAAAAAGTCTGTGCTGTGGCAATTTAGTAGAATATATAAACCTACTTTTTGGGAGACATCATAGTCATTCCAGTCTATCCTGACCGATTATTAACACATTTGATTTACAGCAAATTCATCCCCTGGAAAAGTTGACTTGAGAAATTTAAAATGACAGATGATGAAATGATTTTCTGATGTTGTCTGACAGTATAAAGTGGTGACAGCAAAATTCCCTTATGTTAAAAAGTCCTTGCGGGTCTCTAACAAAAATTCTCATTCTAACACTGAAAATATGTTGATGCCATCATATATTTTTGACATGATACCTTCTGGGTAATGCTGCTAACCTCCCCACTAAGAACCTAATAGGACCTGACAGGGGTCTAGGTTGCTTTACACTAATCTCAGGGATGAAGTTTCCCACTGTGGACACTACTTGGAAAAACTCCAACGAAAGTGTACTGCTGCAGTCTGGGGTGTTTGTCTCGCCGAGGCTTCTGTTAGCTCTCATCCTCTTTAACCAGAACTAATCTTTATCCCCACTTTGAGATGTTCAGTGTGTGTGTGTGTGTGTGTAAATGAGAAAATGAGAGAAGGAGAGAGAATCATTTGGTATTAAATATGCTCAACTGAGAAATCATTGTAGTCGTTTTTGGCATTTCCCCTACAAGCATCACCTACACTGTGAAATAAATCCACCTAAAATTATTGCCATCAGAAATGTATAAACACATAACTCACTGTCTGACACATCAGGATGGCTAGAGGTTAAATTAAAATGGATTGAACAAATCAATGAAAGAGTAACTGACAAGACAAAAAGACGATTCAACACATACTGAGAGGAGCTTGTATAATTCCCTTGGAAACTTAAAATGATACACTATTTTACTGCCACCTGAATAGAGCTGGAAAGCATGATGATCCTGTAATTTGTTATGTGTGCTTCTGTATAAAATCTGCTCCACTTTATAATAAGCCATTGTTCTGGTGTATCCTCAAATAACTGGCAATTAGCTGCAGTGGCCTTAAAGGCCCACTTCTCTGTCTCTGTTTGTGCCCACAGTGGAACCTTGCATAAGCAAGTTTGTTATGACCTTTCTCCCAAAAGTTGTTTGTGTTTATCACAGCTGCTGTATTACATAATCCTGTGTATAGGTCAGTGCAGTTCACTTCAGATGAATTTAGAATGGATCAACAGTGTGGCTTTCATTCAGTTGAACATATTTTAGCACCTGGAGCTAGGCTAAGCATTGCTGCTTTAGATTCAGTGTTTGTCTCCCTTATTGACCATTTGTGGGAATGTAAATAAAGAATGTTCTGGGTGCTCAAGTAGTTTTCAAACTCCACAATGCATTTTAATATATATACATACACATATATATACACATACACATATATATGTATATATATATATATATATATATATATATATATATACACACACATATATATGTACACACAAGAGGTATTGCACACTTGAACGTGTTTTTTGAGCTGTAAACTAAATGATATGACTGTACTGTGATGAATCACATCAATACCTGTGTTAATATTGACATCTTTTACCAAATGTATAAAAATTTCATGGCATTTCATGGGTTGAAAATGGCTGGGAGAGAGGGTTCTTGCTAAATTTGAGGGTGGAGTTACACTTGCACCTAGCTAAAACTAATGCAGTCTAATACAACAGTCCTGCAATAAAAATCCTGCCTTTATGAAGGTTATAATATAATTTATGAAATATGAAAGATGTAGTTTGTGGCGCTGTTGAATTGTATTACGTTATACTGACAGGTATTTCTATTATTTTGTCCACCCCATTTACTGTATATCAGTAAAGGTAAATGTCTAAATGACAGAAACACCTCTCTGTGTAACTGAATACAGTTCAACAGCACCACAAACTGCAGCCTCCAAAGTGAACAGAAACTGGTTATTGTGCTTTCCATAATAATGGAAGTATAAAGAATATAGAAATGACTAACCTACTTAAAGTCATTTTTATTTTTCTCTTATAGACATCTGATAAATAATATTGCATTTATGTCTTTCCTACAAAGAGCTCTGTGCTTTACTGTCTTATCTTTGACTTGTGTTCAATTACAGCATCTTTTTGAGCAGTTAGGACTGTATGTAGCCTGTACGTAGCCTGAAAGGCAAAACCCGGGGCAATAAAAGTCAGCAAAGTGCCCAGTTCACCACTCGTTAATTTCATTGCTTTGAGCTCACGTAATAACTGAAGGCGACTCAGACGAGTGCATCAACAATTTTGTTAACTCTTCTCTCAGACTCCAAATCTGATCTGGATTCTGATCTGAATCCAAAATGAAAGAATTGAAGGCATACTCCTTAGGATTTCAATGTTTTTAATTTATCTGGTTACACAACTGACTCCTAGAAATGTCTCTCTTGAAATGTGAGTTCCCTATGCTTGTTTATTGTATTTTGTCTCCTTTTGTGTTTTCTGTCTGTTTTTATTTATGCTGCTGACTGTCTTGGCCAGGTCTCCCTTGAAAAAACATATTCTTAATCTCAATAAGAATCTCCTGGTTAAATTAAAAAAAAACAAACAAAAAAAAACTATGGTGGTAGGACAGTACGAGGACAATTCTCAGAGAGACTTTATTAAGAAAATAAACCTGAAACAATAAAAGTGAGGGGGACAAAAATGTACATTTCAATAAAATAAAAAAAACTACAACTAAAAACATGAAAATCAACCTATTATTGGGGTTTTAACTTGGAAGCAACAGAACTTACATGTGACATGCAGGAAGAGTGTCGTGGTGTCATAACCCAGCGTGTTCTCGGCCAGCGCTGTGACACGAAATATTCCAGCAGACTTGTAGACGTGTTTGATCCCCTCCTCCGTCCAGCTAAGGTTGGAGTAAGACACGGCTGTGCCGTCGCCGAAATCCAGCTGGATGTTGGTCCGCATAGAGTCACCCTGAAACACAACACAGCAGGGCCTCAGTCTGCTACAGATGAGCACTATGCACTGACATCACTTTTTCATGTGGATCACCCTCGCCACCAAAGGCCAAACAAAATCATTAAGTGGCTGCTTTGAAAGGGGACAGCTACCATACATAGAGGAAAACAAGCAAAACAGAAAGGGCCATCGGAAATGACTGTACAAAACAGTGAGTGGTTGATGACGCTGAAATGTGGCCAGAAATAAACAGACCTTCCTCTTACATATGAAGCATGAGTCATGTAGGTTATTTCAAAAGACAGATAATAGCACTTTAAATTACATTAGATTAAGGATATAACAGTATGGTCTATGATTTCCTGAACCAGGGTTCAGTCTCAGTCCCTAGCTGGGTGATCAGCATGAGCGTAATCCTGTAGCTGCATGGTGCAATGTGCTAAAGAATGAAGTTATTGTAGTGTGTTATTACTAGGCAGAATATCAGCAGGTGAAATTGAGGCTGGTATCAGTACTGACCAATCACATCCCCTTGAAGAGCAGAGAAAAAAGGCTTTTAATGAGCCACTCTGAGGAGAAAACGGTTGTTCTCTGGAAGGCTGAGAGTGGCAAGGCACAAATTTACAGCAAGCCAAATATTAATAAGCAGCTGTCCAAATATTAATATACAACACCCAAAATATTGAAATACGTAGCAAAAAATATTAATATACAGCACTCCGGATATGCTTTCAATGGCAAACAACGTCCCTGTTTGAAAGAAATTTATGTTTCAGGAGACACTAAAATTTCAGTCTGTGCTTAAAGCTGCTATAATCAATATTTTCTGTAATACCAATGTATCAAATGGCAGTGTGTAATGTGAGGGGTGTCCCAATGACACAGTAAGTAACTAGCATTTAGCAGCTGAAGAGCCAGATATTCCCCTCAGGAGTTGGTAGAGACCAAAAACAGAGCTAAAAGAGAGAGAATATATAACATTCACCAGGTGGCCATGAACACTTCAAATCAATGATAATGTTGCTCTATCCATCCATCCATCTAATTTTCTTCCGCTTATCTGGGGCAAGGTCGCAGTGGCAGCAAGCTGAGCAGGGATGTCCAGATGGCCCTCTCCCCAGCAACGCTTTCCAGCTCCTCCTGGGGGATCCCAAGGCGTTCCCAGGCCACATGAGATACATAATCCTTCCAGCGTGTTCTGGGTCTAACCCGAGGTCTCCTACCAGTTGGACGTGCCCAGAAAACCTCCAAGGGGAGGCGTCCAGGAGGCATCCTGATCAGATGCCCGAACCACCTCAACTGGCTCCTTTCGATGCAAAGGAGCAACGGCTCTACTTCGAGCTACCTTCGGATCTCTGGGCTCCTAACCCTATCTCTAAGTATGAGCCCAGCCACCCTGCGGAGAAAACTAATTTCAGCCCCTTGTATCCACAATCTCATTCTTTCGGTCACAAAAATCAGCTATTGCAGGTTTAATGACATGAACATTTTGTTAAAAGACAAAGATATCCATGAAATTAGGAAAGCAGTGTAAATTGTATTTTCCGTAAGAATCTTCCATTCATCTAACCCAGTACAGATGACCTTTATCACATTTAAATGGCATTTTGATGTGCTGATGTAATGACAAAAGGTTTATCAAGTGAAACTGAACATGAAACTGGACATTTCAGTCCCCAGAAGTATCTGCAGAGTGAGCGCTCCCTGCATTCACGCTACTCTGTCGCTGTCTGCGACAGGTACAGGCCCGCATGGTGAGCCTGAGGCGGAGGTAGCTGCCTGGAGGAAGAGCCCGGTCAGGCTCCGAGATACCGTCATCATCTGCCCTCTGCTAAGAAGTGGTGAATTTACAGCTCACAGCAACTTCATACGACATAGTTTCTGGCTTTTGTTTGATATCTAGTGTTGCAAAAAATGCTGTTGCACATTTCTGATCTGTAAATGAAAATCTGTAAAGTCAGTGTAGTTAGCACGCATTAGCTCGGAGGGCTTACTTGGCTTGTTTACTATATTACGTGAATGTTGCCGTCACCCTGAACGTCTCGCCGAAACCTATTCAATAATCTGGAAGCTCAATAAAGTGTTGCTTGATAGTCTATATGAAAGTAAAAGGAACAGATAGTCAAATATTCGTATTGAAGAGCCAAATATGATTCGACTGACAAAATTCTGAGTTGGGTACAGCCTTACTGCATAGACTAGTGGCAATTTCAGAAACACTCACCAACCGCCCACATTCAGCTACCAAAATGAAACTTTCTGCACTAAAATGTTTCAAGATCATTTTCACCAGTACTAACTACAATGTTAACATTATTACAATTTATTGCATAATTAAAAGCTCAAATATTGCTTAGCAGTTTGTCAGAAAAAAACCCTAAGATTGAATTGGCAATGATGTATCACTGAGTTTTGATTCAGATTTAATTGAGTAGAAGAATTTCAAAGATGAAAAACCACAAATAAAAGCCACATCTTAGAAGCAAGCTCCACATAGTCTACCATGTCTAAGCACAGTTAACACAACACTCACCTTTGAAATACTTAATATATAATTAATTCTAAATGTATGTATTAATAATGAATGTAGTTTTATGGTCAATCAGTATGAGTTTCCTTCATTTAAATGATACCCTGGCATTTGCTCAGTCATTGCAAATGTATGCTCATTTACATCATTATAGTTACACTATATAATTATAGTATTAGATATAATTACATAGTTAGATAATTACAGATCTTTCAATTATTTCTCTTCCAAACTAAAAGTACTAAGTCTCTTGTGTTTAATTATTACTGGTGGTTTCAAAAGTTTTATCTGACTAGTTTAGCAGAAAACCATTTGTTTTGCTCAAATTTAGCAAATACTAATTTGCAAAACAAACTGTGGTAAACATTAATAAATTAAATAGTGAGCAATCATGAAACTTTGTCCAAGGAGTCCTTGCAGACAGCTGATTTGTTTAGAAGTTAATTCATGAATAAAATAATTATTACATTCTGCTTTTACATTCAGCCTTGATTGCTTGTCAGTCAGTGCGCTGTGTCCTTAAATTCTTATTACCTAATATCATTAATGTTAAGAAGGTGTAGGATTGTTGTATATGTAAATGTGTGAGTGTCAGAAAGAGGAAGAGAGAGATTTCTGAACGCGTGTGTGCACATGTGCGTCTGTGTCTATGCACACCGCTCCACCATGCTTGCCTTTGCATGGTGTGTGAGTCTTCAGCTGCCTGCACAGTTTCCTCTGGGAATCACATCTGGCATTATCCGAGGATCAGCACACAGCACGAGCGTTGGTGGCTCCAGCTGCTACAGCGACCAAATCTGCTCTCATCCCTCCAGGCCTGCGAAGGCAAACTCCCATTCTCCCCTTGGCACATTGTAGCGCAACGCTACTGGGATCTTCATTTGTAACACTGCATTAGCATGTCGGCTTCGCCAAAATGCACAATCACACAACATAAATACACCTTTTGTTCATTTTCTCTTTCCTGCTCTTTTGCTCCTTCCATCCTTCGCTACCTGAGTCCCTTCTTTGTGTGCTTCCGAGTATGAAAACACTGGAGGTTCAGTCAAGGCTTCTGGGGATATTTCATGTCACTTTGCCTAGAAAATTATATCTTCGATAAGTGGCTGGAGAGAATAGAGAACAGCTAAGAACAGGGTTTGATAGTGCAGGCATTGTTAAGAGCTGTAATGAGCTGGCATGCAAACAAGACTCGGGCCTGGTGGCGCCGATGTCACTCAGCTCTTCTTGCTGTCTGCCGTCCATTCTGTGTTCACGCTTGCTCTCTATATCAGCCACAATGGGATTCACTAATCTGCATGAGACTGATGCTGACCCGTCTCTCTAAATGTCACTCTTTGTGTGCGTGTATCTCCCAGAGCTGAGCAGATCCAAACACATTGCGGCTGGAGCCTTGGGGCTGGGACATCGGTGTTGGTTTGCAATGAAAGCACTGTTGTACGGGTTGACAAGGGTTTAGATGCACAGGGCCAGCATTTGTTTAGGTGCATGTCAACGTGATAGGTGACAACAAAAGACAGTGATGCTGTTAATTATTCTTGAGAGTCAGTTTTGGTTATTTCCACAACAGACAGTGCAGAGTCCATGTTGTTTTTCTGCAGTGAGGGTTAATGTATGCATTGTAATATTTTGTTAATTGTAAGATTAGAAACAGTGCATTTTTTTCTATGATCAAGAGCTTTTCATGAGAGGTTATCGTAAGAGGTACCATGGGTGAGAAAAAAAAATTCTAACGATATCGATGAAATAGAATGAAATTACATTGTAAAATGCCTTCTTTTTAAGCTGCACTAATCAGTATTTTTTTTTTTATTAACAATGAACCAAATGTAAACTGTAATGTGAAGGGTGTCCCTTATAAATCCACATTGAAGTTCCCCTCAGCTCTAAGGAACCTTTAGCCTCTTTTGGTCTCTGTTTTGGTTTTCATGCCCAGAACTGATTGTAGCTAATTATATGGTTTAATTTCAGAATTGTAATTGATTTCACCTATTTATAAAATTATACTAAAATCTTTTTTAATGTTGCACAGTTAGTTTAGAATTTAAATGTAATCTGTTACTAACTGCACTGCCCTACACATGTCAACAAAGCAGTGAAATCATCCTTTTCTGAAAAAAAAAAGATTACAGTTGCCTTTATGAAAACATATATTCATATTTGTATTTTTTGATTTAACTGAATTTTCTTATGAATTTCAATCCTTCTGGGGAGAAATGTTTATTATAGCACTTCCTAGGAAGCATGTGTATGGCTTGATTTTTCATTCTGTCTCAGAATTAAAAATTTTATATACGATTCTTCCAACAACACAAATGCTTTTCAGATGGGGTATAAAAAATTATCTTATTATATGTTTTTTGCTTATTTAACAGGGACAATACATCGATTGCACCAGAAAAAGCTAAAAGCTAATTTCCAACAAATTCTGTTAAATCTTGAAAAATACAAATATGAATTTATCTTTTCATAAAGCCAATTGAAATATTTTTTAAATAAAAGGACAATTTTTCCTTCATTTTACCCCTTTTACCCCACTTTCTTTACATGTGTACATTTTAGACATTTTGTAAGGGTGATATTGAGGATAGGATGTATCTATTTTGGTTTTGCCCTCATGTTGCTGCCTTGTGGTTGGATATTAATATTAGTGAGTATGTGCCCACACATAGTGGTGCTTGGTGTCTTAACAAGCGGTAGCCCTCTTGTGTTTTTTTTCTTTTTTATGTGAAAACGAAAGAAAGTCTGACTTTTGTGGCTTTTTGTTTGCATTATTTCATTTTAGAGGGCACAATTGCAAATAGGTAAGGGAAATTAAATGACCACTAGAAAAAATGGTGTAAATTAAGGCCAGGTCTAGATTTACATTCATCAGGTGGCCAGAAACACACACCAAATAAATGAAAATGTTGTAAATACTCAGCTGTTTGCTATGTTCAACTTTGTGAGGTGATAATATGTATGTAAATGTTGTGTTTACAGCTTGTTCTGCTGCCCCCAAGTGGCCAAAAGAAGAAGAAGAAAAAAAAAAACAATGAATGCAGCTTTAAATATTACATTTTGACACATACTTAATTTCCATAAAAGATTAGCTTTTGTTTTACCTAACTGGAATTATCACTTGACATAAATGGCAAACCCTTCCAACAAAAAAAGTAGTTCACTGCCTGTACCTCATGGGAAATAAGAGTAAAAAGGTGTTTACTTTTTAAGTTTTACCCTTCAACTAATCTTTGCTAATAGCCAATCAAGTCAGGACAAGTTAATCTAATATTATGACTGCACAGAGTTTGAAAATGAACACTGCAGTTAATATTTTAGCTGGGAATCCTGAGTAGCTGCGCCTGTCATGTTCGTCCGCAGGAGACTCCATCAAGTTTTTCCACTGGGGCAGAAATAAGTTTCACAAAAAGATAACATGAGCAAGAACAACTGTTGAACATTTTCTCCCAAATGTGACTAGACTATGAAACGGAGAAATGGCTGATAAAAATTCAAACTGACAAAACAATTGTTAGGCAGATCACAGGGAGCTTATATTAACCAAGAAGGAACCACTGTCTGAGTCTTTTGAACTTGTAACCCTTTTGTAGTAGAGTTTTGAACAGGGGACGCTATATAATGTAGCGATGGCCACACAAATGGGAACAGGGGATAGGACCATCTATATCAAGCTGAATACTAAGTGACTAAAATAAGACAATTGTTATAAATAAATCCTTTCAAGTTTTTACACCCTAAGGAGATAATTAAAAAGCTATTATAAAACCTAAAAGAACTGTGGGAAAATCAGATTTTTTGAGTAGAAAACAAAACAGTGTCTCAGTGATGAAAGTACAAAAATGAAGCATGCTCTCACCAGTGTCTACTTTCCAACTTAAGCACTGAGCTGGCAAAGCTTTAGTTAGTTCAGTATTGCCAGCAAAAGTGAAGCCAAATCTGATTAATGACAACACTGAACCAAGAGGGAAGCCAGTTTATCTATGGGCAGGAAGTCAGCGCTCACTCTGTGTCACCGTCTGATTTGATCAGTTGTACTTGTTGATTTCAAAATGAATCCGTCACAGAAAACAAAATGTGATGTACATAGAGTGCACACTGTTTTTCAGGTTTTAGCTTGGCAAAATGCAGGCGTTAGAAAAGACTAAGGTCATGAGTCCAAATTTCCCAGAGAAAACATGTACCTTAACAAAAAACTAACAGTGAAAAAGCTAGTTTGGCTCTGTACAAAGGTAAAAAAAAAAAAAATCCACCTACCAGGACATCTAAAACTCACTAGTTCACACGTCATATCTCACTGCTTAATTCGAGGTTGATTAGGTGGTTACAAAAACACTCACATTCCCAAAGACAGGACGGAGGACATGACCTCTGTGTCCTCAATAGCTGCATTTACATGGACCCTAATATTCCACTAGTAATGGAAATAACAGCTCAATCAGAATAAAAATGTCCCATGTAACCACCTCAATCTGAAGAAATGCGTTGGGCATGTAAACACACATCTTATCAGATCACTTTATTTAGCATCCATGTAAACTGTTAAGTTGGAATCTCTAATCAGAATAAAATTCAATCAGGTTGAAGAAATATTGTCTATGTAACTGCAGCTAATGGTGGCAAGGGCCCTGGCAAATTGTTAATATTTTTCAATGCAATGATGTATAATGTATAATGGTTAGTACATTGTTTGGGCTGCAAATGTGCATAGTTTGGAAGCAGCAACATACTCAAGTACAGTTTTTGTAAGCCTCTTAGGAGAGTCTTCACAATAGTGTTAACCAGAGTCACTGGGTACAGGTACAGCAATGAACTGTTCCTTGCAGTCAGTTTGTTGACATGCAGTTATTTGTATAATGTCAACATGCAGTTATTTGCATTTATGTTGTCGTGCAGTTATCTGTATTTTGAGCAAAGATGAGCTCATGCATTTCAGACATGCCATTTAAACAAGATTCACTAAATACCAAGCTTGTGCGTGAAAAATGTCTCAACGCTATATTCCTATATAAATTCTCTTTTGACCACCATACGCATATACACCATATACTGTAAACACCAACCCATTTTAGCTGGCAGAGAGAAAATAAAGTGCGCAAGTGTCTCAAATCCCCTGTGTGTCCTTCCTTTGATGCCAAGTATGGAATGGCAGTTAAATTCTTCATGAATTGTTTGAGATTTGGTTACTGTCATTCAGGCACAAGCCAATCGATTCTCTACCAACTGCTTGGTGAAAAGTGAGTCGCTTTTACAAAGCCCATCTGCAGCTGTAATTATTGTATTGCATAACAGGTTTCTCACATCATTTACAAAACCAGTTCTGACCAGGAAAATGTTCCATGTGGTCGTGCTGAACTTATCATGTCCCAAAACATGTGTCAGTTTATTTTTAGCTTTTTCCTTTATTTTTAAATGTGGATGTGCGCCACAGAGTCTTCTGCCCATTAAATATTTAAGGGCATTTGCTCTCCCCAAGAAATACAGCCATTGCAGGCTTCATGAATATAAATTAAACTCTGAATTCATCTTGAGAATTTTCTCAAATAGATCTGATGCCACAAGGATTCTTTACCACACACTCTTTTATCACATCGTTCTGCTACTCACCTCCCTTCCTCCGTCACCCCCCCTCCCATTTCCATTAGACAATCCCCCTCATAATGAAAGAAACAGGCCTCGATTCCTCAACTCATCACACAGTAATTTGACAACTGGGCCTGGACAAGACCCTGGGGAACACACACTTGCCTCCTTGAGCTGTTGCAGTGGCAGGAAAACACTCCAGTTGCTAATGCCCCAAAGCCTGCAGTTATCAACGGACCATATTCTGCCTGAGTAACATGTGAGGCAGTTTTCTAGTGACGAGACGATTTGGAGCCATTTGACTCTGTTAAAGTTTAGAGTGTTTAAAACGAGCTTACCTTCCTAGGAATCAGCAGACTCACTCAAACTTCAGCATTTGTGCTTCAGGGTTCTATAAACTATATCTCACAATGTTTTATAGACAAAATAATACGCCTTTAAACTCACTTCCATGCAGCACCTTTGGTCTTATTCAATGCTGTGTAGTAACAAACACATTGACTTTTATTTTATGTGTCCTTAAACTTACTATAATACTTTTTTCCCCCAACACTGAATGAAATGGTTTTGTGTGTCATTGTGTGTGAGCTGCAGGACGTTTTGGGACATCCTATTGTTTATATAAGATACGTTCAACCAGTGATTTAGCATGGGACAAGGATGTAACTATGCGTCATCAGCGTGATTATGATAAGATATGTCGTGTTTCTGGATTATGTGGCCCAGAGGCAATATGTACAAACTGAACAACAGTGAACCCAGTATTGAGCCCTGAGGGACATCCACGTATGATGATGACTTTCCTGCACAGAAAAATTCCCAATAGAGACCAAACACTTTCTCCCTCTAGATAGGATGTGAACCTACTGACGTCTGACTGACTGAGGTCTGTTTAGGAGAATATGAATTGATTTGTGTATTTCCCCTTTTGAACAATACACACATTTTCAAAAAAAGGTTTAAAGCTGCACTAATAAATATTTTTATATTAACAACGCAAAAAATGACTATCTCTAATGTGAAAGTGGACAATCATGGCGATGAACCCACAGAGAATTATCACCTGACTCTGTTTATCCCCTCAGCTCTACAGAGCATTTTAGCTTCTTACAGCTCATTGTTTTAGTTATACAGTCTGAAACTTTACTGCTTTTCTTCACTCTTCACTTTTACGCAACTTTACTAGTTTTCCAGATGCAGTAGGCAACTGTTTTCAGCAAAAAATCTCTGCTAAACCAACTGTACACTACTTGCACCAAACAGCAGACAGACAAAGTTAGCAACTAGCTGGTGAGCCAGATATTTCCCTCAGGAGTTGGTGGAGATCAAACAAGAGCTAAAAGGAGAGTGAATATTGGACTTTGGATTCATTTGGCGGCCAGAAACACAACTCCAAATGAATGCCAATTTTATGCCTTGTCTGCTGGATGTAAAAGCAGAAAATTAACTAACTTGTTAGCAAAAATAACTTATATGGTATCTGTCAAAGGGTTTTTCTGCCCCCTGGTGGCCAAGAAAAATCAACAGAATAAATCAGTGCCTGAGGGAAACACTAATCTAGCTAGACTAGTGAAGTAGCCATGTTGATTGCGTTCTCACCTCATCCAGATGCACCAGGAAGGTGACGTTGCTACCCAGGTTGGCGGTGAGCTTGCCATCTTTGGTAGTCAGCAGGAGTCCTTTAGGAGGTCTGTTGGGGCACTGCTGCTTTCTGGCCGTGTACATTTCTTTAACTCCTTTAGTGCAGTTATTCAACACCACTTTACGGTACCTTTGGAAAGATCCAAAAAAAGTAATTTAGAGTGTTTCTGTCCTTTTTTCAGTTCAATCTACAAGTCTACACATTCCTTAGTGTTTGAATTAATCCCCTAGATACTACATGCTCAGCAGACTGGTGGGCCAGTACAGCTGTTGTGCCTAACAATTGCAAACACAGACTAGATGACAACTGACAACACAAGCTGTGTCAGAGGCTGAGACACCTTGCAAAGCTTAATCACAGTGGGAGTGTTTTTTTATTCACTACCACTGTGATTAAGCTTTGCAAGGTGTCTGTCCCATGGGGAGCCTCAAAACTAACACAGACTGTCTTGCTGGCACAAGAAAGAAACATGGAATTATTAGTAAATTATTATACCACATACAAAAAATATATAGATCAAATTATATTTTTTGGGCCATCCAGACTTGTTTTGCTGGTGTACTGGATAGCAAAGACACACTTCTTGCAGCTGTTAATTGTCTGAAGTTCAAACTCCGATGGCTGAGAGATGAGGGTAGGAGAGAGCTTGTGAGGGAGCTTCTGACAGTAGAGTATCGCAGAACTGCTCCTGCAGAGGACCCTGCCTCTGTGTCCACGACGTCAGTCAGCCATGATGAAATGGACTTTTTTGCATTTGAGACAGAGCCCAAGATACTTGGCAGAAAAAGAAGCAATGGACTATTTGAGGTCAGGGGGGTATGAGGTTAAGACTCTGAACCAGTTCTCAAACATCAAAAACATTTGCATGTTCAAAGTACAAACACGCCGACCCCATCTAGGCCATATGTGGAGCAGCTTTTTAGTTTAGGAGGTTTGGTGCTCACCCCTAGAAGGAAAAGACTCTGATAAGAGGTTTGAAAAGCTTCTGCTAATGAGATACAATCATTGTTTCATTTCTGAACATTAGGACCTTGATTAATATGTCAGGGCAGAGATAACAAAACAAGAAGCTGGACACATCAGTCTTAATGTGGTGTTTTGCAACGTTTTATGTTTTGTAAAACCATTAAATATTCCTTTCTGCTCTTATGACGGAATGTGCAGAAAAACATTAGTTAAAAAGTCAGGAGAGACAGTTGCTTTAATATATATATATATATATATATATATATATATATATGTATATATATACGTATACATACACACACACACCGATCAGCCATAACATTATGACCACTGACAGGTGAAGTGAAGAACATTGATTATCTCGTTACAATGGCACCTGTCAGTGGGTGGGATATATTAGGCAGCAAGTGAACATTTTGTCCTCGAAGTTGATGTGTTGGAAGCAGGAAAAACTGGCAAGCGTAAGGATGTGAGCGACTTTGACAAGGACCAAATTGTGATGGCTAGACGACTGGGTCAGAGCATCTCCAAAACGGCAGCTTTTGTGGGGTGTTCCCGGTCTGCAGTGGTCAGTACCTACCAAAAGTGATCCAAGGAAGGAAAACCGGTGAACCGGCGACAGGGTCATGGGCGGCCAAGGCTCATTGATGCGCGTGGGGAGCGAAGGCTGGCCCGTTCCAACAGAAGAGCTACTGTTGCTCAAATTGCTGAAAAAGTTAATGCTGGTTCTGATAGAAAGGTGTCAGAGCACACAGTGCATCACAGTTTGTTGCGTATGGGGCTGGGTAGCCGCAGACTGGTCAGGGTGCCCATGCTGACCAAGTACACCCCTTCATGGAAACGGTATTCCCTAATGGCAGTGTCCTCTTTCAGCAGGATAATGCGCCCTACCACACTGCAAAAATGTTCCAGGAATGGTTTGAGGATCACGACAACGAGTTCAAGGTGTTGACTTGGCCTCCAAATTCCCCAGATCTCAATCCAATCGAGCATCTGTGGGATGTGCTGGACAAACAAGTCCGATCTATGGAGGCCCCACCTCGCAACTTACAGGACTTAAAGGATCTGCTGCTAACGTCTTGGTGCCAGATACCACAGCACACCTTCAGAGGTCTAGTGGAGTCCGTGCCTTGGCGGGTCAGGGCTGTCAGGGGGACCTACACAATATTAGGCAGGTGGTCATAATGTTATGGCTGATTGTGTGTGTATATATATATATATATATATATATATATATATATATATATATATATATATATATATATATATAAATTTGTACGCCACTTTTTTTTGGGGGGGGGTAGAAAAGTAATATAGTAATATAACAAGTAACGTAACTAATTACTTTTGATACCAAGTAATAGGTAAAGTAATGTTATTACTTAATAAAGGACTAGTAAGTAAAAAGTAACTTATTACACTTCCTGAGTAACTTGACTGGTGGGTATGCAGGGCCTTTAATTTGTAATAATGCACCGTGGGCTTTTGCAGGATTATTTTTATGAGCTTTGAATGCCCACATTGTCAGCCAACATGTTAAAACCAGACTGTGAGCAAAGCTGCTTCTTGCCGCACAGCATCTCATTCAGTTTTGCGATTCTAATCATATTAAATCTGTGATCTGTATCTGCTCTAAAACCCTGCTTGAACATCCAAGAGAAAGCTTCCGAAACAGACAAAGTTGTGCAAAGATTAAATGCACGTGAAAGAATATATACAGTATAAATATGAATTTCAAGTAAATCACACAGTCCTCACCCTGTGCTGTTGAGGTAGTTTTGACCCTGGCTGCAGCTTCTGGAGATGGTTGAGGGATTGAACCAGAAGGCAGGCCGGCAGTTCCCGTCACCGCGCCGCTCATATCCATAATCACTGTCAGACAACAAAGCACATAGACACAGCACTGATCAATATCAGCATGTGAAAAGGGACATATTGTCATACAGTGTGTTCCACATCCCTTTCTTATCTATCTCTTTATTACTGGTGACCAAGGGCCTTTCTAGCACAGAGACGCATCATTATTATGTATTGATTAAGGCTTCTGTTGACAAATGCACCACAGCGGCCTAAAGCAGTGTGTATGGAAACCCACCCTGGAGGGGGATTTGTTACCATACACAAGGATGACTAACTCTCACTTGCCTGCTAGCATTTCCAATCAGACCACGATTTACATCTAACAAAGCAAGGTAAGCAAGTGCCTGTTCTAATAATGGTCATGACATTGATCAATCAATTAATCACCAGGCCAGAACAAATAAACAAAACCAACAAGCCAGTGACTGACTAGTCCAGTTTGATTCTGTGATTACGACAGTGTGAACTATTCATTAACAATCTGTCAAGGCAGATTGGTTGCACAGGTGCATATGGCCAAAGAGATAAAAGGTTAGCATGGTGTCTTAGGGACAAAACAGCCAAAAGCATATCTTGAGAGTGAGACTGTGTGTTAAAGCTAGCTGTGCATTCAGCATTGGGATCATGGTTCAAACTTTTCATGATATCAAAAATCAAATCTCTCTTTTAATTGGTGATGTGCTTTAGTTACTGGGAGACATCTAAATATTAGAAGAAATCCATTTAAACCACAGCAACAGCTTTGGTAGGGCTAGATGTCATTTGAATTTTTTTGATACCATCACGGTACCGAAATGAAAGTTTTTTCAGTATCTTAGTTTGAGGAAGAGAAGCTTCTCAATGTTTAATATCCTAAACGAATAGGTCAGCATTTTGGGAAATACACTTCTTACCATGAGTTAGATGAGAGGGTCCATAACACTCTCGTGTCTGGTGTTGGTACATATGAAGCTAGAGCCAGCAGGTGATTAGCTGTAAGGAGTTACTTACTCTGTAAGGAGTCATGCATGCTCACTATGTTTCAAGGATGTTTAATGAGAAACTGCCAAAACACATGGAGTAGGATACAAGCGTAACACACCTGTGTTTTGAAACCTTTTCATTTTTTGATTTCTGATTTTATGCTAAAATTACATAGCTGCTGTCACAAAATCCTGTGGTTGGTTGGCTCTGCTTTCACCATGATCCCAACTTTTCTAGTGGTCTCTGTACTGTTATATGGTCACAATATGTAGTTCAATTGACAGCTTTCACAACAACCTACACACTCAAAGTTTGTTTGAACCTCACCAAACAGGTTAGGTGTGAAAGTGCCCCCTTAAATTTACCAACATTCAGAAAATATCAGCCGTTCTTATTCCCAGGTCGTCAAATACCGACCCTTTGTCACAAAGTACCCTTGGGATGGATGGTTCAAATTATGCAGGACCTTCACCCAGGGCACCAGAGTTTGTGTCCCGTGTGAAACCAAAAGTCAATGTTGAGTAATTAAAAGTTTTACACAAGTGACTTACGCCAACCCATAACCTTTTCCTAACCTAAACTAACCGAGTAGTTTTCTTATATATATATATATATATATATATATATATATATATATATATATATAGAGAGAGAGAGAATTGCATTGTTTGCAGGCAGGTGTCCACATTGCATAGCGCCATTATTTCATACAAGGCTAACAAATATGTACTTCAGCTGATCATGTGGCAGACTCCTCACACCTCAAATTAAGTTAAAGGATTTGAGCTTCTTTCTGCATTGATGGTTTTTAAAATCCTCATTTTAAGCAAGCACCAAATAATTTCTCGCAGAAAGAGACAAATCAAACTCAGACACAGAAAGAAAATAAAACAAACTTTACACTAGTTCAATGGGAACCAATTAGAACTCACTCTCTGACCTTCTACAAACACTATTTACATAACTGCTGTATGTTGGGATGGCTTTTTTCTGTCATTACAAGATAAAAAATACAACCGTTAAGGATTTGCATACAAATTGAAACTATTTGTAGACCCCACATTGTCTCAACAGAATTACAAGCAGAGCGACCAAATTGTGCAAAACGATCCCAAACTTATCAGATTACTGGAAAACACACAATTTACAATTTACCAGTTTTAAGTAAATAGAATAAATTAATGAGACCATGAAGAGCGTATGCAATGGATTCCACTTAAAGGGCTTAAAATTGGCTTCCAGGATGAAGAGTGGAAATGGTGTTTACAGAACTCCTCTGTTGTCCGGGCTGCATGCTTCAGTTGATGCGGTGTTAATTCGCTGATCACAGACGATGACACACCCCGCTAAGGAATAAATCACCCACTTTCCATATTTTCTTTCCCTCTGAGGTTTTTTTTTAACAAATGTGACCATCTGTAACTTGTAATTTTTGTCTGTGTCAGTTCATTGCTCTGCTGAAAAAACACCTCTGCAGTATTTCTCCAAGAGCAACCATCCATCACGCACATTTTCTTCAAAATATGTCTGCATCCACTTAGTGGGTTTAGTAACAAATGTGGTTATTAGAAAAACATTAAGAAAAGAAAGTGTATGTAAGAATATTATAGCTCAAAACATCAGTGTTCTTTTCTTATCGGTATATTTTGTTTGCCTGATTTGCACCAAATTCAGCTTATAGTTACAGGTTGAAGTAGTGTGAGTGAGTTGTTTGTAGCTAAAGTAGGTAAGCTAGATCAACCTGGAGAGCATATTTAAGTGGACCGAAGAGGGTTTTAATGGTAGCTGGGTGGATGAAAATAACAAATGGCTACTGAATGGCAACTGTGTTTTTTAAGACTGGACTTCACTTATATAATGCTTTTCAACCTTAACAAGTTTTGATTGGCATAGCATTTAACTAAATGACCTGTTGAGTCACATTCATGCTGTTACAAACACTCACATTTGGAAGCTGCTGAGTAGAAAATAATTAAAGTCCTCACATATTGAACAATTCTAAAAAGATTATGAAAAAACACGTCCTTTGAAAGGAGTGCTTCTATATGTGCGGCAGTGTTGGAGAACAAACGTTGTTAATGAAGCTCTCCTTTAGCAGACAATGGCGAGATACATAATCCCCCTCGACGATTATGAAGAAAGAAGCTATTGTACAAAGGCACACGTCATCTTACCATTCAAAATCATGAGCTCGGCAAATACAGGACTCGGCTGAGAGGATTCTGGAGTAGTCATTTCCCAGCATGCAGTAGTTTCCAGGCCTGCGCTTCATGTAAATTTGTTTTTGTCCCATCACACATGGCTCACCCTGTTGGCACAATAAGCACCATAAGTACCATGAGTGATATTTCTTTTTATGGCAGGAGCTTTAACAGTGGTGATGTTTTTATTTTTCTCACCTGGTTGTGCAGGTGCCAGGTTTGATAGTCTTCCTCTGTGCATTTCCTGCTGTAGATGGACTTGTAGTCTATCTTAATGAGCTGCCATTCAGAACGGTGGCTGAAGTGTCCAAAAAAGCTGCAGAGGCAAATGACAAACTTCAAGAAAAATATACAACTGTAAATCATAAGCAACAAGCGTACAACATATAAGATGATTTAAATAATGTGAGGTGACACAGTTCCTCTGTACGTTAAAGGATAATTCGGGTGTATTACAACTTGGGTCTGTTTTTTGTAGTTTTGGCCATCACTTCTATCAGTAAAAGTAACATTGTCCTAACCAAAGTAATGGCTTAGATCTGGCAACATGGCAAAATCGATAATATGAAGTCAGATGGTTTGGTCCCTGTCAATCAAATCCATCAAACCACACCCACACAGTCCTAATGTGACAGTTTTTGAATGTAAATATTAACTAAAAAAGTTTTTGACTATGATTGTTGCTGATTGTTGCTTATTTAGTCATGACTATTTAATTTTATACAGGGTTCGTACAAAGTCTTGAAAGTTTGGACAATGCTTAATTTTAAACGTTATGTTTTCAAGGTTAGGAATATGCTTGAATTTGAAATTTATACTCCTTGAAAAATGCTTGATTTTCAACATAATCTGGTGTTTCATCATCTACACAATCACTCATGGAAACCAAAAATCTTTTAATGTTTCAAATGAAACGATCCCGTTGTCGTATTTGTTTGTTGTCTCCTGGCATTTATTGTAACAATTTAGATGTGATGATAAAGGCTTCGAGAGTCTGGAAATTTTTGGTTTAGGTACCTTGAAAGTGCTTGAATTTTACTCTTAAAAAGCTGTACGAACCATTTATAGAGAAATATTTAAGATTTGAAGCCATGTTTTCAGGGCCTTTAAGGTTTAACCAAAGCAGTCCCATTATCAAGTGATTTCCTGATGATCAAACCCATTTGTCAGGTGACCTAATATCCACAAAGGTCTGACTAACAGTTTACATGACCCATTGCCTGCCCCTCAGAAATGTGGCTTAATAAAGACTAAATACCACAGATCTTTGAATGGACAACTTCCTTAAAAGGTCCTCCATCTGTCTAGCCTTTCTGCTGAGAAAAAATAACCTAGAGGGCTGAACACAAAAGAGTAAATACCTTTCACCTTTCACTCAGCCCACAATACCCCCTAAAAGGACAGAGAAATCAACACCTTTTTCCATGTCATTCATCTCTTTTTGGATTTCCTGGACTTACGTCATGATTTGGTTTTCGGCCCCGGCCTCCACCAAGACTCCATCCACGAACAGAGGCACAGAGGAGAAGCTGTGTTGGGTCCACTGCCTCCCCTCGTCAAAGCTGACCCTGTGAATGTGTGTCAGAATGCATTCCCATCACAAACCCAGCAACAGCAATGGCACGGAAACAGACGCTCTCTATTAGAGCCTGGACAAAGGGGGGGATTTAGGTGGGGATCAGGATGACTGGCTTGTCTCAACAGACGAGTCTCTGAGTCTCTGTGCAATTAGCTACTGTAGCTCTGGGTAAATATCAAAAGGCTGAGCATTAAAGGGAAATTTAAGAGACAGTCTGTCTGGTTATCAAAGCAAAGATGCACAAAACTGCTTTCAGAGCACATGTCAAAAAGGAAAAGAGCGACGTCACAGGTCCTGGGTAAAGTCTACACAGGGGTGAAAAAAACAAGACCAGAATAGAACTGTTTTATGTTCAACTATAAAACTGCAGAGGGGGAAGGAGACAGCAAAAAAAAAAAGAATTGGACGGCTTTCATCATCAGGGCCTGGGCTCTATTGATTCTGACAGCTTATCAACATCGGTGCTGAAGTGAGAACAACTAGAAGTACCTGGGTGTGACATGGGTTGAAACACTACTGTGCTTGGAAGACAGTCCCCCCCCCCCCCAAGAAAAAAAAAAAAAAGCCCACTGCCTTCATTTGGCTAAAAGCACTAAAAAGAGAAAAACTGTTGACATGCACCTACAGTATTATGAGATTCCAGTGGGGGAAGTGTTTAACTGAACACTGGCTGAGAAAGCAATACTGTTCCATAGCTTCTGTACAGTGGCTGTGGAGATACACAAGCTTCTATCTGTCATTTTTTTTTCACTTCCTCTACCATTGCACTTAAATTGGTTGGGAGACAAAAACCCAGCAGGTTACACTTCACTGGTTCTAAAAGTAATTTCAGAATTGTTGCAAAAGCGACTGTAGACTGTAGATCTGGTCTCACTTGGATTAGCCTGCACTGAGGCAAAGCATAGGCACCCAATTTGGGGGGGGGGGGGGGCTTAGACTGCTGGCAGTTAATGATAAGTGGCAAGAGCCATAGTCAAAGTGCATCGCTAAATGAATAAAGTGTCATATATAATATATACATGCTAGTTTTTTGGACCATACGGGTTGAATTAACCTAAAAATAGCTGTAGGAAATTGGAAAAGCAATTTCAGAAAGGAATAGCATCCAAAAAAGGTGTCTAAATGGACGTACCACAAGTGTCTGGTTGGCACAGATGGCTGTTTGACAGCGACGAGGGCCCCTCCTTTGTCCAGAAACCACACATTGTGCTCCTCTTCAAAAATCTGAACAGACAAGCAGAAATTCACCCTTATAGCATTGAAAAATGCATCAAGCAAAATATTATTTTCATAATTTAAAACAAACCCTGCGATAAGCAACAGACCATTCACTAAACCCCACCAATAATTTCTTAGCAACCATAAAGATTTATCAACATGCTATAGAGGCGTGCATATACAAAGCGTATGGAGGGTGGTATCACCTTTCAAAAACCAAAAACTGAAAAGCACAGTTATTATGAATGGATTAAACATTGTGTTTATCTGCTCTAAACAATTTTGCAGACTCAGCGACTTTCTCACTAGATTTGATGACTTTTAAGGCCCCATTAATTACTTTTTTTTTCTCCAAAGAAGCACCTAGCAACAAATCTAGCGAGTTTTTGGGCAGACCTTAACTCCTCTCCCTTGAGGAGAGTCACCAGTATTTGTCAGTGAATGTGCTATCATGAGGCTGTGGCTCTCTGGACTGACTGTGTCCAGTGAGTGGTGGAGAGCAGCAGCCAATCATCAGCCAGACAGAAACGTGAATGAGCTGTTAATGGGCATACCTAATGACCAATCACTGAACCCCACTGTTTGGACGGGGAACTCCTCCTTTGTTTTTGTTCTAAATTGTTTAATTTGACTATTTAATTTTTTTTCAAAATACACAGAGTTTACAAGAGTGAGTTTATTCTAGAGTCTGGATCCTCTCTACTGAGGGTACTTAACTTCCACAGTCTATACAACAACCTTAACAGCAGCTTATGATAGCAGCTTCAAAATATTAATAACTAACGATAAAGCTAGTTAGAATTTGTTAAATTTAACTTGACTTCATATTTTTTCCAACTTTTTTTTTTTTTACAGTATACAGATATGTAAATGAGTGTGTGACATCATCTAGCAACTTTTCGAGCAGGCTTTGGCTACTTTCCATTGAAAATATAGGCAACAATGGCTATAAAGTAACCTACACATATAAGCATACCCAGCTAACTAGCTGAGGTAAGCCAAGAGTTAGCATATCCTGAGCTAGCTACATTATTTTATGGAGCATTTATTAGTTTCTTGACTTTACAGGTTACATAAAAAAAAAAAATCAGGACTAGTACATATACTGTGTAATATCCCCACATTGCATGGAAACTGGTCCTGGATGCTACTCAGAGTTTAGGCTAACATTAGCATATCTGTCCTGCTCTTTATTGGATGCGAGACAGTCCGGCAGTCCCAGCCAAACTTGTTACCCGAGATGTGCAACATTAGCCAAAGCCAGTGTTCATCCACATCCTCAGAGCCTGGTCTCTTTTAAAAGTGAAACATATTGTTTGAAAGTGATGTTACGAACAATAAAGCATAAATGGAACCACTGTGTAGCTTGTCCAAGTATGTTTTTCTATAGTAAGTATCTGAACAATGAAATAACAGTCTGTTCTTACGTTTTCCTTATCATTCTGTGCTAACTAGCTCTACACTGCAGGTCCTTTATTTACACATGGATCATTAATTGATGAAGATACAGACCTGGCAACTGCAGCATTAGCCTCAGTCTTTTAGCGTGATGTCATGTATGAAGCCATCATATTTAAGACCCTTTTACGATGTTCTGGTTTTAGCCAGAGTTTCTGGCTCATTGTTTTCAACGAACTCAAATAGTTCTTGTTAATTAGATAGCTAGAGCTAATAAAATGTGCTAGCAAAGGTGGTCATTTCAGTTGGCAAAAGAAGCCTGCTTTTGCTTACTTCTGTCTAATATCAAGGACCCACTGATTCACAAATTACTGTGAATTTTGAGTTGTAAATCCAGTACTGTTATGATGGCTTTTTTCACAGTAGACATTTTGACTTGTCATAGTAGGAAAAGCACAGGTGCTACTAATAACATTAGTGATGGCTCTGTTCTATTCCAGTGTCCCAGTAAGCCAGGACCCTGAAACTGAAGCAGCTAAATGGAATTCAGCCATCATTCATTTTATTATTTAAACCTGTGCTTTTCCTTCTGTGACATGTCAAAAATGTCACATGAAAAGGCCTATTGTAAACTGCATATGTGCATGAGTGGAAAGCAGGTGTCGCAGCAGTAACTAAGGGGGGTGGGGCTTAGTAAAGTATCAATCGGATTGTATAACAAGACACCCTAATACAAAATACATTTGGAAAGCCAGTAGCTGTTATGTCAAGGTTTCAAAGTGTTGTTCAAATCTGTCACTTGGCTTGATCTTGGTGTGAGTCTTGTGTGTGAAGCTCACCTGTCTCCAGCTATTGCCAGCATCAGACGATGTGAACATGCCAACGTTGTTATAAGACAGCTCTGCTCCAATATTTCCTGCAGTGGAAATGCCAACAGAATATGTGAACAACAAAACTGCCAGATCACACAGTCACATGTGTTTTAAATCCATGCTGCCAATCACACCACATCTGTGATTAATTTATTGCTCTGGCTTGACTCCCAGATAAGCTTGCTGTCTCATGATTCATGTGAATAATACAGAGAAGACCCTAGGTTAATTCCTATGGATGCCTGCATCATTCAGGCAACATAATGTGAGATATGGAGGAGGGCGGTGTGCCTCCTTCAGGTTGGCAGTTTGTAGTGTTACAACACAATGCCTCCGAAGCTTTTTCCTGCGAGTGTGCAGCAAGTGAACTAGCTTCTTTTGTTGATCTGCTCTACTATCTTGGCCACGGCTCAGTAAATAGGCATGTGTTTGATCTGGATGGTGTTTGTCATGTTGGTGAGATGATCTCTGCACCAGCTGACGTCTTAAAAGGCGCAGCGGGCAAAGTGAATCACGGTGCCAAAGCAAAGGCTCGGCCAGCAAAACACACACACACACACACACACACACACACACACACACACACACACACACACTCCCACAAAGACACACTGCAAGCATGGCAGCAGAGATGTATGTTTATTCAGCATTCTCACACACCATAGACAAAACAGACAGATCCAAAGACAAACACACACTGACGCATTCACAGCAAAAGGCAGACTTTTTCTGCTGACACCACCGCTGGTGCTAACACATCTATTTTGTCTTAACTCATCTCCCTTTCTCTGCTTCAACTCTTTCAAACGCTCTTACACTTGCAGGTGCACAGACACTGTACAACACAAACTGTCGCCTTTTCTCACACATACATAATTGGCTGGTGACGTGTCATCAAAGCAGGTGGACATGTGATCCACAACATGTTTGCCTGTGGAAGAAGTGGAGATCCTGCAGTGCACTGTGCCCAGTGTTAAAGACAGAAGTTTAAGTGAGAGGGCATGGAGGGGTCACATCGGTGCTGAACTAGCTAGTCTTGTAGCTGACTGGGAGGGTCACAGCACAGCTCTTCATCCAAAATACCTTGTGAATTTTTAATTCAAAGTAACAAGTTGATGGTAGAAAACATAATTGTTTTCAGGAGAAGAAAGGCTTTATCACAAAAACGGAAACTAAACAAGCTGCTATAGTAGAAATATGGGTAACGCCTTATATTAAGGTCATTGTAATAAGTGTTAATTAACAGGTAATAAGGCCCTATTAAGGCCTTATAAAATGCTTATTAACATTATTATGTGTTAATAAGTCTATAAAAGTGTTCATAAACACTTTTATTGTTAGATAATTTATAGGCATTTATAAGCACTTGTTAACAATTTATAGAGTGCTTAAGAACGCTATTAAAAGTCTTATGAGTTTCTTATAATTGTTTATAATAGTATTACAAACTGCTGCGAAAAGCATAGTTAACTGTTAATAAGTGCATAATAAAGGATTTATTTACCTTAATAGGGAATTGTTCTCACTTTAATATAAAGCATTACCGAAATGGGTTACTATCATCCTACAATTTTTCAATTGTTTTTTCTCTTACCTGTGGCAACTATGATCCCCGGTGCAGAGCTCTTGGTAGAGATTGTTCCTGACAAGTAAGGGTTCTCTGACATTTGCAATTGGAGATGGAGTGAACAGAAAGGCTGCAGAAAAGAAGAATAAACATGTTAAGATAAAGAGAAAAGAAATAGGTTGCACAGATGTCAAAATACTGCATATTCATGTGAAAACTAACATTCATTTCTGCCAGAAATTAATTTTGTAAGAGTACACATCTCTTTGTCTAAGTGGTGATATGTTATGTTGGATCATATTTACAGTAAATGTGATATAAATCAATCTTATTCTTAACTGTTGATTATGAAAATGATAGGGTCAGAATAAAATTGTAGAACAAAAACAAAACCATCAAAAAACAAGCCAGATTCATTAGTCTACCAAAGAGAGCCAACTGTGCCTTCATAAGTTTTGCTAATTGTATTTTATCTGTCATTAATACCAAGAGCAATGGAATTTGCATTAAAGTAGGAAGCCAAGTCTCCAGGGCGTGCACACAACAGAAGACAATTACATTTGTTCAACGCGCCTGCTTTCATCTTTGCAGCAGACAGCGTGTGACTGGTGTAAGGACATCAAGAGCAGTGGGACTGAACAGGGTAATCAAAAGGAATCTACGGCAGTAATTAAAATGTCACATGAATGTGCAATCACAGGGAACCTGTAAGCCACACCACATGGCCCTGAAATCACCTCTTCAACAGCATGAAGTCCTCCTAATGTCTCAAACATGATTCCTCCTAACAGGCATACTGTTAGTTTTAGTTGCAGGGAGGCTGTCTAATGAGGAACAAGACCCCGTCAGCACATGCAGTGCATCACCTTATCTGCCTAATTTTAAAGCACAATTTACAATTTCCACAGTGTTTATCATTCAAAAACACCAACATTAAAAACTAATATGAGGTTTCGCCACAGTGTGACATTGCAGTAAATGGCAAAACTGAACTCTTATAGAATTTTATTTTATTTTATTAGTTTTTACATTTTATTTGAAATCACATGGTGTCTTCTATGCAGCTTTTTATGTTTTGAAGGGACTGAAGAGGTAAAGGTGGATTGTTGCATTGCCAATTAGGTACCACTTTCTAATAAGGCACCCTACATCAGTTATAAGCCATTTATAAAAACACCTTTCCATCTGTCAAGAAGTGAAAAAGTCTCAGGTTAGTGTACATTCCATTCAAGCATGAAAATTAAAAACTTAAAAATGTTAATAAAGTCAGTGTCTAATAATCCCAGTCTGCAGTTATAAATGTTAAGTATTTGTTAATCAATGGGTTTTTGTCCAGATGCCCTACAGCTCTTTTCCAGAAGGTCAGTTGTAGGGCAGTCCACTGAAGGATCTTCCTGATGAACTAAAGAGAAGTGGGCTTGTGACAGAAAGGCTGTATGTTTGAATCCCCAACTGGCGGAATAAGTCTGGGTGGAGAAAATAAAAGAGCAGCATTTGTCCCTTCCTCATTTCTACCACTGAGTTGCCCATGAGCAAAATCCTTGATCCTAAACTGCAGATCAGATTGTGGTTTTCCTGGGCAACCTCCAGCAGTGAATAAGTGTACCTGTGTGAGCGTGAACAAGGGGAACAACCACTCCACTAGTCAAGTAGTCAACTACTAAAACCACTAGTTGCCTCTGAGGGCAGTAGTAGACTACTGGTGGATAATATGATTTAGCCAACATCACCAGATTTACAGTAGTTAATATGAAAAACACATTCCCTGTATATATTTACATACAATAGTTTCCACTAAATTCATTCAGTTGTGTTGCCACGACAATCCCTTGTACATAATAATGGCTTATTTATCACTATGTACCAGAACATTGTCACAGCAGCAGCCCAATTGCTTTCTTTGCTGCACTGTTCATTCTGTAAAGACAATTTGTACTCGTACTACTGATGATACTAAGACACCACATGACATTGCTAGCAAGTTCACACTTAGTCATCAGTGTGATCTTCATCAGGAAGACGGCTTTAAACATCACACGGATGACATACATTGGTACTAAATCTCTGGCAAAGCATGATGGAGGACTGACTGACAATAATGAATTACAATTACTGGAATACAAACAATAATGGACTTTTCAACCTGGAAACCAATAAGTTGTTCTTATTAATAACTTAAAGTTGTGTAAAGGGAATTCAGAAATGTGTTCAGGATTTTGTGGGTGGGCCTGAAATAATAATGGTTCGATGACGCACTGGAGCCGTACTGAGCATGGCCCCTCCCCTAACACTATTGAAAAACTAGAGCTTTGTGCTGCTGTGTTAGTCTGTCACTGAGAAGTGGCTCTCACTCGATCTTCCGCTCAGTGGTACAGTAAAGTTATCTACCAGCGCCTTCAGCGGACACGCCCCCAGTGTTTCAGAGCAGAGAATACTGCTGATTTTTTCATGACTTTGAAACCTAATTTTATAAACTTGGTGATTTTTTTTATTTATTTGATAGGGATGATGCAATTTAACATCATTCCATTACAGATCATGAAAGTGATGTTCTGCACAGAGAGTTTGTAGCTATTGCTAATTTTCAACTCTTGTCCCTAGTTGGGATTTTACATGTACAGTGTAATTAAAATATACAGCTTTCAGTATCATAAAACCACAATACATTATGGAAATACAATAAAATACACATACCACAATACTCAAACCACAACACCATTACAAATACACCAATCACCAAGAGTACAATTAGCTAAAAATAGGTACAGCTCTGGTTTGCTTTTAGTCAGCACTTAGCCTTGTCATATCTTACCAGTATGCAGTGGATGTCGTTTCCATCTAGGTCAGTAGCAGGAGCCTGCAGGAGCCTCCAGTCCCGGCCTTTATTGTAGGTGATGTAGGTTTTGACCTGGTTGTCTTGCTTCTTGTTAGCAATTAACATGCCTTTAATTCCTGCCACCTGATGGACACAGACGCATAACAGGTTGAATCTCATCTTTACCCTCTTCATGCAAACCAGCAGGGAGAATTTTATTTTTATCTCTCTCATTACAGTTTAGTTCTCAGTTGCAGATGAAGAAGCATACCCAGTACTCTCATCAGAAAGGGCATTTTGTGTATTGAGGCAGCAATCCTCGCAACACAAGCTCAGTTAAATGCAAATGGTGCGCTTATCCTTTCTTGCTGCGGCTGACAGTCTGGCAGACACCATCAGCAGAGTCGGCTGCATTTTCTTATACTGTGCTAACTGCTACCTGTAATTATATCCTTACACGTCTCAGCAATCCAGACAGTACAAAATGATGACCGTTGAGAAGTGACGCCTTGTCTGTTTTCTCACAGTCAGTCTGAATCTCCCCAAACACACACACACCTACATAAAAACACACTCATACAGACACACACTTCTCTTCCAAAATCATCCCTGCTAGCTGTCTCTCAGGGATTAGACATATTTCCCAACCAAACCAAAAGCATGATTTGCAATGGAAAGGACAGAGTCACTCCAAATGGTTGCCATAGTGAGGGGCTCCAGTTGGATGTGTTCCCCTCCCTGAAGGGCCACGTCTGTATAAGTGGCACTAATAGGCAGCGCATTTGACATTGTCATAGAAACATGGTGCTCAGGATGGATGCAGCTAACGAGGGTCCTCCCGTCGTTATCCAACCCGACCTGTCAATCACTGCAGTAATTATTTATTGCCTCCACCTCCTCTATCACACGTGCATGCACACACACACACACACACACACACACACACTTGCACGCAAACAAGGAGAACCACGAGTCTCCACCATCATACATTTCTCTCTATCTGTCACTTACAGCACCCACACTCTCCTTCCTTGATGACAAAGTGAAGGACACAGACGTAAATCTCTATTCTACAGCACAGATTACTCTTAGAGGTGCAGCATTAAAGGAATACTCCCATGTTTTAGGAAATGATTTGCCACCTTTGTGCAATGAAGATTTAGGGCAGTTCTGCTATTTGCTGAAAGTGAGCAGAAATGAAAAAGAGAATAAAGCATGAAGATTGTACTACAGCATGTAATCAAATACAGTGGACACCCAGCTGGTTTTAATAATCTCTGCTACCATCGGTGAAGCAGTGCAAAATCTTAAATTTAATATTTTATTTAGATATGTCTCCATACAGCCTGTTTTGAGGCAGAGGACACTGCACACCTCTGAACCTCTGCTCAGATCTACTACCATTCACTCTAAACAAACATCTCTCTTTGCTGAGACTGTATTCAGCACTGGACTCTGTTGACTTAGTCCTATTATCATACAATAGGGAATTCTTAAAAGGGGGTGACTTGATTGGTCAGCATTACCTGCACATGGAAGCTCTGTGCATGACCCTTTTTTTTTGTATTTCAGATAAATCTAAATATAGCTCAAATATAAGAACAATAAAAATGCAACCGTTGCAGTTTATGGCATCATCTCATATCACAACACCACTATAAATTCAATTCACGGTATCTGTGACGCAGTGTTCCCAAAACAAATCCCTGTACACTTAATGCACTTTACAATAAAGCTGCAAGTAATAGTTATTATCAATTCAACCGATCTACAGTTTCAATTATTTTCTACAAAATGTGTTTTCATTTCTTGGTTTCAGATTTAGACAGGTGTGTGGAATTAGTCTGGGTTCATTGTGTGTCAAGACACCCCAATGAAGGCAAGTGTGCTGATATCCTTTGAGTATTTTTTTTTATAATGCATTAGCCTTTAGTTATCAAAGTATTAAGGTTTTTAGTCTTAACCATCCACTTGAGTGCCTGGAATTTGATTGTTTTATGCCACATCCTACTCAAAGCATATTCTTTCCTCTTTTAAATATATTTTTTTCCTCCTCATAGAGCACCAAAGGGTGTAAGCAGCACCAGAAGTACTCTTGTTGCTGTTATTTTTCCTTCAATGTTCAATCAGGTTCCTGGAGCTGTAGCTGACTTCTTCAATTTGCTATTGTCAAACCCATATTTCAAAGCCAAAGATACTCAATTTTTAATGATAGAAACAAACAAATATCAAGAGCTGGAACCAGATAATATTTAGGATTTTTGTTTGATATGTGATCAAAATGATTAATCGATTATCAGAATGGTTTTGATCTTTCTATTGACCGTCTAATGAAGTAATGAACCATTTCAGCACTGCTTTTCACTTAAAGCTGCATTCATTGATTTTTGTTTGTGTTTTTGGCCACTTGCGGGCAGCGGAACAAACTGAAAACACAGCAAAGACATATTATTACCTTCAAAAGTTGTTATGGTGAACGTGTTAGCAAAGGGTTGCCTATTTACATGTCAAGCCCAAACAAAGCCACATTAGCATTCATTTGGAGCCGTGTTTGAGTCCACCTGACAAATAAAAGTTCAATATTCACTCTCCTTTTGGCTCTGCTTTGGGTTCAAACAACAAAGAAATATCTGGCTCTTTCACAACTAAATGCTCTGCTATGTTCACCAGCTAGTTGCTAACTTTGTCTGCCTTTTGGTGCTGAACTGGCAGCATAAAGTGAATTCATCAGAGCTGTCTGCCGCGGCTGGAAGCGGGTGTCAAACAAAAACAATGAGCTAAATGATGCTAAAGAGGCTAAAAAGGTCTGTAGAGCTGGGAGGAACTACAGAGTTGGGTGATAATTCTCTGTGGATTGGTCACTACAAGTGACCCCATTTACATCACACATAGTAATTTGATCCATTGCTAACATTAGAAATATTGATTGGTGCCGCTTTAAACTTATTTTGTATTCTACAGAATGAAAGTCACTGTAAAGTTCACTTTTACAGGCGGTTTTGAATAAATCTAAACCCACACCACATCAAACTCTACATTTAACAACTCAACCTTTTCATCAACGTCTGTTAAACTGGGAAAACATGATCAAATTTGCAGATAATTTACTTGTGTATAAAACTTTTTATGGTCTGGCCCCCCCTCAACGCAATGAATTCATTAAACAAAATGAGTGTCTACCAGAGAGGACTGTAAAATACCATATAGAAAAAGTTGGGCAGTCAGCCTTTTCCTATTGAGCAGCACATACAACACTATACCCACAGAACTAAGGAACATCACATCTCTCAGCTTTTTCTCCAAATCTATAAAACAGTGGTTATTGAACAATCAAACATGCTGACATAAGCTGGAGTTGTGGTTATGTCATTGTCTTGCTATTGGTCTGTGATTATGTGGTTTTGTCTGTGCTTATGTACTTTTTATATGCCATCAACCTGCCAGGGACTGCAGATAAAAATTAGCCTGTATGGCTAAATCTGGCACATTTACATGATGGACCTATGTGCTCATGTTAATTTATGTGCATTGTCCCTTCTTAAATAAAATAAACATAAACATAAACCATCTACTCTATCCATCATCCTGAACTGAATGGTCACATGAGAGGAACAGAGCCTATGCGTCCATTTCAAAATGTTCAATAGATTAAAACATACAATCTGAAAACGTTGCTATTCAGTAAAGATGGAGCATCTTTATTGAACAGCAGGGAATCGCCAGTTATTTAATGGGAAGCAATTTAGCATTCTACAATATATTATATGGCTCATTTGTTGAATCAGAGCTTTGTGGGTTTAAGCCTGCTGGTAGGAAAAACACAAGCATGAAGGGCCATATGACTCAGAATCATCCAGATCATCTAACACACTCCACTGACAACAATCCACTTCATGTCTTCAATCAGTCATTCAGAGCTGTTTATAGCGAGGCGAGAGAAAGATAAATGATTTTTGATACAGTGAACCCAAGCCAATCAGAGTGATAATTGTCGGAGAGCCACCTGCTAAACCACCTCTCAGACTGAAGGGAAGTTTAGCGGGTGATGTAGAGCCCTGATGTCAACAGAAAATTAGTTTGTACAACAAAGGCTCATGATTACAGAAATTGCCCTTATCCAATCTGATTGACAATGAAATAATCCTTCTAATTTAGGAGATAATTGTGCAATTTTCGGTGTGGAAATAGCTTAATTGATTTTTGGGAGGAGGATGCAAAGAGAACAGAGGCCGTTTGGGAAGAGACATGACTTCTAAGTGGAGGAACAAAACAACTTTCACATACTTTACTGTCTCCCCTCTGGTCTGACTGGAGCTGCATCTTCTCTCTGGAACATTAGGTCTGTGAAGTGCAGTTAGTCAGGGTCTAACAGCAATAAATAGGATGAGTTCCACAGCATATATCTTCCCCTGTGTAATGGGTCTGATATATCAGAGACAGCAGTGTATCATCTATCTCTTGTTTAGGTTCTGATCAAGAACAGAGCTGTGACCGTGTAACAAATGTAATTAAAACGCCTTATCATCTGATGCAGCATGGTGAAATGCCTTAACTACAGCTACATGGTAATAGGAGCTGCACACACACACACACACACACCACATACTGTGCAGGAGGGCTAATGGCATTGTTAATTACCACACCACTGCCACTGCTGCTGGCCAATATCTCACTTCCTTCACTCTCTAAGTCACACCTGCCAGTGTAGGAGTGATAAACTGGGTTCACCAGAGAGTGGAGAAAGAGGGAATTCTACTTTCCTGCTATGAATGCTAATGCAAACACATACAGTAGCTAGCCAGTAAGCTAACAAGGTCATTACAAGTCCAGAGGTGCATGGCAGTGAGCCCCATTAAGCATGCTCTTCATACTGTTTATGTCTGCTGTCAGGAAGATGGACTACCACAGCCTGTAATGCAAATGTATGCATTATTCAGACAAGTAACTGTTGCACAAACTCGACAGGAAGTCTGTGTATATGTTTGTAAAGCAAACAATCCAACCTGATCAATTGTAGTTACTAACTGTGGTAAGTCATTACCATGTGAAAGAATTACCGTCCGACTCTTCAGTTCCCCTCAGCTCCAGAGAGCATTTTAGCGTTATTCAGCTAATTGTTTTGGTTTACTCTTTTGGTTCGCTCTCATTGCTCTTATCAACCACATTTCCAACTGCAGCAGGCAGAAATTCTAAGCAAAGAAGCTCTGTTAAACCAACTATACACTACCTGCCCAGCACCAAACGACAGGCAATGTTAGCAACTTGCCTAACTAGTGAGCACAGTGGAGCATTTAGCAGCTTAAAAGCCAGATATTTCCCTCAGTAAATAGTTGGTAGAGACCAAAACAGAGCTAAAATCCTCATGTGGCCATAAACACAAACATTACTCCAAATGAATGTTAATGTTGCACTGTGTCTGCTGAATATGTAAATAGGCAATTGTTTACCATATAAGTGTAACAAGGTAATATTATGTCAGTGTTGTGCATACAGCTTGTTGCGCTGCCCCCATGAGGTCAAAAATCAATGAATGCATTGCTGTCATCATCAACATCCATACCTAATTTATAATAGCACACCTTTAAAATCAATAAAACTATAGACCATCATATTAGGGCTGAGCAGTTGGATCATATTGTGTTATTGTATTATCTTACACATTTCTAAAAATGACTGTTTCCAACCAAATTGTAGGTAAAAACTAAGCAAATAAGTCATTAAAGGTTTTTGTCTGATGTTATGTAATGCATACCAGATGTACCAGCACTCCATTTTATACATTAAAATATATTCTTAGATTAAATCAAATCTTAAATTATAAAAAACATTTCTATCCAAATTATTTAGTATGACATAAAATCTGACCTGAACTTCAGAACTTCAGCAGAGAATCAGCAGAAAATTGACAGTTATATGTAATTACAAGTATGAATAATGAATGCCTACAGTCATAAATACATTTTTAATTAGTACAATAAAACACTCATAACTTAGATTAAGCTGTTGCCTAGTGTTAGTCCCTGCATTAAAGGAGTATTCCAGTAATTAAGTATTACTTAAATTTGGGGGACTGACAAGAGACAGAATAATAGAATGGTCAAAATCAAAGCAGCAGAGGCCATGATATCCTGACTTTTAGTTCCTTATGTAGGTAAAATGCCGCTAGATCCTACATTTCACATAATGCAACTCAGTATTGTCTTTTTGTTGGACCCTGCTTGCCTGTTAAATGCTTACATGTTTCAAACTCCCAAGGCCGCAGTTTGTAATGCCGCAGTGTAGCCTGGTGATATCATCAGGGATTATTTTGTACACAGGCTAATACTAGTACAAGTACAAGTACCTATGGCTAGTAATTCTGTGTTTTAGTTTTGATTGACAGGTGAACCTTTTTGCTTACATTTTGATCAAATGGGCCAAGTATTTGTTCCAAGGAAGAATATACTACAGGGTTTTAGAAGCCAGAAATTCAGCAGCAGCAAAAGAATTGTTGGGTCGCAGGTATCAATTAACAACCCTACTGATGCACCTTTCTGAGATACTGTACGGCCATTTTGTGCAATGGGACATAGAAATGTGAATTTATTGTAGATTTATTGTAGGTTTTAAAAAAACATTTTACTTCACTGTTTGTGTGTTGCCTGTACTTCATGGCAGATCTTAAGAAGTAGTGAAAAAGTAATAGTCCCTGTAACTTCCCATAGATTTGATCAAAGAAAAGCTCACTGTAAGTATACCCCCAGGGTGACCAATTTCATCAGGTGCCTACCTCATACAGGTCCAGCATCTGGTTCCCTCCGATGCCCCTAGTGGTCTTGACATTTTCCATGGCCAAGGTGAAGTAGATCCCTTTGGTGTCAGACAGGTAGAGGTTATAGGTGTCATTCTGGTTCCACTCCTGCACCGCCGCAAATACCTGCTTCTCATCAGTGCTGACAATGTGTAAATCCTATCAGGGAGCAGGGAGAGATTAAGAGTTATGACTGGAGGCAGAGAGGTGACGGATTAGAACATGCTGACCCTGTGGGACTGGTCATGAGATCAATGCTGTGGTGTGAATATAAATGGCTGACGACATACTGTAAAGTGTAGGGCTCACTCTGAGTGTGGTACCACTACTAAAAGTATGACTTTAAAAGGACAGTATGCCAGCTTTTAAGGGAAAACAAACTGGAAAAAAAGCTGCTGACAAAACTGTGGCTTATTGCAGTTTTTTTAACCAATCTACATACATTTCACTGTTGTGACAGCATCAAATTAAAAAGCTTTCAGGAATAGGAATGGAAAGGCCTAATTAAGTCTATGATTAATTAACTCTGTGAAATTCTGAAATTAAAACAGATTTCTATGAATCAGAAAGTAAAATGTCAAAATACTTATTTTGCTGCAACTTACCTTGGGCAGAGAATATTTGGGTAGTTTGGTTTGTATAAACGAGTCTCTCTTGTAGGACACATAATAGGTGGCTCGTCCTGATGTAGGAACCTACACATGAAGCACAATTAATTTCATATATTGAATAACATATACAGTGTTTCCCTCTATTATCTGGACCTTTGGTTCGATTTTAGCTTTGTTTTAGCATCATTATACTTTCCTTTCACTTTCACTGTTTCGTGTAGTGATGGAGCTTTGCTGCGGAACAAATGCAGAGGACACCTTGTATCAAGGCCTCATGTGTAACCTCATCACTGACACCATATCATATTTTCCCCAATCAATTAAAGTGGTTGGTGAAAGCGCACATCAATCTCTCCCTCTCTCTTTGTCCTGCTGGTTTTCAAGGAGCTGCTGGATACACAGGTTGTTGTTTTTTTTTGCACATGGCCATTTATAGCAATCTCCTGGCTTGCATTCAGGGGGTGCTGCCCTCTCTAGGTGTCAGTGCACTTGGTGGTTTCAAAGTGGTCTTTGGTAAATATCTCGTAGGACAATCAATAGTCTCATTATTCTTTGTCAAGAGAAATCTTTAAGTTGCCTAACCAAGCCTCATCTGCCAGCTAGGAAAAAAAGTCATCTTTAATAGTCTAGACCCTTTGCAAACACTCCAAGCTGTTAGTTGTTAGCTTATGCAGCAAGAAAACACAGGGCTGGTGGGTGTTGGAGAATTGTCATTAGCCTCAAGGCCATGGAAGCCAAGCACTTTATACACACACACACATAGAGACACACAGAGCAAAGTGAGACTGCAGCTCTATAACCCACTTTTCCCTATCAATAACGACAAGAAATTCATTACAGGAAAACGTTCAAATCAAACTTGGGGCTCTCTGCTGAAGAGAAGCGATATCAGTATTAATGTTGTATGACAGGGCTGATTCTTTTACTGATCTTATAAGTGCTCTGAATGGCTCAGAAGAGAGAAAACAAGCTCTGAGAGGAAATATAGCGGCCTAGCAGTGAGCCCAGCAGAACAGTCCCACATGCAATCGAGTGAAGGAGCAGGAGATCGATGACGGGGTAACCAGAGGCGGTTTGAACTTTAAGAGGAATTGGTATGATTGATTTTTCTCCCCATCCCTTTCAGGATCTTTCGTCTGTGACGCATACGTGTTAAAATGTGGAGGTGCGAGAATTGAAGGGGAGGTTTAGGTTGAGTGCCTGTGAGTTTACTTGAAAGGCTTCGGAGAGGTCAAACAGGATTGAAGGTTCTTTGGAGAACAACTCTATTTCTTTGTCTAATGTGTTGCCAAGGCCAGTAAGGCTTCCGGAGGAAGGACTTGCCTGTAGGTGGCTCAGGTAAGTAGGTTTCTGAAAAATCCCTTTTCTCTACTGAATAAAACATTTGGTGGGATCAAACAGCAGGGAGAATACCATTACAATACAACTACAACTGCTACTACTGAAAATAATAATAAAAGGCTGAATCTTATTTTAGTGATTCAGGTTTAGGCTACAAGGTTTGCACAGACTGATGTCAGATTGTGTGGTGGACTGTGGAGAGGTGAGGGGATCAGGGTGTGGAGGATTTTATAAATGATGGTTACTAGTTTGCTGTAACAGTATCAGGGAAGGTTTTTCGAGGACTCGGGTCATCTACTCTCCGGATCAAGAGAGTGCTGTATAATTTTAGGAGCAGCTGGTTCTGAAAATAGTGAAGCTTAGCCGAAGATTGTCGGAGGTGGTGCCAGCATACTCTAACCTGTGTTGGTCTTACAGCCACCTTTGAAAGAAGATACATTTAGAAGTGGTGAAGAGGTAAGCAGACATGTAACCAGATACTTTTTCTCCTAAACACAGGTGCTGAAAACATCTTTAACAGACATTAATCACCACAACAAATTTGAATAAAATTGGTGTTGTTGTGGACTAGCCATGTAATTATGCTGACTTTTCTTGTTGACTTTTAAATGTATGAAACCTTATTTGCACAATGTCAAAGTAAATAATATTCACGCTGTAGAGGAAATTAAAATACAACCCATAAATTGCATCTTCGTTACTTGGAATTCAGGACATTACCATTTCAGATTTTTCTGTCGCACAAATCATGATTAATATGACACACCGGGCAGTGGCTAGGATGAATATTAAAACTAGACTGGCTTCACAGAAAAACAAAGCACACATGTTCCATTGAGGTAAAAGTAAATGGATTTTTCCATCTTTTTTTTTTGTGCCAAGAATAGTCATTTATATAATAACCTTTGCATAGAAAATATATCTCTGTGAGTTTGTGGCAGTAGCTGAAGATAGTAGTAAAGAGGCCACAAGATGGTCTAATATTAAACCTGCCTAAGCAATATTTCAAATGACTGTGTGATGAAAGGGTCTTGTGTAGAACAAAACCTACTGACAAATTAAAACCCAACTCAGCTCTGAGCAAGTTTTAGCCACTTTTAGCTCATGGTTTTGGTTTTCTAGTCACGACATAGCCTGTATTGTTAAGTCTCACTGGTCTTATCAACCTCCATAAAAATCCATACATTTTCCAGCAAGCAAGCTCCGACACACCCTAATCTACCTGTCCAACACAAAACAGCGAGTCAAAAGAAACGTGTGGCTGGTAAATATGTTGAGCATCTCCATACGTTAGCAAGCTCAGGGCCCAGATAGTTTTCTGTGGAGCTTAACGCTGCTTAGAAAATCAAAACACATTTTTAATAATAATGTTGCTAATACTAAAGCTAATTAAATCCACACCCACATTTCATACAATAGCTAGGGTAGTTATAGTGGCTCCCCAATATATAAGACACATTTTACTCAGGGCTGATAATGTCTGCATAGCATAATCCATCATGTGCCACGTAGTAAGTGGGGCTGACTGTTTAGAGCTCTACCTGTATGAATATGTAGTCATCTTGAACCACCAAAGAGCTGATGTCGATGTATCCAGGGAATGGGTAGTTCCTGTTAGCTTCTGTGCACATCTGAACTCTGCATGTGACATACTGCACATCTGTCGCATAGGAAGACATACAGAAAGCATGAGAGGTTTATGACTACTAATTTTAATATGCTTCTTATAGTAGATCTTAATATATAGAGCTGTAGCAATACCTTATCTGTAGCAAGTGATAAAGGGCATCTTTGAAAGGTAGCCATTTTGATCAATTATATAGATAATTAAAGTAGCACTCGAAAGATATTTATGTGTCTTACTTGAACTGTGTAGGGTTCTACTCCACCCCTTTTCTCTGACTAATTTGCGCCTCTGTCTAGCATCGGATCTACTCTTATCATGTGTAGATACCACAAACAAACATATCCACCTTTCAATCATCCCATGGTTATATGAGAAAAAAGCAATGCTTATATCTCAGACTGATGTGACTCTGACATCACAGGCTGGCATAAACAGTTTCACCTTTGTCACCTATGGAAGACCTTGGTGGTGCTGCCATTCAGAGTTATGGAGCTGACATTCAGCGAGTGAAAGGAAAGAGAAGAAAGGCCATATTAATCAAGAATCATGCACTGGGTTTATTTGCGGGGCGAGCCAGTGCTGTTTCCCAGGGGACACCTTCTTTTCTCCAGGAGGAATTCATTCCTATAGAGACCTGTTCATTACTCCTCTTTGATGTGTATGCGTGTGTTGGAGACACTCACTTCCATCTGGTGTATGAGCCTCCATGTGGACCAGATCTGGCTCCTTGTCTAGGCCCGAGACAGACCTTGGAGAAAATGACAGACCATGGAAGAATACATAATCATAATGACAATGAACAGAAAGGGGATGTAAAGAGAAAAAAAGATGAAGAAAAGACCAGAGAGTTTTATGTGCAGAGAGAGGGTGGAAGAGGAAAGAGAAAAAAAGGGACGAGGATCTAGCAGAGACATTCTGCTCCAGTTATAGCTGTTTCTTTAACTTAGTAAGGAGAATACAGAAAAGTTTCCCCAATATTCTAAATGCCACATTATGGCAAACACATCCACAGCAGCTCTAGTCTCATTCCCTTGCAGCAAAATGCAACAATACAAAGAAATACAAATACAGTCTCCTCATCATTGACTGGGTGCTGCAGGGTCACTACACTCTCTGACTATGAGTATATCTCTGGGTAAAATCTTGCTTTCCTGCTCATTTCACTGCTTGTGGATTAGACTGGATGGGTGCAGCTTTCCCATTGTGGCGATATTTCATATCCCTTGGAGGCTGATGAAGCCATTGTCTAAATGCAGCCAACTGGAGGCCTGCCTAGCCATTGCTAGAGGCCCATCCAGTGTTTAGATGTCCTTGAAGGGGCTTTGGCGGTGAAGGGCAAAGCCAGGAATGGATTATGCACATTATTTAGGATTATACCATGATGGCACGGAAGTAGCTCCAGATTTATGCAAGTTACAGTGGATATAGCCAACAGCAATCCCAGGCACACCCCAGTCAACTCAGAGATGGGGAGAAGAGCAATGAGCTGGAATAGATCCGGGCCTACATTTGTGATGAGTGTGCACTTTCAGACATATTAGGCACACTGCAGGGGGAGTGAGCAGCAGACGTGACTGAATGAGAAGTGACAGGGACGTCCCGGATCCATTATTAGTCATAGCTCCTCAAACTGTACGTAAGCTTCTGTATCTGCATGTATGAATCTGGAGAAAACCACCCCCTCTCCTTCTACTACAGATGTAAAAAAATAAATAAATCATATGTGCAATATGCCTGATATGAGCAGGGCGTGTTTGAGAAATGAAGTGGAATGCGACATGCCCTCGGACGCTGAATACAAAGTGTGTTCTGAAGGAGGAGATTAATCTCTGCCTGATTGTATCAAGGGGTAGAAAATGTGCAGAATTTCAGCAGCATCACCAGTCAGTCACACACCTTGTTGTAAGCCATCAATATCACTTGCTCAGTCGCGCAGAACACGAGCAACAGTTTCTGCATTCCTGAGCAAACAAAACTTTGGAGAAGAGCAATGGAGCTGAATAAAAAAGAAAAAGCAAAGATGTGAAAAAGGATGACTCACCAGTAGAATCTGTTCGGCGTGACGTGTTCGTGGATGAGCTGCCATTTTCTTCCAAAGTCCACCGAGCTGTACAACTGTGGAGATATCAGAGAAAAGAGAAAAAACACATCCTTGTTAGCAAGACGAATGTATGTTTCCACATTGGTCCAGCTTCTAATTAGGCTGGTTGTAACAGTGACAAGTGAGCTTGAGACATGGCTGGATAATTTCAGGGTGGAGGTTAGTCTGGGACTAAAAAGCATTATCGGGAGAGATAGGCTGACACAGCGCTGAACGGCTATCATCATTACCAACTGGCCATTAACTACCGTATTATCACAGATATAGGCATCTCTATTCCCCTCTCCCCTTACAAATTAGAGCTATAGGTTTCAACAAAGCACTTTACAGGAATAATAAATAAAAACTGAAATACATATGACATTAACATGGCCACTTTTAGCTTGATCAGCAGATAATTCGGTTTGATTCAGTAGGTTTTAGCCAGCTGCTGTTTTAAAAACAAATGTTGAATATAAAACTGTTTCTTCAGAACCCTCTCAAAACCAACAGTCCTACAGAATGAGTGCACATAAATGCAAGGAATAATATATAGCTCAGCTGACGTGAAGGTGTACAGTATGTAACCAGTGGCCCAATTTCAATGTACTAATTACATTTTCTGGTGTTCGGGCAAACAATTAATAACCCAGGTGCATTTCTCAACACTGTATTGATTGATGAAACAGCTCCCTTATACCTTGCTGTGCCTGTGCATTGTTTTTTCCTTGCAGCGAGTGAGTCGGTGGCCCCAGTTGAGCTCTATGCTAATGTTCCCACTTGTTGCCTTTTATCACAGTAAATCTGACACTCTGATAAAAGGATACACATTTGTCACCCACTGCAAATTTATTTGTCAGCTACGCAAGAGAAAATCTATCTATGTCTGCAGGTGTGTTTTTCATTTAAAAATTGCATTACCAGTGTTCTCAAAACATGTGTAGCACAAGTGCCATACATAGGCAGATTGTAGCAATAATCTGCTTCTCATTTGAAATTACCGTAGTTCTTTGGATTTTGCATATGGATATCAAACTCTATCATATGATTATTCCATCATATAATCAGCGCTTGAAGGCCGCTTGAAGGCAATGGCAGGAGACCAAAGCATCTATCTTAGTGTCCCGTGTGTGGTTAAGACATGGATCTAGTGTTAGCTGAGAGCAAACATTTGTCTAAACCTTTATTAAGTTGAACAGACTCTTACATACAGTACCCATAGGTGTCTATTCTACAGAAAATATGATTTCTGATTTGTCCAACCTCAGAAAAGAAAGGTTTCCACCGGAGCCTTTGGGTCAGTGTAACAGGGCGGCAGGCAGGGTCCCTCATCACTTTGGACAGTGACATATGACACCAGCGGCCAGGCTCAGCCTCTCCTCTCTCCATTCATCAGTTCAATGACATCTTAAATTTTAAAGCTTCTGAGCTGTCACAAAGTAAGCTTCATTCGTTTCCCACTCACTTCGATAAATCAAAAGTGCGGCCAGCCAGCTGCCACGCCACCGATGGAGTCGGTGACAGCTTAGGGAGCCGACAAAGGACGGGAGCTCAAATGGTGATTGAGGAATTGCAGAGAGCATGTTAGTTAAACTCATCTATCCATGCTGATGGTGGTTTTAAAAAACATCTGGGTTGCTCCGACTTGAGCATTAGGTTGCAGGTAATGTTGGACATTCAGCTGAAGGTGCTGTGAAATGCAGCATCTGGACTTCTAAGTAGTTTGTAAAGTCCAAGCCAGATTTGTGTAGGGTAACAACGAGACCAGTGTTCATTTTGTCAATGGAAAGTATGACAAAAAATATTAATTGAAGGTAAGTTGAACCTTGAAATTGCAATTTGATAAATTAAACCTGAAAATGTACAATATGCTATAAACACTATAAGATCATGTGAAAGAAGGAAGAATGAACCACTTGATTTAGCTGGGGCAATCTGGGGGCCTACAGTTAAGACACCAACCAACTGCAATGTCCTTTGTTGGGGACCGTATCTATATTCCCAGGGTTCTCTGCTCCCAGGGTCCTATGTTCCTCAATAGAAAACTTTCAAAGGGTTTTATGTTCTACACCTACAGCTTATAGCTTACTGATTTCCCTAAATAAAATAACAAATGTTAAATTAACTGAAATGCTTTAATTTTAAATATTTTTGCCTGTTTTGTTATCTTCTACAGTTCTCTAACCCTTTGTCTTGATGGCAACACAAGACTGAGTGTAATATGTTCAGTGAATAAAGTTATGGTTATGAATACATGATTTGCTGAGAAGCAATTGTGTAAAGTTAAAAGGAGTTTCATCCCCTCTGAAGATACATGGATTTAAAATATATTTCAATTTCTATTATTATTACCTTATCGTCAATGTCAGTAGTGTGACTAGTTTTGCTTGTAGGACTTGCCAAAAATTAGACAGAAAAACCGGTGGAGCTAGCATCCAATCACAAGGACGTGTCAAAGTAACGAGCTAGCCAATCACAGCACAGTAGGGCGGGACTTGACGCAAAACGGGTGTGAAAAAAAATAACGCTAGGGGCTAGGGATGTTGATCGGTTTCCCAGTCTGAGTCAGACAGTTCGTTCTCACACAAAATAAAGTTAAGGTTAGTTAGGTACCATATGTTTATTTTTACTTTGAGAATGCCAATTTATAATTAGTATTGTTGTCCACATCAACGCAGTAGTGGGTATTTCTGAAATCCTTTCAAGTTCAAGTTAGCTAACAAGTTAGCTATCAATCTAGCAAAGTAAAACGTGAGGAAACAGCATTCTAGTTTGAAAGGCTAAGCCCACCCTAAAGTGAAATCCTAAAGCCGCCCCTGGTTGCCTAATATTAACGTTACTTTCAGTTGGTTATTTTTTGTGTTTATATGCTATCAGTAGGAATGAGTGCAGAATTAATGTAGGCTGTCAACCATGCCAATCATCCCCTAGAATTTCGGTAAAGAAATATTACTGCATTAATGTTAATTGGATGGTTTAGCTGCTTGTCTCAAGCTAAAATCTGACAGGTGTGGCCCTGCCGTCAGTGACCGCTAACAGTGCCTTTTTCGCAAACCTTACATTAGACAAGAACAACACCTGTAACTGAAGAAAGATGGCGACAGACGTAGCCTCAGAATGCTAAGAAGATATACAAATTAAATGTCTTCAGTTTTTGTTTACTTAAACCAACATAATCAAATGACTAAAATGTGACTAAAACTAATAACAACATTTTTGTCGAGTGAAACTCTCAGAAGAATATTTGTAGTTGTATATGACTTACTACATGTGAATAATATTTCTTACACAGTTGGCAGAATACCTGAATGATGCATGCAAAATACACTGCCAAAGCTCTAGTATAAAAACAAAAACATCCAAGGATCAAAAAGGCCATTCCACAGAGTGAGTAAGCCTCCTTATCTCAGGAATAATTCATGTTAATCGAGATACAGGGAAACGCACTGAAACACTGTTTACAAAAAAGGTGCGTCAAAGCCAAAAAGAATGTCTCACTCTGTGGTTTAGATCAGAGTTAAGGTCTTTGAGGGCTATGTCTCACAAGAAATTCAATCCTGGCAGCGCTGGTTTTATCACACTCAGCCATCAAACTATTTAAAGTATGCTGCAGGCAAACAGGCATAATAAGCAGGTTTTGTTTCACTACTCTTAGTTTAGGAGTTATGCTGGGATATTGGATTTCAGCATATGTGTATAGGGAATAAATCTTAAGGTTTATGTATTGGTCTACATTTGTTTTTCTTCTTGTAGCCTTAACTTGTGCTTTGCAGGAAACAAATGTACACGAGGAAGTCAGGTAAATCAAACACAAATGGAGCCTAAATGAGAAATTAATTGATTCAAACTCTGGTCTCTCACAGGAGAGCTCACACATCAACCATTTTTTTTTTTTGTCTTTTCAGAGGTGTGCGTGAAATGCTTGGGGGAAATGTACGTTATTGAATTTGATGTTGCTAACTATTTAAAGCCTGGTGTACGTGCACTTTTTCTCAAGATGAAATATGAATCAGAATCAAAAATAAATGACTGCTCTACAGGGGCTTCCTATCCTTGAAATCAATTAGAAAAAAAGGAGTCTTAGTGGTGGTGGTGGAGAGACATGTCCCCTGTGGACAGCATGACATGGGTTTTCAATGTTCCAGGAAAACCTGTACTGCTCTTCCACACATAATAGAACAGCTGACCCTGCTGCTTGCTTTCTGCTGCAAATGACCACAAGCTACTTGTTAGCTGTAAGGCAACTGTACCATCTACCAAATCTACTGATTGTCACCAACAAAACTGGCTAAGATTATATTCATGGTGTTCCTTGACTCTCACTGTGAGCTGTGAAAAAGCCTGCAGTGAAAAGGAATGGATGAAGTGAGACAGAGACAGGGACAGAGAGACACACCATTATTCTCACAGCAGATGAAAAAAGGTGGTGGATCTGTGCAACCAATTAGTGACAGGAAGCCTATCCGGGACTGTTTTTGACCTCACAAACACCTGTTCCTGCAGGATTTCCAACCATTACCAGATGCACCATGCAACTCCCGCCGAGATTCTGATCACTGATGCCCACAACAATGTTCTTCATTGACAGTCTGTCTGTTCCATTCTGCAATGAAAATAAGACATTATGGATTTTGCTAGAGGCAGTGGGAAGCTTCCCATAGCAACAGATCCAACCAGACACTGAAACGTCACTCTTCAAACTGACAGTGATAACATTATTGTTTAAGAAACAGACTTGTAATATAATTTTGTTTAAATTATAATGAAGTTTAATTGCATTAATGGGAACGTTCAACCAAATTACAAACAAGCACATTTTCTCACTTATCTCCAGTGGTTTCTAGCCATGGATTGTATTTGTCCAGGTTTTAAGATACCTGTCTCTGATATTTCTGCCTCCACCCCAATACAATGGAGATTAATGGAATTTCATTAGTGCTGCTCACAGCATTGAAAAATCACATTTAAAAAAATCAACAGCAACATCTCTTTCCATAAACAATGTACCAGTTACTCTAGATAATCCATCCACCTCACTATCAGCAGTTCTCACAGGACTATGTCTTTGTTGGAAAGTAGTTCCATTGAAAACTGTGCACATTGTTGAGGCAGAAATCCAGAGGAATAAAACCAAAACTATTTGCATGGCTAGATAACACTTGATGTAAGTGAGAAAATGCTGTACTATGTTTGTTGAGGTTGTTTTTGGTAATTAGGATGAACCATCGCCTGATTCCAGACTTCTGAATCACTGTCCACGTGTTTGATTTTTTTTTTCTGTTGTGCTTACTGAGTGCTGTTTCCTCATCTGGAAAACAACAAAGCCAGTCAGAGCTTTGTAGGCGGGTTTAAAAATGAGCATCTTTCTGTGCCAGAGGCAGAAAAATAGCTCCATCCATAAAAATAGTTAGAGAAGAATTGTCACAAAAATAGCAACAAGCTTGAATAAGATTGATGAATATCCATCCATCCATCCATTTTCTTCCGCTTATCCGGGGCCAGGTCGCGGTGGCAGCAGGTTAAGCAGGGTTGTCCAGACACCCCTCTCCCCGGCAACGCTTTCCAGCTCCTCCTGGGGGACCCCAAGGCGTTCCCAGGCCAGATGAGATATATAATCCCTCCAGTGTGTTCTGGGTCTGCCCCGGGGCCTCCTACCAGTTGGACGTGCCCGGAAAACCTCTAAAGGGAGGCGTCCAGGAGGCATCCTAATCAGATGCCCGAACCACCTCAACTGGCTCCTTTCGATGCGAAGGAGCAACGGCTCTACTCCGAGCTCCCTCCAGATGTCCGAGCTCCTTTCCCTATCTCTAAGGGTGAGCCCAGCCACCCTTCGGAGGAAACTCATTTCGGCCGCTTGTATCCGCGATCTCATTCTTTCGGTCACTACCCAAAGCTTTGCCTTCCGGCTCAGCTCCCTCTTCACCACCACGGTCTGGTACAACGCCCGCATTACTGCTGATGCTGCACCGATCCGCCTGTCCATCTCACGCTCCATCTTACCATCACTCGTGAACAAGACCCCGAGATACTTGAACTCCCCCGTCTGGGGCAGTAACTCACCTCCAACCCAAAGGGGGCAGTCCACCATTTTCCAGCTGAGAACCATGGCCTCGGACTTGGAGGTGCTGACTCTCATCCCAGCTGCTTCACACTCGGCTGCAAACCGCCCCAGTGCATGCTGAAGGTCACAGCCCGATGAAGCCAACAGAACCACATCATCCGCAAAGAGCAGAGATGCTATTCTGAGGCCACCAAACCGGACACTCTCCTCCCCCCGGCTGCGCCTTGAAATCCTGTCCATGAATATCACAAACAGAATTGGTGACAAGGGGCAGCCCTGGCGGAGTCCAACACCCACTTGGAACGTGTTTGACTTTGTGCCGAGAATGCGGACACAGCACTCACTTCGGTTATATAGAGACCGGATGGCTTGTAGCAGTGACCCCGGTACCCCATACTCCCGCAGTACCCCCCACAGGACCCCCCGGGGGACACGGTTGAAAGCTTTCTCCAAGTTGACAAAACACATGTAGACTGGATGGGCAAACTCCCATGAACCCCCCAGCAGCCCTGCAAGAGCTGGTCCACTGTGCCACGGCCAGGACGGAATCCACATTGCTCCTCCTGGATCCAAGGTTCGACAATCGGTCGTAGTCTCCTTTCCAGCACCCTGGAATAAACTTTCCCAGGGAGGCTGAGCAGTGTGATACCCAGGTAATTGGAGCACACCCTCCGGTCCCCCTTTTTGAAGACACCAGGAACCACCACCATGGTCTGCCACTCCACAGGCACTGTCCCTGACCTCCATGCGACACTGAAGAGGCGTGTCAGCCATGACAGCCCAACAATGTCCAGAGCCTTCAGCATCTCAGGGCGAATCTCCTCCACACCTGGCGCCTTGCCACCAAGAAGCTCTTTGACTACCTTGGAGACTTCTGCCAGGGATATGGGTGAGTCCTCCCCCGAGTCTTCAAACTCTGCCTCCTCCACTGAGGACATGTTGGTCAGGTTGAGGAGTTCCTCAAAGTGCTCTTTCCACCGCTCGACAACATCCCCAGTCCGGGTTAGCAGCTCTCCTCCCCTGCTGAACACAGCCTGGGCCAGGCCCCGCTTTCCCTTCCTGAGTCATCTAACAGTTTGCCAGAACTTCCTTGAGACCAACCGAAAGTCCTTCTCCATAGCCTCCCCAAACTCCTCCCACACCCGGGTTTTTGCTTTGGCGACCACCGAGGCCGCCGTCATTCTGGCCTCCCGGTACCTGTCCGCTGCTTCAGGAGACCTCTGGGTGAGCCAAGCCCGAAAAGCCTCCTTCTTCAGCTTAATGGCTTCCTTCACCGCCGGTGTCCACCAGCGGGTTCTAAGGTTGCCGCCTCGACAGGCACCGACGACCTTCTGACCACAGCTCCTAGCGGCCGCCTCAGCAATGGAGGCTTTGAACATGGCCTACTCTGTTTCCATGTCCCCAACCTCCCCCGGGCTGCGCAAGAAATTCTTCTGGAGGTGGGAGTTGAAGGTCTCGCGGACAGGGCCCTCCGCCAGACATTCCCGGTTCACCTCACTACACATTTAGGTTTGCCAGGTCTGTCCGGCAGCCGTCCCTGCCATCTTATCCAACTCACCACCAAGTGGTGATCAGTTGACAGCTCTGCCCCTCTCTTCACCCGAGTGTCCAAGACATACGGCCGCAGATCTGACGATACGACCACAAAGTCGATCATCGACCTGCGGCCTAAGGTGTTCTGGTACCAAGTACACTTATGAACCACCCTATGCTCAAACATGGTGTTCGTTATGGTCAGTCCATGGCTAGCACAGAAGTCCAACAACAAAGCACCACTCGGGTTCAGATCGGGGAGGCCATTCCTCCCAATCACCCCCCTCCAGGTTTCACCATCATTGCCCACATGGGCGTTGAAGTCTCCCAGCAGAACTATGGAGTCTCCAGGTGGTATCCCTTCCAGGACGCCACCCAGGAACTCCAAGAAGGCCGGGTACTCCGAACTGCTGTTTGGTGCATAAGCACAAACAACAGTCAGAGCCTTCCTCTCAGCAACTTTCAGTCGCATTGAGGCGACCCTCTCGTTCCCCAGGGAAAACTCCAACACAGCGGCGCTCAGCCGGGGGCTCGTGAGTATCCCCACATCCGCCCAGCACCTCTCATCCTGGGCAACTCCGGAAAAGAAGAGAGTCCAGCCCCTCTCCAGGAGTTTGGTTCCAGATCCTGAGCTATGCGTAGAGGTGAGCCCAACTATGTCTAGCTGGTACCGCTCCACCTCCCGCACCAGCTCCGGCTCTTTCCCCGCCAGAGAGCTGACGTTCCACATCCCTAAAACCAGTCTGCGACGCCGAAGGTCGGCACGCCCAAGTCCCTGCCCTTGCCTGCCGCCCGGCTTACACTCCACCCAACCCCGATGCCTATCCCTGCAGGTGGTGGGCCCACAGGGCGGCGGCACCATGCCGATTTTTCGGGCTGTGCCCGACCGGGCCCCATGAGGGCCACCAGGCGATCGCCATCGTGCTCCCCTCCCAGGTCTGGCTCCAGGGGGGGGCCCCGGTGTCCCTCTTCCGGGCGAGGCGAGGTGCTCCAGCTCTCCATGGTGTGATTCATCGTGGGTTTGTGAATAGCAATAGCAACTCTTAAATAACAATAATGTGAAAAATGTGATTAGAGTCATTAGAGTTCCGAACCGTTAACATTTTTGTTGTTTCCCAGGATCTCAATAATATTTCAGCCTTCTGGCTTCATTTACAGTTTGCAAAATGAATGAGTTGATTAGCCATGTGATTGAAAAATTAAACACAGGCAAGAAAAAGGAGGTGAATACATTCAAGAGAACTTCCTCTTACTGAGAGACGTTTTCTACAATCTCTTTGCTTCAAAATATGGCTCCTATTTCGTCATGGCTTTTGCCCTGATGTTGGGATAATGTGTGTAACCTAGAATAACATCTTTTTTTTGACACACTGCAGTAACAGAAAGAAAAGCATAGGCTTTCTGCCTTTTTTCATTTGCACAGTTCATTCTGCAGCATTGCAGCGGCAACATTCTGCCACCCAGAAAAGCTTTGTGCATTAACATCAAAGCGCAAACATCTCCACCAACACATAAAAGTTCTGAGAAAAAGAATCAAGACTTGGGAGTTATGGAAATGATAACTGCTGCATTATAGGCCCCTGTGTCCCACACAATTACTATAAGTCACTTTTATAACTCCTAATTAAGTCTCCTATAAATTCTTGATGCATCTATGTACAGTGCTCTAAATCAAATGGCTTCTGTTGGCATCGCCTTGGCATATCCCATATGGGAAGCGAGAGGAGGACTGGTTTTATACCCCACAATTTATGGAGCTGCAAAGTACACAGCAGTGGGGATGATCATATGGAGGGAGGTATAGGAAAGGGCTATGCAAATGAACCGTGTGGATTGCTTGCCACTGTATCTCTATGGAACAAAAACAGGGCTTTCAAGAAGTCAGTTGAACCCAAAGAAAGCATTGTTCTTTTCAGACTGGCATTCTGAAACAATTAGAGCTGAAACAATTACATGATTAATTGATTAGTCTATCGACAACAAATTAATTAACTAGTTTGACAATGGATTCATCTCTCAGTCAATTTTCGAGCATAAACTCCAGACATTCTCTTGTTTTTTCATGTGAGGGCTTGGTGGCTGGTTTTATATCTTATATCTGTTATATCATGACATTTGAAGATGTCACCTTGGAAATTATTAAGAGGCATTTTTCACTATTTCCTAGCATTTTATAGACAAAACAATTAATCATTTAAACAGGAAAATAACCAGCAGATTAATCAACAATTAAAAAACGTGTTGCAGCCCTAATCAGAAGCCATATTAAAGTAATCAGAAAGTAGCACCGGGGCAGAAATTCTCACCAGCACAAACACCCAGGGTTCGTTTTCCAGGAGCTGTACCTCTAGCTCTATTGGCAATGTCTGATGATGGGAGGGAAGCCAGTGAGGGATCAGGTGAGTTCAGACAGCAAGTTCCTGAAGCTGTCTTATCCGTTGAAGGACAACTGAAACCTTTTTGACAGAATAATCTTAACTCAAGGTCCACTTACTAGCTTTTTTCAGATTTTCAACTGCATCTTAAGGTCTTCATCAGCAGATGGTGTTAGTATGATTATTTTGTCAAAATCCTTGTTCAAGGTCAAGAATAAACTTTCAAGCGCCATTTACACCTCGCTTTTTATACTTTTATAATGACAGACATTATCTATTTTACATAAATAGGGACAATAATTTACTCTGATAGCATACATTAATGACCCTTTCAAAGACGAAAGCTTTCATATGAAATGACAGCGCGTCAATGGTATTATTATGCTTATAACACAGTTATTGACCTCATAGTGCATGCTATTAAACTGACACTGTAGACTGATGTGACAAAGGCCATTAAGGTGCATAATGCAATTATTTCTACAGCTAATCACAAATGGTCCACATGTGCTCATGACCTTTTATCACATTATAAATGCAGAGCCATATTTTTCATCTTAGGCACATTGTGTGCCTATCTACAGGTCTTATTATCAAAAAGTAAAGAACAAATCTCTAGAAAATCAAGATTGAAATGCATTTTTCTACATGGCTATATATCAAAGAGATGTTTCACAAAGTAAAAAGCATACTGCAACACAACCTCGGTTGGGATTTCAACCACTTGTTGCTGGTAGCATGCTCAACAAATTAAAATATTATCCCATATGATTATCAGTGTCAAACACTAATGTGTGCCCAGTCAAGTCTAACAAATGCATTCCCTCCGGCTTTTTGCTCGCTTTCATCCTGCACCACCTCTTCTGGGTTCCCTCAGTGATTCCTTTTTGTTGTTCATGTAGCCTTATAGCTACATAACAAATGACAGTAGGCAGGCAGCACACCTGCCTGGCAATCACACTGTCAGATGACAGGGAGAAGTGTACTTCAGTTCTTCATTCTGTTCATCTGACCCGTCACTATAACAGCATGTGCTTAGAAAAAAACAGCCACCTATATCTATCAAATATTTATCATAGTGGTTGTTTTTAGGGTTAATGGAAAATTCACACAGTGCTTTTAATTCTAGCCTGCCATGTACTGTATAGGTTGACATGTACATAAACCAGTGCCTCACAATATGTAATAGTAGCTTGCTTCAACCTGGGTCCTAAATCAATCATTTTTCTCCTCTTAGCAATACTTATGCTGTGAATTGCTAAGCCCATATGCATGAAAAAGAGCCCTATTATCTCCATTGTGCCAGCAAGTGCACTGTCTGTATTGTCCTGATCATGTGTTTCAAATTAAAGTCCATTAAAAGTACCCTGGGAGGGTGGGCCCGCCGCAGCCCGATGGAGCGCGGCAGAGCTGTCGCAGCTCAGGACAAGGGAGCTGAGCACTAAAGATACCTGCCATCTGGAGAGTCATTGAGTTGAGAAATGCACTGCAGCAGCTGAGCAGCCTTTTTGGCTTGAGCCCAACGCCACCTTTTAGACAGGGGCAAGAAAGGGCTGGAAGTGGATCTGTTTAAACAGATACACTATGATAAGATTTGTACGTAACATTTTGGCTTGTGAAACCTTGTGTTGTCTTAAGGGTCAAAAATGACCTGCCACCATGTTTAACAGCAGATTAATCCCCCTGAATGATCTTTTCCCAACTTGAAATTTAATGACTTTTCATTTGAGAAAGAAAACATTGCCTTTGCTCATGTTTCCATGAAAGGTATACACCACCAGGGTGCAAAGATTGTCTTAGGGTCATTTTTGACTCGGCAGTTATAAAATAATTTACACACCACAAAAAACAAAAAAACACACACACAATGAGAAATTGTACATCTGCAGCATTTCTGCTCCACAACCCCATACATGACCCAAGTTCACAGACAAAATTAAAATAAAAAAGATTCAAAAAAAAACAAAAAAAAACAGACAAAATTAACATTTCTATAATGAATTTTTTACTAATGGGGAATGCAGTCAGAGGCGGGGTCATCTGCTATAAAGGTGCTGCAGATGACAGTACCCCCAGTTCCCTCTTTGTTTAAGCCATGAGTGCACGTTTCAGTGCCCAACATCTGTAAAGTCCATGCACACAGACTTGCATACTGTCCAACATGTGCTAGTTAGAAGTGATTGATTTATGTTCCTCACGTTTTTTAATGTCTATTATCTTATTTTATTCTAAAATATTGTTGTTGATTATACATGTTGTGGGGGCTAGTATTAGACTAGTATTTTGTAGTTGAATTCCTCATTGTACAGTATATAAGAACATATCACTATGTTTCCAAAAACAAGTTCAAAACTACTATTGTTCCCCTTCAGTAAAATGCATTGAAAACTACTTTCTTCACATTTCTGCTACTCTCTTAGACTATACAAGTGCTATCTCTTGCTCTCCTTTAGGAAAGTGACAGGTGTGTTGTAATAAAAAAGAGTGGTGTTCACTGATTAAATGCAGTCTTTCTGCACTGTGAACAGGGAAACCCCAGATCTTCACACATTCTGTGATGAATGACAGCTTGTTTTTCATGCAAAAGAGATTTGTGGTTTAAAATTCAATTAAGCTGCTTTATTTTCAGGGTTTAGTGAAGGCGGGTCATTTTTGACCCTAAGGACAAGGAGCATACAGAACGTTCAGACTACAAAAGGGTTAGAAACAGCCATTTTGAAGTGATGGTTACCACACTATTTTTTGTGAGACGATTTTTTTTTCCAACTTGCATTTTTTCTGTAACAGCATGTTCCATAAATTACATGCCCTGTGCTCTCTTTTGAAAAATCAGCACAAGAAATACAGAAATGTATGTTTTATGTTTTTTGCTTCATAATATACCAGTCAGAACACTATGTTTCTCTGTCTACTTGGACACACATAGCCAATAGTATATTTAATTTGTTTAACTTTTTTGTAAAGAGACGTCACCCTTCTATCACGGGCTGACAGTGACTCTGACTGACAGCCAGGCAACAGCCCCAACTCCACACAAAAAGAGCCTCAGACTTTGAACTTGCAGCCCACATTAGCGTTCCAGTAGCTAACGTCTCCATTTCCTCCTACAAGCATTGACACATGTCTTGTGTAACACATCAATTTCCATAACACACCTTAGCTTTCTGAACAAGCAATCAAACAACCATTTACCTGGGGAAAACCGCACAGCGAATAGCAATTTGCAGGCTATATAGCTAATTTGCTAGTCAGCTGTGGCACAATGAACAGCTTCAAAACGCACTTGCTAAAGTCAGCATCGATCGGTTTAGATGCTAACTGCCACAGTCATTATTCTTCAATACCATTGCTAACAAAAAGCTGTTTGTCCTTAGCTAATAAGCTACAGTTACCAGCAAGTTGGTTACACTCACACACATCTCTGTGATCCTGCCAGCTCAGCTGTCAATCAAACACAAACACTGGCTTAGAGGAGTATTTCTGATGTATCCCTGAAGACATTTGTTTCTTCCTTTATTTTGTTACAAAATAGTAACAGTAAATTTCAAAATCAAAAAGGAAATAAGCCACTCGTAGCCCGTGATATAGATGCTGTTTTTGCTACAGTAGACTGTAACATAGAATTAGAGGTCTACAGCTTAAGTATAATATAAGTTTAATCAGAAGGAAGTGGCCTTGCTTGAAACCACTCGACTATAAGCACACTGTGAAAAAAATAGCTTTTTCATCAGCAACTGGTTTACTCTGTATGACGTTATAACATCCATTTTGTATACGTCCATATCACAGGTTTAAATGAAGAATCGCATTTAGCAGGCAGAAAGGTGTCAGCTGAGGATTACAATGCCAGGGAAAGATCTTGAAAGGAAAGCACTCAGGGATGTAGACTCACCGCTTCCTATTAAATAAGGTTTGAATTAAAAGAGCTTATCTAAAGAGGATTCTTCAATACCAGAATCTATAGCCACAGACAACAATATCCCCCATATTAGCAATGTAACAAAATGGAAAATGCTAATTCTTTTTATGGAGTGGATGCAAATGAAAAAGAATGAAAGAAAGAAGAAGAAAAACATAATCCTGAATAATGTCTTCCCACTCTGTCCCTGAATACTTTATTGAGTCTGATGTCCCCATTGCATTTCTGAAAACGTTTAGCCAGGATACATTCAGCTAGAAATAATTAACAGTATAAATTTGCATTATTAGGGTGGATTAAGTCAAACAATGTTTGTGTGTTGAAGGACTGAAGGGACTGTGCGGCTCTCTCTGAGAGTTGGTTCTGCCAGTTCCTTTCGCATTTTAGGTGGGCTACCGGCTTCCCACGGGAGCACATAGTGGAAAATAGTCTACAGTCTACTTTATCTGGGAAACAAATATGTAGACACATTATTTTATTTTAAAATAGTGTTTGAGCACATACTGTATGTTTGTGTATGCCAGCGTGTATGTGTAAGAGAACAGCAATGGAAAAGAATGGCAATTACAGGGAGCAGCGTAGTGTGTTTTAGTCTTCCCCTGAGCATCTTCCAGTCACAACCTTAGCAGCTAAAGTAACTTGCCCGTTTTCCTCAACAGAGCATTTTCCCATTTCCCAGGCTCACTCTGCTGACTGCTAACGCCCACTCCAAAATCTAAGACCCTGACAGACTTGGACAGCTTATCCAGATGTGCCTGCACCAGTTTCTGTACATCCCTGCAAAGCATTCACAGAAAAAAAGTAGAAAAGGAAAAACGATAATAATAATAATACTAATGTTCTATGTATTTTGTTGCCCCTGGAACATTAGTCCAATTCTCTGTCCACTTATGAAAGGTAGAACTGTTTCATTCTTAAGCGTTAAAAAGACAAAGACATCCCATTTCCACCAACACAGACACACAGAGCCGTAACCAGGGAAAAATTAGTAGTAGTAGTAGAGTAGATGTAGAGTAGAAGCTTCAATGTACTCTTAAATGCATATTTAATCTGTCTGCTGCCATATTCTTTTCCTTTTCTCAGTCTACAATGTCATTGTGACACTAAAGAGAAGGTAGTTTTTCTTTTGCTCTACTCCCTCAGACAAAATAAATAATAAAGCTAAACACTGGCTAAATACACTACAGTAAATTGTAATAAATGTGTTAAATTCAACATATATTACATTGGATTAAAATGTTGAGTCTACTTTTATAATAATTTCACACTACTAACAATATAAACAGCAGGGTAGCAGTATTATTAGTTAATTGTAAGTTTTGAAATGATATGATTATGATATAAATGATGATAGTAAATAGTCCACATAATAGTCCAAACCGTGGCATTCACAGGAGGCTCAGATACTGGACTCTGGCTCACTTCATATCTTCCCCAGTTTTCAGCTAAACAAAATGAAAACTTTGACTTTAACGATGAACGCTGTTCTTATCTGTGAATTAACATTAACCAACAGTCTACACGTTCCACAAGTTTTGGTTTGGTTGCTGTAACTACTAATCTACAAGACAGGGCCACAACATTTGATAATAACGCAGGATTGGTCTGAGCTGATATTGTACTTGGTGCAAATTGTTTGCAACATTTGTCACAAATTTGCAATTAAACAAATGACCAAAAATCAGGTGACGTTGAATCTTGGGCTTTTGACCCCCAGGGGTAGTCATTTGGGTTAAAATGACTGCTTCATTAAGGTTAGGGGACCTTCATCATCATGGCTACAATAATAACCACGTGGTCAAGGTTAGGAAACATCCTTGGTCATGGTTTAAAAAACAAAAACAATGTTCACTGTTGGTTGGAAACGAAAAAACGAACAGCAGTCTCCCGTGTTAAAGAGCAATGTTTTGTTGACCAATCATCCACCCCGAACTCTATAACATGACTTCCTCCTTTGCTCCCGTCATAATTACTATGGCCGCCAGAGCTTTTTCATTTGAACGTAAACATATATCATTTGGGGCACTTGACCGAATGACTGATGTTGTCATTCAGCACGGAAGGACAGTCTCAAGTAAAGACAACACAAAATTATGTGTCACAAAATCAAACTGAATTGCAATTTTGTTTCACTTCATTCATTCAGCCTGACTCTGTCCGCAATAGTTGATTTCGTGTTGGGAGGGGATGTTCTTTTGTTTTGTTTTGCCCTAAGTAATATCAGTAGAGTGATGTATGTGTCCCAATAATGTCCTTTTCAGTCGATTTTCAGATCAGAGCCGCAGTAGCAGTTTCTAGGAGCAGTTTACTTAACGATTTCACATTGATTAAAAAAATTGATTTTTGTCAATTTAAAAGATGATATTTCTCTTCAGCTGACTTACAACAACCTGGAACGCTGCCTCCATCTCATCCACACTTGTCCCTATTTTTCAGAGAAAAGAAACAGCGGAAAAACACTATTAAATATAAATAATACAGATAAATATAATTTATCCACCTATGTGATGTCCACAGTCCAGATTCCGGTCTTAAAATGAACAATTGTAACATGGGTCCTTGCTTCTATTCATCTATGTTTTTATTCTTGTGACAGACATGATTGTCCGTCACAAGGCGATGGACAATCATGTCCAATGATGGACAATCGTGTCCATTGCCTTGTGACGGACAATAAAGTTTTTCTGATTCATTCCAGATATGCGGTTTCCAGCAACAACTGTTCTTACAGTTCTAGTTCACCTTGTACAGTACTGTATATGAAGGAACATACAGTAAGTAGCAAGGTGCACTTTAGGTGCATTACATATAACACATTGTTGAGGAATGGTAAATGGACTTCACTTATATAGCGCTTTTCAAGCTTAACGGTTCCCAAAGCGCTTTACAGATTGGTCTCATTTACACATTCACACAATGATGGTGCTACCATGCAAGGTGCTGGCCAAGTGTCTTGCCCAAGGACACTTCAACATGTGGACAGGAGGAGCCGGGGATTGACAACCCGCTCTACCTCCTGAGCCACAGCCGCCCCAACAAAAAAAATGTTTTGACCTTCTTCTGATGGACTAGGTCAATGTTGTCATATAAAATGAATGAACTGCTTTGTGATTTTATCTATTCCCAGACATGAACAGACGTACACTTGAACCCTAATTCTGCCAAGGTGATAGCCGTCCAACAGAAGTCTCCTAGAAGACTTGATCATTTCTTCAGGGAACAAGTGCCAGCAACAACATTACCTCAACTGTAAATGACTCAGTCAACTTAACTCAGTCATCACCATTAGTCAAGCGGAAGAGTAATTGAGCTCATCCCCATTACACATAAGACAACAATATGGCACGGGGACGTCATTAGATGCATGAGGGGAAAAAAAGTGATGAAGAGCTCACTGAAATGAGATTGGATTTAAACAAGTGCCACTGCTGTCCTAGGGGCCTTACATGGATGCTCTTTGAGCGGATAGGTGGAGGCTGCATAATGATGAGACACTTAGTTTCCCTACTGTTCAGATTTATGGGCTCCAAGGCCTGTTACAATCATTAGGGGGATTGTGAAAGGAAAAGGGAAATGGGGTTGAGACTATATGGGCTTGGGAGGTGGTGGAAATTGCACAGAGCTTTTTTTCTGGTAACACAGCACTTTTAAACCATAAATCTTTGATCCTCCCCTCCCTGTTTGTGCAATGGCATTTTATAATGGAGGACGCCCTATAATTTCACACTCCAATTAGTAAATTACTAATGTCCCCATATGCATGTACTGGGGTGGTAATAAACAAACAGATCACACCCTGAGGGAACCTTTTTTATTTTTATTTTTTAAATATATATATTTTTTAATTTAGCCTTTATTCAACCAGGTTTGTAACATTGAGATCAAGGATCTTTTTTACAAGGGAGACCTGGCCAAGAATAGCAGCAACACTGAGTTTCAACAGCAAACACATTTGAGTAATACTAAAAATGATCAGATAAAGTGTTTACACACAGACAACCTGGACTTAATAGATTTCACCATAGCTTTAAAATTGTTTAGGGATACTATGTTGATAACAACAATGTCCAGAACTTGGTTAATGAAAGAAAAAATATATTTTACAAGGTTAATAAAAATTGAGTGGCTTTTGCTTGATTGTGTTTGAGCTTAATCAAACCACCCCAAATGAACTAACAACACTGGAAAATGAGGTATAAAAAGAAAAATACGTCTTGAAACAACAATCTAATTATTGTTTTTATTTTCGCATTATGCCTGCAAGTAGACCAGAAGAAACTTGAGTCAGTTAGTTGGATCTCTGGCAAGGGCAGCACAAACATCAGCAAAATTTTACCACCGCTAAAACTGAATGAACATAAGTCATTAGGCATTTGGAACATGTTGAATAATTCATTTTGCATAATCAACTTAAATAAACAGAAACAGATACTTTTATGTTACCTGGGGTGGATTTATAACTGACATTGTTGCCCTGAAGACTCTTGGTCCCCTGAGATTGGCACAGAGAAGTGCTGCATGAAGGAGTTAGGAGTTAGGGTTAGGGGGCTAGGTTGACATTTCAGTTTTGACCATGAAAACAGCAGGTGACAAAACAATCTCAAGTCATGGTCCACTTACTCACCTAATCTGGAGCTTTTGAACACAGTCAAGAATTCAAGAATGAATCGCAAGCCTTTTAAGCCAACGTCCTTGAAGAGCTCAGAATCATGAAAACTTCTACAGAAAGCTCAAATAACAAGCAAATAATGGATCTTGAGTTGAGATTGTTTTGTTTGTATTTGCTTTGTTCAGAGTAAATCCAGTGTTTCAGCGAATGAAAGCAAACCAATTACATCTTGGGAGCTTCCAATGGCACTAAAAACACAAATGGATTCAAAGTTAAAGCACTTATTTTAATTCACTGTATCTTCTACCATGCAGAGCTGGCTTACAGGAGTGACAAGAGCTTTCCAGTCAAGGTTTGGTAAATGATGTTTGGTGCCCCCTCCCTGCCCTGTGTTTCCACACACTGACAGGTTCACTCGTGGGATGACAGTGACTAAAGTAAATGTCATAATTACGTGTAGCCCAAAAACATACACCTTGACTCCTCGCTGTGAGAGAACAGCTCAGAGAAGACCCTGCATCTATTCTCCTGCCAGCCGCCACAGAGACAAGAGGACTGAATGATATAAATTGTCACATCACCCCCCACAGAACATAAATATGCAAACCGTTCAAGTGTTTTCCCTTACCTCTGTCGATGTGATAAAGGGAACTGGTTTGATTCTAAGAAGTGATTTTAACCTAATGTGTCATATCAGGGTTTGGCTCGGCTGCAGCATCAGTGGGGCAGACGATGAGGGAATACACAGCAGGCCTGTTTGAAAACTGATAAACCAACAAACAGATCAACTGATATTTATTCATCTGTTGTCATGCCAATGGAGGGTGTCATCGAAGCCTCTATAACAGATAGAAATGAGTTACTTAATAACATTTCAAGCATCATCCATCAATCTTCATTTGCTCTCATTTATTGGTTAATTTCCTTCTCTCTGTTCCTTCATCCCTACCTTTCTCTCACCCACACACTCCTCTCACACACACACCTGCCAACAGCCCCCTTACCTTCACCCTCTTTTCTCTCTCCCCCCGCACCTATCAGCTATGTTTCTCTTCCGTAAAGAGCGGAAAGTGGACTGACAGGCCCACACAGCTCGAGAAGAGCAGTGGCCATGTAAGCGGTATGTAAAGGTTACAACAAATGTTGACATATCAAAGGCTCCTCCTTCAGTTGGTGAATTCTAAACACCTTCAGAAGACACAGGGGGTTTACCAAGGGCAAAGAGACTAGCCTCTACCTCTAAACCATTGTCCCTAAGGAAAGAGTACAACTTTCACCTGATCTTTGGATACAACGAAGAAATCCCATGGTGTAATGCTACAGAGCATACCAGTTAACCACTGTATAATGGAAGTTAGCATGGTATTTGCCTAGTCTAACAATCTCAGCTCAAGGTACACTTGACACACAAAAGTTATGACAGATGTTGAAATATCAAAGGCTCCTCCTTCAGCCGGTGAATTCTAAACACCTTCAGAGGACACAGGGTGTTTACCAAGGGCAAAGAGACTAGCCTCTACCTCTAAACCATTGTCCCTAAGGAAAGAGTACAACTTTCACCTGATCTTTGGATACAACGAAGAAATCCCACTGTGGTATGCTAGCTAACCACTGTATAATGTAAGTTAGCATGGTATTTGCCTAGTCTAAAACTGTTAAGGCAGCATGGGTGGGTTAATCTGTTCGGGTTAAGCTGCCAGGATGCTTCATCAGAAAGAAGCCTGTCAGATGGTCAAACAGCTTCAGAAACCTATTTCTATAACTTTCTGAAAATGACAATCTGACATTCATATTCACTTTAAGCAATAATTAGCCAGGTGTGCAGAGGTGAGAAAGTAAGCAGGGTTTGAACTTCTTCCTTAAGCCTTCTTTTTTCAGTCTTTACACAACTTTCTCACTTACTCTGTGTGGAAACAGGTGCAACACTATAAATGCCTTCCAGGAAAGGCTGTCTGTGTGCACCATAGTACCCATATTTAAATGTTTCTCATGTTTTGGCCCTCTCTAAGATGAATGGCTTTTCACCCTGCCTTCGAATGTGGCAGATCGGAACAGCTATGAACACTTCTGATTTCCCACCTGGTCGAACAACAGAAGTTTTTTTTCCCCCTGCCTGCAAGTTTCAGGTTAGTTAGTTGTTAGTAGTTAGTTGCTCAGAATCATGGAAAGTTTGCAGTTCCGTAACAACTGACCAAACTACAGCTGATGAAGACCGTGTGATACAGTGAAAAGCTAGATTTGGACACAGAGCTCCTCTACAAGATAGGGACACAATATTAGTTAATAAAGCATAACCGACCTTAGCTAAAACTGTACTTTCCATGGTTTTCATTAAATTGGTAATTAATGAAATTGCCAAAATCAACTTTTGGGGCCCCTGGGAGTGGTTGCCCTTCAGTAGTTGCCGCTTTGCCCGGTTGGTAATCCGCCCTTGCATGGCAGCTAAAGGCAGCTAAAAATCCATGTCTTTTGTCCAATTTCACAATAACAGCATTTGGTAACGACACAAAAATTAACTCACATAGAGCACAAGAGCCCACAGAGCATTTTCCAATAGTAGCTTTGTTCCCATGAAATCAATGACTTATATATAAAGACTGAAGTATAATCTTTAGCAAGGACTACCAAGTAGCAGAAAAGTTTTTTCTCCTCATTGCTGTTGACACACTCCACTGTCGGCTTGGCAGCACACCTCCATCTGCTGTTTTGACAACGGAGTGACAATAAATATCTGCTATTCCATCAGTACAAGTTACTCCATCTGCTCTGCCTGCCTCTCCTTGCCATGTAGCCGTCAGTGCTTCACTGTATCCATAATTTCCCTTTGATTTCAGAGCTCCTTTCCCCGTTTCATCATGCCAGACGCAACAAAACCACAATCAAACATTTCCAGATGAATCAAGCCATGCTTGACCTGGTGTCATCTCTCACTATCTCGCTCTTTATCAAATTCATATCGCAAAGTTTTCATTAGTACTGCTCCCACTATCTTAGGCTTATAATGATGTTTATTTGTTTGATATTACTCTCTGTTTGATAGTAAATATGCATTTTCACAAAACAAAACTTTTCCTTTTCAATACTAATACTAGCATACTTCTTCTACCGTAGAATTAACCTGCCAAAGACAGCTCCATGTATGACCATTTGGTCATGATCTATTGTATTATTACTGTTTGACTCGGCGCCATCCATCACCTGACTAATGACATTAATACTTCTGTCTGTAGCAGGCTGCCAACTCAGTGCCATGGAAACGTTTGGTTGAATCCCATATGGGTTCAAATTCAGACCCAGTAATATAGCTGCTGTAACCATTGCTACAGCAGCCTCCCCCAGTGCAAATACAAACAAACTAATTACATTTTTGCCTGGACTTACGGTTTGTTGTGTACCGTCTTAGGGTAATGCAGTTGCGGTGCAGCGTGAATACGCACTACATTTCCGTGTGGATGACTCTTTATGAGGTTAGAGCTGAACCATGAAAGGCGCTGTCCTCGTTGAGCACTTGCGGTGTGAATATACACTGGTGGCTCTCTTTGTTTATCTAAAGTGCAAGTTCGGTTATTTGCTGCTAGAAGTTAAAAGGAAATATGAAGATGGGGAATTTCAATTTGTCAGTGCTCAACAAGTGTTTCTACAGGCTGGTCAGACTGCAGCAGACCAGCAGGAAATACAGCTTCTGAGTCTGTGTGCTCGCATGCGGCAGACCGCTGTTCAGAGGTGGCGGGCACCTGACAGACATGTTTTTAGAGCGCAAAACAAAAATATGTCATGGATTTGTTTGTGGAATAGCTGAAACCAAATCATTTAAAATGCTATGAATATGATATGACTGTAAACTAGCAAAGGGAGCAAAGCTACAGTACATTCTAGACTGGATTTTAAAGGTGGATTCTACCAGTTCTACAGGTCAGTCATAGTCACTAAAAGTACTACTCAGCTGTGAAAAGAGTTGTATAATGTCTTCTGTGTCTTTGTCAAGTCTGAGAAAATGATGATGTCATTAGGGGTTATCTTGGCTTGGGCTTAGAGACTACAAGTGTTTGAGCAATGTGGCTTTAGGGATGGCAATCAGAAATATCTCAGCACCTACAACATGGATTCCTACAAAATTCACGGTTCCCAGATGATGTACAGCAATTACTTTGGTGTTCCCCTGAATTTTCCTCTCGTGCCACCATGAGGTTGGCATTTGTTTTAAGCAAAAGGTCTCGACATGGTAAACTGGGGCATCCATTTTCCCCTCAGCATGAATTTTAATAACTTTTGTGACACTTAACTTTTCATCTAACGCCATCATCAGGTCAAAAATGTCCATTTGTCCAATACTTGGTTTATGATTGAATACCTGCAAAACTAATGACATTCTCATCAGACTCCGCTGTACTTGTGTTTAGTGCTAATTAGCAAATGTTGGCATGCAAACTAAGCTAAGATTGTGAACATAATAAACATTTTACTTGCTAAACATCAGCATGTTAGCATTGTCATTGTGAGCATGTTAGCATGCTGACGTTAACATTTAGCACCAATAAAAGGACTGCTGTCTTTACCTGCAGCCTCATGAAACTGCTATAGAGTGTTGACTGTTAGTCTTGGTAAAAGAAAGCCTACATTACAAACTGGGGGTGTGCTATCAAGTTGCATTATGGGAAGTGTATGATTAAGTTTTTTGAAGTTTGACCCTCATTAGTGACTAAAAGTCAGGATATCTCAGACACTGCTCCACCAATTTTGACCACTCATCTTTTAATCTGTCTCTTACAACTTTATGGAAGTGCAATACTAAAATGCTGTAGTACTCTTTAATAACATCACAAGGTATAGTGGGGATCATAATGATAGTAATAAAGATAATAATGATTAATGACAGAAAACATCCATTCTGTCATAGGTCAGATATTCACATAAGGAAATAGCTGATTGCAAACAAAGTTTGATTTCAGTGTACAGCACTGTACTCTTGTCTCTGATGCAATTATTGGATGAGTTAATCACTACACAGTCCATTAGAGAGTCACAGCCTTGTCTTTCAGGTTTGCTGAGGCATAAGTGTCTGTATGGTAATATTCATTGCTGTGATAGAAACCTAGTGTTTACAAATCCCTACAATTCCACTGCGAGTGACATAAAGGGAAATATTTATCTTCTTTCTTCCTTTATGGAGAAATGTATTTATCTGCAGTATCCCTCAAATGCTACTATAATATAATATAATATCTGCCGTCACACCATCATAAATATTGTAGTTTTTGCATCAGGGCAAGAAGGTATCTCATGAATAAGTGAGGAAATTAGGAAAAACACCCTGTCCTTGTCTTGGCCTTTGTCAAAAAGAGAAAAAAAAAGGATTTTGGGCAAGATGCCCTAACACCCAGTCTACTGGGATCACCGACGGTTCACAGGGAATACAATAAGACAACTCCTTTTTATTCTATGTGTGGAGCTTCTCCCCTCTACTGTTCTTCTGTGTCAGGCTGTTTACATAACTCACTCACTTGGCAGCAGCAACATTGGCCTTATTCTCAGAAGCCAACTTGGGACTACATCAATGAGTAATTGTCTCCACAAACCCCTCACAGTCAAGAGATAAGAGCCTGGAAAGGTCAATAAGAGTTCTAAATCTAAAAATACTTCCATTTACTCGAGGAGGGGACTGACCTGAATGTAATTTTTGTTTTAAGTCATAAAAGGGAATCAAGAATTACAACAAATACTTCACTCCAGCCTATTTGTCCTGACATGGATTCTGATGTCTCACTAAAGAGTTTCACTCCTGCCTCAAAGTTAAGTCCTCAGGGCTGCACTTAACCACGGCTAAGCACCAACTTACAGCTGATTAAATTCAGAGCGACCCAGTCTGAAAACTATTAGCCGGTTACAAGCTGAAAATGAGCATATTAAAGCTTCCCACTGCTGGCTCAAAAGTCGAGATGAAGTGTCGAGGCTGCAAGGGAAATCAGGTCGAATTAAGCAACCAATAATATCTGTGTAAACCTCTTTTAACGAACCAGATGAAGAACATATTCTTCATTTGAAACAACAGCCCTGTGGAGGTCGTTGCAGTATGTGGATCGCACATTCATGAATGGAATGAAAATGGGTCTAGCAGAGGTGGTAATCATGCCTGAGCCTTTCGCTTTGGGTGCCAAGGTGTCCTAGTGATGATGCAAATTATAGCCACATTAGTCATCTCCTCATAATACATGTAATCTTCACTGCACGCACTGACCCCGAATACCTTGTTAATGTTGAGTTGCCAAATCCAAGTCTCACCCACCTCCGTCTTCTTGAACTTTCTACTCTGCTGCTTGATGTATATCCCGCCTTCATGACTGAGATGTATTTAATCAGGGAGATCAATAGCTGTTGCCATCATTGATCTTGTGAGTCTATTTCATGGGCGAGTCAGGCGCACCTCATATTTTGTATACGCTGTAATTTTTATAGATAATGTAAGCTGCTAAGGGCTGTTTTTAATTAACATTAGGAAAGACTGATGCGTAGTTTTTACTCCTTGCAATCCATCAGAATAATTTTAGTTTGCCCAGAACCTTGGCTGAAGGCAGACAGCACCTCTCTTTCAACTACACTCCTACCCAGACTTCACAGGGATTTGAACTTCTTGAACCTGGCTACCTTGTTCGTCTTAATAGTTACTCTCGCAGTCTAAAATAGCAGCCGCAGAAATTTCATGCTGAGTTTTAATGCTGGAGCAAAGTAGTGGAGCTCAAATTAAAGTTATGATCCTTGAGATTTTTTTGCTTCCTGTGACCGAATGGTTAATGTGTGAAAATAAGACTTAGAGGTTGATGTGAGACTATAGAGGAGGAAAAGATTCTGTAGAAAGCAAATCATAAATGCTACCTAATTAACAAGAGTGATAACATCCACTAAATATAATATATTTAATTAAAAAGATGCAACTAAATAGGACAGGCTTAATATCTGGTAAACACAATCTACAGGTGAATTTATTTCTGCATGTTCGTGTGATTCTATTTATAGTTTTTTTTAATTTAGATATTGAATTTTTCACCCATCAGTGCAGGATTGAATCTTAGGTATTGTAAATCCACTCTGCCAAGAAAAAGCCTGACATTGGCTCATGTAGCAATAACCTTTTCAAAGCTTTGTTGTTGACAGGTTTGATACAGCCACCACTGTTCACCAATCGTCACCCTCTTGCACCATGTGCCTCCATGCAGAGCGATGGCTTTGGCTCTCAGGTCAGAGTCATTGACCTTAATGGCAGGCCTTTGCTGGGTACAATCTTAAGAGCACTGTGTGAAGATGGTGTACAGAGCTTCATACTGTGTGACAAAGACCAGTGAAGGTTACTATGATGAAGACTGAAAATGGGAGAATGAGAATCACTTTAAAGGCGTTTACACGCACACGAACGTGATGAATAAACAACATGAAAATGAAAAATACTGCCATGCAAATCAATCACATCAAAACTATTCATACCGGCAGCGATGAGAATTTGCGATAGATAGATAGATAGATAGATAGATAGATAGATAGATAGATAGATAGATAGATAGATAGATAGATAGATAGATAGATACGCCTTGCCACCGACTCTAGTACTAGTTTCTTAGTTTCTGATGTGCAAGTGCAAGGCTACTTGCGGTGGCTGCAGTTGGTTGTGGTTAGTTTTGTTTTATATATATAAGGTCAGCACTCTTGAGACTGCTAAACAGGATGAATTTACATGTCGAAGCTCTCCGTTTGGGATGAATTTACTTTGCTTCCACAATCAAATCCACCCATTCTATTGATATTAATTGAATTCAGTCATAGTCATGAATGCTGGTGTGACCGCACCCTGATGCCCCATTACTACTTGAAGGGTTTTAATTTGGACAATGGATGAAGTGTTTAGTTTGCATTGACAAAACCACTGCTACAGTGCAAATGGGAACAGATCAGAAAATCCAAAGGCTTCTTACTAAAATATGATAATTTACCTAAATAATAGGTGGATATATAAATAAAGGTCTGTCTTAATGATAGCCTGTCTCAAATAAAGGCTCACACCACAATTTTAGAATTTATGTTATTCAACAAGATTCATATTCAGCAAGCGAATGAATGCTCTACCATCAGTTAATTAGCTAAACTGATGAAAACTACAGGCCCTTGTGAGTATGTACTGTGGGTAACACAAAGGTAGATGGCTCTAAGTAAATCACATGCAGCGTTGTGTGGCGAGGACAGTTAAGAGCTATGACATCAAGCACAATCTCACCTTCTGGTCATGACTGTAGGCTAAGGCCCAGTCCTCTTCAGTGGGGTGGAATAAAAGGCTCAGGATGTAGAAAGTGAGGCGGTACTTCTGGTAACTGGCTCCCTCATCAGAGCTGATGAGCACGCTGCTCTCAAACTCCGGATCTGTCAACACCATAATCTGAGAGCCAGGAGGAGAGAGAGGGTGGAGGAGGAAGGTGCGCACACATGTGAGGGAGTAGGTATGAGTTTTTGAAGATGGGAGGAGATGGGATTTGATGGGCGAGTTTGAGTAAAGAGGTGGAAAGATAGGGAGATGAGAGAAGGGAGAGGAGGGATGTTAGAGGCAGGAGCAGTGTCAGCAGAAAATCTGGCTTTTGGCACACATCAGGCTTCTGCTTGGCAAACAACTCCTCTATATTTCCAGCTTAATTTCACGAGTGTGACTCTTGTGCTTCTGTTGCCATGGCTCTGTGGCTCTTCCTGTGCACTCTGAGGTGAAGACTTGGAGTTTTCATCATCTCTCTCCAAAATAAGATCAAGGTTGTTCACAGCAACAAGAGGTGAAATAGTGTGTGAACCAAAACAGACACAAAAGAATACTTGAAGCACACATGTGGGTTAAAGAAAATCATGAAATGATTTGTCCTGATATGAAACAGAAGGGTGATGGAGCTTATAGTCTAGTTACAATTAAGTGCTGTACAAACAGGGGATTAAGCAGCCATGCATGAATCTGCATATACAGTATGTTATTTTCTTCATCAGCTAGTCCTTTAGCATGTCATTTCTTAGCATTTCTCCTTCCAATAAAATTCTAATTTCAAATTTAACAGAAGCCCTAATTTCATGCTTGGAATATTTCTGCCAGAGCTATCACAGTTATTACAGAATTCAATAAGAACAAGAATTCCACAATGCATATTTCTTTTCACTAATGACATCTAGAGTCTTTGAGGAAGCAGATAAAATGGTCACAGGAATTCCTCCTTGACTAAAGAAGAAGTGTTTGAATAGGTGTGTAATATATTTTAAGAAAATGGTATTCTTCTAAATCAGACTCTGCTATTGAATACATGAATACATGTTAAAAGCTTATACAATTCCAAATGATGAAAAAACAATCCATCATCAGTATATTTAACTGGATATGTTGCAATTCTATAACCTAAATAGAATAGGGATTTGCATTATTACACATAAATCAAAAGATGTGTTCATTCAAACTGTATATGCTGCTATATGCTATACTAGGGCGGTGGTTCTCAAACTTTTCTGTCATGCCCCCCTTGAGAAGCCGAAAAAAAGTTCACAGCCCCACCGCCCACCACATGTAAACGGATTGAATTCGTATCAATCATTAACAATATTGGTGGAGCAACAAATAAAAATGGAGCCATGATGAATTCAATTGAAATAATAAATGATTCAGGTCAGCACAATAGCATCAGCAAACTTTTTTTTAAAATTGTTATTTCCCTACATAAATCATATTCATTCAACTTAGTTCCACTCCATATTTTTCTCCTGGTCATCCATGCCCCCCTGCAGTGGCTCTATGTAAGTCCAATATTCACTTTCCTTTTAACTCCTTTTAAGCTTTAAGCTGTTTGGTGGTGGGCAGGTAGTGTACAGTGACAGTCTCAACGCTTTTTGGCTGAAAAGAGCTTCCTCCTGCAGCTGGACACAAGGTTGATGAGAGCAGTTTGTGGGCCAGAAAACAAAAATAATGAGCTAAAAAGACCCAAAAAGCAGGTGATAATTCTCAACGGGTTTGTCGCTACGAGCGAACCCCTTTCACGTTACAGTTAGTCATTTGCTCCATTATTAATATAAACATATGGCCTGGTGCAGATTTAAATGTTTATTTCTTAGTCTTGAGTCTATTAAACTACAACACCCATGTCTTCACAAGGATTGTGTGGTGGAATTGTGGGTAGAGGCTGCGCTCGTGGCCCAAATGGCTGCGTTTTCTCTCATCAATTCAATTTGAATTGGAAAAACAGCAGCACATTTGTCACTGACAGAAATGCTAGCTCTCTTTCCAGGGCTTTAACCAGGAACCCTCCCTGGTGGTGATTTAGATAAATTGTTTTTCATTAAGCACCAATAAACAGGCAGCAAATTCTCAACCTGGATTTCTCATTGGCCCGCGCTTGCCGATCCTGCCATTCATTACCTGTCACTGTGTAATGCCAAGGCCTTCTGATATCTGCCAGTGTCTTTGGGGCTTGTCAGATGTAATTTACAATTTTGAAGCAGTAATCATATTCTATAATATTGTAGTAAGCAGCAGAGTCTATTATGAAGGGGAAATTACATTTCACCGTGCCTTATTTTGAGTCAACTGTCAGGACTTTGAATTAAATAGAAAAGTAGAAATGTCTTGAAGAGGTGTCTGCACTGTACTGTACATTTCATATTAAAATCTACCCTTGCTCTCTATTCAAACCCTGTACTGAGTGATGAGTGTTATGTGTCCCCTCTCTATGCTCTCTATGTAACAATAGCCTTCAATTGCAGTGGTTTTAGCTCATCTTTTCTCAATCCTCGACTCAGGGAGCCTCACAATGTGCTCTTTTAATACTGGGAACGGGTCCTAGAAAGTATTATCACATTCACATTACCCATTACCCATTTACCACCATGTAAGTGTGAAAACTACCACATTATTTCCCAACCTTACATATCATCGTAACAAGCCAGAGTCTGTCGCCTCTGAGATTAGAAAGAAGTCGCAACCAATTTGAAGCCAATACAAAGGCAGGAATAGGAGCAGTGGCCAATTTCTCTCCTGCCTACTAAAACAATCACCCTCGCACAATAATTACTCACTTCCAAAATCACAGTGACCGATAGCATTAGCAAGGAGTGATTAAGATTTCCCTCACAGCATCCACTCAGCCTTTGTGAGGAAGTGGGTGAGTGAGGAGGGTAACAATACAAAATCGATAGAGGTTGGAGGGATAACTGCTGTGTTTTATCAGCCTGGTGCTGAGCTGCGCATAAGCTGGAGCACAGAGATAGAAGCCGGTAGTTGTCGGATCATGAGGTATGTATCAGAGACGGAGGGAAAGAGACACCCTGCAGCAAATGAATCATGTCACGCCAGATCAATTGAGCTTAGTCTGTCTTTGACGGGAGGCTTTAACAGAGAGTTGTCGCTGCAATATGCTCATTAACCATGGATCAAGACTTAATCACCCACATTTAGCGATCATGTTTTTACTGTCTTGCTTCCTCAATGGCATTTTAACTGTGCATGTCTTTATTTTTAAATTAACCTAATCTACCAGCCGTTCAATCAGACCGCTCAAAGACTGAGCGCGCACCGAGCTCAGAAAAAGACATCGAAATATAGCCGAGAAGATTCATGGGAGATGTCATCTTCAGAGGCCTTACGCTAAATGTCATTACTATCATTCAAATTTCTAATGTGACATTGCAAAGGGGTCACAGCTTCAACTTTTTTCTTGGACAATGTAAGAGAAACAATTCTACATATACTTGCAATATCGTCGCAGTGGACATATAATGATTTCTTTATTGTGGCTGAAAGGAATATCTCAAAGAGCAGCAGACGATTATATCTTCCAGTGAGTGATTAGGCATCTGGACAGTTCTTTTTATCCACTAGAACACAGGCGGATAAGGCCACTCAGATGCAAGGAGGCAACAAAGGAATGTAGACAGCATACAGGCAAACTTTCATCCATCTGTGGGATGGCAAATCGAAATAATTAGATCAGAGATAAGGTGCGGAGAGGGAATCGGCCCATGAGCAGAGCCAGAGGTCAACCATTAGAGTAAAATATTCTCCTGAGATTGTTACTAGTTCTTGGCTGCTATGACTCACTTACACAGTAACATGCACACAATAAAACGTTGGGTTTTTGTACCTAGATTGGTTTAAAAAATATCAAATATCTTCAATGTAATTTGGTGAAACTGATATCAGAACTGTATTGTTCCTAGGTGTTATTTACATACTTTTTATGAATTCTCTTTTTCCTCCTTGGGGTGTTAATAAAGTTTCTCTAATCTTATATAACTGAAAAAACAAAAAAAAAAGTATATGTCACATCAGCAACAGAGAGGACCTTAGGGACTACATTCCTGCTATGCCCTTGACGTGGAATTAAATTTTCTCCACATAAAATAGGCAGGAGGAGTGAGTCATGGGGAGTAATCAGCTATGATCTGTTCCTCGCCCTGACGTGGTTTAGCTCAGCAGTCCCAGGATCCTATTAACTCCCGCGCCATGCAAACGTATTCAGGGTCAGAGCGTTGGCTCGGCCTTGGAAAAGTGAGGCTGATGAACCCGAGCACCTCCACAAGTACGAGCACGTCCTTGTCACACACGGGAGTCGTGCTTTATTTTTTGTAAGTCTGATGATGCCAAACAGATTTTTATTTATTCAGTGTTTGTGTGACCATGCAGGTCAACCTGAACAAAATAATTATTTTCAAGGATAACATGAAGTTTTGCAACACCTGTCACATAGCAGGAACATTCTCAACTCTATTATTGGGTGGCCATGACTTAATTACCACATCATTATCACTGATGTCCGGTGGTTTAAAGATTTAATTGATCCTTGAATCTGTGAAGACCACTGTCTTTCTCGCTTTTGTATTAATTTTCAGATGTGTTCTGGAGAAAAAGTAAATCTGCATACTAGATTTCACTTCTAAAATTCTAGCATATAAAAAAAAAAAATTGATTCAGACACTATTTCTAAATGTTACTGTGTCTTTTTTACTTTGAATTGCTTGTTTAAATGTTTTGAAGCAAGACTATGTAACTATGGCAACCATGGCCATAAGGGGCAGTTAAAGCGGCTATCATTGATATTAAAGGAAAGTGAATATTGGACGTACATTTGCCAGTTGGCCAGAAATACAACTCCAAATTCATGATAATGTTGCTCCATAACTGGATGTGTAAATAAGACATCATAACTATGGAGGACCGAAACTGCCAAAATAAATTAATAAATGACTCAATAAATACATTAATATGCCATTAAATGCACCAAAAATAATATTAAAAATAAATGTAGGAATTAATTAATTGATAAAATGTGACATAAATTGATATTTCTGTTTTAATTTGCTTTGTATAAATCCCCCTATTTATTTACTTTCTCATTTAATTTTCCATTTTATTTAACTAGAGTAGAGAAGTGTGAATAAGGCAGTGAACTCACTCAGACATGTCTGTTACACAACGACATCAATCTTAAGTTAGCTAACATTAGCCACCATAAGCTACACTACTGGTCATACCAGACCAAGTAAGGCTACAGCAGCAACATCCCTGAGTGTACTGAACTGAGCAAGAGTGCATTTTATCATTTATGAATGTAACTTTAAAATTTTAAGATGAAGACTGTGTTATATTTTCTCTCAAAGGTTTCATAGTCTCCCTTTAAGTGCTAATCAGCTCCTCTTTCTCCTCAAGTTAAAACAATTATTTGGTACTTTTTCTACATGTACTGTAAAAATCATCCAAAATATTTTATATTGTTTTTAATACATTGTTCACGAAAAACATCTAATGTTGATTTTGTAGTGTAGTGTAATTGATTGCCAATTTGCTTGAGCAGACATTACACTGACTCAGACATACTCTATTGTGGTTGAAATAGTGAACATATTCAAAGAATGACATGTTATTGCAACTAATTGCCTCTAATTATCATGTCAGACTCCCTGTAAAACTAGAATGTTAATGTCTCCAGCTCTGCATTACCAGAGGAACAGATCAGTTTAACGCTGTACAAACTCTATCTCCTCCATATGCATGCAATCTGTTGTAATTAGCGGGAGAATGCTAACAAGAGCTGGATATATTAGTATTTTTTATATAATACTGTTATTTATTTTTAAAGCTACAGTAAGTTGACTGGAAATACACTGATATAGAAACAGTCTAGTCAACGGATGGAGACTCTTACTTTAACTGAGCTGCCTATAGCACTCTGACCTGACAAGTGGAGTTCACTACACGGGGGCATATCTGTTTTACTGCCTGATTTAGATTTAGGGATTTAGAATGTTTCCTTTACATGGATCTATACAGCATGTGATGCAGGAATGAGCACAATCTTTTAGGGGATCCGTTTCCTGCACAATTCAATTCAGCTAATGTGTAAACTGAACGTGGATTTTTAATAACAGGAAGGTTATGAAGGTTCTTTAACAATTTTTTCATTAAATTAAATGAACAGAAAACTGAGGCAGATGGTAGAAAATGAAGTGCAAACCATCTACTGATCAGTGAACCAAATTCTTAGAATGTCAGAAAAAAAATGAAATGGAAAGTAATTGATAGAACTCTCAGGCATATTAAAGGTGTTGGCAGATGGCTGGCAGCTGGCAATGCTCATGCTTTTTTTCTTTCTATCTTTTGTGTGGCCTGAAGTTCTTAAAATTCCACTTTTGGTGGTTGCCAGAAATATCCTTATGCAGGAAGAACTCACATCTGGATAGTGTCCTGTGTTAAACTGTAATTTTGTTCACAAATTACATTTTGTAGGGAGGCGATGCCATAAATTAATACAATGTCCATCGTGTCCACAGATAAACTGAATATGATGTAAATTCTCAAATAAAAGATGGTGACCAGGTAATAGAAGCCGGGTAAAACTAATTGAGAAGGTGTGGAATTACCTGTATATTCTACGTTATAGCTCACATTGTAAATTCAGCATAATGTAAATTTCAACAGCACTACTCCCATCTGTAGAACCAAAGAGTCATGCCATGCCCACCACTCCACTGCTCGTAGTCTCTGTTCTCTAACAGAAATACTGTTTTGAGTCACTAAATCAATCCATTTTTCATTTTGTTAGCATTTCAGCCCTTGGTTGCATATTGTGGCGCTGATTATTTTCCCCTCCGGTCAGCGTGGTTTCAGAGTATGACGTGTTGCGCTCTGTGTCTATGACATGACTCCGTTGTTGGAATTAGTGATGTGGAAGGGTACATTAAATTATGGACATTATGGACATTATGGACAACATCTTGAATTTGCATTAACAGCAAACAGTATCAACAACAAACTAAAACAGATTCTTACTAAAATATGATAAAATATACTTAAGTGAACAGGAGAAAATATCAACAAAGGCCTGTCTCTTATATAAGCCTGTTTCAAAAAGGGCAATGATAAAAAAGCTTATATCATTGAGCTGGTGAAACTCCCACAGAAACTGAAAAAGAAATTACATGCAGCATCTCACCTTTCTCTTGTTAGTTGGACAGACATACAAGTAACTCAGGACAGTCTTGGATCCGACTTTGTCATTCATTCTCTCGTACGTTGAGCCGTAGTCAGTAGATCTGAATGAAGGAAATAAAGGGAAAATGCAATCAGAAGGAGGCAAATCCTGTAGTAGATGAACCTGACAAAAGCAGACTGAAAGTTTGCTGACAACCTAATGCGTAAACAAACAAACTAAAGATTACTGGGTCATTGCACAATTTATGTCAAATCATATTTATTTATAATATCACACCCTACAGTAAAACAACAAGCAGATTCAGGCTGGTATTGTGCTGTGTATATACAGTTACTCTTTACAAGGGTGAAACCTCTGGCAATAGAACAAGAGAAGGTTAACCAATCATCTATAGCTGCCAACAAAACGAACCATTCGGAAATGTCTGGGGACCCAGCACTGTAAATAATTAATTCTCTCCCGATGACTACTATGAAATAAAATATGATGAGTGCAAAAACATGTGGATGTTCTTGAACCCATGGGCTTTAATAATGGAACAGTGGGAATGAGCCTGTTAGCCAGCCTAGTCCCTAAAAAAAACACATGAATCCATCATCACTAGTAACTACCAAATCTGCCTTCAAGTAGAATATTAAAGCATTTGCAGGGCTGTAATCGCTTTTCCTCTTTTTCTGAGAAAGCTGCATTCATGTGCCCAGGATTTTCAAATATTTCTCTCTGTGGGGACAGAAGCACCCACCCACAACTGTGCCATAACTCCCATTTGGATTTGCTGTCTACTTCACGGCGTTATGAGGAAAGTGAAGATGATACCTATTTCAGCGGTCTTTCCTTTTTTAAGTCAGAGCCCTTCTTGTGCTCCTTCAGCAGGAACAGGGGTTTCAATGAAATTGCATAGAGATTTCTCTCATTCAAATTCATTCCAGAATGCCTCTGAGAGACACAGTAGTTGCTATGATTACAAAGCACAATAATGAGTCAGACAGACAGCATCATATCCACAGCATATTAAAGTGGAGGTGTGGGGAGAAATGCTGCTCTGAGAATGATCCTGAGCAGGGGTGGTGAACTATACTATTCTGCCTCTGTGTAACACTGTTGGAGCTTCCTGAGAGGACACTTCATAAATACCATAGAAACATATGTTGTTTTTGGCATGACATGGATAAGCATTACTGCCAGACGTGCCTTCATCATGTAGTCACCGTTATGCATATGCTTAGATTTCTTAAATGGAGAGTGGTGATATGTTTGGCGTAGACAGCAGGGAGATGTCAAGTCTCGGATGTGGACCGAGATGAAGTGTGACCCCCCAAACACTCACACCCTGCACAAGAGAGGTAATCAATACGAAAAGGAAAATGAGCTGATTTTATTAGAGGAGATGGCAAAGTGACAAAGGAAAGGTATCCACCCACATCTTATCTTTTGGACCAGTGTGTAATGGGAAACGGAATATGGTCAATGGTGGACAGTGGCAATGCTACAGGATGGGCCAGTGGTTACACTGTACTGTATCCAAAAGGCAATAGTCTGATTCCTAACACGGTTCAGTTGTTAGCAAGACACTTAGAATGTTGAAACAAAAGCATAAAATATGCCCAAAAGGTGAAATGTGCTGGTTTGTGTCTGGAGTAAATCTGCTGCTTAAAAACAGAACTTGTTGCCTCTGAAACTGACATAAAACCCACTTTATTTACTGATGCAGCCTGCTCTCACTGGAATACTTTTAGGTAGTTAAAGGTACCCTATGGAGTTTCTGACCACTAGTAGTGCTATGGAGCAATGTTTTTATAGGCGGGCCCCTGTGTTTTTTGTATCCCATGCACAGGCACTAGCACATGGGTGGTGCTACACATTCCTGCTGACGGTTTCACAGTGTTCCACTGAGTGACAGTTGGTGGCAGTAACATACCAAGAAACTCATGTCAACAAATGCTGGGGAAGAAGAAGAATGGTAGCTAGCAAAAGTGGATGTAAACAATGCAGAAAATATTTGTAAAAAATCACCTTTGCAAATGTGTCACGAGGAAGGAATAGCATTCGACATATGTGTTAGGCCTAAATGACACACACAATGTATTTTGGTGAGAAAAATTGAATGCAAACATACATTTGTTTGTTTAAAAGAAAACTCCACAGCGCCCCTTTAAAGACTTTAAAGAAATCTTTCTTTAAGAAAATACAACCCAAGACTTTATAAACTAGGATCTAGAGTGGGTGGAGACTATATATTGAACACCTGCATACAATGTAATTCAGAACAATACATTAGTCCTGTAATAAATATTATGTCTTTGATGCTTATAATATTCTTATAATATTTGTTTTAAGGGGTAACATGTTGAGCTCAGTTATCTACTGAGACCTGTAATTTCTTCACTGTACAGTGAAGACCATATTTTTTTATATTTTAGTTAAATTAAATTAATAACTTTACATAACAGCTCAGTCGATGTCAATCATTGGCTATAATGCTTGACAAATACAATTACATTTTACACAATTAAATTTAGACAAACTGAAAGTCTTTGTTGTTGGCTCAGAGTGGATTTCCAGCCACATTTGGCCTGCCCTTGGCCCTTTAATCATATAAGTCTTCAGGAACTGACAAGTCCAATTTGACCTGAGCCGTACTTTTAAGAATTCTCAGTGATGCAGAGAGGATTATCTGTACTAATATTTCATAGTACATCAATTACTGCAGTGCCATGTTTCACTAAAAAAGGCTAATGCTGCTATTGTTTTTAAAAATGCCAGGATTTTAACCAACACTTACAGATGGCAGCATACTTCTGTGTTTTAGGTTTCTCTTCGTTGGTTGCCTGTACATTTAAGAGTTGATTTTATTGATTACTTTAAGGATTAAGGACACTCGTCTTTAATTATAGAAAATACAATTCTGCAAATGCCCTGACCTCCATATTCCTTAGTCCACATATAGCACTGGAAATAGACCTGTGTGTGAAAAACCCTGTGTCTTACACTCCAGTAAACTGACACCCGCTTTGTGTTGGCTGCATCACCCACCACCTTCTGCATGGCAACAAGAATAGGCAGGATGTAGCATTTATTCTGGCTGACATCCTGTACAGTGACTGACCATCAAGCAGGCTGGTGTCTGGAGGGAGGCATTTCTGTCTATTTGCTCTTTGTTAAACAGATGCAGGTCTGGTGTGACACGTAAGTCTTCCTGTCACTGTCTCACAGCAGAGCATATAGTTATTGGGCTTCACTCTCTCAGCCTTAAGAGCTCTATTTGAGGGTGAAGCTTTAATGAAATACTTGTTGTAACCATAGCTCTATGAACACAGCCAGTAACCCTTGGATTTACGTCTATGCAAGACAATTCCACACCTCATGACTTACGTCCAATGCCCACATTTAGTGCCAATGCAGGAGGTAGTGTGTCCTTTATGTATACAGGTGAAAATTAAGGGCGGTCAGGCTGATCTGAGGGCATGTAATGTGTCAGACTTTCCTATAGGAGGGCGTAGTTCGTGTCCTGTCACAGAACTGTAATTAATGTTCAATAACAATAACTGCAATCTTTCAGTCACCTTAACCAAGTTTTTTAGTTGCCTTTACTCAAGTAAAAGTACCAATACAGCGATGTAAAAATAATCCATTATAAGTAAAATTCCTGCATGAAAGACTCTACTTAAGTAAAAGTACAGAAGTATCAGAAGCAAAATATACTTTAATGTAAAGGTACTCCTTTGTAACTGATATAATATTCATTAATAATTAATCATAATTAGATTGTTAATACTGATGCATCAATGAGTAAGCAGCATTTCACTGTTGTAGCTGGTCGAGGTAGAGCCTGTTTTAGCTACTTTATGTACAGTTAACCAGTTTCCTGTGGTTCCCAACCTAGGGGTCCTGGCCCTCCTAAGGGTCACAAGATAAATGTGGGGGGTCATGAGATCATTAATGGGAGGGGAAAGAAGAAAAAGTTCTACTGCACAAATTTGGATTAATCCTTCAGACTTTTCTCAAATCTTTTTCTATTCTTTTGGTCTTGAACAGTTATTTAAATGAAACCACATGAAACGTTTAAAGTGGAAATCACTATTTGGTGGAACTGCTAGCAACTCATAGACATCTGAAATGTGACAAGGAGCCCCAACTAGACACTGCTTTTGTTGTAAGTGGTCAATCACTGGTTTAATCTCTTACAATGTCTTTAATGTCTTTAATCTGAAAGGAACTAATAACCACAGCTTTCAGAGTAAAAAGCTGAATATTTCCCTCTGTATTGTAGTGGAGTAAAAGTATAAAGTAGCATAAACAAGCAAAGTACAAGTACCTCAACATTGCACTTAAGTATAGTACAGTAAATGTACTTAGTTACATTCCACCACTGTGTGACACATATAATTAACCTCTAAAAGCACAATATGTGCACATTCACTAGTTGCATCCAGCCATATAGAGCTTCATTCATTGCTAGCCCGTGCTTCCACAATGTCCTAAAACGTTCTAAATTTACTAAATTCATCTGCAGCTCTTCTGTGCCTTATATGAGTATGTGTTCTGTTTAAAGGTCTTATAGTAGAGAGGGTTATTGCAGTGGGACAAATGGAAGCTCTCTTTGCATGGCCTTGGTGCTGTTTCTGTACCAGACAATGATGTTCCCTGTCAGGATGCCCTCGATGGTGCAGGAGTAGAAATTCCTCAGTAGTTGTGGGGATACCCTGAATTTCCTCAAGCATCTGAGGTGAAACAGTCCCTGCCTTGCCTTTCTCACCACTGAGTCAGTATGCAGTGCCCAGGTCAGGCCCTCATGATGTGGACACCAAGGTACTTGAAGCTGTCCACCCTCTCTACCGAGGACCCCTTGACATTAAGGGGGGCGAAGTTCCTTTCATGCTTCTTCCCAAAGTCCACTATCAGCTTCTTAGCCTTCCTGTTGTTCAGGAGTAGGTTGTTGTCCTGATGCCAGTGGGTCAGGTCCTCTACTTCCTTCGGGTAGGCCTTTTCATTGTTATCTGTGATCAGGCCCACCACAGGTGTGTCGTCAGACAACTTTATTATGGTGTTGGAGTCGAAAGTGGCTACACAGTCGTGTGTGTACAGGGAGTACAGCAGGGGGCTCCAGATGCAGCCCTGGGGTGCTCTGGTGTTAAGGATGAGGGTAGAAGAGGTGTGTTCGCCCACCCTCACCACCTGGGGTCTGCCCGTCATGAAGTCAAGGATCCACATGCACAGTGAGGTGTGTAATCCCATGTCCTTGAGCTTTGTGACAAGCCTGGAGGGAACTATGGTGTTAAACACTGAACTGTAATCAATGAACAGCAATCTCACATAGCTCCCTTTTTTGTCCAGGTGAGATAGGGTGGTGTGGAGGATTTGTACTATGGCATCTTCCGTTCATCAGTTGTAATCTGTCATAGTTCTTAGACCTTACCACATGCTTCTGAGATTGACACCCTGGAATTGTAGTTCCACTTTCTTCCCGTAGTCCCTTTTTGCCTCCTTTACTGCTCTTCTTACATTGTAGGTTGCTGCTTAATAATTTTCCATGTTTCCAGACTTCAGCCCTGAGTTGTAGGCTGTAGTGCGTTTGTTTATGGCATCCCGGATGGTTCTGGTAATCCATTGTTTCTGGTTGCGGAATGATTTAACTGTAGTTTTGGGTACAGTTTCTTCTGTTGTTTTACAAATTAAATCCTATAACCATGCAGCATCCCTGCTGTTTCACTATTCACTGACTTGATGTAGGCCTATCAGAAGTAACAAGAGCAAAGTCAGTATAACGGGCTAGGCCCCTGTTTGGTTGAATAGGCTTAGTTTGATTGGCTAAACATGATCATGCAAATTTTCAAGGTGCAAAAACTGCTCTAGCTTGAGGGTTCCACCTTTATTCATACAACAAGGTTATATTGCATAACCATCATTTAAATATAAATATTCATGAAAGCCTGCAGAGGATCAAACCTTTCTCAAAATTATCATGTGATTACAATGTTTGTCTGAGCCTTGCTTTTCAGTCACCACTTCCCCATCAGCTGAGTCTATTGAGACGCTTGTTTACCTTTTGTTTTGTCTGGTCATTGTGTGCAAAGAAATGAAGTTGCATAGACAGTGACTACAAAGAATGGAGGGAAGAAAGAAAAATACTGTCATTGCCTTGAGTCTTCTACATATTTTCAATGTGAGGCACAACACCAGTATGCTTTTTGCAAAAAGCAACCTGTTTCCATTTCTGTTTAGACCAGCAGTTTGTGAGCTTTCCTGTGGAATTAATGGCTGTTTCACGCTTGTAGTGAAAGATAGCAGCTGGAAATATTTTTGTGACTATCAGTAAAAGAGATTAAGGCAGATTTGACTCAGGATGTTACATCAGACTCTCTCCAGTGGAAGATTTTCTCAGTAAGTATGTGACCATGAAACAGACTTACCACACTGGCAATAATATTTTCTTGGACATATGGTTATTAAAGAGCACAATCGATCGTCCAGGTGAACTCCGAGGTATTTATAGAAGTGAACCACCTCGACACCCCCCCACCCCCCAGATGGTACAGGGGTCAGAGGAAGTTTGGTCCTGTGGAAGTCCACAATCAGCTTGTCTTGCTAATGTTCAGCTGCAGATGGTTCTATCTGCACCACCCAACAAAGTTATCCACCAGGCCTCTGTATTCCTCCTCCTGTTGTCCACTGATACAACCCCCAATGGCCAATGGAGTCATGAGAGAACTTCTGCAGGTGGCATGACACCGAGTTAAAGAGTAAACAGGAGGGGAGAGAGGACAGTCCGCTGGGGGAGGGAGGGGACTGTTTTCTCATCACAGTTCCTGACACATAGTTCCTCAGTCTTACAAACTGTGGCCTGCTGGTGAGGTAATCCGTTATCTAGGTCACAAGTGGAGTGTTCACCTGCATAGCCCTGAGCATGTCTCCCAACAGCAGAGGCTGTATGGTGTTAAAAGCACTGGAGAAATCACAGAACATGATTCTGTGTTCCCAGCCTTGTCCAGGTAGGAATAATCCTGGTGTAGCAGGTAAATGATGGCATCGTCCACGTTTCATTTTCTCCTGGTAAGCAAACTGCAGGAGGTCCAGTGCTGGTCTGACCAGGGGCCTGAGGTGGGAGAGTTATCAGTCTCTCAAGGGTCTTCATCACATGTGATGTCAGGGCCACGGGTCTGTAGTCATTTAAGACTTTGCGGTGACCCTTCTTGGGTACCATGTCCAGACATGACATCTTCCACAGTGTGGGGACCTTTTCCAGTCCCAGGCCCAGGCTAAAGATGTGTTTCAGGACTCCACACAACTGCACAGCACATGCCTTGAGCACTTCTGTGCTCATGCTGTCAGGGCCTGAAGCCTTTTCTGAGTGAAGTCTTTGCACTCCTCTTCTCACCTGTTCAGCCTTGATGCCTGGGGGTGTGGGAGGTAGATGGTGTATGTGGGTGGTGTGTATGGGGGGGGGTGTAGTGGAGGGTGTTTGCATGGTGAGGTAATAAGTGTGGGGGTTGGGGGCTGGGGCCCGTGTGTTGAACCTATTGAAAAGAAAAGAGCTAAAGAGATACAGAGCAATGCACTGCAATGTGTGAACATCAAATGATTGGGAAAAAAAAGGCAGATAGAAATTGCATTAGGGAATGTTTGTGAGGTTTTGCCAGATGGCTGCCAGTAAAGCAGAACAATTCAGCGTTGGTGTACAACACTGTTGACCATGCTCTAGGGAGAGAGTGAGAGAAAAAAAAAGCCATGCACTTCAAAGACTGAAGGATGAAAACTCCAACCAAATCATCTTAGTTTCTCAGGTTCGTACAAACAAAGCACATCACCCTGACGCATACAGGAATTAAAGAGAAATGAAGTCTGTTGCAATATTGTTCCAAGGAAAACACAACGTTACTGATCTGACTCTTCTCACTGTAAAGCTGTTTGTGAATGCATGCTAGCGCATACGAAACAGCAAAGAGACACAATGAGAACAGAAAACAACAAATCAATATTCATCAGGCGTCCGAAGATGAAGGCATCATCAGGTGGTTGTCGAGTCAAACCGAAGCAGCAACACCTCAATTGTCTGTCCTCAGAAAGAGAGTCACACAGAGACACAGGAGGCTCAGAGAGCGAGAGAGACGAGAGGGAAAAGGATTCTTAGCAGAGAACCCTGCGGCAAAATCAAACCTGAAGACTCTGAAAACTCGCTGACTGATGCGCTTGAAAAGCATTCACAGCACTGGTGAACCGAACCGTTCTATGCAGTGCTGAGGGGTCAGAGGCAGAGACGCCTGAATGCATCACGGACATTTCCACTGCAATTGTCTGAATTGTTGCAGTCTTTTGCTCCTGGAAGACACTCTAGGGGCATGACAAAGCCAATTCTACTCCAGCCACAGGTCCTCAACACAAGCCTGCTCTCTGGGTAGAATCCAGGGAACTTTGGGTGACTAGGAAAATAGCTAAACAGAGCTGTCGCCAGAACAAAACACTTGAGAGTTTGATGACTAAGTATGAGAGACCAGATTTGGCCAAGCTGAAAATCTTCTTATTAACCTTCATTTAGCAGGTAAATGGCTAGCTAAGCATATATACTTTCACTCTACAGTACCTTGCTTTAAATCCATTTAAAGATATATATTTATGTGCAAGCAGTACAGAGCTGAAAGAAAAGATCCTTTTCATGTTTGTGTGGGTTTTCTCTGGCTGCTTTGATGTCCTCTCACTCCAAAGACATACAACTCAAGTAGTCAAGTCAGTATATAACACCCTCTATCTATGGCCCTCGGTCTGTAAGCACTGATTTGGTGACTTGCAGGTCAAATGACGACTATGTGTCTAGGTTAAAACTTGGCTAAACCCGGTCGACAAGGAAAGTTTTTTTAGTCATCTGGGTTACATATAGCTTGTATTTTTATTTTATTTTTTTATGTCCTATACCAGGACTTCTCAAAGTCCGGGCCTCGGTCGGCATCCAGACCAAATGGCAAGTCAATCCAGACCCAGCGCAAACCTCGTGTTATGAATACAATGTTATGAAGTGTAACATTTTCTATTTTGAAATACATACATACAATATTGGTCAATAAATTGTTAGTGATGTTGAATATACAGTGTAGCTGGAGATCGTTCACAGCAATCATCCAGATGAATTATTAACAGTTATTAACAGGACTGACTGCCTTAAATGTTCCAAAGTGTGGGTACACTTCACCAAAGTCAACAAACAAGTCCCTTGCTTAAATATTTATCAACCGTCCATCATGTTAAAGTCCACCTCAGCCTACCATACACTAATACACTGTATTATGTGACCTGTCAGATTCTGTGACCTGTAACAACAACAACAACAACAATTTCGCCTTCAGTTCAGTGAATGTCACAGAGCAGTGACAAAATATGTGGTGAAAGCCATACACCCTTTCAGCACAGAAGAATCCCTGTGGTTTAGGTATGATACTGAGTGACATAAAAACAGTACATAGTTTCTTCTTTACTAAGAAATGTCTTCATTCCCCACCAAACAAACTACCTACCAAAAAGATTTGATGAGAGATTTGGAACTGGATTCGGACTCGATAAAATGCTATCCAACCCGATCTCGATATACGACCCCCCCACCCCCAACCCTAGAATCTGCCTCACTACATATAGGACAGTATACTGCACATTGGCATTGGACATAAATGTTCTAGTGGCTCATGATGGCCAGACTCCTTGCTAGGAGAATTTATTTTTCCTTTACTTTGTCACCCTTCTGTATTTCAACTTGTAATTAGGACCTGCTTCATGTTGAAATAGAGTTGTTTAAATGTTATTAACAACATTTATAGATAACCTAGATATCACCTACAGTAGATTTCTAGACATGTAGACAAACTGAAGATCAGTGCTCACTGGGTCTGAACTGCCCACAGTGTGGCTTGTAATGTGTTTGTCTGATGGCCCTGCAGCAACTGGTGACCTGTCCAGGGTGTTTCCCTGCCATTTCTTCTGAGGCATGAAGAGAAATGTTTCAGCATCTCTGAGAGGCTGAAGAGGAGTAAGCGGGCATTGAAAATGAATGGATGGATGAGTTGCCTGGGGCAATTAGTCTGTTACTTGCAGCCAGTGTACTGCTTCATTCAACCAATGGATTATTAAGTGTTTTAATCCCAAACACTAAGCCGGCACACCAGACAACATGATTGCAGAAACACTGTTGTCATAGTTCACTGTTATGGCAAGTACAGTTGACGTTGGCATAATGGTTCATTTCAAGGCAACTTCCCTGTCCAATCATTTCATATTAAATAGCCAGTCATAACTGTGTCGTACAGTGTTAGCTGTACATATACGACAACATACTAGAGGACTGAAATACATGTTTAAATGTTTCATTCAAATGAGTCAGCATTAATTGTGAAAATGTTTCCCTGCATCTAAACTAACATTGAAGGGAAGGAAGTATCTGCTTCCTGAAAAGGTAGTCCAGTACATTTATGGACAGAAAGTCATTGGGCAGACTTTTTGATTTCTGACAACGCTTCACACCTCTGCCTGAAAGCTTCCCTACTCTTGATATATGGTAAATGTCTACACTGCAGATGCAATGTTTAAGAATGATTCCTTAAAAACACAAAGAGGTAGACAGAGAGCTGCTGAAAGCTCAGTCTAACTTGCCAGCAGGTAATGCAGTATATCATTCACTACAAATACACACTAAATTTCCACTGGCTTCCATCAGCAAAATGAATAGTTTTGAGTCAAGAGACTTTTAGGACTATGAAAATATTATATATTGTCCAAATAATAGACAATGTTCTTGAAACATTCATGGCAATAAAGCACTTTGAATTGAAGTGAAAAACAAAAATTGAATTGAAAACACATTCTGATATTTGCTCCATGCCAACAGAATAGAAATGGTGACATTACATGAGATCTAAACAAGAAACAAGCATGAAGATTGTGTTGCAGCATATCTTGAGCAGAGGCAGCAAACATCCAGCAGTTTTTAATAATCACTGCTACCATCAGCAAGGCATATCTCAGCAAGAGTCATAATATACAAGCTGCCAAGGAGTTTATTTGTGGAATATACACTCACCCTGAGCTGCACTCTTGTGAAAAACTTGCACACACGGTCCTGCTCAGAGGTGGCACGCGAACACACGAATGCTTGCATCTTTCCATGTTTTCACCAAAGGCAACTGCTGCACAATCTCTCCTCTAATGCAGAATCCACTGAAGCATAATTGAAAATGACTTTGGAGAATTGACACATTAACATAGGAAGATACTGTATGTGCAGGTGTTTCTGCAGGAGAGCACGGAGTTGTCAGTGAAACACACGTGACAGCAGAGGACGGCGAGGCATGAAAAAAAATAATGGAACCTCAAAAGACAGAGCAATGTACGCCAAAGTCTGTCTTTTGTTCAACAGATTAGGAAATGTGTTTATGTGTATATCCGACTCTGTGCGTGTTAATGTGTGTCTGTGTTAGTCAGAGATAGTGAAAGGAAAATATAAAAGCAACCCATGTGTGAAACAAACAGCAACAGGAAATGTGCCTGCCCACTATGGTAGAATCCGTGCTTCTGTTAATACAAAGCGCTGAGAAAGTCAGAGACGATCCTGCAGTGTAAAACAAAAGATTTCACATAACAAGCATTTGCTGGAGTGTGATACATGTAAACAATAAGCAAAACAGAAATAGGAGAACAGGAGTTGATGTAAAAATTGTATAAAAAAAAATAAAAAAAAGCCTCACAGTATCCCATGCTGCCATCAGGCCTTACCAAATATAACCCTGACCGCATCATTGCACTGTGCCTGACAAATGCAGTGTCGAGGAAATATCTTAAAGGAAAAGCCGGAGTGGGACAGAAGTGCTGACATTCAAAGATCGCTCTCAGTGACAACATTCGTCGTGTATCCCACTCACAGCCCGTGTTCTCCATTCAACCTTGACAGCTGGTAGGCAAGTGTCTTTGCTTCGTACCCTTCCCTGTTCACCACGCTGTAGAATGCTTTTTCCAGAATAAATCTTTAAATAAAGTATAAAAAAAAAAAAAATCCTCCCAGACATGATGACTATTTTATGAGGTCGAGAAGGACTTTTTAGGTTACAAAAGAGAAATCTGCTTTTGACATCCACCTTGTTTTCTCTGCGGTTGTGGGCTGCTGACCTGACCCATATCGTCTCATGATAAGTCACCTTACCCAACCCTCTTTTCCTCTGCTCTGTCCAATCTGAGGTGAACAGTCGATCACAGATGCTACTGTACTTTATGTGATTTAAATCAGAGTCAGAGTGCAGGTTATGAGGGAAAAAGCCCCCAGTGTATCTTTCATCCTTGCAAAGCTGGCAAAGAACAACCAGAAATGACTTCCATTCATTATTCATGCCACAAGAAGGCCTGGAAAACAGCAATTCCATTGCTAGATTATTATTATTGCTGGAGAGTGGCAGCACACCATAGTGGCCGGTAGGTCAGAGGAGTCGAAAAAATAACTGAATACATAAATAATACTGTTAGTTAAATAATTAAAATGGAGTGTAAAAAGACATTTAAAGTTTTACACTTTTCCTTTAACCTCCAATTTGTTGATAGAAATGTTCCTTTACTGCCGATCAGTTCATAAACTAAATCAAAATATAATTTATTTTACCTTACCTTTCACTTGCTCATTTAATTGTTTTACTTAATTGTTTTTAAGAGAAAATTAGGAAAGAAAATCTTTTCTTTCCTAATTGAACCTAATGTTCTTCATAAAACTACACCCGCCAGTGAAGATAATGTTAATTATGCATACACTGGATCCTGCATCCATCAGTGTATGAATATAAATTGTAACAAATGCTAAAGCATTTTAGCCAGCAAGCTATAATGCTTACAAAGTTTTCTAACTGACATTTACAAAGTTAGCAAACATTTGCAAAGCACTTTACAATTTGCCTCTCATTAACCCATTCACACACACACTCACACCGATGGCAGCAAGCTGGAGCAATTTGGGTTCAGTGTCTTGGGTGCAGATAGTTGAAAATGCAGGTACTCAGTGTGTTTAGCAACCAGTGTTTTCAGTTAAGCTAGCTAGCCACATTTGTTTTTTCCACATCTTACACTCCACTTTAATTATTTAAGTAATAGCATTATTTATTGATATATTTAGTTATGTTTTCAACTTGTCTGCTAACTCTGTACTACATTTAGTCACTCCCAAAAATAATAATTATAATTTAAACCTATTCATTCAGTGATTTAGCATGCAGTTTGCATTTACTCTGACTTGAAGCTAATCTACTGTCCCATTTTCTTGCAGTAGGCTATATACCTACAGGGAGATTGTTAGAGGTATATAGCACAGACACGGGGGTCAGGTGTGCTTTCACACATCATTTCCTCGAACGTATCCATCCCATAGAGATAGCTTAATGATGTGTCTGTGAACTTACCGAGTTACTCTAAAAATAAAGGCACATAGCTTTTTTTTAAAAGCTGATATAAGTGCTGAGGCAAACAGTGTAAGAGAAATATTTCCCTTTTTAATGTATGCTTCACTGACTGCAGGAACCTCTCTGAATCCTTTTTTCAACCGTGTCGTAATGGATGAGGATTGCAAACAAACTTTTGATTTATATCTGCAATAATTCCTTTGGATTTATGCTCATCATGCACTGTGTATCCAGAATCCAATTTTAAATCATTCTCTCCTTTTCTGTCAGCATGGAAGTCGCTTGCCGGGATGAATGACTCACAAATGCAAGTGTTTAGCAGAACACCAGCTGTTTCTCTGGTGAAGACTTGGTAAAGTAAGAGTGATAAAAGCCAGGCAGGAATGTAAGAAGTCTGAGCACGCTCTAAAAGTCTTTTGTTTGATCGCCTGCTCATTTGCCAGCGTGCATCCTGTTGCGGCAGCACAGGGTAAATACGGGTTTTTGTTTCCATTTCCAAAGAGAAGAGGGAAAAAAGTGCTCTCCTGGAAAGTGAGTGGGACATATCCTTCACGACTCTGCAGTACCTTTATCTGGTACCTTTCTTCTTTCTGATAAGCAGCCGCAGAGCCAATCATGTGGAACTTATAACGCAGACATGTGAAAGTGAAGTTTTACCAAGGTAAGTAAGTAGAAGGAAGGGGAAATGTATAATAAACTTTCCTCCAACCTTCTCGAAACTTTCTTCCCGTGCTGCACACACTCAGTCCTGGCAGCCTCCCTCAGCGTTGGCAGCACCCTGTCCATAATCTCAACAGATCTGAGCCCATGGCCTCTGCGCTAAAGCGGCCATTGCGCAAGCACAGGGCAGCTGGTATGGGCAAAAACACCATGTACCTAGCTATAACACCCATGCCTGCCAGCCACATCACCAGCCACCACAGTCCAGCATCATTGCTGTGGGCAACTGGTGTCAGAACGTTGTCATCCGTGGAAATATTCATGTCATTTCAGATAAGCAGAGAGTCAAAGCTCTCAGGCTACCCACTGCTGTCGACAAACATAGGACGTTTTGTCATACATTCGAGGCGTATTCATTTACTAGTCTGTATGCTTGTGAACCCATTAGACAGATTTATTAGTTCAGGATCAAAATAGAAAAAGTGATGAGTGATGTGGATGGTTTACAACTTTTACACTAAAAAATCAGTTTAACATTCCTAAATGGGAGCAAAAAGAATAAACGTTAACCACTTCAACATCTGGATGGCTGATGAGACTTTAAGTTGATTACCGCAAACCGAAAACAAACCAGAGCTTCAAAGAGAGATGCCCTTGAATGGCTGTGGTATAAAATTCCACATTGCCCCCAGACTTAAGCCTCGTGATGAAATCCACCGTTTGCTGTTATGACACCAAGCAAATGAGTATGTGCTTCAGGATATGAGGAAAAAGCCCAAGAGTGTGTAATTAAAAAGGTAAGAATTTAAATATTGTGAGAGAGGATCAGAACAAATGACCTCTTTAATAACAGCGAGGGTGATTAATGCGTTAACTCTGAGGTAAAGCGCGAAGGGGGAAACAAAAAGGTTGCTGTAATTCACATGAAATTTGTTTTAGAGAAGCATGCATATAATGTGTTTTTTTCAGGGTGCCTATAATTCACTGCTGTCCTTTTTTTATTACCATAAAATGAATGATATGCACAGTCATGCTTGCAAATGTATTGGCTTTGTGTTGACTCCGGGTTGACAGCTGCTTATGAATAATCCAGTCTAACTAGTTCTGTCTGACAAATACTGTTTGACTAGCTTCTGATGGACACTTGTGATCTTTGTAACTGCATGTATTGTATGCTAACATGAAAAGCACTGACCAAGACCGGCATTGTATGTGAATGACAAACTGATTATTTTGTTGTTGTTTCCATTTTAGCTCTATTCTCAGCCTGCTCCTGCAATTATGTTCATATATTGGACGATTCCACAGCGCCCAATTTACTCCAATGTTAACTGCCAATGCAGGAAGCACTGAGTCCCCTTTACTGTATGTTGCAAAGCAGAAAGTAATGGTGCGGAGGTAAGGGTGGTGGATGGTCATGTATCGTGGTTAACTTCCATGCTGGAAACTGCAGACGCAAACAATTACTGCAGGGTGTTTCGTAAACCTATAGCTGCACACTCTTGCGCCGCTCTTCCCTTGGTTGCCTATCTTTCTGCCTCTCTACCAAGTGCTCAGTCTCATCCCATTCTATCATGCCTTGAGGGAGTTTGGAAGAAGGCTGCAAAGATCCTTAATTTTGCCCCTTTCCTGAACACGACCTCTAGTATATGATACAATCCCTGCCTACGTATTGGTAAGTCCTCCTATTGGAAAGAATGGGTGCAGAAGGTAGGATTAGGCGATTCGACGAATATATCGGCAATTGGCGTCCATCGGCGGTTGATTTTTGGGGGGCGATTTGTTGGTTGATTTTTGTCATTTTATTTTGCTAATTTAATGGTCTGCCTCCGACGAGTCTTTCACAAAACAGACAGTTAAGCAGTGTTTAGTGGTTGCTGTCTGATTGATTGGCGCTGAAAAGCAATGCCAATTCATGAATCATATGAAGTTGTGCACCCTGATCATTTAATAGCATAGTTATGTTCTCCCCACCTGTTTGTTCATTTGAAGGCTGCAAACGGAGGCATCCTTCACCTGACGCCAGCGAACTCTTTTTCATATAGTGTCTTCAGCCTGTCTTTACAGCTTAGCAATGATCTCAAGGTGATTTATTTTGTGTAATTGAAGAAGAGTAGCCTATAGGCTGTAATGTTTTAGTAAAATTAGATTTTCACATTAAAGACCACCGATGTCAGTCTGGGGAGTGGGGACTCCCCCGCACACACGAATATATCAGCAAATGATAAGAGACCCCCTCTTTTATTATCTCAAGCTACGGTAGGAGTCATGAAGCATCACTTCACTACTCTATGCTATTACAGAAATATAGCACTATCAGTTCCCTGAAAACTATATGGGAAACAGATTTCGAAATTACATTGACAGAAGAAGAATGGGTTGACATCCTACGTAATTTAAAAGGACATTAAAAATTTCCCCGCTGTGGGACAATAAAGGCTTATCTTATCTTATCATGTGATATTTGCTCTAGGTTAATTCAATTTTAACATTATAATCAGAATGTATAGGATGCGGGCGGTACGGTGGTGCAGTGGTCGCCTCACAGCAAGGGCGTTCTCGGTTCAAACACCCTTGGTCGGCTGAGCCCTTCTGTGTGGAGTTTGCATGTTCTCCCCATGTCCGCATGGGTTATCTCTGGGCACTCCGACTTCCCCCCACCATCCAAAGACATGCGGGTTATGTTAATTGACAATTCTTTGTCAGCCCTGTGATTGACTGGCGACCAGTACTCCACCTCTCGCCCAATGTCAGCTGGGATTGGCTCCAGCCCCCCGCGACCCTCTGAGGATAAGCGGTTATAGATAATGGATGGATGGATGTATAGGACGCCCTCATAGATTGTATAGGGTTAAAATTAAAAGTGACCCTGGGTGCTGCAAGTGCCCTGAGGGTACGTTTACTCATGTCCTTTGGTATTTCCCCAAAGTACAGGACTTTTGATGATCAGTTCATGATTGTATCTAGAGAATTGTTGGTTAGGAAGGGACCCGTCTACCCTGAGAGACAATTCCCTCCATCTGTACAGACCACTATCATATTGGGTAGAAGTCTACTCATCCAACAGTGGAAGTCAGCTCACGCACCATCAATCACAGACTGGCATAATCTGCTTACTAGGGTGGCAGCATATGAATGGCTACCCTACTCTCGGCTGGGCAGCATAGAATGGTATTATTTGAAATGGGAAAAGTTTCTTCACTACATTAATGGCAAACCCTTGGCTTAGCTCTCTTCCATGTACACAGACACACACACTTGCTCACTCTGTCCCAATTGCAACAACCTCTTTTCTAGTCTTATTTCACTTGTATTTTAAATTTTAGTCTTAGTCCTCCATTTTAAGTGGTCTATGCATATATTGTCTTTTTCTCCTTCTCTTACATTTGTTTATATTCCTGTCTTTCTAAAATTTAATAAATCACAATCACAGTCAGTCACAAAAAGAAAGTAATTGCAAACTTTCCATTACCTTAACCAAACTGGAATTATAGTTTATTCGTTATATTGATTCATTTTTTGGGGGGCCACTTAGTGGCAGCAGAACAAGCTGTAAACATATCACCTTGGAAAGTTTTCATGGTGAACGTGCTAGCAAACAATTTTCTATTTACACAACCAGCAGATATGAAGCAACATTAGCATTCATTGGCAGTTAAATGTGAATATTAACTGTGCTTTTAGCTTAGTTTTGTCTTCAATCATCTGGATCTTTAGCAGCTAAATGCTCTGCTTTGTTCATGAGCTAGTTGCTAACTGTGCCATTTGGAGCTGGGCAGGTAGTGAACAGGGAGTTTGTCAGAGCTTTCACTGAAAACAGCTGCCTCCTAAGGATGGAAACAGTGTTAATGAGAGCAGTGAGACTAGACCAAAACAGTGAAATTGTGGGCTGTAAAACTAAAACAGGAGCTGAAAGAGGCTAAAAGAATCTGTAGGACTGAGGTGAACTGTACAGTCAGGGGAGAATTCTCTGTGGGTTCGTCACTGATCTGTCATAATTCACTGGATTTGACTCAATTGATGAGAGCACAGAAGGAGAAGAACAGGCTCGGGCAGGTTCCACTTGTTTTTTACTTATACAATTAAAAGAAAGTAAACATACAAATCAAATTCTAATTCCTTGAATTACAGAAATCAATGAATAACTCTGATCACATCAGTACAATAAGGCATCCCAACTTTAACATAATTATATCAGAATTTGTCAGAATGACCTAAATAGCTTAAATGTATAGCTTTACAATGACAAACTAACATTAATTGGAAAGTAAAATGGCATAAACTACTCACTCAACGCACTCAGAAACAAAGAACAAAAGACAGCGGCAACGAGCTCAGACACAGTGCAAACAAAGAATGAGCTCAGGACACTCAATGCACCTGTGTCAGCTACCTAATTAGCACACCTGTGCCTGCTTCCAGTGAGAGTGCTCCTGTGCTCCCCAATCCAGCAGTCATGTGACCTCCACTTCCAACAGTCACTATGAGCAATACCTTTCACATTACCCATAGTCATTTGATCCATTGTTCACATAAAAATATTGATTAGTGCAGCTTTAACCATACAGTGGTTGCCACATGCAGATAAAGTTGTTATTAACCATTGTACTATTCACTATTTTCTTCCATTTTAGGAGAGCCCACAGTAGTCGTGTCAATCTTATCCTCTCCAGAGGGCTTTCATTGAAGTGTTCTCGAAAAGTTCTGGCGAGCCCAGACTGGCGAGGTTTTGAGGGAAATACCAAGTCCAATTGCAAAAGGTCACAGACATCAGGTGGGTCTCTCTGAGAGAGCCGGGCCCTTATTATAGGCACTGACCTGTGAAATATCACATAGCCTGTGAGCATGCTCAGCAAAATGATGCAATTTGAGAGGATGTCACTCCTCACCCCCAGGTGACCCCATCCTGGCACAGCGGGAGAGGAGGAGTCTGCAGCCAGAGTCTGCAGCCCCCCCCCCCCCCCTCTCTCTCTCTGATGGTCCCCTGTATTTAGGCAAGGGAATCCCCTCCAGCGATGATGGGCCTCTCGAAAGGGAGGTGGTGCAAATCCACTGACGATGTATGTTTTATTTTTTTTCTCCTGACTTTTTCTCATTCTTTCATGGTCTGCAGTAGAAATAAATTCTAAAGGGACACATTTCAGCTTCCTGTATATCTTGTAGTTATTAAACAGGGAAACCCTTGATATTATGATTATTATTATTATTAGTTACATTCATTTCTACCAGTTACAAAGTGTTTTGTAAACATACATAAAAACAATAAGATGTAACGGGATAAAAACCAAATTAAATTACGTGTATGAACACAATAAAAGGACTGATAGACACAGAATAAAGAAACAGAAAGAAAACTTGTGTTTTTAAGATTAAATATCTGACAATATTAATATCTAACTATAAACTATAAGTGTAGTATTGGAGCTTTGGTACGAAGTGGTTAGAAAAGTATGGATAAAATATTAACTGGGTCAGCGTCGGTTGGGTCTGAAGACTACAAGTTTGAAAATGAAACAAATCTGGGGGTGTGGAGTTAGAAAGAAGTGAGCTTACCAGACCTCTGTAGCCCACTGCTCATCGCTGCTGCAGGCTAGTGGCTCGAGGTTACATTAGCTCCTACTAGCATAACACACCTGCACAGCTTCGACTGAACTGTCGGTGGTAGAGTTGCATTGTGGGTAATGCAGAAGCCAGGTTTTGACAAGGAAGAGGAATAAAAAAGACGATATATCTGGTTCTGCAGTATCAGTTTTTATATTTCTGTCCATTATGAGTTTGTCTTGTAGCTGAAATTATTAACATACAAATATTTTCCTGTCTTGAATTTTCCTATAGCAACAAAAATGTCTTTATTGGGGCACGTCAGCAATTTTGTACTTTGCTTTCATAAACTCTCATAACAGACAGATTTGAAAAAGAATAGTCTAAATCGAAGAAATGGAGGTTGCGATATCCTGATTTTTAGTGCATATATGGGTCAATGTCCAACACTTTCCCCTTATGCAACCAGCAGTGTCTTTTTCTTAGCCCCTCCCTGCCTGGTAAACGCCCACATTTTTCAAACTCCATGCCTCTCAGTTCATACCACAGCCTTTTTGTTGTAAAGATGAAAATTACCCCCGATGAAATCTTTAGGGGTTGTTTTCTTTACTTGTAAAAACTCATCCAGAGGCACAGAAGACATGTCAACAGTATGTCACAGGCTGAGTAGCACTCCCCATGACTAGTAAACTGACCTTTATGTATAAAATTGGTGAAGCTCCCCTTTAACTTCTTGATATGGATTACTAATTATTTTCCAGACCTGAAGCAAATAGTGCTGCACAAAGATCTCCCCACCAGTTCTCTAATTGTTGCCTAATACTTCATAATCACTGTCATTTTCAGTGACATTATTTTCAGGCAGTTATCCTCATAATGAACATTTCTTCATACCAAACATCATTACAACTGTAATCAGTATGTTAATAGGGGACAAAGAAGAGTGAAGAGAATGCTCTTTTTTTTTTTTTTATCAGATCAGCGTTAATTTGCTGAAGGCGAGAAAAAGGCCAATTAAATCAAAATAATTAGACTCAAACGCCTGATCATTTAGTGTGAAAATTTGCCTTAATGAAATAGGACAAACTGACTAAGACTGCAGCAAGTCCCTGGAGGATACAATGAAAAAAATTCAGGTATTACATGTTTATTGGTGGTATGGTGTTATCATTTAGAAGTCCATCGGGAGAGAGTTGTTCATTCTAACAGATATTGATTGAACTATCTCAGACCACGGAGATAAGATAATTATAATGCCCTGTCAATCTCAATGATACTACTCGGAGGAGAGAAGAAGCCGATTCATTAAAATATTGCTCAACTTTCCGTTCAAATGATACAAAAGTAGCCCAAACGATCACAAGTCACCCCAAACCATTTTTACCCACCCAATCAAATAAAAATGAGCCAAAAACTGCCCAATATGGCAACACTGCCCACATGACATGCTTTTCTCACTGTACCATACAGTATTTCCAATGCACCCTAAGGTAGCAGTGCTCTGCCACGCCTGCATGGTCCGTCATACCAACTGGAACAATATGACCGGCAAGTTTAGTCTGTTACTAGGCCCAAATAAGCACTGTTTTGTAATAGTTAATATCTTAGCAAGCACCTATCTGCAACGCAGTTGTGGCATCGTGAATGTTTCTGTGGCTTTTGTTGGTTTTTCTGCTGGTTTTTAACATTTTCTTTCTCCAGTGAGGGGAGCTCCAATGCTACTGACTGTCACTGACAACGATGACTCAGTATACTCACTTCAGTATTCAGTGTTTATTCCTGTGCTGAAGATCTCCAATAACTAAACCTTTATTTATAATGGCAACAATATCGGACTCCTAGTTGTTTGAACACAAAATAGGAAATAGGGATTGGACTTTTGCTTGTGTGTGATGTAGTGGTTCAAAGAGAGATCATCAGCTCATCCTCAAGCTTTCCAGCTCAGTACTTCAGTAACATACTGGGAGCACAACTTCAATAAACTCATTGTGTAAAGCACAGAAAACAACTGCTGCATAGGCTTGTTTTGCAAAAATTACAAGAATAGGATATGTCAAATTACTACAGTGATAGGAGGGAAATACAACCTGTGTTGCTGGCATTAATTTACCCACGTCTGAATACCTGCAAATGAGTACAGAGCTTGTCATATTTGATCAATTTTCATCCACAGAGGGACAATACTCCAGAGACCAGATGAGAGAGGCTGAACAACTTTGAAGAAGAATTGTTTTGCTGAGTTGATTTATTGTCAACAATGAATAGCTCCCCTTCATTTCTTTCCCCTCTACCACGCACATATGAAGGCTCCTTTGAAAATTATGCACAGACTGACTGATCAGCTCTCATTGTTTAAGGTCAGGATGTTCATTAAAATTGACAGACTGACTGGGTGATACTTTGAGGTGTTGCCACTGCCTTGACCTTTGCAAAAAGGCAACGTTAGACTTGCCATTTGGGACGTCTTCCCGTGAAGTGATAAACATTCTCTCCAACTGCTCTCCTTCAAACCCCATCAGAGCTGTGATCTCAATTAGCCAGCAACAGAGAGACGAAGCATGGACCGGAGCTGACATGAGACAGCCAGGTTTTTCAGCACTGCCACAGTTGAGCTGATTCAAGAAAATGGCTGCTTCAATAAATAGTGCTAGTTCACCTTTTATCTTTCTCTTTTTTATTCCCCTATCAATTTCCCCCCCTTCAACGTTCTCTACCTGTAAGATTCCTATCTCAAATGCTCCTTAAGTTATTGTTAAAACAAAGATTAACATGATTATTTATGTCTGTTTTTTATATACACAATCCTGCATCTCCTCAGACACTGATATATTGCAAAGTCAAGCCTAGATGGACAGCTGCTCCCCTCACTGTATGTTTGTGGGTGAGTGACAGGGCTGGGAGTGCTGCCAATAACACTGATCTTCAAGCCCAGTGATGTCCCTGCTCTCACACCATGGATAAGTTACTTCACCTGATTACGTCTTCCCTACAGAGTTAAACTGTCATGGTGCATTTAACTCTGATGACAGTGCCAGGGTTTATGTGAGTCCAACCATCGCTTATTTGTGTGCACAAATTAGCTGTGTAGCAGAGGATAATACTCAGACATCCTGCTGATATTGTTGGCTTGCCTTAAATGTTTTTGGGGGTTTTTTCTTTGGAAGCTTCAGATAGTTTATGTAGATATTTATTGGGTTGTTATTTTGTCCATTCACTTAGTATTTTTGTGCCTTGTGTAACTACCTTAAGGACGACTTGTGTGTGGTAGCTTTGGAGCCTGCAGCCTGATTGTCGCCCACCAAACCTGCTTAAAATACTACTGCCACACTGTCTTCTTGTCTGACCACCTTTAGTCACCAAAACTTGAATGAAAACCAGCAGAGGCCAATGCTTGACTGAGCTAGTAGCTAGAACCACTCTGAGTTAATTGCTAACTGAATAGAGGCAAGCCCCAAACCCAGTCCACTGTCATCAGGCCTCGCTGACCTCTTGCATTGCTCCATTCTTCTAGAAACATAGACAAGCACACTTGATGATGATGACGTTGGGGGAACGACATTAGCAACCCATCTGTCCAGTCATTCAGTTTCGGAGCATAGCCTCAGTTCAGGCAGAGCACTAAACTAATACTTGCATTAGCTGATTGACATTAGCTGCTTCATTCATGCATTACACTTCCTGGCTCAATCATCAGCTGCTTGACTACCAGCTGACTAGTAACGTCCAATCATATTTAACTATTATAACATGACACTTCTCACTATTACTTTGCTGATACACATGTCAACCAAGGTCCCAGCTGGGTGGTGAAGGAATTGCAGCTTCTGCGTTCATCATATCAGAGGGCGGCTCGGGCCTCATATTTCTGTCCGAACACGATCCGAGTCTGAGAGAGTAGTAACCAAGCCCGATCCAAAACCGAGAGGCATTCTGTTTTTTATGTATGTCGATATCCCTGCATGGATTTTGGTAGTTTTTTAAACTTCTCCGATGCCAAATTTTGTTTGACGTCCTCTATCCTTAGCTAGGCTACATGTGTGTTGCGTTCGTATGTTGACATGTAAATAACAAACCCCAGGACTGAACAGGAAGCACCATGTCAAGTATGACGTAAACAAACTTGACCTGAACCTGAACATGATTTCTAAATTTTTGTCCGAACCTGGCCTGACCCATTGTTTTTATTATCAGAATTTGAAGAGCTGTACGGTTAAATCATTTTATCCCATTCATGTGTGCAGGGAGCCAACAGGAAGTCAGTAGGCTCGACCAGCGGAAGTCTCGGATATGCATGCTTTCAACCGGTTCTACGGGTGAAGGACTCTAGTGCGTATGCTCTATGGGACCAAAAATACACAAGTGCAAGGAAACCTATGGAGGCTTTTTTTCAGCAACTTTTATAGGACTAAGAGGGGCGCCAGCATGCAACGCGGTATCCAGTGTTGTTCAATACATCCATGATGTTAACGCTGTTTGCTGCCTCAGCTCTCTCCACCTCAGCCTCCTCCTTGTGTGATACGTTTTGAACATTATTGATTTAACCTAGATCTAATGTTCATGTATGTTTATCAAAGGGAATGTGTTCTCCAAGCAGAATCCTCATTGCTTCATGGCTCCATTGATTCTTTGAGAGCTCCCTCAAACACTATAACTATAACTATATAACCATTTGCTGTGAAAGGACAATTCCTTGACAAGTGTGTCTTACTGAATTGGGCTACACACTGGTCAAAGCAAATGGTGTAGGCACAATGCCTAGCTTGGGACACTTTCAAACTTTTATTTTGACCGCAAAACATTCATGCTAGTCTCTGTGCCCTCCCTGGTGACTCCAAAAATGAGTCTGCCCCTCTCATACAAACGTTAAATATAAGTTGGCCCTCATTGCTTTCTATTATAGTAGGTTTACCTGTTGTTATTTAACATCAGAAAATCTATAAACCTATACATTCCAAACCTGATAATGTAGCTATAAAATGCTACATATTTCTTGGCACACAAACATTAGCAACTGAAATAAAAACACACATTTTACTATGGTTACTGGTGAATGAGGCACCATTGAGGCACCATCTCTGTCAGATACAGAGATCATGGAGTATGAAGTAAGGCAATGCAGTTTGATAACTAGAACTTGGTTTTTGATAAATGCATCTTGTATTGAGAGAAACCCAACTTTCTCCTTGCACAAGTTTACTCCAGCTCCATTCAGTTTGCATTATGATGGTTTTTACCTCTCCTGAAGGCTACATTATGTCCTCTCTCTGCCATCTGTGGTGGTTGTGACGGGGGGTATGTCTGGGGGTGTTTATGCAACAGGGACTATAGGGATCATCAAAGTGAACAGATTTCAACCTCTACACATACTGTAGCATCCCCTTTTCCTTCCTTTTTCTTAGCTGTATAATAGGATAAACATGGGAGAAAAGGTAACTAGAGTTTTCAAGGACAGACAGTGCAGACAATTTTGAAATGCAGATAGTAGAGACTTATCGCAAAACAATCATTTAATTATTTAAGAAGTATATCCAGACTATTTTATGATCTAAAGTTTCTGCAGCTAAAGCAGCTGTGTTCTTTTTTACCGCAGAATATCAGGGGACCGCATTTTCTTTGCACTTATTCAAACACCAAAACACTGCTGTTTTTGCCTCGGGGTCCAAATTACACAGTAGCTGTCTAAATGTCAAAAATGGCTAGCAGTCACTTTGGCACCACTTATCATTGTCAAACTACTACTTCAAGCTGGGCCGAGTAAGCAAACTTGAGATCTGCAAATGTTTTGTGCTTTAAAGGACTGTCATCTCTAAAATCTCAAAGAAAAATCATACAGATGGAGTACTGTTCCTTTCTCTTTAGGCAAATAGAGCTGCTGGGATTTGAACCAGCAGTTGCATATAAGTGCAGAACTGCATCATTGAAGAGGGGGGCTAGTCAAAAAGCAAATTTGAACTGAATCAAGAAAAGATGGGATTGAATGTCCTTGAGTAGTAAACAAACAAGTCACTCTATTTTTCTTCAAAAAAATAAATGCTGTACATCTGTGTCCTAGTCTCCTCACCTAACTACTCTCGTCCTCAGTCTTCCTCTTTTAAATTTTCCCTTTCTTTTAATGACTTCCAGGACACCCAGTTAGGGTGTAAACATATTACCCCACAATGAAATGAAATGTAATGCTGTTGAGATGCAGAATTAACTGTTCGCTAACCCCCTGTCAAGTTGTACGGCACATAATGCAGTTTAAAGTCATAACAATGGCTGATTTATCCTTAGAAATTCTTATATTTACTTTTAACGTTAAATGAGTAAAGGCTTTTAGGATAAATGATTGTGTGTTTGGCATATATAAAGCTATCTTGGGAAAAGTTGGGTGGGGTTGCTGGAATGTAAGCTTCCCCAAATAAAATAAAGAGCAGGACAGAGATGGTAACATTAGCCTAAAGTGATAGTATTCAGGACTCGCAGTGTATGTGCTAGTTGTCAATGGGGGATTTTTTTATGTAACCTGTAACCCCACAACTAATGTAGTTAGTTAACGATGTGCTCCTTGGCTCCTTGGTGAAAAAATACACCACCATCCCAACTCTTTAAATGCTATGAATGCTATTGGAGCCACATTGAGGATTGAGATTTTAAGAATAAAGTCTTAATATGTTGAGAAAAAGTTGTAATATGTTGAGAAAAAATCGTAATATTATGAGAATAAAGTCGTAATTTAATGAGAATAAAGTCATAATATTATGAGTGGGGACCTGGTTTTCTCCATAGAGCTGAGGACAGAGTTCAGTCATGGCATCAGAAAGTGATTAAAGCTCAGTGGGCTTTATCTAAATGATATGAAAGGCAGCCGGAATTTACCTGTCTTTTAGTCTGCTGTGCATTGTGTTATTGCCCTGTGCTCTGCTGATATGGTAGTATCCCATTCAGACTGTCTGACAGACAACTAACCCCTGTTTGGGACTGTCTCTGGATGAGACAAAGTGTATCAAAGCGGCTGTGCGCTGCTTTTTAACTGTTTGAAAACAGTTGTGATCGGACATTAATCTCACCTTTGGGTGGCTTACTGTCTGCACAAATGTTAACTTCACCACCTCCAATAAAGTGCAGCGCACAGCTGCTTCCCTGAGCTTTTCAATGGGAAGCATCCTGGAGTAGGGAGACAGTCCCAGATAACGTGACACTGCAGTCCCATCACAAGTTTTTATAACTGTAGGCTACAGTAGCATGTGGACTGTAAGGAAATGCAAAAACATGCACATGTAATCGAATCAACCTGTAAATATATCTCAAAGCAACCTATTCTATAATTACTTTTTTTCTTGAAAAAGTAGGACTTTATTCTCTAAATATTACAACTTTATTCTCGATACATTACTACTTTTTCTCTCATAATAGTATGACTTAATTCTTAAAATCTCAGATTTTATTTTTCTAACAGTGGCCCTAATACTCATCGTAAAATGCAGAATATCACTCTTACTACGGCATGCACACCCCTTCAGCATGCGGAGAAATCCAAATCTTGACATGAACCCACTGTGCCTAGTTACGGTTGCTAAGCTATATGATAGAACAATTGCTGTTCCGGAGATGGGTTTGGTGAATACTAAATTACCTAAGAAGACCCTTTGCCCTGAACTACAGCTGTCCACATCTTGTGGGATGCTGTCGTGTGTTTGACATCATGCTTAAACTCCTAAAACTGAAAAAATAACTATGTGTTCACACATTCCATCCAGATTTGAAAATGTGTTACACGCAGTTTCAACTCATCAGGGATGTGTTACTCATCCTTTTGCAAGTGTATTTTTATTCTTTACAAGCACTCGTTGTTTTAGGAGTGGGTGTGCATGTGTATGTGTGTTTATTTTATCCCCGGGAGGGGTGAGGAAGGTGAGCACATCAAATAATACGCCAGAACAAGAGCATGGCAAACAGCATCCTCCACCCTGAGTGCCCTGTCTGACCGTGCATGACATCAGAACACACTGTTCACGGCACCAGAGGAGTGGGTGAGGAAAGGACATGGACTGATTGCAGACAGGCGGGAAAAGAGACTGATGGTTCAAATATGTACAAGAAAATGAATGAGTGGGCAAAACAGAGATGAAGAAGTCCTCGCATTTGTTTTGAGGGTTTACCACAGTGGGCTACAGTACTACAGTTACTGGAAAATGACTGATCCATTAGCTGAAACATCAAGCCAATCACAGGATCATTGTACAAAGGCTAATTCTACCCCTTGGCACTCCGAGCAGCATTACAGGATTCAAAGACATCTACTTGTAAATATTTTATGAATAAAAATCTCCATTGTACTCACCTCCAAAGAGTGCTCTCAGTGACACTGCCAATGTGAAAGTCATACAGCTTGGTTAGAATCAGGATCACCTGTAAGGAGAGGGAATTTAACCATTACAATCTGTGTGTAAGACAACCAAAGTCAGTAGTGAATCCCTCACAGCAGCAGGATCTTGACTGATATCAAACACCAAAGAATATCACACGTGTTTAATTTCTCCTCATGAACCTGGTCTAATACCAGAATTTAGGATCTTCCCCAAGTGAAGGAGTAGTATCTCAGGGTCTTGTTCATAAGTGAGGGTAAATGGAACACAAGATCAACAGGTGGGTTGGTGCCACTGCAGCAGATGAAGACGCTGTACTAGAGTGTTGTTGCGGAAAGAGGAAGCTGAAATAGCCAAAAAGAGTTTTCTTTAGCTTTAAAGCAATAGTTTGACACTTTTGTGTGTAATCCCTCAAGCATGTTCTGGGTTCGCCCCAGGGTCTCCTCCCAGCTGGATGGAAAGAATATCTTCACAGGGAGGCATCCAGGAGGTATCCTGACCAGATGCTCAACAGGCTTCTTTCAACGCAAAGGAGCAGTGTTTCTACTCTGAGCTCCTTCCAGAGTTCTCCACCTTGCCTTAATGAATAGTGAATAGTTTGATCTCACTTACTAATATCTTAAATCTCGTTTGTTTAATCCATATAAAAGCGACCTCCTGAGGTTGCCAGGCAACCAGCACAAAGTTACTGCACCCAGCCAAGAAATAATCGGACACATAACCTCTCATCTAACTGTGAATTAGCGTATTTCCCAAAACATCAAACTATTCATTTTAAGGCAGGGTGGAGAACTGTGGAAGGAGCTCGGAGTAGAAAAACTGCTGCTTTGCATTGAAAGAAGCTCATTGAGCATCTGGTCAGGATACCTCCTGGATGTCTCTCTGTGAAGATCCAACTGGGAGGAGACCCTGGGGCAGACCCAGAACATGCTCGAGGGATTACATATCCTGTCTGGCTGATCCCCTAGAAAGAGCTGGAGGACATGGCTATGGAGAAGGACGTCCTTCTGTTACCTTGCTTAGCCTGCTGCCACTGCGATCCGTACCTGGATAAGCGGTGGAAAGTATGGTGGTGGAATTAAACACATTTATATATATTGCAATCCCATAAGACCCAACAATTTATGCCCTCAAAACTCAACTACTTTCTGACACAGACGCAACAACACACGTCAAGTATATGATTAATTAAAACTATTCTTTGTTTTCTCTATTTCAAACAAAGAGTACATACTTCTTAAGGCCTGTGACAAAACAACTGATAGCATTAACGGTAAATTGAATTCTCCCCAACACCAGTTAGGAAAACACTACAAGGTTCTGGGAGTAATAGATTAGCATGTTGGGACGTAGTGCTTTGCATAATTAGCACTGTGTAAGCAACGCCATGTACGCCACTTTGAAACTTAGTTTTTCTCTTGATGGAGCACGCTGCCATCCTCGCCCCTGTAGAAAAGCCTGATCCAACAGTCTCTGTGTTCACAGCTTTGGTCTCTGCTCTTTTGGAGAGATAATCAGCAGGCGGGGCACTTTGATAAGCACTGTGCAAGTCCTCAGAGCGTATCACAAGACATGAAGGCCAAGTCTGCCGTGACTTGCCGTGAGGATCAGTGGTCGGCTGTGATACTTCACTCCAGAGTGGAGGATCACAACTCTGTTGCACAGAGAGACAGCTGGGGATGTAAAGTTGTGAGAGAGATGAGAGGTAATACACTTAACTGGGGGGAAATAACATTGTTTATTACACTTTTACTATTACACTACCATCTGGTAACACCCATGACTGATATTCACCTCTGGGTTACAGAATGCAGTCAGAGGTGTGTGAAAACATTAGTCAAGCAAATGTGAAAACACAGGAAAGTGCGCACACACAATTACTTAGCATTTATTGCACACTTGACCTGACCTCAATGGGGGAAACATCCTTTTACATAATAGATGCTGTTTTCTTCCATCCATGTTTTGTTTGCTGCACTGTTTTCCTTCCCTGAATAAATGACTGCTGCTCTTCCTTATTAGCATCCACGTCTCTTGTTAGCATTTCCCTCCCCGCAACAAGCTTGTGCTTTTATAAAGCAACCTGACAAGCTTGTCTTGAGTTACTTGCTGGGAGGAGATGCAGGAGGTGTGGCCTTGACTCTTCTGACAGGCATCAGCAATCAGGGCTAGATGAGAAGAAACTGAATCTCTGCACAGATTGGAAAAGAACCAGCATCCTGGCATCCTCGACCTCCTCAGTGGTCATGTTCTCATGAAGCTCTGAGGACCGCAGACTTACAGGACCTTTCCACCTCTGGCTGAACCTCACTATACCCACATGGATGGTTCTTGTGGGAAGATCTGCCACTTGCCCAAGGGACCCTCCTACTAAGACTGTGAACATATGGTTCAGGCCAAGCAAGACTGCAGTGCCAGGGAGAGGGCAATGTAGGATAAGATGAAAATGGATTCTTGCGAAGCGGCGGCACCACATAGAAAAACTGGATCTATGTGTGTGTGTTAATGTGTGTCTTTGGATGCATATTTGTTGGAAGTGTATGTGCATGCCGTGCCACTGAAGAAATGAGGGTGTCTCAGAGAAAGTGTGTGTGTGTGTGTGTGTGTGTTTGTGTGTGTGTGTGTGCTCCTACGGGCTTTGTGCTGTCAGAGATGTGTGGTCTCGTCTGCTTGGGGGGTCACACACACAGACACGAGTTGTCTCATCCCCACATGACGGTCTGAATTTGAAATTCACATTGAACAACCAGGACACCAGCTGAAAAACAGAGAAACCACTATTGTCCCTTCAAATGCTTCTTAAGAAAATCTTAAAATCCGTCTCAAACATATCTTTTCAGCAAACCTTAAAAGCCTTCTTTTAAAAATATTTAAAGCATTAAGCCACAGACCTGAATGAAATAGGCATGGGGATTTCAAGGGACACCAGGCAGATACTCTTACTGTTTATTTACATGCTTGCTTACAAATGTTCATGGTCTTTGTGCAGCAGACAGCGGCTGTAATGGAAGGACAAAACTGCAGCACACAAAAATTTGACAGGGTGTTTATATTTCAAGTACACTCTCCCCTTCTGAATCCCCAGTTGATTTGCAATTATTGAATCAAAATGTCAGTCACATTGCACTTGCATTGGCCTTGTTGCCTCAGCAATTAACCAACTGTGGTGAAAACATATTATTAGCATAACTAAATGTCTCCCTGTCCTCAAAGACCAAGTCAAAGTGCCAAACACAATTTTGAATATTGGTTTCCCTCGTATCGTGCTAATGACAGTGCTAATGACTTTTCTGAGAAAAATGTTTAAGTCCTCTCTTTGCAGAGCAATAGTTTAATTGTGATCATGACCTGAAGAGTTTTCACCTTCGATATCAGGTGGCGGTACAAGGCAGCATTGCAAGGCCATTAAATAAAACTTTGCTTTCTGCAAATGGCAGTGGATGAATCTGAATCATTAAAAATGCAAAAGCCAACAAGGCATTGACTGCCATGTTTGGTGCGGTTTGAATTATGTTGTGAATTAACAGAGACATTCAAGTTTTTATTAATTCACCAAAAACTTTCAAAAGCAAAAATTGCAATGCAATGAAACACAATGAAATAAAAAATGAACAAGAAACGTTAGCATAAGATTAATCAGATTAACAAAGTTTCCCCTGTGCAGCATTTATATCAGTTTGTTCATTAATCCTCCTTAATTCATTTCACTCCATTCAAAGGGCCTAGTGGCATCAAAGCAACTGATCAAAGAAAATCCACATCAACAGCACATGGATCTAACCAACTACAACTTCTCAGACACTGTATTTCACCTCAAACTGTTTCAAAGACGTCCACTTTGTACGCTCGCTTCTGAACAAAAGAGCTCCCTGTGCCTTTGATTGCAAAATGTCATGGTAGTCCAGTTTTGACAGTCTCGCACACAACTGAAAACAAGCTTTTAGTAGTCTGCAAACAAACGTCAGGATAGGACACCAAAATGGCAGCTGGAACTGATCATTATCTAGAAGTGATTAAGCCTCTCAGTAGCATGTCAACAGCTGAGCAATTACTCTGTCAATTGGCAAGAGCTGTTTATGAGACACATTGTCAACTGGTGGCAATAGAGCAAAGCTGAAAAACACTGAACCCTTTTACACAATTTCGCATGTCCGTGATGGAAAATGAAGCTATTGACTTAATGGTAAGTGTATAAATACACAGTGAAATGTTTTGGAATAATTGTATGGATCATAAATGGAAACAAATAGTGAGCTGAAATAAAGAGGAGGACAACAATAGAGAGCCTCTGACATACAGGACTCAACTGTCATCTGTTGCCTTTGTTTTCTGGCTAGAAGCAAAGAGCGCTGGGCTCTAAGGATCCCTTTGTTCACCATTTTGATGAAAGAGTTGGTCCACCTTTGCTGTACAGCAAAAGAAACATTCAGTAATAGAACAACATAATAGCAGGTGACCATTAGTCTTGAAAGATTAAAGATAAGATAAGATAAGATAAGATAAGCCTTTATTGTCCCACAGCGGGGAAATTTTTAGCGTTGCAGCAGCCAGCAAAAGTGTCATATATATATATATATAGAAATACAATAAAAATAAATAGAAAAATAGTCCTGTACACAGTATAGACAGAAATAAATAATAGAGTGCAGTTGTAAGTATGAACAAATAGATAAGATAAAAATATTGCACATATATAATATACATGTATATGAAAAATATTTCACAGCAACATATGAAGTAGATAACATCATGAATACAATATATGTATGAAGATAATGCACAGCAGTAGATGAAGTATAGTGCACTAATCAATATTTTTTTATACAATGGATCAAATAAGGTGTCGCTTGTAGTAAAAAAAAAAAAAAAAAAAAAGATGGAAAATTATAACCCAACTTTGTAATTCCCCTCAGTTCTTCTTTCTAGCCTCTTTTAATTCAGTTTTTTGGTTTTCTGGCCCATACACTCCAAACATGGCAGCACAAAATGGATAGACAAAGTTAGCAGCTAACTGGTTAAAATAGCCAAACATCGAGCAAGCTAAAGAGATACTTTTTCTCAAGAGTTTATGGAGACCAAAACAGAGCCAAAAGGAGAGTGAATAATAGACTTATATTTGCTAGGTGACCTGAAAATGGACTCCAAAAGAATGCTAATGTTACTCTGTGTCATTTGGATGTGAAGATATAATTATTTGCTAACAGGTTTACCATAACATCTTTATAAGGTGATAAAATGTCAGATGATGTTCTGTTCTGCTGCCCCAAGTGGCCCAAAAAAATCAATGAATGCTACTTTAAAATGAAAGTAATTATTAGCTTATTAATGTTAGCTTCTCATCAGGGGCAATGAGTCAACTATATACCAATAAAGTGGTCACAAAGTGATGAATATACAACTCTGCAGCTAGTTAAAGTAAGAAAACTTAATAGCTTGATAGCCAATGTTATTTCATTGATGTTAGCTAATTACGGTTCCTGGAGAAATGAACTGAAACAGTTTGGCCTTTGTAAAACAAATTGTACATAATGATGAATAAATGTCTGACAAAATCATTTTCCACATCATCATATCATGCTAAGAAGGAACAATTAGGTATTATTTTAGGTAATTAGTTTTCTATTGAGCAAATAGACATGTATCATATAGTACAATGTTACAATTTTACATTGTCAGTATAGCTAGGCTACATGGCAATACGTTGAACAAGACATGTAGGATTATGATAAAATACATTTTAACAATGAAATAAAGGAAGGACTGACATTGTTCCTGATTTTTGAAAAGAATGTATATGCTCATGAACCCCTGGATGATTCTTCCTATTTTACTATCCCTTTGTTTTAATTACCAAACTCTTTGAAGATTTTGAGCAGAAGAAAAGGATTTCACTTGGAGAAATGGAACTAGGTGCATCGCATTTGTCTCTGACTCTGATAGACAATGTTGAAATGCCTCTCTGCTATATGTTTCTATCATGCTGTGCAGTTAAGGTAATATGTCAAGCAGAAGCACCATATGGATACATCATTAAGAACATATAAACACATGCTACAAAGAGAAATAATCCCTTTTAGCCTTGAACGGATATGACTGCTTCTTAACTACCATCACACACAGCAAAGAAAGAAAAAACAAAACAAAACAAGGTTCTGACTAAAGCTCACCACTCTGAATGATACAATTAACTTATCAGTGCACAAATGCACAAATGCACAAATGAAATACATTTAACACTTCCGAGATGAAGGCCATCAGTGGATGAAAGTAAGCGAACTAAGATGTGAAATGAGTTGTGTTTGTGTGTAAATGCAGTCCACCAGGGTATGCTGTAGCTGTTTGCATGTTATAGTCCCATCAAGGCCACACCAGGGAGAAGACTGCAGTACTGTGCCCCTTCTGGACATCACTCACTCCTCTTCCTTGCAGCTCCCTCCTTCTCTTTCTGCTTTCTCTTCTCTCACTCTGCTTGTGCACCCTCCCTCTCACGCTTTCTGTCTCCATCTCTCTAGATCTGAATCACTTCCTCCCTTCTTTTATTTCCATCTTTCTTCATATGCCTCCCTGGAGTGAAGTCCTCTCTCATTTATTGCATCCGTCATGCGTCTGTCTTTCCCTTGTTCCTTTTTCTTTTTTGCCAGCCACATCTCACCCCACCATTACCTTACCAGCCCTGAGTATTCCTCCCAACTAAAGCCACTTTATCTCTGTTTATCTGGGCTCGTCTTTTTCATATTCCCCGGTCTCCCTTAGTTTTTCTTCTTCTTGCCTACCTCTTATCTTTATATTCTGAGTTGTTTCTCATATTCCCTTCCCCAACCTCTGCTCCTCACCTTCACTCTGTCCTTTTTCCTCTAGTTATCTCTTCCTAATGCTCCTCCCTGTCTCCCTTCTTCTTTTACTTCAACTTGTCTGCCTTGTTTTGTTTCCTTCTCCTTTCTTCCACCATCTCTGCCTGTTTTGGCCTATTAATGTAGACAGGCATATACTTTGAGTTGTATACTGACAGAATCCCTAATTAAAATCATGTTCTAAATGTAGTGGCTGTTGAACTACAATGAGGACTGAAGTTAGTGTGCTACTTAAAGGGACCCTCCACCTTTCCTTTACATAAGGGGTAATAATATAAAAAATTATCCCTGATGATGATATGGAAAGTACGGAGCCCCCCCTGGGCTTAGCTGAGAAAAAAAAAGAGCACAACAAATACGTTACACAATGAAAGCTGTGAAACGTCCAATGCAAAACACAATATAACATTAAATCTACCCTTAAATTTAGATAATGATGCGCTCGCCATTGAAATGCTCCATTCCTTGTTCGCTGAGGAAAGAAGTCATTTGCAAATCGTGCGCATGGTTTACAAATCTGTGCGCACAGATTATGAATCCGGGAGCATGGTTTATAATCTGAGAGTACAGATTTACACATGGCTCTTGTTATATTCTCAGCTGAGACCAGGGGGGCTCCGTAAGAAAGTGCAGGATCCAAGGTTTCTGAAACACGACCCATATTAGAAACTTAAAGTCAGAATGTCACAGTCTCTTCTGCACCAATTTTGACCATTCTTTTTTCATTTTCTTTTTAAATCTGTCTCCCACAAGTCACCCAACTTTATCAAAGGCAAAGCAAATTCATTTGTATAGTATCTTTCACAACAAGACAATTCAAATTGTTTTACATAAGACATAAAGGCATTAAGACAAGATATAGAATATAAAAAGTACAATACTGAATTGTAAGGGTCCGTCTTTAAATCCAGGAAGTTGTCACCCCAGAATGACCAGCATTCAACCTCCAACGTAATTCTTAACCAAGATGTATGGTGCAGCCCCAAATATTAATAATTATATTCAATAATTATATTGGCAATTCATTTGTAAAAACGTCCATGAACAACTACTTTTGTTTTGTCTGCAATTTAATAATATAAGTTTGCTGTGTTGCACTCTTTGTTAGTTACTCTGTATGTGAGTTGGCATCTAAGTGCAAAATCAAATCTTGAAAGCTGCACTGATCAACATTTTATTTAATTAACAAAGACTATGTATAATGACTATGTGTAATGTAAAAGTCACTCTTAGTGACAAACTCACAGAGAACCACACCAGAGAAATTTAACCAAACTCAGATTACCTCAGTTCTACTGAGTCTTCTAGCCTATTTTGGACTATTGTTCTGTTTTTTTTTGCCCACAAACTCCGCTCTCATTAACCTCCTTTGCCACAGGAGGGGGCTGTTTTTAACATAAATAGAGGGGTGTATAAATAGGCAATTTTTTTGCTAACACATTTGCCTTAACAACCTTTTGAGGTGATAATATGTCAGTGTTGCTTGTTCTGTTGCCCTCAAGTGGTCAGAAAATCAGTTAATGCAGCTTTAATATCCATCCCTGTGTTCTTTTTACTAATTCTCCACTCAGTATGTAAAGGTTACCTCCAGACATGTTTTAAGACATATAAAAATACTCTCCTTGAAAAAAACAAAACAATCAGTGATGTGTTTTTCACACACACAAATAAATGAATTACCACAAGATATCTATACTTAACTGAAAAGTCGATTCACAATGTACGTAAACTAGAGCCACCAGGTTTCCACATAAGACTTGTGTATGTTGCATCCTGGACCACAATTGGCTTCCAAACTAAATCCTGCTCGTATGTACATGTGTGTAAATCAAATTTTTAAAAACAAATGTTTTCACTTTATGCTTTTAAATTGCAATACTTTTTCTTTTAAGTAACTTAAGTTTACCTTTTCAAGTGACAGATATCATTTCGGAGCAAAAGCTCTTCATTGGATTGCTTTATCATTGACTGGTACAACATACGTTTCTGCTTGAGCAGGTGGCATGGCATTCAAGAAAGAGCTGGAGGATCAATATGGTGCTACAAGGTGAGGGAAAGGTCAATTGATAAACCAATCAAGTGGACTGCATGGCAGGAGGGAGATTGTGCGCCTATCTGCTTTATCACCTCAGCTGGACTTCTAGACCGTGGGAGGAATAACCTTTCCAGCACAGTGAGATAAACATGTCACATTATGCTGTGTATTCCCTCCCAAAAAAAGTTTTAGCTGCTTCCATTTCACACAAGCACACTATCCTACCTCGGTTTCAAAGACTTAGAGATAGAAATGTTACCATAACAACCGCTTTCTGTAAAGCAGCTGCAAATGCTCGCAGAGCTCATGCCAATCTGGATCCACAGTTCCTAAAAGTCTAGAGAAAACCCGCTGCTATCTTCTTCATAGAGGATTAAAGCCTAACATCAAAAGGAAATCGGGAAGTGATTTCTTTTACTTACGTGTATATTACTTTTTACCGCACTGCCATGAGCAGGCTGCCTATGTGCAAAGCATGATACCGAGCTGCTAGGTGTAACGTTTGCAGCCATTTTGAACCATAGCAGTAGGCTGATGGATGATTCATCGCATCACAGTCCTTCAGATTTGAATCTGTGTTTTCAAGTAATTCTTGGCATTTGCTTCATCCTCCTTGGAGCACACCCAGAATGTTTCCTGCATGGAGCCAGTTCTACAGTGTAAGGTAAGACGTCAGCCTCATTCTAACACCTAATTAGGCTCTCTAACTAACTAAAAATATTTGCAGATTCAAAAGGAAATCTACATTGTCTTAAACAAACAAAGGGGAAAATGCTTCTCCTCCAAGTCTTTGGACTTATTATTAATAGTCTCCATTTGCATGAGCTATTTTAGGCATTTCAAGAGCATGCAGCTAAGCCACTAAGATCTCCTATTTGTCCATTTTTTCTTTCCCGTGGTGCATCTGTCTCTCAGGCCAGCTCTTGAGGAAGTCAAGCAAAGCAAACACTATCTGGCTGGTCGTGGAGCCTGCACTGGGGGTTAGAGCTTATCACAGTGCAAGCGAGGTTGCAATAAAAACAAAGACCGTGTAGAGTGCCTGACTTTAGCCCATCATGCTATATAACGCAGAGACAGAAAGAAAAATGGAAGTGGTGACACACAGACACAGACTAGCCAGACATCACAATGAAACAAAAAAAAGACATCCCACAATCTCATGAGCTAACACAGATTATAAAAAAGAAAGAATTAGAAACGATGATAATATATCTTTGACAATAAAACAAAAGAGTAGCAAAGCAGTCCAGATTTCTTTGTTCTACTGCATCAGATTTTTCACATCTTATCATTAAATACATGGAGGGTTAATTCGGTGGGAGCCCACAGTGACAATCTAGGAGATGTTCAAAGAATTTCCATTTCTCTGAGGGAACTATTTTTATAAGAATGTAGCCCCGCATGTTCACTAATTAGAAAATGGGGCAGTAGCTGTTGTGTATATAGGAAGCAACTGATAACTTGTGTTGAAAAATGGACTGCAGCACAGAAAGATCCCAGAATGATGCTCAATAAGATGCTGTCCAATATAGCCTGTAAATAAGTACAGCATTATTTACTGAATGCTACATGTACTGCAGGAAAAAGTGTAATGATTCAAGGAGCTACAGTTTAAAAAGAAACGGTCATAACCAATCACAAAGCCCGTCTTTACCTGAGAGGGAAGTTAAACAGAGATGTAGGTATATTGTTCTTTTTATGTGTCGAGGCTAGTCAAGAGCCTGTGGACATACAAAGTACAGTATACTTTGTATGACAACTTTTTGTCTTTTTATAACCTCATTCTCAGATTTGATTGAGTCGTGATAATTCAGTATACACATCATATTGTACAGGTTCATAGTCAGGTCTGCCCCAAGATAAATCTAAAATTAGGTGTAATCAAATGTAGGTCAAAACTAAGTGCAAAGAAATTCAAGACTAATGAAGCTCAGCGTAAGTTCAATCAGGAAGACTATCTTTATGCTTCATTCATCCCCCCCTTCCTGCTTTCTTAATCAGCTGATTATGGGCGTTTACTCTCTCACTTATCCAACCTGATTTTGTCACGGTCTCCATCAGCCAATCACATTGCTGCTGTCAAACTTCTCATCTCTTCTCCTCTCGCTTGCTGTCAGCTGTCATTTCAGTGTGGATTGGTTGCGACCCTCCTCCACCCCGTTCACCTCCAGTTCACCACATTCAGTGTCCGGGTCGAGCTCATCACAAGTCCACTCCTCATCACATCCAGATCTTCAGCATCCTTCACCACCACCAGTGTCTAAACTCCATCAGAGGGGTATCCCATACTGCTCACGGCTTCTCTACCCCCCTTAAAACAAGATGACATCACCATGGCTTCTAATCGCCAAAGACTCTTCACATGTCTCATCTTTAATATGTCAATAAATATTTGTTTTAGTCTCTCCTGACTGAAAAACCAAAACAGGCAAGAAATGGCAACAAAATAATACTTTTTTTTAAATTATTCTTATTATTGCCTTTTTGCTTGACAGTGACATGGGGAGAGAGAGGGGCATGGCATGGAACAAAGGTCCTCGGCTGGGAATCAAACAATGAACAATGCAGGTATGTGCCAAAACCAATAGCCTACAAGGGCACCCCCTTTTTTTCTGGACCTTTGACAGAGAAATTGCAAAAAGAAAATAGATCAAAAATCAAGATCGAAGCAGCAGAGACCAAGATATCCTCATTTTAAGTTCCTGGTGTGGTTCAAGCTCCAAAAACACTGGATCCTACACTTCCCATAATGCAGAAAGAAACACAGTAAAGCTTGTTAATCAATCTGCTGCATACAGTATCTTTGTTGTTTCATCTCTGAGGCTTGAGATCAGTAACATCTTTTAAATCACTTCTTAAAACTTATCTTTTAAAAGAAGGCTTTTATTATTTTTATTTTTCCAGTTCCATGTGTTCTGTTCATTTTACTGTTTTTACTGTATTTTGGGTATTTTATTCTATTTTATTTACTGTACTTTTATTTGCTGGGTCTTGATTTAATGTTGGTGCGGATTTGTTTTAATCTTGTTATTCTTTGCAACATTGTTTTGACATGTGGTACGGAAATAAAGTTTATTATTCTTCTTATTCTTATTCGTATTATTTAGTTTTAATATAGCAGTATGTTTTTACTCTCATTTGAATGTAATCAATGCAAAAAAATCAAATGTAAATGGAAGATTATGAGAAGAAACAAACTAAATAAAGACTTGTAAGCAAGACACTCCAAAATATGACATTACACCTTCATAGTACTAGCTAGCTACCCCTGTAAGTCATGTGACCCTCGCCTGCAGGCAATAGTGGCCCCTCAAGATTCTCCCCTTTAAAGATGTGGGTTTTTTACAAGGCAGGGAGGGTCTAATAAACTCCGTGCCCTAGCTTTGTAACATAGGCTTCCTTGTTAAATGTTGTACTCTCAAGCCCGAGCTGAGATAACCCCAATCACCAGGGGTGTTTTTCCAGACTTTATAAAGCTCTTCCAGAATCACACAACATATTATACAACTATTTTCACAGGCTAAGTACTCCACATATGACAAGTTGATTTGTAATATTGGGAAAATATCTTTCTAAATATCTTTTAATGTTTTTCAGAGTTCAGTGATGGTAGAGTGACAACTTCAAAGCTCTTATGAAATATATGATTATCCTTGAAATTCTGCAGGGGGTGTTGAAAGTATTGGGTGGATTTTAAAGTTCTGGCAAAAATACCAAAGAAAATGAAGGTGAAAAGTTTCTAACTGACAGAAGAATTATGCACTTCTTGCCAGAGGGAACCAGGTGGGCTGATGGTCTGTGGCTCACAAGTGACAGACACCCAACTGTGAAATGTGCAAGCGAGAAATATTCTGTATTACCCAGTTTTTTTTTGCTAGAAAATGGTCAGTTTTATTTCAAATTAGTGTGAAAACAAATTCACAAGTGGAAGGAGACACGAGAGACTAGTTTGTGTCAGCCCAGGAAGTCAGAGTCAGGGTGGGAGGTGTCACCAGCCACAGCTGTTGTGGTTATTGGGAAATTTCTACCTTTCTCATTGAAGGTGTTTTTACTATTATCACAATGAAGACTGCTAGCTTTGATTCTCAAAAAGTGTGAATTACCCTGACAGCTGAAGGTCTAAACACATCCTCGAGCACAAGCTACTATTAATCTAATCAGAGTCTTCTTCCATATCAGAGAGCATGCTTTTTTCCCCCATGTTACCACAGGCACATCATTTCTGATTAGAGGGACATATTGCTCTTTATTCAGCAAACGAGCGACAGGAATTAGTTGGAGTCTGTCATTTTCATCTTCACGTTCTTTCTTTTTTTTTTTTTTAACAGTCTCTCTCTGAGCTCTGGTAATTTTCCCCACTCTGGTGTCAGCAGGAGCAGAAGAGAAGAGAGGAGAAGCTTTAACTGCAGGCGTACTCGCATGTCATTGTGAAGCTTCTCAAAGGAGACACACTATGGAGGCAGCAGGACAGCTGATTAACACCAGGCTCTGTCTTAAAGTGTTATATTTTTCACTAGCTCTGACGCCGTCTCATGTCTCTACATGGTACATACTGATGGGGTGGTATGAGTGAAACAGGAAGGGGGGGCTATACTTTAAAAGAACAGCTCAGTCACTGATAGCATATCCCGAGCTAATGCAGGTGTACCTAGCTAGACACCGCAGACACACTAAAAGCATCAGAAGTGAGCTGGGCATAATTAAAATTGCAATATGTTGTCGTTTCAGGGACATTATGTTATCCATCAAGCACTTGATCCATCGGCTCGGCCCAGCACAAGCCAGCTCGCTGATGGCTCAGGGGCTGCTTACACTGACATCTGCTGTGACAATGCTGGGTTAGCAGACACTGGAGTGTGGTGCTGATGCCACACCGGCGCACCATCCATTACCGTTATGCCTTCCACCTGACTGACCGTGTTTGGGGAATCATTTGAGGCCAGACAGGTTGTTTTTTTTAACAGTGAAGAAACTTTGCAATCATGGGACGGATAAAAGCAAACTGTTTGCTTGTCTTTGCTCCGTCACCTACTCTTTTTATTTTCAGTATTTCTCATAAATCACACTTTCTCTGCTTTCTGTATTCAGAGAAGAACGAGACTAAGAGTCTACAGCCATGCTAGCACAAATGTCATCCTCAAGATGGTGCTGGAGGAAAAGTTAGGGGATCACCAAAGTCATTAGGCTTCACCCTCTGGCCACCATGGATATGTGTACCAAATTTCATGCCAATCCATCGAGTAGTTATTAGTAGTAGAGATATATCTGTCTGGACCAAAGTGGTAGAGTGACCGACTGACAGACTACCCTGAAAAAATAAAGTAACCACTTTTACATTCAAGATTACATTTCAAAAGAAGTCAGATTAGATAAAGCCCTAACTACACATCTGGTTGAAAAATGTGTAAAAGTAAAGGGGATTTCTATAACTAATAGAAAAATGACACATGATATGATGTGCGGTAATAGCTAAATCAATGAGTGAGGACTGAAAAACATGAATTAGCAGCTTATACAGATCCCTTTTAAATCATAAGTGTTCTGTTTAATGATTGTGTTTTGCAGACTGATATCACATATACTCCTGGAGAACCAATGAAGTGAAAAAAAATTACTCTAGGAAAAAGCTCAGTCCATTTCTGTGAAATTGGCCCATCAAACAGCATAGCTCCATAGAAAGCACAAACTGTCACTGTGGTGAAGTTCCAGAGAGACAGCGGTGCTCTCCAGTTCCGCCGACATGCTCAGGACTGGAGCTCCAGAAAGCCTGCATGTCTCAACTCATCATCCGGTGCCATCGTGGGTCATGTCCAGTGTGCATCACTTTGTGCCAACAACAGTAGCCCAGCAAACAAAACAGTTGGTGCCATGTGTTGCATGGCGTGATTCATTTTGACATGCCTAGCGTCCAGCGTCTTCACAGCCAAGACATTTTAAGTGAGTCATTTCAGCCAACTCAGACTCCTGAGTGAGGCTCTGGTCTGCAGATCCTCAAACAAAACCCTGCATAAACACTGCGATACAAGGCAAAGGTTTGCTCATACTGCACAGATACAGGGATGATTCACTAAAGAATGTATGTCTTATAACAAGACCTCTGAATTCTCAAATAAACACGATTATGCAATGACGGGTTTAAAGGAGATGCTATTGGTCACCAGAGTCTGCACAGAATGTTTGTGTACTTGCCTCTCTCTTCCAACATGGCCAGCTGTAATAATTGGGAACAGGTTTCAACAGGAAATGCCCACAATAATTAGCACAGTTATTACAAGAACATGCAGCAGCTATCTGCTTCAACATGCTGGAAAAGAGGCATTGCAGGTTATCTATAGGGCACGAGATCCACCATAGCTGTACCACACTGGTGTTTGTTCACATATGGACTAGATAGGAGAGGCGTTTTTGGAGTCTGATGCAAGTTTCTTGAAATAACTGAAACTTGATGTATTGATTTTAATGCCGAATTTACCAGTACACCAATTACCAAGACACCATCAATTAAAAATGTATTGTAGTGACTGTTTCTCAGTGAATCTAAAAATTATTGTGTATTGTGTGTATGTGTGTTCAGATTTGACTGACATATGAGTCCAAGAAGGAGCAGGATTTTTGACACAAATTGTGGAGCTAATTAAGTATTTGCCTCCATGAGCTGTGTCACAGCCACTGTGGCTGCTGGAAGTGCTGACCATGTTGATAAGCTGGCCAAAATAAGGGCCAAACTACAATAACTAACTTCCTGTTGTTTTTACAACACCTGCATGGACCTGTCCTTTTCACATCACACAGTATCTTTATCCCATGGACTGCTCTCTCCAGAAATACAGCTGTATAGGTCGCCTGTGCAAGCAGCTTATTAGGACCCATATTTATGTTTATTGCAGCAAAATCCCAAAAGTCAGTGTTGACTTATTTTAACTTAAGTCAGATAATAATATATGTATATAATGTTTAGTTACGTTAGTAAGTCACGTCGTGATGTAACTTAACTTCCGTGTGTAATTTAACTTAAAACCTAACCAAACTGCAACCGTTTCACCACATGTTTATTATTGTTACCATGACGTCGAAGGTCCGGTGCATTTCACAACATTACCCACGTGTTTATTATTGTTACCATGACAATGAAGGTCCGGTACGTCTGTCTCTGTACTCTTCAACGGTCATATATGTTGTTTTGGGAGTCATTGGCAAACGACCTGTTCTGATGTTTAGGTATGAGGATGTGTAGTTATCCCACACTTCTCTCTCCGCGCCTCACAGTTTGAAAACCTCTGGTCTAAACCAGGAGGCTCAGGAGGTAGAGCAGGTCACCCACGTATCAAAGTGTTGGTGGTTTGATCCCTGGCTGTTTCTATCCACATGTTGAAGTGTCCTTGAGTAAGATATTGAACCCCAAATTGCTCCCAATGGGCCGTCATTGGAGTGTGTGTGTGTGACTGAGAAGCAAATTACAAAGCGCTTTGTCTGCTATGGTAGAGACGCACTATAAGTCCAGTGAAATTTAAAAATAAAGTTTCTCTTTAGCATCAGACAGGCAGGTAAGAAACCAACTTGTTCTGCCTTTCAGTACAGGTGATCACACAGTAGCTGTTGTCATTTACATGTCTTTCATTTTCACTTGGTAGATGACTGCATGATTGTACAAAACTGACTTGATAAAGGCTCCACAATGCTAACACACAAGTCAATTAGCCCTGGTTAGCCCATGTAGCTAACTTTTGTCTCCTAACAATTACTTGTTACACTTTAGCCATCTAGCTGCATGTGAAGCCATATCATGATTTAAGTTAATCACAATAACAACGCAGTACAGTACAGTACAGATCAGTGTGGCATTAAATTACATGATAACAAATCCCAGCCTAGCAGAGCTCAGACATTTCTAGATGCACTCCGGAGCAATATAGTACTAAGACCCCGGGGTGCTCTATGGGCATTTCTGGCCCATGGACCTAAAGCACAATTGAAAAATAACAACGGAGTGAAAAAATTAATTTCCCCAAGGGGACCAATAAAGTACTTTTTTACTTTTTACAATTTGACCTCAAAACGACTTGAGAGCTACAAAACTATTTAGCTCCACACAAAACCACATTTGGAATTTCTTCACAAGACATCTGATTCTGATTGATTTTGTAAGCTGAGCAATCAATTAGCCTCAATGAACTTTAAAGGACTAGGCTTTTTCTCACAGTATATGAAAAAGAACTTTTTTTTAAAATCATGCATGACATTGCTTGAACGACTGCTACAAGTCCTCACACAGGGACATAAAAAAAGACATTTGAAACAGCCTTTACTTATCTAGCCAAGCTTCAGTGCAGCTGTGAGAGACTTTCCATTAACCAATTAGAGGAAGAAAAGGTCATACAGTAGCCTTGGAGAAAAAGAGATAAAATCCTGATTGGATTGGTTCATGCTCTAATTTTGACCATCACACTTTTCACTAAGTTATTCAATTGAGCGTAGAAATAGAGAGAAGATGAAACTATATGTCCATTTCATTCTGTCAAATGCTACTGATAAAGAGCAAACTTATCAAAATGGATTGCAAGCGCTCAGATCGCTGTGTTCGTGTGATGCAGAATGTACCCAAAAGATGAAAATTGATCACGATCTATAATGAAGTTTTGTAGGAATAACAACAACTTCAGACATGTGTTGCTTATCAGTGGGAACAAGGGAAAAGAGGAGTCAGCTGCATGAAGAAAATCCCACGCTGTAATATAAAACTGCTGTAGCCTGCACACACAATGTTTTACAATTAGATCAAGTCAAATGTTGAGTCAAACATCAAGTACAGACTTAACACTTACATGTACCTTGATAAATTCAATTATGGTCAAAATGTTGCAGCGTGTTTGACAGGGCCGTTTCAGGACATTTTGGTGCCCTAGATCAGACATCCACTGGCGAACCTGAGAGGATTCATCTTATCATTACAATATTTTATGACAATTACTTTTACTTACTTAAAATATTTTATTTTGAATTAAACTTAACAGGAACTACCTTTCCAGGAACTAAAAGGTTCCTTCAGCCTGTTGTCTGCGTTTCCATCGCGGCCTAAAGACCCGTGAAGATTAGGCAAATTAGTCCGCTGACGTATGAAAAAGCAACGGCTGGTTTTACACATCACTTTTGTACGCGACTATACAACAACGACGCCATATAAAGCAATGGACAGGCATCATTGATCGGCAACACTGTAATATAAGGCCTGGACTTCGTCGTTAGTCCATCTGTCGTATGCTTTCTTCTGTAACTCCATTGTGTCGAAGCACAATGAACAAAAAACAAACTGGATTACGAGCAAGCCCCACCCCCAAAGTTCCTGTACTTTTGGAAAGTACTACCCCTCAAGCAGGGACTGTTTGGGGGGTGAAATAATGTCCCTGGAACTTAATTTAGACCCTGGTCCCTGCAGTGGAAACACAGCTTTACATGCACACTAGTGTAGCTGTTATGTCTTATCCTGGTTTTAATCATGTTTGGGATATGGAACGTGAGAAACCTGGTTATTCATATCCCTGTATGATTCCTACTTTATCCAGCTTACTGTTTACTGAGCTGCAGGTATTGGATGTCCTGACCACATTTTATGATCTAATATTTATTTTAACACTTTAAAGTGTAACTACATTCTCAAATTCAGCTAGAACCCTCTCTCCCAGCATAGTGTGTAGGTTAGGGGATATGGGGGAGACTGACTGACACTGATTACAGAGCGTTTACATTCTTTTTTTATGACTATGTCAGCATCTTTATTTAGACAAATAATATATACAATATACAACATATAAGGTACATACATACATGCACCCTCATGTGTCTGGGGGTCACTTAATATGGCCAAACCACCCCCTGGTCACCTAGATTTAGACAGACCATGGAATTTACATGTCATAACCTAAACAACCAATGAAATGCAGATTTTTATATATCTGGTAAAAAAAAATGTCAATATTAATACCAGCACTGATGAGTTTCATCAGAGTACAGTCATATAATTTAGTTTACAGTTGAAAAAACATGTTTAAGTGTGTAGTACTTCTTCAGGTTAAGCTAAGCTAATGTACTCCCAGCTATAGCTACATCGTTAAGGGCACAGACATGAGAGTGGTATCGATCTTCATATCTAACTCATGGCAAGAAAGTAAAGTATATTTAATTATGGTCATATTGTATTTTCCATACTATATTCAGAAAATGGGTAAACTACGGAAACCCTAATGGGACATGAGCAAACTCTTTTTTTCCACAAGTTTATGGTGAGCATCAGATAGTGTATGGCACACCAGAAAAAAACAGTATAGTATAGTATAGCATAGTTTAGAGTATTTAACAGCGAAATTAATTTTGTAATATTGTAATAAGCAATTTTAAACAATTGTATTATTTTAAACAAAATACCAATATGATACAAGTTATTTTCTTCTGATCAATATCAATCTTTTGTCTTGGAAAAAGAAAATCCCAGTTGAAAGGACATTTGATTTTCTTCCATTGTTTGGTTAGCATATTCTTTAAATGTTAAATGGTGTATCCTTTTCATGTGGGCAACAATCAGTAAACTGCAGTCCTCGAATCTGAGGAGCTTTCTTTGTTCTCAGCGTGAAAAGCTCAGAAATCACTCTGCACCTCCTGTTGTTGTGGGAGCATAATCTACTTTGTTGCCTTGAATGCAGAAAGAAATTAAAGGATTTTCCATTGACGCAGAGAATTGGGACCATTAGGTCTGATTAAGAGACTCGATCAGAGCCTGCTTGTGTGCTTTTCTTGCTCTTCTTCGGGCTTGCTAGGGAGATAGTGAAGGCCTAAAGTGATCGTTACAAAGAGAAGCACATTTATTCTTTCTGTCAGCCACTGAGACACAGTGGATGCTGCCAATGAATCTCTGATTTCTGAAGCCACTGAGATGGGGACATTTCCAAAAAAAGCACCTAGCAAATCATGCTTGTGCTACTTCTGCTGCTGTTGTTGTTGTTGCACCACAGGAAGAAAGAGATAGAGAGGGAGATCAAGGAGAAAAAGGTGGGAACAGAGTATCTATTTGATCTTCTTTTTTCAAATTGATCAGCATCACAGAAATCCTTTTGAATGCAAAATAAGATGTATGGCTTCTTCATGTGGAGCCATTTTTATTCATGACTGTGGAAACACCAATAAAGTTTTATATTGCCTTTTTATAAGCAAAGAGCATGCATTTCTTTTGCATGCTCCCCTTTTGCACAGTGCTAGGTCTAAATGTTAAAAGTGGAACTTCACTGTGTGGTATAGTATTAAACTTACTCCTCAGCTCTCTTGGTTGCTACTCTCTTTGTATCTTTACCAGCATTGCTGCTCTATAAATATCCTCAGAAAAGCGGGGTAATAAAACTGTCAGGATTTTGCAATGAAGAATGATGCCTTTGCTGTTAAGATGTATCATTGAGGTTGAGCTCTCATTATCAACTCGGAAGATTTTAGGCCCTAACTCTCTCAGAGGAGGGAACTGTCTGCACTTCTTGGATCAGGTGTAATTCAGCAGCATAGAGACTTGCTGGCAGTTGAATAGGGACATATCTATCCTCTTTTTCGTTTCTCTGACTGTACTCCTTCTCTTTCTCTGTTCTCTTTACTCTTCCCCTCCCCCCTGCATTTCTTCCTGCCATCTTTCCCCTCTTGGCCATTTTCCTGCCCCCTATCTCTATCGCCTGCCTTCATTTCTTTCATGCTGTCTGAAAGTTCAAGGCTTTCATTGACATTACTGACTCTTGCCAGACTCTGAGGACCACTGGAGTTGAGTCTTCCAATCCCGAAGCTGACATCGCTTCTCAATTAAATCTGGCACCTTAGCTGCAGACTGGGATGGCTTTGGTGGTCAATTAAAATGATTTGGTCCTTTATAGCAGCATACAGAGGTGTTTCACTTTGACTTAAGTAAATATGATATATAACCATTTTCTCTTTTGACCTCAAAAAATTATTTAGTTTTCAAGAAACTGGAATTTGGAAACATTTCTTTTGGCATAGCACTTTAATCATACACTTAACAGAGTCACATGTGAGCCATTTCAGCAGTAAGACACAAGCCAGCACTGATGCAGTGGGTGCTAGGTGACAGGTAGCATAGGAACAACGGACTGTCAACAAAAGTAAATCACCAATAATCTCAGCAAAGAATACCCTTATTAAGTAAGATATCCCTAAGTATTAAATTAAATTTACCAATTCATGAATATCGGTTAGGGGCTTATGCAATGCAATGCAACCACACCCCACTTGAGTGGGGAAAGAGGAGGGTTTGATGATAGTGGAAAATTTCCTCTCATGGACAGCAAGAAAGCCCATGACAATCACCATCACATGAACAATGGCTTTTCTTCAATTAGTAGAAAAAGGATTTACTACAGGTATTCACTTCTCAATATTTTTATCGTGCAAAGAAGAGGACTGATTTGAAATTTCCTGCATAGCAGGTGTCGTGTGCCATTACTTTATCCCAACCTTAGATTGCTGAAAATGTCGACAATCACTGGCACTGTGTCTGAAACAAGGGTCTACAGCCATGCAGGCAGCTCAGTGAGACTGTACTGTAGTCAGCACACTAACATTTTCAATGACAACGTTAACGTGCTAACGACTAGCAGATAATGCTTACCGTGTTCATTAACTTAGTTAAGTGTGTTAACATGCTAACATTTGCTGAGGATACAGCTGAAGATGATGGGAATGCTAGTGTTTTTGCAGGTATTTGGTCATAAACCAAAGTTCACATTTTTACCTGATAATGGCCCTAGAAGAAAGGTTTGAGAATCACCAAAGTTATTAATATTCATCCAGAGGAACTCATGACTGTCCGAACCAAATTTCCCAGAAATCCATCCACTGGCTGTGGAAACATTTATCTCTGAACCAAAAATGCCAACCTCCTTGTGGCGCTAGAGGAAATGTCAGAGGATCACCAAAGTCATTAAGATACATCCTCTGGAGAACATGAATGTCTGTACAAATTTTTATGGCAATCCGTCCAGTAGTTGTTTGACAGGTGGATAAGAGTCATGAATGTATTACTGTGTACATTGTTTAGGCTATTTAAACATGGTGGCCATTCCAATGAAAACTACTCACCGAACACGAAAACAGTTCCTATGGCTGCCCACTTCTTTGCTCATAACAAATTAGTATTATTGTGTCTCTTGTGTTGTTCTCTCTCAGCTGTGTGAAAAGAGGGGTAACATGTTGGTAATGCAAGGCTTGTCACTGGTGCATTACCAGAACAAACACAATAAATGGTATGCCATCTGACAATGAGTGACAGCCATTAGTTATCATCAGCTGTTCTTGATCCGGTCCATTTTAGAAAGACAAAGCTCAGCTAAAGTGTATCATCATACCCTCCCTCATGCTAGATAATGAAAGCAGGTGGGGATAGAGGTCCACTCACCTGGTGCACTCCCCAACAATAAACCCCAACAGGGCCATAAAGCAGCATTCAAAACATAGTGGTTGTTGTTTCACAGAATCACAAACTGGACTTTGAATCAGTGTGGTTTGGATCTTGCAAGTTGTTATGACCAGAATGTGATTTTGTGAAGTTGCAAATCATTAATTTTTCAAAGGTGACCTGGAGTAAGTGCACTTAGGGTCTGTTCTTACATCCTGAGTGTGGGAACAGCCTCATGCAACCACACTGGCAGGCATATGAACAGTGAATGGACACAGAAAAGCTTGTACATGTATGTATAGACCACAAATCTTTCATGATTTGCCAGATGACAAACTCTGCCTCCAAACACAAATATCTGTCTGTCTGAGAAAAAAGAAATATTGTCATGCATTTTATGTTCAACTACTAAAAATAAGTGCTAAAATACTGGCTGTCAGCCCAAAGGGGGTTTGTTGAATTATGGTAAACACAAGAGAGCTATGTGTTCAGGAGAAAACAAACAAAACATTTAATATAGCTAGTGGGGAAAAAACTCAGAGCCATGGATCCTCATGTCTTTATATGACAGAGGAGATAGGAAACACGGCTTGTTTTCCTAAATCCGAAGAAACGGGAATTTATGTTCATTGTGAAAATCAATTAAACAAAGCCGTTGGACCATGAAAGCTAAGAAGTGCACATTTTTAAACTTGCGTCATGTTTGGAAATGTGTTCTGTCTTGCCATGAACTGAAACAGAGCTGCAATTCCCACTAAAATCAATGCTTCATTTAAGCTTTCATTTCTGATACTTGCCACTGCGCTTGAACTGCTCGACTCTGCAATGTTGCAGAGTGCATTTGTAATCAAATTGAACTGCTTTTATACACTGTTAGATTCTAAAGATAGAGCGGGATTTTTTTTTTTCATCAATTCATTCACTTCATGATTTCTATATACAATAAATCGAAGCAAATATTGCTGTAATTCAACCAATGTATCATATAATGCTATCAAGTTGCTGTGCACTTATATGGCACAGAAGCATCTCTGGGGATATTGCCTTTTCAGTCTGATGGCAACAGTAAATTGAACAAAACGTTACAGTGCCTCCTGATTGTATTTCTACACTGAACTAAAGCAAACAGTAAGAGATTACATTAAAAAAAATATTTCACTATACAGGCATTGCAGTGTCAAACATAACATTTTGAAGCCTGTGAACCACAATAGCCACGCAGATCACAGAGGATGTGCAACTGAGCACTTCAGAATTTAGATGAGGTTGATATTTGGGGTTTTGAGAACTATTGGATGGATTGTCATGAGAGTTGGTACTGGTTGATATTCATGTTCCCCTTGTAATAAATTATAACAACTTTGATATGTCTATCTAGCTCCACCATCAGCTCCAAATGTTGATTTGTCCAGTGTCTTAGTTTATGACCAAATACCTGCAAAACTAATGACAATTCCATTAGCCTCAACTGTACTTTGTCCTTAGTGTTATTTAGCAAATGATATTATGCTACCATGCTAAACTAAGATGGTTAACATGGTAAACATCCCTGTTCAACATAGACATGTTAGCATTGTCAATGTGAGCATGTTAATATGCTGACGTTAGCATTTAGTGGTACTGCTGTATCAAAGTACACCCTCATGCTAGCATGGCTTTTTCTTAAATTCGGTTGTGTTTGATCAAATTACCACAAACTAACTGAAACTCATAAAACCTGGTTCCAGGTACCATTCCAGGAAAGGTATATTGGTTGGTCTCTGGGTCTTGGTCCCTGGGCGTGGATGCCCCTGTCCACATATTTTTATGCATGTTTGGTGTGGGGCTGGTTTGGGCTAGGGTTGCTTTGAAACAATGTTGTGCTTCCAACTTTGTAGCCACAGTTTGGGGAAGACTCTTTCCTGTTTCAATATGACAGTACCGCTGTGGACAAAATGTTATGCTTTTCCTGGATCAGATAACTAGTAGACATAATATGTTGTTTAATTTTTATGCAGATGATACACAATTCTACCTTCCTTTCAACCTTACAAATTATTGTAAAAGGCTGCTTTGATGACATTAAGGCCCTGTTTACACCAGGCATTAACATGCCTCTTGGGTGATCCAATCACAAGTGGATAGCTCTAAGTACTGGTGTGAATGCACCCAAGACGCATTGAGGACGCATTGAGATCCGATAACTCAAACCCCATTCGGAGGTGGTCTGGGCCGCATATTGCCACATTCTTATAGCACTGTGTACGCAAATGTGTCCGTACTTATTAGCGTGCCAACGGTGTCATATTAAACTGCAAAACAACAAGAAGAAGTCACAACAACAAGCAAAACGGATTATCATGTATCGAGCACACACGAAACACGCTGTCTAATGTCCTCCGGCTGCTCAATCTCAACTTTTGTTGATTTACAGAGTTTCCTGATGGACAGATAGCTTTACTTGTTGCTAAAGTAACTGCTAACTGCTACTAACTGTACCTACCATTAGCTAGTTAGCTCAACTAGCTGTGCAGTTATTTTAAATTGGTTTTCTCAGTTTGATGTGGGAAGCACTTGACAACATGACAACAACCCCATCCAACACCTTTGGGATGAATTGGAACACCAACTGCGAGCAGAGGAAGGGAGGCTGTTATAGCAGCATATTAATACCCACATTTTTGAAATGAGATGCTCAACAAACACATAAGGGTGTAGTGTTTAGATGGCCACATACTTTTGGCCATATAGTGTAGGTAGGAGCAGCACATCATTAGGTAAAAACTAAAAACCTCAAGCCTCCCATAGTTCCAGCTGGGCAGACATACCACAATCCATTATACACTTGATGAATTAAAATGGCAGGGTGCCTATTTAAAAATCCTTCAATGGAATTTTCCACCGTCCATAAACCATACAGAGAGAATTATTAGAACTTTCTCAGAAGTTACTGATGATCACACATAACAGAGATATTGGACAGGCTGTGCGTTCAAATTAACGGAAAAATACTTAAAATTTTTACACGTTATAAATAAAAATATAATCCATTGTACTAGAGTGCACCTGTAAAACTTCCTTCTTCGATCGGTTCAGATATTAAAAATTATGTCTTTATGCTGTAAAAAGCTGATGTATCATCTGCTTTAGTTTTCCACCCAGCTTGCCATAAATTACATTTCAACTAAGAGCAGTGCAGTATGAGCATGAATATTGGTGTTCCAAATGAACTGTGTTTTTTCATTAGACTGTTCATTTGGTTTTCTGTTAGTTCATTCACATGTGATTCAAGGCACACCATCTTCTTTCTTTTCATTATGATAAATTTAGACTCTGCAAACCAGCAGCTCTGTGCTGTGTACTCCGAGTGCAACCTGCTGAAGGTCATTATTTACTGTATTTACATATAAATCTGTCTCCTGTTTGAAATATTTTTATTTGTTGGAGAAAATGTCGTATTTAGGAGTATCTGTCTGGTGCTGCTGCATTTCAGCGCTGTTAGCCTGCTCTGTTAGAGGAGTCTGTCAGGGGGTTGAAGCAGCCAGTGACCTTTCATACAACCAACACACACGGCAGCCTCCAGTCACCTCTTCAGCTTTAACTTGGCATGTGAAGACTCCGCTGAAGGCTCCCCGACACCCACCAGCTCCAGCACATCTCTCTTTGGATGCACATGACACATAAAATACACACTCGTTTGCTCACATGCTCTATCACACAATAAAACCACACAAAGCTGTTTCAACATCCTACCAACCCTGTGTACGCAGGAACATGTCTCTCTCTCTTTTTCCTCTCACTCTCTTCTATCTCTCCCCTTTTTTTCACGCAGTCACATGCAAACACACTCAGTGGATCAATCTCCTCGGATTGGATTGATGGCCCGCGGGCCTTCTGCTGACTAAGGCATTGCCAAATATGGTGAGTTATTGGGAAATTATGCTTAGCTGCCACTCTATCTTGGATGGTGATCCACTTTGTCAATCCTGATCTTTAGCTGCTGTCACCGTAGTACCACCCAGCTTGCCTCTGTGACCTGACGCTGCTTGTGGAGACAGAGCAGATGTCACTACGGGCATGATAAATGCATCCCAATGAGTTCAGTCTGCGGTTATTTTGATCAATATTACTGAGCTCCAAAGAGAAATATTACATTTTCTAGATGATTTTTTGTATGAATAAGGTGCAGGAAATTAGGGCACGTGGATATTGATTAATTGGAAATAGAACAGCCAACATTGTCCAGTTTCTGGCAGAAACGGTGAGAGAAAAACAAAACAAAAGCCTGTCTGTGGTCAGGGGTTAGTGAAACAAAGGCACACAGAATTTCTCTTTCCCTTATGCTGGTCATTTCCATATGTCCCCCTTGCTCTCCTACCCATCCATCACATTTCACTCTGGGCAAGACAGCTGTCTGGGGCTGAAGCATATTCACAGTTCAGCAGTCCATCAAATTGCACCAAATACAGTAATTCTTCAGTCAAGCTGCAGCAGGGGGTGGAGGGGTGGGAGGCAGAAACGTCAAGGAGGCAGAGTTGTGTTGGTGAACCCTGCCAACCTTAACCCTTTGAACACCAGGCGGTTTTATGACATACTACTTTGTATCCAATGTCCTGTAAAACCACCAAACGTCATTCCCTATCTAAGTTCACCTGGTTGCATTAATTTTTGAGAGTGAATTCTGTAGGAAAGACTAGAGTTTGCCCTAGATACATTTATGGTTGCTTTCAAATATTGGAAATAAGCAGCATGAGAATAGGTTAAGGCTGGAAAAGGTGCTTAAACAAAAGGGTAATAGTTGACTTTGTACAATAAAATCTAACACCCCATTTACTATGAAATATACAAGATGTCACTGAGCTCATTTCCCTTAATTAACTGACATTCACTATTCTCCAAAAAAAAAAAAAAGAAGCTTTAATGTCTATAGTTAGAGTAAACTAATTGTAGGAACATATTTCATAATTTTTATTCTGAAAGAGTTGCTTACAAAATAGTTAGAGGACTTATTCATATTTCAATTATTTGTATTATTATTATTATTATTATTATTATTATTATTGCTAAACGGTTTCTTTTTTTTCTCTTTTTAAATTTGTTCTTTAACCCTACATCTGATTCATGAAATGTGCATTGATTGCAATGGATTGTTCTTAATAATGATGATACTTATAATAATAAATGCACGTGAGAGAACTAGGTAATGCTGGTCTTTGTTTCCCATTTTATTTTGTAATCCTTTCTGTCTTGTTCCTGTCCTCATGTCTCGTTTCCCGCTCTTTTGATTAATTTCACCTGTGTCTTGTTTCTCACCTGTTTCTGTTTCCCTCGTTAACCCCTTCCCTATTTATATGGTCCTCTTCCTTTGTTTCCTTGTTGGTTCATTGTTGTTGGTTGTCTTTCCATGTCATGTATCTCGTGTTTCCCTGCGTGTGGCTTCCTGAGTTTATGTAAGTTTATTTTGTATTTAATAAATCTTTGAACTTTTTCAGCCTCCCTGCCTGTCTGCACTTGGGTCCTCTCCCTGCTGCCTAGATAGCATATCCTAACAAAGGGCATAGGTTTGGTTTCAGAAGTTGGGAGGTCACACTACAACTGTAGGGTCAATGCACTAACCCTTCTTAAAATCATGTTAGTTTCCATGACAGAGACCTCATACATTATGATGATGTATTTGCATCTTTACTACAAAACAGTCCTTTGCTATCTTATTTTTGGCTGATGTTTGATTCTAGCATCTTCTTAGAAGACTATTAACTGTAAATAAGAATACAGAAAACATTTTTAACTTGAACATGCAGAGGTCGGTCCCCAGAGGAAATTACACCCTTGATTTATTATTATTATTATTATTAGCTTGCCTGCTTATTTCAGTCAGTCAAGTTGTTACTCTATTCCCCAGCATTCCATTGTGTGTGAGAAATAGTGCTGATAGCTCAAACAAGAATGTCACTTCCTGATCTATTTTTCCATCAACACTGCTTATGATTGACACTTAAGTCATTCATAATTTTACACTGAACCTGACGGCAAAGTAGGCTATTTTCATATTTTAAGCTACATTACATAGCCATAGGCTACTGTTTACAAAAGCAATTAGTCTGTCATAGCTATAAAAAACTGTAATGTTACCATATCCTTGTTTTTTGCAGTAGTCTCCTTTTTAATGGGCATCAACCTTCCATTTACGTGCGTAAATAAACACTTCAGGTTGCAGTTACGCCTGTGAGATGCAGCTGAGATGCGAGCCTGCACGGAGCCGGCACAGACAGCTGCATAGAATAAAATGAGAGTATCTCTTGCATGAGACGTGCGTGTAAAAAACGCGTCTGATATGGTTGCAGACTAGACACCTGGTTAGATACGTTTTGCTGCCATTTAGTGGTAGAGGACAGACTAGACGGCACAAAAGGGTACACCAACATGGTGGCTTTGATCCAAGATGTAGAGCAAAAGCATTTCTTTTTTCAGTTCTTCCTATAAAAGATGACCACTATTACTTAAACAGTAGTCCTGCAGAAACATATTCCAAACATCACTTTAAAACATGAGGTATGACCATTTCATAAATATAACTAACCGTGTGAGAGGTTTATTGTGCTGCACTATTTTTTTTTTTTTTTTTTTTTTCCCCCTTTCTTTTCCCTTTGAGGTTTATGACTTTTGGAAAGGCTTGGATTTGAATGAGCCTTTGTTCTCTCTGGGGCATGTTGATTCTTCACTTGAGAGTGCCTTGTTAACTCGGCGAGCACACAAGTGCACTTTATTTAATGCATGGAGGTGGCACCTAGCCAGCTGCTGCACATTTTTATATTATGGCAGGCTTCACTCAAATCCTCTCTATTTAGGGCAGCCAGCTTCCACTCCAGCACTTACTCATTATGTTGTGATCAACCTGTGGCCATCTTCTTCACCGTGGCTTGCCCCTCTTTTCTTTCTCATGACAGATTGAAGCATCCTCATGAATGCAAATGAAAAGCAAATTATATGATAGATGAAAACACCTTATTAATGGGGATTCGGTCTCCTACCTGCATTCCTACCATATTATGGCGGAATTGTTTGCGTGCCCCGATTACCCTGAGAGCTGTGCAATAGCCCCTGGTTCTCTTCAGACAAATTGGTCCCAGGTCAGGGGCTAGATGATTCATAGACCCCTATAAAGTTTGAGTAGGAGAGAGTGCCCAGGACTCCCTCCTGGAGCCAGGGGAGCACACATGTGAGCACCTAGTGGTGGGGCCTTTACTCAATGGCCTTGTCAGGCTCTGCTTAAAGAAACAACACGAGGCCGCTACCATGTGGGGTCGCCACCCGCAAGGATAGGTGTACAGCCACTGTAGTTCTATGGAGCCAAACTCCTGGGTAGGACTTCGACATGAGTGTTTGCCTGTGTAGTCTGGATGTACTTTGTGACTTTGTAAATGAGCCCCCTTCATAGGATTACATATCCTATCTGACCGGGGAATGTCTTGGGACCCCCCAGGAGGAGATGGAGGGTGTTGCTGGGGAGAAGGATGCCTGGGCTACTTTGCTTGGCCTGCAGCTGCGACACAGACCCAGATATGCTGTGGAAAATAGATGGATGGAAGGCTTTGTTTCCCTATTTTCCCCTTCCTACATTTTGAAACATCCATTTGAGGAACTGTTCAAACTAAAGGTCTTTGGTAAAATTGCAGGGTGAACTAAAGAGCCATTATTAGCCCTGAAACAAGAATTTGAATCACTTCCATTCATTCACTAGAACTACACTAGAAGATGAGTGAGCAAAGGGACATCAAAGCAGCAAAAACAGCATTCCAAAGAATAAACGTCCAATTATTGTTTCAATACCAGGAAGGTAAGGTGGTGCATTTCTCACTGTAAATGAGATGCTACTTGTCATGCAAAGAAACAAACAAGAGACAGCAGTCTGGACAATGAATACAGATTACATCTGAAATATTAGCACAGTTAATTAACTCCAAATCATGGTCGGGTAAACAGTAAGGCAGTTTGGCAATATCAGCCCCTGGCTTTGAATGAATGTGTCAAACTGACAGTAATTTCCTATCATTTCAAATTTAATGGAAACATTTGAAACTGGCACCAGCAATGACTAGAATTACAAGTTGTTTTATAGAAAGATCATGCTGGAAAATGAAACGCCAACACAAACACTGACACCACCTGAGACTCAAAACTTTTAGTCAGATGTTAAAGTTTGCAAAGTGAACCTACTTTCCTCCCAGTTTACGTGACTCACACACGTTCAGAATTGAAAATCTCAATGAACAGCATTTAAACATATGAAAGAGAGGGAGGAAAACACTCTGGATTCAGAGAGCTGGCGAGTCACTGCCTTTAATGTTTTATTAATGTTGCCTCTCTGCCTGAGGGGTAAATGTTTCTTTTCCACTGCCACACATCCACTTTAAGAAATCAATCATTCTGCTCACTAATGGCAGATCATCTGCGCTGGCAGGCTAGCAACATCTTTTCAAAGCCCCTATCCCTGAACTTTTGCACTCAGAAACTGCAGATTAAAAGAGAATAGCATTGATGGACCTATAAACCTTTTCTTTTTTGTAAAGGCTGGGGGGGCGGAGGAATGAGGACTACAATAAGTTTTCTGCTGAGTAAATAGTAGCTCTGTGAAGGATATGTCAGCAATAATCACTAGATGTTGTCAAATGAATGTCTGAATTATCTTCTGAGTTTCAAGAGACTTAACCAGAATTATGCTGGTACCCATTACACTGGATATTTGTTGAAAATGGTTCTAGGGATATCATTGCATTGGCTTAGCCTTTAGGGCAGACTCCTAAGAGATCAAATAGGTTTTTTGAGTGACTGTTGTGAATTGGTCAAGTTAGAATATGTCTAACTGACTGTAGGAGAAAATGATCTTGAATGCCTCACCTACTAACAGCGACAACTACAACACACAAACTCTATTATTTAACTCATGACAACAAAGTGGTTCTGCCAAATGAAAGAGGTGAGCAACCATCATTTACAGCAGAGGTTCCCCTTTAATCAATCATCGCTTCCCTCACTTGCATCTCCTCCTCACTACTTAGCTCCTCCCACTTCTGGCTCAATTGGGAGATGCATAGATGAGATGCAAGGGTGGAGGAATCCACACAACTCTTTTTCTGCCAAATAAAATTCTTGCTCAGACATGCGTCATTTTAAAGTGACATCATTTCCTTTGACATGTTGCACAGCTGTATCACTTGCTGCAATGGACTGAACTCTATCTTCTGTAGTTGTTGAGCCTGTTTATGTAGACCTATATGGGCCTCTGTGATATTAGATGCTGTGTCACTATTCAGTTACCAGTCTTTTTTTCACTTTATTCTTTGCCTCCCATTGACAAAAATCGCACATATTGTTCCCTAAAATTGCAGTTTGATGTGCAAGGTTCCTTGGATTTACTCTTGCCTCACCACTATTCATTAAGGACTGTGTGAATAAAGCTCAATCATATCATTATGTATAATATAATGATGAATGAAAATGTTTGCAATTGTATTTCACACACTCAAAGGGATATAATCACACCCGCTTCTAGTTGTTCATTAATTGACTTATTCTTTAATTTAAGCACATTAGGCACATTATAAATTATTTCCATTTAGGAAGTTAGAGATGCAATCCGAATTTTGGTTGGCTCTTTAATCAAGCATTATTATTTGTTCATAGATTCATTCATTTATATATCCCCTAGCTGGCCTGTATTGGCCCTAAGTGAGGGAAATAATAAAAGCACAGTGAGGGCTACACTGTGAGGGTTGACAGGTGGCTGACCAAGTTTCCCCAGTGATACCTCCATGACACCTCCATAACTCTTTCACCCTGATATCCCACCCCTTCTGTATGCAGGGAACCAGAAGCAGGACTCACTATTCTAGTGACAAAGACATGATCCCTCACCGGCTTCCCACCCACGAACATGACCAATTGCGTTTGTTGCAATGCATGACCAAGTCAGTGGTACTGCCACTGGGAATTGCACCCCAGGTCTTTGCGGGGTGATAATTTGCCCCTACATTGCCTGTACACTTTCAGCCTTCAAACTTGATTGTTGTGGAAGGTGTAGTTAAGCTTATAGCTGAGCAGAACAAAGCAGACAGGGCGGCTGCAGCCCTGGAGGTGGAGTGGGTCATCCATTAATTCCAGGGTTGGCGGTTCAATCCCCGGCTCCTCCTGTCCACATGTGGAAGTGTCCTTGGGCAAGTCACTGAACCCTAAGTTGCTCCTGATGGAAGCCAGCATGCATGGCAGCTCTGTCGCCATCCGTGTGTGAATGTGTGTGTGTGAATGGGTGAATGAGACCAATCTGTAAAGCGTTAAGGATGAAAAGCGCTATATAAGTGAAGTCCATTTGCCATTACTATTTACCATTTAGACACAAAAATGAAAAACAATGTTCCATAACTGCCAACAAAAGCAAAAACTTTCAGCTATCCACAGGAGGACTTAGATTAGCTGCCAGTATGGGCTACTTCCATATTACTTACACCTTAAAGACTAAAGAGTAGTAATAATACCTTACAGTAACATTTTGTTCTATAGGCGATTGTATTGTGAAGAGCATTGCAGGGCATGGGATATCTGTAGGTTAGGGTTGGTTCTAAGCAGGCTGGTCCAGTACCACTTTTTATATCACATTTTCATGTAGACTTCAGTAAATCATATATCTGTTTTCCTAAACCATAATACATTACACTGTTTTAAAATAAAACTGATATGAAAATTCTTATCAGTACCAATTTGTGAGTTCTATCATAAAACACAGCCTTTCTCTGCTTTATTGGCTGGATAAAATGCTTCTATTTTTAGCTGTTAAAATCCCACAGCCCTCCTGCTGATTTGTCTTTTTTTTTTTTTTTTTTTGAAATCTCTTTCTGATATTCTGGTACATAGAGGTGTGCAGGCACCATGGCAACAGAAAAAAAATCTTGGTCATTTGCTTGCATAATGAAAGCTTGCCCTGAAACCAGCTCTGTACCGGAGTATATTCAGGCAAAACCTGTCTGGCAGAATAGCCATAGAGCTAACCTTGACCGCGGCTGCCACTGTGGGCGGCTGATGGAGGAGCGGAGGAGTGGAAGAGGAAGAGGTCATGAACTGCCCCTCTGGTACTAAATGGATAATTCAACTCTATTCCACTAAAACACCTACTGGAGCCAGGAGGCAGTAGAGTTTGTACAATACCTCATGCTATCGACAACATAACAAGCTCCATCACCTCTTGGAATAAAGGAAAGAAATGGTGGGCAACCCCTCCATATAAATACCTCCTACCCCCACTTTCTTTTCTATTACTTATTTCTACCGTTCTCTGCCTGTAGCTTGATACAATCCATCATCTTCTCCTGTAGCTAAGTCTCCTCAGGTTCCATGTGTGCTTAGTGCACCATATGGTTTCCCTAACAAAACATTTCTCCTCTCTGACTCCAACTCTCTCTGCCCGTTATTTTGACCTCTTCTTATTAATAGACAAGATACAGAGCAAACCACTTAGGGAAATGCTTGCTTTGTTATCATATAAAAAATGACAGCAAACATTGAACAAACAGAATTCAATGGAATTTCTATCTGTCCCTTCCTCCAACTGTTTTCATTTACTTTTCATAGCACCTTTAAATTACACTGCCTTTTTTGCCATACAAGTATTCTGTACTCTGTGTCTCTGGCTTTTGCACTCCACTTGAATGCTTTTAATACTAGTGGTTTGGCAATTTTAGATTTGCATGTATTTGAAGTTGCTCTCAATAAGAAAAAAATAAGCCAAAACATTAAAGTAATGTCCCAGAGAGGAACTCTTCATCCAGCCAAGGAAAGAAGAAAACAAAGCAGTTCTTGGTGAATTATCAATAGAAGTACTCTCATGGAAGGCACAGTATTAACTTGTAACTGAGCAGATTCTGTGTGTGTGTGTGTGTGTGTGTGTGTGTGTGTGATGGGTTTTTAAGTTGCCAAGCATATTAACATGTGTGCATAACCAGTGTTGGTTTATTGATATCATTTTCGTCTCTGTGCCCTCAATGGACAAATTGGTCCAGTACGTAGTAGCTTGACTTAGGAGCAAAGGGTTAGGAGCAGGCGACTAGCTTCTAAAGAATATGCCTTCTGGTAACTCAAAAGCTGTCTAATTTACATAGTTTGTTGTGTTAGCTGGCGTGCAGTCAGCAAGGCTAAGCTAGCTGTTGATGGTCAGTAAATACCAAGCTGCTTGTTAGACTACAAGTTTCATGTATTTCTACATGTGTTAATTACAGAAGATGCAATGTGTGGGTGTGGCAGTTTTGGAGTTAAAGCATCTATAATCTACATTTTTCTAATAACAAAATCAAATAACATTGTGACAATATGACGGAGGTCACTCGTAGTGATGAACCTACAGAGAATTTTCAATCAAATCTGCAGCTCCCCTCGCCATTACACAGTTTTATAGTGAGTTTAAGCTCATTGTTTAGCTGTCCGCCCGCAACTGTACTGTTTTGGTTCACTCACTGCTCTCATAGTGTCGTTTTTGGCTGCAGCAGGCAGCTGTTTTCAATGAAAAAGCTCTAAAAAACACACTGTACACTACCTGCCAACCAGCAGACAGACACAGTTAGCGACTAGCTGGTGAAAATTCTGGAGCACTTAGTAGCTAAAGAGCCAGATATTTCCTTCAAGAGTTGGTACAGACCAAAAACAGAGCTGAAACAGAGTGAATATTGGACTCACATTCACCAGGTGGCCAGAAATGCGACTCCAAATGAATGCTAATGTTGCTTCGTCACTGCTGGATATGCAAATAACTAACCATTTGCTAAGTTCACCACACTGTACACATACAAAAATGAAGCCAAAATATTCCAGATATGGGCGCTGCCATCTTGCGTAGGTGACATCATTTGGAGTCAGACTCTGCGCAGTAGTGATCCGTGGTATCAAGGTTCCGCCCATACACTCGCCCGAACCAATCGCGAGCACACTCACAGTTGTCAATCATGCCACCACACCCCATTTTTATAGCATAAAATAACTAATTAAAACCAAACTTATCAGAAAAATGAACACGAACAAACATCAGCGTGATAAGAACTACCTACCAACCTGGCATTGGGGTGGATGACGCTGTCATTTACCTACTTCAAACATCCCTCTCTCACTTAGAAAAGGCTGGAAACACTGTGAGGATCATGTTTTTTGATTTCTCCAGTGCTTTTAACACCATCCAGCCCAGGATTCTGGGGGACAAGTTGGAGCACGCTGGGGTGGACCATCACCTGGCAGCATGGATCCTGGACTACCTCACAAACCAACCACAGTATGTGAGGTTACAGGACTGTGTGTCTGACACACTTCTCTGCAGCACAGGGGCTCCACAGGGAACTGTTCTGGCGCCTTTCCTGTTCACCTTCTACACAGCGGACTTCACCCATAACACTTCGAACTGTCACCTGCAGAAGTTCTCTGATGACTCTGCCATCATCGGCCTCATCACCAACAGGGATGATGGGGAGTACAGAGAACTGACCCAGGGCTTTGTGGGTTGGTGTCAGCAGAACCGCCTCCAGATCAATGCGAGTAAAACCAAAGAGCTGGTGGTGGACTTCGGCAGGCGCAAACTCCCTCCACCTACACTAGTGAACATCCAGGGAACGGACATTGAGGTTGTGAGATCGTACAAGTATCTGGGTGTTCACTTGAACAGCAAACTGGACTGGTCAGACAATACGGACGCTCAGTTTAAGAAGGGCCAGAGCCGTCTCTTTTTGCTCAGGAGACTAAGGTCTTTTGGAGTGCAGGGTGCGCTCCTGAGGACTTTCTATGACTCTGTGGTGGCATCAGCCGTCTTGTATGGGGTGACCTGTTGGGCCAGTGGCATCTCTTCCAGGGATAGGAAGAGACTGGACAGACTGATTAAGAAGGCCAGCTCTGTCCTTGGATGCCCTCTGGACCCAGTGGAGGTGGTGGGAGGCAGGAGAATGGTGGCCAAGCTATCATCACTACTGGAGAACACTTCCCACCCCCTACATGTCACTCTTTCAGAACTGGGCAGCTCCTTCAGCGACCGGCTGCTCCACCCGTGGTGTCTGAAGGAGAGGTACCGTAGGTCCTTCCTGCCTGCTGCTGTCAGACTCTATAATCAGTACAACTCCCGGTAATCTACACTTGACTGTCAGTGTGCAGACTGTTCACTACTATACTTCATCTACTGCTGTGCATTATCTTCATACATATATTGTATTCATGATGTTATCTACTTCATATGTTGCTGTGAAATATTTTTCATATACATGTATATTATATATGTGCAATATTTTTATCTTATCTATTTGTTCATACTTACAACTGCACTCAGTCACTCTATTATTATTCCTGTCTATACTGTGTACAGGACTATTTTTCTATTTATTTTTATTGTATTTCTATATATGACACTTTTGCTGGCTGCTGCAACGCTAAAATTTCCCCGCTGTGGGACAATAAAGGCTTATCTTATCTTATCTTATTTTAAAATGACAGAAACCATCTTTGGGAAAAATGTATTTGATATGTACTTTGATTTTTCAGTCCCATGCACTAACATGGAGGGGGCCAGCCACCAGGGGGCGAAGGAGATGTTTTGGCTTCACTTTTGGGGAGCTGTCATGTCGTCCATCTTTATATACAGTCTATGGTCTATATGTATACATACATAAGTTGTGTTATAATGTGTCATTTTCCCACTGTATATCACTTTATCATTGAAAAGATGAAGGCTTCAAAGCACATTTAAAAAACATCCTCTGTGAAAATCATCCTTGGGTGTTTCTGAACAGATGCATTGTTGAGTATGTTGCTCATATTCCTACCTCAGGATGTACATGGATTAGTCACACTACCATTTATCTGTAATTGCCGTGTGTTGTTTTATCCTATTTTAATGGAAGGATTATTTTGTACTTTGAGCTGGCTTTTTTTCTTTTCTCTGACAATATGTGTTGATCCTTGGCTTGCTGAAAGACCTACTATGAGATAATGATGGCCTGCACTTCTCTGCATAGCTTTTGTATTGCACTGTAACAAAATCTTGATAACCCCTCAACGTATCTCACTAGCTGGTATTATCAAAAGTGACACGGACTGCAACACCGACAATCAATATTCCAGGTTTCTTCAACATCTACACTCAATATCTCTCACACTACCTAAATGCCACTGACTCTCCAAACTGAACACGCAGCAACTAAAATGTGCGATAAAAGCAGACCGAAGCGCAAAGGCAGCCAGACGGTGGAACTGCCAAAACATTAATTTAGGAAAATCATTAAGCCACCTTCAAAGACCTTATCGAGGCAACTGCTGCCTCAAAGGGGTAAACATATTCTGTCAGCAGTGAAACAGTTTTGTTAAAAAGCTCACTTTTGTTGTAAAGTCAAATGAAGGATAAAGAAACAATCCGTCTCATGTAGCTCATTAGAGGAGAGATGAGCAGGGCGCTCCCAGCTGAGTAAGACCCATCAGCTGTCAAACACCTGCTTTCCATGTCTGGGAGACGGACAGACAGGGAGCCTCGCAAAGCTGAGTGCAAACAGTCGGTGCGACTGTAAAACATCCAAAACAACATCAAGAGGAATATGCCATCATTACGACTAGAACCCATTCCACAAGTACACGTCAATATGATAGCAGCTCAGAGCCTTTGTTGAGATTCAAAGCGTCTTCACTACCTTAAAAACAGAGACAAACACCTGATGAAGGCTTGATTTTCATAAATGAGTGCCAAGGATGCGCTGCCATTCCACTCTCTGACTCAAATCACCTCGCTTTAGATTAACACACATTTCAGCTCTTCCGCAGTTTTCTTCCTCTTCACCCCAGGAAAGGTCAGGCTCAGTGAGGAATTCATTAAGTCTACTTGATCCACGCCAGAAGTGTAAAGATGAATTGTCCATCAAGCTTACGCCTGTCCCAGGGGGCTTTAAGGGATATCCCACCACTTGGACTTTTTGACCAATTGCATTGATCATTTTCACATCAGAGTAGTTGAGATAAAAGACACGGAGGCTACAGGCTTACAGGCTGTCTCTGAATAATAACTGCTTTCATCACATGGAAAAGCAAAGCATTTTTACTCTCAAACATTTTAGATGGAAAGTTATATTAAATAAGGCATTCAGATTGATAGTTGTTTGGATTTTTTCGCATGTCTGTGTAGTTTTGGATACAGCACAAATGAGCACAGCCTTTGTGATATATAGCCTATATCCACCCATCCTCTACCTCCTGGAAAATAACTGTGAGTCTGGTCTACAGTTTCACTTTTTATTAATAACACCAAGAAAAACTTAAAATCCAACATTTTTCGACAGTGAGAAAATGTAGAAAGTACAATTACTCTGTATTACACCTTACTTCTGGCTAAATTCAACTCTTAAATCACACACAGCTTCACTTAAGAGGAAAGCTCGTTTTGTCAGGGAAGTAAATGATCTTCTCGCTTCCCTGGTTTTTCCTTGTTTCACCAAGCAAGAGACTCACTCTTAATCTCTTCATGAAATGAGACTATAAACAATGAGAAATTCACCAGACATCTCCTATTCCATTCCACTGGAAAAGGTTGAAGTTAGCCTTGGGCAAAGCTGTTAGTGCTTCATGCTCCAGCAATCTGGCAACTACTTCTGTTGGGGAACCTTCGTGCAGGGGTGAGGGAGGTTGTGTATCTTGCCAGGCGGCATGATGTGTTTTTTGTCTGTGTCTTTCTTTTTCTTTCTCACTTTTGTTTTGAAAATCAATCCTTTTCTTTTGTTGTGTACAGAGGAGGAAAAAGGGGAATGAGGTTGTTTTACGACTGAGACGACACTCTTTGTGACTGATGCTGCATTCAAGCACTGCAAAACTGAATTTAGCTTGAATGTTGGAATGACAAGGAAATGTAATCCATGCGTGTTCACATCAGAGTAGGTGGTTTATGAACAAGTTATAAGACATATAAATTGCTGTGCATTCCTATCATGTAGTTTCAAAAATCTATAAAGCTTAGGGAGCATTATTGAATATTTCTTTGGATTAAACTGAATTGATATTACTGTTCAAATAATATGTGATAAGGCTGTCACTTTAGCTGACGTTATTTTTGAAACTCAATAGAAACTCATTCTGAACTTCTCAGGATATCGTTACATACTCTATGCAGCCATCTTTCCTCCTCTCCTCTCTCATCAGGCCTCCTGCAGAGGATCTCTCTGCTCATTAACCTTTGTGCTCCTTCACACCCGGGGGGGCTTCGTTTTTTGGGGCGCATTTGCTTCTTTCATGTTACTCAGCTTTTGCGTGCTGGGCCATTTCACTGCTTGACCAGATGCCTCCTATCACTCCTTCTGAACCTCTTTAGCACATTTCTGCCTTCCTTTCTCTGCCTCTGTCCTCTGATAAAAGTCTTCTATCATGCTGGTTGCAGAGTCCTCCTGTTCTCCTCTGCAAACCACCAGAGGGTATCCTCTAACTCTGCACTGTCCTAGCACATTAAATCAAATATATGTCCTCTTTGAGCAGGCTCTGTCTTATGCCCTCCTTTGCTACTTTTTCAAAGAGGGACTCTCATAGAAATTCGCTGAATGTCACACGCCAAGATTTTCCACCAAAACAACTATGCGGGGGACAAAAACCACCTAAGTATTTCAATTTAGGCCGCCAGCTGGAATTCTCAAACCAGCTCAAAGTTACTTGTCTAATTGCTAGCTTACTACCACTTAAATCCAATTACAGAATCTGATTTCCATAAAGTCTTTGAAGATAACACCAAGGAATAGGTGAGTTCATATTATATTCAGCACGGCAAGAAATTCAATCCAGTCCAAAACAAAGTTTTAAAGTTTATGTCAGTCTTGTTGTTATAATAAATCTTAAAGATATCAAGACATTCAGTACAGATGATGTTTAACCTCTATTTGCCTTTTGTTAACGGTTACCTATTGGCTTAAGACTGTTGTTTTGCAGACAACTCAAGGAAGTTAACAGCGTCTGTTCCTGCAGTTTTTACACAGCTATCACTGAAAGTATCTTCACCTTTCCATAACAATCTAAAAAACACAGCACAGACTGTCAGAAACACACAAAAAAACTGAAGAGCACACTCAAGAGATCATTTAAGACAGGGTTTCCCACTCCAACCAATGCAATCAGTGTACTACAAACGCATAATCAAAAGGGCAGGTAAAATCCATGCTCAATTTACAGGTCTCTACCAAAACACCCCACTTTAAGAACTGTCTCTTCTCTACTGCAATAAGTACTCTGATCTCTGTTAATCCCTAACAAGTGTCCCCTCCACTCTGTGAATAGTTAGTTGTGTGATATGTAATACTGGCATGTGTTCAAGGCTTATTATGACTGCTAATACTGTGTCAAAATAAATTCCACCAAACACAGTAGAGGGGTCATTAAGCTGCATCATTGATTTTCTTTTTAGCTAAGTGGGGTAAGAAGAACTCCACAACAACCTGCTAAATTCAGTCAAATTATCACTTTGTAAAGCTAACACTAGCAACATTGGCATTTATTTAGAGTCTGTACATTTCATAAATGTAAGTCTAATATTTACTGTCTTCCAACTCCAGAAAGAGTGAAAGTGTTTTTAGTTACCTAAATGGTCCTCTTTGTTCACCAGCTAGCTGCGAACTTTGTCTGTTTGCTGTTTGGTGCTTGGCAGGTTGCGTACATTAGGTTTATCAGAGCTTCACAGCTGTCTGCTGCGGCTGAGAGCGAGTTTGAGAGTGAGAGACTGGACCAAACGGTGAATGTGCTGTAAAACCAAAACAATGAGCTAAAAGAGGCTAAAAAGCTAACTACAAAGTTAGTTGCAAATTTTCTCTGGCTTCATTCACCATAAGTGATTTTCTTCACATTGTGCATGGACTATTGATTCATTGTTAGTAAAGACAATGTCAATTAGTGCAGCTCTAAAGTTAAGTGAGTGTACCATTCATCACACTGCAAAGGTGATTCACTGGATGTAGGAACAGATGGTGAAGAGTGTTTACCGAGTGCCTGCTTTTGTGCAACTTTAGAAAAATATTTGCAAAAAAAATTCAATGATCTCAGCACCTACAGAGGAATACTAAAGGAAAACTAAGGTAAAATAAGTGAGTAATTAATCTCACTCATGTATTTTGACATCCTTTATTCATATATTTGCTACAAGAGTAATGTCACACGCTGCAATTAATTTTCTGGAGGGAATGCGGGATCTTTAGCACAGAGTAGCAAGGCAGCAGCAGAGTTTGGGTCTAATGAAGCAAAAACTACACAGCTATCCATTTGTGTTCCATTTTAATGAAATGACTAAACATTGCCTTGGGCTTGAATGTCAGCAGAGCAGTAAAGAATGCATTATATTGACAAAAAAGGCTTTTATGTCTCTACTCATCACAGCCCATGTATGTCACTGAATTAAAGTACTTTTTAAAAATCCAATGTGATGAAATTGTTCTCAATATCCTGCCCTGAGGTTGCACAATAAAAACATTTGGGAAGCCCTTTGTTCTACATTATTGTCTTTAAAGACAAGCTTGATGAGCAGCCGTGCATTCAGGTGAAATACAGTGCAACACCTTGGCAGAAATGTTTCCACTTTGTAACACAGTGAAAACATACAGCAAGTATCTGCCAATACCTATTTTATATTCTGTAATGGCACAATATAATTATTATTTAATAGTTGTACTGAGTTATTTCTAGCGCTAATATAGAAATATAGAATTTATCATGAACTTTATAGACAACTTCCTCTTTCTCTGAGTTCACTTTTCTCCTTCACTGTCTTTATCTCCCTCTCCATCTTTCCGTCTTATTCTTCGCTACCATTTCTGATTCAGTTGACACCACATCACAGGCACGCACTTTTGTCATTTCCAATGTCTTCCTTATCCTCAACAGACATTCTTACCTTCCTCTTCTTCTTGCCACCTTTATTTTCCTTCCCCCTCTGTGTCACTCCCACTTCCTGGGCCCCAGACTGCAGCTGCCACTTCGCATTCTAATGAAAACGGGGCAGAAGCAGAGACATCCCAAACAAGGTCCTTCAGCGCGGAGTGCCTTAATTCTAACACCTTTTATCATCTGCCTTTTCCCCACAATACCTTAGCGAAGTTCCTCACAGTTTCCCGTAACTGTTACACAATCTGTTCCCACCAATGAAGGTCTGAGGTGCAATCCAATTTGTTCTACCCCCCCTTCACTTGCCTCGTCCCTCCACCCCCCCACCTCTCTTCTTCTGACGATGATTCTGCCTTATGTTTTACCAGGGCAATGACTATTCACATTCTTCCACTTAGAAAAAAGGTTCTTCTCTGCAGTACTTTGCAGCAGTTTTTCAACTGACATGACTGTAATGGGGTTAACGCTTTATTAAAGAGGTACTGCACACTTAAACGTGTTTTTTGAGCTGAAACACATCAACATAAAAATCAGCATTTCATGGGTTGAAAATGGCTTAACACACCATCTACTGTTCTAAATCAGACCTGAACCTGCGAGGCCAACGCTGACATAGAGTTGACCAGTTGGGACCTGTCTACGTCATGAAATTTATATTTAAAAAAAAGACTCTAATCAGTGTCTGTCAGTCTCCCACGTGTCCCCTGACCCACACACTACATAGCCATGAGGCCACGCTTCCTACAGTCGCTGTTCCATCACTCATTGCATTTTTTAAATGTGCTGGAAGAGAGGGTTCTAGCAGAATTTGAGGGTGGAGTTACACTTTAACTAATGTGAAACAGCCATGCTAGGGGCTCTGTGAGGCTGTACCATGGATGTATTATAAGATCTGGATACCGGACCCAAAGATGGCGTCTATTTAGTCCAATAAGAATTATTATATTATTATACCTGCATTAGTTTTGCAGGTATTTGGTCATAAACCAAAGTATTGGACACATACAAACCTCATGGTGGCGAAAGCGGAAAAGTCACTGTCTAAAAAACTTCCATGGCAATCCACCCAATAGCTGTTAAGATATTTCAGTCTAAACCGAAGTAGTTAACTGATTGACAGACTAACATTGCCATCCATAGAGCCATAGTGCGAGCATTGATCTTGTTCTGCAGCATTTAGCTTTCGACAGGAGATCTCTGAGCGCACAGTTTCCATCTACAGTATTGTTAAAAACATAAGATTAGAAGGTTTATCCAAACTGCTTGTTGACAGCACTGTTGGCCTTAGCAGAGGCACAGACATGATGACATTAGAGCTGTGTGTTTGGTAACTCCCTGTGGATGTCTGGAATCTAATTATGTTCAGCTCTGCACTCGCAAAACATTGCCAGGACATTTCTCCCCCTGTCACATTACTGTGCTTTCTGGGATTTCAGCTCTTCCTAGAGAAAAACACAGATGACACATTGGAAATGATGTGTTCAGGACTAAATGGGCCATGAACATTTTGGCCTGACCTCTTGCAAGAGTGCACATCCCTAAAAGAGAAAAATACATGTCACCTTTGTCGAAGCTTTGCAGAGCTTTTCTCTCTTGCCCTCCGTCTCTCTCTGTGAGGCAGTCAAGGAATCCATTTAAAAACTTATGCAGTGCAGTTCTCATCAATGAAACTTTGTCTAAGTCAATAAGCCGTTTGCCAGCATGACATCAAGTTCTAATAGTCAAAGTAATTTGCTGTTACATATTGTGACTCCCCAGAGAGACTTCAAAATGGACATATGGACAGAGGCTGTGAGACTGTGAAAGTCATCGCAATTAGTTCATCATCAATTACACCATCAGCAGTTTGTCAGTACGGCATTTCATTGCCACATTCTCAGCAACTGGGGTGGACATTAACGCCACCTGTCATTTCAACGGCTTTGACATGGCAGCTAAATGCTAAATGCTATGGCTAAATGTTTGGTAACACATTGAGAGCACATTCACACTGTTGGGCTTGTTCCCCAAATTTCATACAGAGCAAAAGCGGACATGTGCACGAGCTTGACAAAAAGACCTGCTCTGGAAAAGCAGTGCTCCTGCAACTCTATCTCCTAGAAATTACATTTCTATACTACTAATTTGCAACAGAAAATAGGTTTTGAGCAAAACATAATGCTGCCCGGATTACGTGTTCTTTGAACAGTATGAGGAAATTGTTTTAATGAATACATTACCTACAAATATCTGGTAATGGCAACTAAAACATGATTAGTATTTTTACTGTTAAGTTTAGGCAATATTTACATATAATCACAGTTGCCTATGTACACACCCAGCACACATGGAGTAACATTAGATTTAATTTGGAGTTGTGTTTCTTGAATTCCAATTGAATTCCAATATTCACTCTCCACATAGTTCTGTTTGTGTTTCCACCAACTGCTAAGCTAGTGTGCTCTGTTTACATACATAGAACAGAATCTGACACGACAGCTGGGTTGTGTGCTTACAAGAGTGCATTTTCGCAAACACTTCTTTAAAATTACTATCACAAAATGTGATTAAGGAAACATGCTTTAGAAGAAAAAAAAACACAACTATGTGGTGCCCCGACAGTCGATATACTGTATGTCTAAACAGTGTGTAAATTAAAAAATCCCCATAATTTAATTGTGGAATTGTTTGTGGAAATAAACAGAGGAAGATGTAAATGGTAAACTCTTCTTCTCTATCTCCTAGAATGACTTCTTAAACCATCTTCTCCAACAAGAGCTTCACGCCACTTAGAAAAAGACTATTTTCAGTCAGCTGATGTTGTGCTTACAAAGTGGCCCATTGTGCCTCTCTCTTTTCATTCTGGGCTGTGTAATGCCTGTTTTTCCATCTAAATTTAAACTGTTTGCAACTACAATCTGGCAGATTTATCATGTCAGGCTGTTTTCTCTGTACTATGTGTCCTCTTTCTTGTCCGTATCCCCCCAAGTTTCCATCTGTAACTGTCCAAAAGTCAAAACCTCACCCACACTGTATAGTGCACACCACTCCCTAAGAAACTGCCCCATACTTTGACTTATCATTAGGCAGATGAAAAGATAGCAGAACATATAAGATAAGATAAGATAAGCCTTTATTGTCCCACAGCGGGGAAATTTTTAGCGTTGCAGCAGCCAGCAAAAGTGTCATATATAGAAATACAATAAATAAATAAATAGAAAAATAGTCCTATACACAGTATAGACAGAAATAAATAATAGAGTGACTGAGTGCAGCTGTAAGTATGAACAAATAGATAAGATAAAAATATTGCACATATATAATATACATGTATATGAAAAATATTTCACAGCAACATATGAAGTAGATAACATCATGAATACAATATATGTATGAAGATAATGCACAGCAGTAGATGAAGTATAGTAGTGAACAGTCTGCACACTGACAGTCAAGTGTAGATTACCGGGAGTTGTACTGATTATAGAGTCTGACAGCAGCAGGCAGAAAGGACCTACGGTACCTCTCCTTCAGACACCGCTGGTGGAGCAGCCGGTCGCTGAAGGAGCTGCCCAGTGCTGAAAGAGTGACATGTAGGGGGTGGGAAGTGTTCTCCAGTAGTGATGATAGCTTGGCCACCATTCTCCTGCCTCCCACCACCTCCACTGAGTCCAGAGGGCATCCAAGGACAGAGCTGGCCTTCTTAATCAGTCTGTCCAGTCTCTTCCTATCCCTGGAAGAGATGCCACTGGCCCAACAGGTCACCCCATACAAGACAGCTGATGCCACCACAGAGTCATAGAAAGTCCTCAGGAGCGCACCCTGCACTCCAAAAGATCTTAGTCTCCTGAGCAAAGAGACGGCTCTGGCCCTTTTTAAACAGAGCGTCCGTATTGTCTGACCAGTCCAGTTTGCTGTTCAAGTGAACACCCAGATACTTGTACGATCTCACAATCTCAATGTCCGTTCCCTGGATGTTCACTGGTGTAGGTGGAGGGAGTTTGCGCCTGCCGAAGTCCACCACCAGCTCTTTGGTTTTACTCGCGTTGATCTGGAGGCGGTTCTGCTGACACCAACCCACAAAGCCCTGGGTCAGTTCTCTGTACTCCCCATCATCCCCGTTGGTGATGAGGCCGATGATGGCAGAGTCGTCAGAGAACTTCTGCAGGTGACAGTTCGAAGTGTTATGGGTGAAGTCCGCTGTGTAGAAGGTGAACAGGAAAGGCGCCAGAACGGTTCCCTGTGGAGCCCCTGTGCTGCAGAGAAGTGTGTCAGACACAGTCCTGTAACCTCACATACTGTGGTCGGTTTGTGAGGTAGTCCAGGATCCATGCTGCCAGGTGATGGTCCACCCCAGCGTGCTCCAACTTGTCCCCCAGAATCCTGGGCTGGATGGTGTTAAAAGCACTGGAGAAATCAAAAAACATGATCCTCACAGTGTTTCCAGCCTTTTCTAGGTGAGAGAGGGATGTGTGAAGTAGGTAAATGACAGCGTCATCCACCCCAATGCGGGGTTGGTAGGCAACTGCAGAGGGTCCATACATGGGCTCACCAGCGGACGCAAGTGGACAAGGACCAGTCTCTCCAGGGTCTTCATCAGGTGAGAGGTCAATGCCACTGGCCTATAGCCATTGAGGTCCTTGGGGTGTGGGGTCTTCGGCACAGGAACCAGACACTATGTTTTCCACAGTTTTGGCACCCTCCCCAGCTTCAGACTCAGGTTGAACAGGTGCTCAACAATCCCACACAGCTGGTCCGCACAGGACTTCAGAAGTCTGGAGCTGATGCCGTCTGGGCCCGCCGCCTTCCCCACCCTTATCTTCCTCAGTTCGTTTCTCACCTGGGATGTTGTGAGGAACAGCCCGGTTGAGCTTGTAGGGGGCATGAGGGCTGAATGGGGGGTGTTTGCGGGTGTGAAATGGGGAGATGGGCCCAGCCCAGGCTGTGGTGTGGGTGTATTAAGTGGCTGTAAGCTGAGGGCTGTGGGGAGTGATGAGTGGTGAGATGAGGGAGGGGGAGGGCTGTAGGCAGGGAGGGTAGATGGTAATGATGGTTGCAGAGGAGACGGGGCAGGGGGAGGGGTAGATGCCTGATCGAATCTGTTGAAGAATACGTTCAGGTCATCTGCCCACTTCTGATCCCCCGCAGGCCGGGGCTTGGAGTCCATATGGCCCGAGATGGTTTTAAGGCCCTTCCAAACTCCTCTGGTGTTATTTTTCTGCAGTTGACTCTCCAACTTTCTCCTGTAGCTGTTTTTCCCCTCCCTGATCCTCCTCCTTAGCTCTCGCTGGACACTCTTCAACTCCTCCTTGTTACCCGATACAAAAGCTCTCTTTTTTTCCTTGAGGAGAGCCTTAATATCAGGAGTAATCCAGGGTTTATTGTTGGCGAAACAACGTACAGTCCTAGTGGGGATGGTGTTTTCCACACAGAAGTTTATGTAATCTGTCAGACAGTCTGTGAGGTTGTCAATATCCTCCCCATGAGCGTCACTAAAAATGTCCCATACAGTAGTGTCAAAACAGTCCTTTAAAGCATCCTCTGCTCCGTTAGACCACTTCTTCACTGTGCGTGGGACAGCAGGCAGCCTGCGCACAAGAGGTCTGTAGACAGGCCTGAGATGCACAAGGTTGTGATCAGATCTGCCCAGGGGGGGGAGACTCAATGAGATGTATGCATCCTTGGTGTTGGCATAACATAAGTCCAGTATTCTGTTGTCTCTGGTATGGCACGTAACATACTGAGTGAATGTGGGTAGACAGGAGGACGGAGGGGCATGATTAAAATCACCAGAGATGACGAGGAGGGCATTTGGGTGCTGTGTCTGCAGCCTGCTTACTGCTGAGAGCATCACAGGCTGCCTCAGCGTTAGCAGAGGGGGGGAATGTAAGCTACCATCACGATGGCATGCGAGAATTCCCTCGGTAGATAGTTTGGCCTCATGCTAACAGCTAGCAGTTCAATGTTCTTGTCGCAGGTTTGCTCTTTAACAGTGATGTGCCCAGGGTTACACCATCTGTCATTAACAAACATTGCCAGCCCTCCTCCCTTCCTCTTACCGCTCTCCTTCGTCCTGTCCGCCCGAAGTAGTTGGAAGCCATTAACTGAAACGTCCGTATCCGGAGTTAGCGCGGTTAGCCAAGTCTCCGTGAATAGCATGATGCTACACTCCCGGTATTCCCTCTGATGCCGGGTCAGCGCCGCCAGCTCGTCCATCTTGTTGGTGATAGATCTTACATTCCCCATGATGATCGATGGGAGGACGGGTGTATAACGTCTTCTCCTGGCGCGGCGCTGAGCCCCCGCTCGGCTTCCCCGTCTCCTCCTCCTCAGCTCGCGGGGCACATCAGGTCTCTCCCCGGGTGGTAGCACCGCTGTGTGGCGGAGAGCTAACAGCTGATCCCTGGTGTAAACAATGGAGTCACCATGGCTGCCGGCGGTAACTATGGACGCCGTCTCTAAGGGCATCAGCAGTCCCGTCTCCACAAACGACAATCGACAATCCACAAACAATCCACAAACGACAATCTATGATGCAGCATAGATTATTTTAAATGCATGAAAATGCATCACACTTTACTTACCACATACAATGAAACGTTATGATGAAGCCTGCATTATTATAGATGCATCAATATGCACTTCACTTTACTTAACACATACTATGATAACTTGTGATACTGCATGGACTATTGTAGCATACTATGAGTCCTTACTACAGTTAATTGTTGAGGTGTGTATAGGTGAGTATAGGTAATCATAATGTATTATAAGCCCCATCAGTCAACCTCTAGTTTATAGCATCCATAAGAGAGAATTTATAATTTATTATAAATCACATCTATAATGTTTTATGACTGTTGATATAATGCATCAGAAAGCAAGCACTATGTGTGTTTATGAGTCATAAAGCATTATGAATGCATTATAATTCACTATGAATGCCCATAACGCACTATAGATGTGGTCTTCATAGAAAGTGTTAACATATCCAGCTTCTGCCAGTCCAGCGGGTAGTAGTACTAGTGCAAACTTGACCGAACTTTCTGAAGAGAGACAAAACCTACACATCAATAATTCCAGGGTCGCTCTGCCTTGAATGAAAAAAATATACTGTAAAAATATCTACTTTTAATAATTAACCGTGTTAAAAACATTTAATTTGATGTCAGTTAAAGGGGTACTCATCTGATAGAGCTCTGGGGGGTATGTCAGATAAAAAAAGGTTGGGAACCACTGGATTAGTGAACCAGTTTTCATAGAGCTAGGGTTACAAAATGTAACCATCCTTAATGTTAACACAGAGACTTAAAACAGTCCCCCATTATAGTTCTGCAATTTGTACTTTGCTGAGCAAAGACCTCATGTAGAGCTATGGTCATTTCTGCATCAATGTCCACCACAAATTAAGTTCTTATAATGATGATAAACACAGCTAAAGAAGTTATTCCAGAGAAAAAGTGTTATTACAGTCTAAACTAATTCCTTATGTAACAGTCTTAAAATAGTGAAAATAAAAAGCTCTACATTATCATATTTACAGATCACTTTTTATGTTTTGAAAAATAAATTATAGTCAGTTCCACTGTGCTGCAGTTTATTTATCTGCCGTGTTAATTAAAGGCAATCTATATGAATGATGAGACTCCACAAGCTAAAGGTTAAGGTCAGTTCCATCTACTGTACAATAACTATGTGTAACAACATAATTTGTGAAGGTGTAGGGTTGGAATACTAAGTAGGGAGATTCAGTTTCTTCAGTGTCTTTATTCCAATCATGCTTTTGTTTCAAGTCTTTTGCTGATGAAGATTAATTTGCAGAGCATGGCGCTCCATCAACCCCAGTGACACAAAGGGCAAAGATATAAACTAATTAAATACACCAGTGCAATTGATATTTCCCATGGATCAATGAGAGTGTGGGATCTGTTAATTAAATCCGTGATAATGTTTACTTATCATAAACATTTCCCAGGTTTGAGCACAGCGAGATAGGGAGATAATCTTTGCTGTCTGACAGATTAATTTTAGGGCTAAGGGAAAATCCTTCCAGCACATACGGAGTGAATGCCTTTTTTTTGTGAGGGGGAGGAGGGTTCTGCTGTTGAATGTTTATCTTGAAAATGTTATCAAAGGAAATCTTTCCAGCTTCTTTACTGAGTAGACATACAAAAAGATAACAGTTACACATAAGGTATAATGTTATTTGAACAGATGCAAAGAAATCAGTCACTACAGCAACCAAGCAGCCAGAATCCTTGGGCTAATGAAAGTAAAGCCCTCGCAGTCTCCCCTAAAGCCCATGCAGCAGGGTGGATTTTGCATTCTCCCCCCTTGCTTGTCTCCTGTGCGGTATACATCGGCATGGCACAGGTTATCACACAGTGGATTAAGAAGGCGTGTCAGAGTGTGTGCCAGAATCTCCAAGCCGCACTCCACTCATCTATTGATCCGCGTGCAAGGGAAAAAGACCGGCACACTTAGCAGTGTAACCACAGGCAACAGCCCCCTGCCTGCCCTCTGTTCCCTGCAGTGGGACTGATTGCTTGTCTCAATCATCCTTTTACCCACCCCACCCCCGCCCCCCCAAAACATCCCCTCCTCCCTCTCTTCACACACACACACACACACATAAACACATAGTCCCACACACCCTCAACATCTCCCTCCCTTTGCCCACATTCATTCCACTGCTCCTGTCTACAAAGTCTCGGCAGCAATCTTTCATGATTTGACGGCCTCTTGTTCTTCTTGTGAGGGCCATCAAAGTCTGCAGCCTTAACCCTGTCTGAAAGGGCTGGGACTGCATGGTAGGAAGCAATTAATTCTGCAGCGAGAAAGTCCATTAATTAGGCAATGCTTCTGGCTATTTCACGAAGACCCTTCAGGAACAGTAGGGCCACTCAGAGAGAAATAAAAGATGCAGCGGCACACCAGGTTATTAATGGACCCCGGGGCTCCTGGCGAAGCAACACCGTGGGGTAATTCTCACTTTCTATTTCAAGGCCTCATAACTACACCACATGCACTCACAAAGTGACAAATGCAGTTTACTGGGAACGTATCTTATTGGGCTTGGCTGCCATAGTATATTATGTAAAGCCTGACTACCAGAGCAGCTTCAACATCCTGCTAAAGTATAACAATCTCCAGTTAAACATTTTTTTAAAGCCATCACCAACCACAAAACCTGCAAAAGTCTATGGAAATGCTCAAGTTGCAAAATGGTTCAGAGAAAACCTCACAGCATTAACAAGGCATTGTTAGTGGGCAATACACTGATAGGACTTTAATACAGCATGCAGGAATGTCACTAAGAGCCACTAATATTCACACATGTGGCACAGGGAAGGCTACAAAGTACAGCAGTGGGATATCACTGTGTTTCCTCTAAATGGAGGTAACAGGATAAACACTGGTGTGAAGATGGGTCTGGGGAAATGAGTTTTGTGATGTCTAATCACTCACTAAATCATGCATGAGAACATTAGCTATTTGTGGTGTCCACCATTCAGGGACATTTCGGAGCACGGCACCCATTTCAAACTAAACAAGACCATGGTTCGGTGCGTTTGAGATGCTGATTCAACTATAGGTCTCCCCTGAGCACAGGGCAGGCCTGCCTCCGCCTGCAATGACGAGGAAGCATCGGTGACAGCACACCATCCGTGAAATTAAATCAACAACTCGCTTATTGTAATTACATTTGGTTAAATGGGAAGGCAAAGTGTGGGTGTAATACAATTAACATGTAATTGTCATCCTGACCAGGTTGGTGCTGATCTAAATCCCCAAGGGATTCAATGAAATCCATCACCCCGCCCTTATCTCTACCATTTGTCTTTAAGTGAATGATTCGATGAGTATGAGCATGTCACAGTGCTGCTGTGAGTGTGGTCATGAGCAAAGTATTATAGCGTATGTGATCTAGATGCTGCAGCAAATAACTTGGAATTATATAGTTCTTTCTGACTTTTTTAAAATCACAACTGAGTTATTCAAATATTCTGGTAATGTCACTATTTTTTTAGTTTTTTATTTACTTTGGGGTAAAATATTTTACGTATAAAATAACTTAAAAAATGACAATTGATGTTAAATATTATATAACTAGATACTGATAGACACTGAAGTTCAATCATGCAATCCATTAATTTAAAATCTGTAATTTAAAGACATTGACACAGTTGTACTGTAATTTGACACACACACACACACACACACACACACACACACCTGACAACCTGCATTCAGTTCCCAACCATTGAAACTTTCTGCAGCAGATGGAGCGACACCTGCGAGCTGTTTCAGGCAGTCAACTCAAGCTGCACTGCTATAAACACGTGACATGCTTCACTCTCCTCAACCATCTACCAAACACACCCTCCCAATTTGGCGCTCTATTTAAGCTGCAAAAATGTCCCATCTCTCCCTCTGCCTGCCAATGCCACTGCTGCCCTGCATCAGTATTGCTGCCTGTTCTTTCAGCCCCTCCACCACCCCAGCATCCCCCTGCAGGCTCCAGCTAGGGGGTTTAAGATATTTGCTCATCACTCCCCAATATCTCTATGTAAACATATCTGTGATGAGGTTGGAGCCTAGACGCCAAACTCTAACTATGTTCTGTTGCTATAATAAACATTTTAAACATGAGTTGTAAATAGGGTTTTTATACATACAAAACAACTTTTCACAGCATGAATGTAACATGCAATTCTCCTAACCCTGACTCTGACCTTTACTTAAGTTGTTTTACACCAAGAATTACAGCAATATACCTGGTCATACATATCAAATATACACTAAATATCATAAAAACCTTGTATGACTTTACACAACATGGACATTTAAAATGCTGATTAATAACTATGAATTAAATTTGTAGTTTAAATTTGAGAGCATAGTGTATTATCCCATAAAGAAAAGAAAATACTATATTGAATATCAATAACTTCTATCAGCTGTTATTCATTTGAGTTCATAGCTTATGTTTTCAATTTACATTCAACATCCTCCCTGCATATGGGGTCAGTCACCCCAATGCATGCTGGGACAAGCTTCCGCCCCCCTAGTGACACTATAGAGGATAAAGAGCTATAAGAAATGAACAGATAGATGAACTTTGTACAGGCAGGTCATTAACTTTACACATTTGGAAAATGTTTTGTCATGTTTTGTGTTTATCACCTCCCCACCCTTATTAGCTAGTCATGATTAACATTTCCATTAACCTCAGTTTATGAGGCTACATGAGATTGCAGATGTAGATTGATGTTGTGTGAGCTGTCGACTATGAATATGTATATAAATTCATATAAGCCATTCGAGAGGAAGGTAAAAGTGAAAGGACCTTTGATGATTGCCATTGCTATTCGTTAGTCACAAGTTATTTAATTTGCTTGCATTCAGTCAGTACTATCTCGCTCCATGTATAGTTGTGGTTAGTAGGACTGCAGTGATTTTAAAACTGAGGCGACAAATGATTTATGATATACGATACATGATATGTGAGTTATTACCATTTTGGCAAAAGAGAAGAGATGGTGTGAAACCAGCATCTGTATAGCAGAACAACTGTCAAGGACTTTAAAGCATCATGTGTATATCGAAGTGTAAAACATAATAGAAATTCTGTTCTTTGTAAATATATGATCTTACTCTAAAACAAATACAGATGCATTTGATGGGAATGTTTCCAGATAATTCAGAATCAGAAGCAGACATAAATGAAACATTCTAAAATTGAACTCCAGTTTAAATACATGCTGTCAATCATTTCAACGAAAGATGAGTGAATCAATATCTGAGTATAAAACATGTCTTCTGGTCGAAAGATGGTTTTTATTCTCTCTGCAGCAGGAGCCACACTGCCCAAATCTGTGTCTTGAGCTTGATATATAGAAATTGTCTCATTGTTTGATATCTTGACAGCAGTTTCTCTGTAATGTATCCCCATCCACTTGCCCTAAAACTTCTGTATTTCTCTCTAGTTCTTATTTTATTTCATGTCCTTGCTCTGCTGTTTTATTACTTTTTCTTGCACCACAAAGCTTGTTCTCCTTACAGGATGATGGAGGAATCAAACCTTATTTTACTGTTGTTCTCATGGTAACTCGACCCGGATAGCAGTATTGGCTAAAGGCCTAAAACCTTACAACCTTAGATGTGTCAATTTCCCCTGATCAGTCGAATGAACTGAAACTTTTCCAAGTCAAAGAAAGGCAAAGATTTCACGTTGATCTCAACACACAGGAGTATCATGTCTGTGACAAGCGCTTGAGGCTAGTAGGATAGCATGACAGATTGGTGCTGACAGTTGTACCATTACAGGGTCGATCAATATGACAGTGAAAACAATGTGCAATATTTACATTTTGATAGCATTTTATCCCTTGTCTTCAGGGTGTTCAGGGTGTGTTTTACACACGTGTAAGATCCTAAAAAAGCAACAATAAATGTTTATTTGGTGTTTTCTTTCCTAGCCAAAGCCAAATAAAATCTATTTATTAAATTATTTTAAGCAAAAGGAGTTAGAATAACATATTTTCAATCATCCTCTGTTCATGTTATCCTCCTCAAGTTATACTTGATGTTGATGGGCTCCATAAACATTATTGCGGCATGGGGCTCCTCACCCATATGACAGCTATGGATAACTTGCGTGATTTTGCTTTGAATATCACCCATGTCCACACAACAGCCATAGGGGAGGAGAGATGCATGCTATAATTATGCCACTGTCCTCATCAGTACGCCTGCTGAGTTGCTGATAAAGGTGCGAGCAACAAGGAAAGGCTGGGGATGCTGCGCTTCACTGCAGCCACAGCATCCTCTGCGCTCAGCCTGATGTTTTTGATGCCACTCTGACACAAACCATATACAGCAAGCTCTACTGGAGAGTCTACAGATGTACTGTGTGCTTCATGCACCTCTATACCCGCACTGTGAAATGTAGGCCAGCAGTACAGGGGAAGAATTCGATGTTCTGTATTCTTTTTTTTATTGTACTGTGCAAGGAGGGAGAATCTCAAGATGCTGTAAAGCATAAAACACATCAGGCTTCCTCTTGACCTTAGTCCAACCCAAATGTCATTGATGCTCCAAGGTGATGCTTGGGTATTAAAACATAGACAATCTGGCAATATCTGTCCACTCATCTAATAGACTTTCTATTGACTGGCCTTTAATCTACTTCCAATAACTTTCTCTGAAGCCTTGAATGTTTCTGTGCTGATGCTCACAGCAATGACCTCTGGGATGTAAGAAGCCACAACAATACGATTGGAGCTACACACAAGGGCAGTGTTGAGAGACATTCTGCATCCCCAACAAACCCAGAATAAACTGTGTGTGACAAGGAAGTGTGCTCAAGGCGACGCAGGGAGTAGGAAAGGATGGGGAAAAGAGGACTGGGGTGGTGAGTGGGTTGAATATGCGTGCCATCATGGCCAAATAAGCAGATTAATGTCCTCGGTAGTTCCGTCTCTGCTTTTACCACTGGATGACAGCACGCATTGATGAACCCCAGAGAGGAAGACCTCCTATATTACAGCGTAGTCAGACTGCATAGTAGGCTTAGGCCTGAGCAGAGCAAGGCAAGGGTTGGGGGAAAGAGGTTAGGAAGATAAAGAAGAACTGTGCTGCTCCCTGCTGGGCAGGGTCTGGCCATTCTTTTCCTTCATGAATGTTGACCAAAGCTGAGTCTCCACAATCAGAGACATATCCCGAATTTGAAAGAGGGAGACTTGCCGTTACAAATGATTGGTAGTACAGAATTTAAAGGAATTCTAATGCTCTTTCAAGCCCTAGCATGTAACCCAAGTCCTCATATGGCAACACAGTCATTTCCTGAATTAATACTGTTTGTTTTCACAATAGATAGATGGTATTTCAGAACAGATGTTATTAATTTAACAACAGTTTGCCTCTTTCCTCAGCACAAAAACTTCAGATGACCCACTTGAGAGTCTCGGTTTTTATCTGATTATATAAGTAACACCAGTTGTGCACTTAGCCAATAGAGAGTGAAGCAAACACTCATGATGTGTCTGAGCCTCTGACTTAAAACATTGTTATTACATTTCATTGCATTACATCATCCTGTTTAAATAGACATGACATAGTAATCCTTTCTGTGTGTGTATGCCTGTGTATATACGTGTGTGTGTGTGTGTATGCCTGTGTATATACGTGTGTGTGTGTGTGTGTGTGTGTGTGCACTTACGAAGTGCGATCTTGGCCAAGTGCAGACGGTTGACCCAGGAGATCTTACTAAGGGGGTTGGGAGTGTTGAGGACCACCATGAAACTGACAGGACGCCCGGACCTGGAGGACACACGTGCACACACAAACACACAGACACAGGGTCAGATGTATACACACATCAGATGTGCTGATATTGAATTTTTAACATGACAAAGTCTTCACTGAACAACACAGAATATAAACATCATTGGTTTAGTCTCAGTTTCTTCATTTCGTCATTTGATCACGTCAGAATGTCGATGTTGTTGAGGCCCAGGTGATTGTGATCCTGGTATTTGCTAGGATTTGACACCAAAACAGAGACCATGAAATCCTGTAATGTGTAATGACAGTAAAGCTGAACCTTTGAAAAATGCATTCCCTTTACCAGAAAAAAACAACTGCAGGAACCCAGCATTTTTAGCATGTGTGGTTGTGTGATTGTGTTTCTGTGTGCCCAGTTGTCTTTTTGCAACACTGTCTCCTAGAAATTATGTTTATATATTACGAAAATGTTTTCCCTATTATGTTATGTAATTGCTACCTAGATTTTACATGTCAGTCTATTTACAGGTGTTAGGGAAGTATGAAAATGAAAAAAAGAGACTTCGAGTCCTAAGGTAGGCAGTAAAACAATGGGACTTTTCCATCACCTCATCACCACTTTATCCTGAACATCAGCTTGAATTTACTAGGGGGTTTGGTATCGCAAAAAGAGCCGGGAAGTCTCGGCAAAAGTGCATCTTTGACATATACTGTATGATGTGCTATATAAAAAAAAAGAAAGCAGAACAATACAGTCAGAGAAACAGGGCTCCAACAAGGAAGAGACATTTTTCATTTCATGGGACTTTAAGTTTAATACATCAAGATTTTCTCTGTCAGAACAGCTGCTTCCCTGCTTGTAGTTTTAAAGCGGTTCAGTCCTATAAGCTGAGGCTTTATGATTTTAGCCTGCATTTAGTCAACATTCAGGCCAGGTTGCGATGACCACACAGCCTGGTCACAGTAAATCGCTTCTAGGTGAGCTACGACACTCAAAATGCCACAGATATGTGGGCTCTGCTGGGATCAGGCACGACCAGTACAGTGAGGGCTTTTTGGTGCTAATTCAAGCTCAGACACAGCAGTAGACCAGATCTTAGATATGTGTGTGTGTGTGTGTGTGTGTGTGTTTGTGTGTGTGTGTGTGTGTGTGTGTGTGTGTGTGTGTGTGTGTGTGAGAGAGAGAGAAAGAGAGAGAGAGAAAGAAAGACAAACAGTGATGATGTGAGTGTACGGGTCAGGTTATATAATGACATTCTGTGTTGAGACCACATCAGGATTTACAAGTCGATGTCTTTCTCAGCAGCGTCTAATAATGTCTAAACAGGTCAAGGCTGAGTGTCTTGTTGAACTTTACAGGGTCATGCAACTGTTGAAAGGACGGAGCCTACATTTTTAAAAAAACTTACTGTTAATGTTACAAAATACTTTTCAAAAACGTCAAACTTATTTCTTGAATATAAAATAACCCTTTAGGCTGATGTAGCTTGCAACAATGCTTGCTTATGTAAAAACATTGTTGTATGGTGTACATTGTTGAACTGATTAATGAAGAATTATCAAAGACGAATTGGCTAAACAGGTACACATGTGCTTGATTACTATGTAAAGATGGATTCTTAGAGAGTATAGCTACACAAAATGTGGTGCTTTTGTTTTCTCCAGGCATTTTTAGATGCGAAGAGCTGTAGGTGAACACTCACTCACTCACTCACTCACTCACTCACAGGATCACGATTAGGTAGGTGCGCTTCAATACGTTGCTTGCCGTCATGTGATTCCAATGACGCGCGAAATTCAGAATGAGGCAGGAAGTGAAAGGCAGAATGGAGGAGATGGAGGAAAGCCTGTATTGTGCAAGTTATTGTTGTTACTCATTGTGTCGTCCCAGTCAACATGTGTGTGAAATCTGGAATCGCCCAATTCATTCTTAAATTATGGCTAAATGGTCACAATGACCTTTGAGTCAAAAGTGTCACCTATTCAGTGTCTGAACAACTGTGAAATATGGTCACAGTCTCCCCTTCTATTCCTGACTTATCCTGTTGAATAATGGCCAAAAATGTTTTTTTTCAGGACATTATGATGTCACAGTGACGTTGACCTTTGACCTTTTGGGTAAAAAATTGTCATCACTTTATCGTTGTATCCCATTAAATATTTGTGTAAATATTTTGTCATAATTACTGCGTCAAATCTTGAGTTATGGCTAACAAAACGTGTTTGTCAAGGTCATTTTGAGGTCACAGTGACCTTTGACCTTTGAGTCAAAAGTGTCACCAATTCACTGTTCAACCAACTGTGAAATATGGCCATCAATTCTTGAGTTATGGCCAAAAACGGTTTTGTGAGGTCACAGTGACCTTGACCTTTGACCACCAAATTCGATTCAGTTCATCCTTGAGTCCAAGTGGACGTTTGTTCTAAATTTGAAGAAATTCCCTGAAGGCGCTCCGAAGATGTGTTTTAGGATTTTTTATGCCTCCTGTGCCTCCTGTGCCTCTCTTGAAAAAGAGATTTAAACCTCAATAATGAAGGAGAATAAGGCATCAATACCAAACATACAAATGCACAGAGAAGTGTATTATGCTGCAAAGGTGGTATGAAAAGTTCCCATGAACCTTTTTCGACTTGAAACTGGGTTGCCGTTGGATGCCATTGTAAAAGCCATGAATTCAAGCCGACTACACCTGCCATCCTCTGCAAAGGAGAAGGCTACAAACTTTTCAGAGGCGCCTTTCAAGCCTGCAGTGGGTGAGCATTAGATATTTAAAACATAGCTTTTTAGTGGAACATTCCTTTAACCTCTAAATACACAATATCAAAAAAAACAGTGATTACTGTTCATGAATTAATGAAGGCATTCAAAAGTTTAATACATTAAATCAGAATCATTTATCTAAAGTTCTCAAGATACAGATGTTGTGTCTCATGCACTACACTGACTAATCTATGCATATATTTCCATTATGAACGCATAATTTAAAGTTTACCAGAGTTGAAAAATGTCCTGTCTTCCTCTTCAATGTAAATCATGTGAACATACTGTAGTTTGCTTAAGGCCTTGTAACATGTCATGTCAGATCACACATCTTTATACTGGAATTAGCATTTTGCCTCTGTCCCTGTATGGTAATTTTGTGGTTAATATGTTGTCAATTTCTTACAGATGTGAGTAAGTGCATATTTCTTTGTGTTACCCATGTAGAATTAGAGAGGGCACAGATTGTTTTCCGAAGTCACAACCAAAAAATAAAACAAGCATGCTGTAAGCTAAGATTTGTGGTAGCATGTTATGAGCTAAGTATTGTTCTATACAAAGATAGGCCAAAGATGATTTTTTTTTCATATATTTCAGTATAGGCCAATGTGTCAGAATCAGATTCTGAGCAGCTGATTTTTGTCACAAAGTTTGTCATCCAGTTTTGTGACCACAAAAACTGCAACTGTGATGTTGTCTCCTGGTTACCAGGTATGTCTTTTTTCTCCTGATCATTCAAGCTGCTTTGTGATTATTTGAGGCAGAGAAGAAGGGGGGAGTTATCCAAGCTATCCAAAGAAAGACATGCAATAGAATATAAAAACATGTCATGAAACACAATGGGTTTAATTCCATGAGACCAAGAGCTCAATTCACAACCCCAGTGATAAACCAGATCTCACCAAGTCTTTCTTCTTACATCCAAAATCAAGGTCACTCCATCTGAATACTACAATAGATTCCAAAAATGGAAATGAAAGAGATAACCATGGGTAGGAATTTCACCAGCTAATAAAAAACACACTTTTTGGAACTTCTGTCTCCCCCTTCTGACAGTGAGAGTAATTACAAATTTCCACAGTTCGAAGACAATAATCCATTATTTAGGTAGAGTAAATGTAATAGCTACATAGCCTACTCCAACTATTTTACAAAGACCAACTTGTCCAAGAGCAGTAACGCAACATCCGTGTCCGCCGTCAGTCCCTTCTCTTCTTTCAGCGCTCTCCAACGAGAAAAAGCTACACCAATGGTTATCCGTGTTTGTCCTCATTGTCAATCGCTTTCTTTTTTTGACTGTAAACCTCCCTCCCCCTGAATGCTGCATTTATTTTTTCTCTAGAGCATCAGAAACTTTTCTTGGACACTTCTTAAGTTTTTCCTCCATACTCCTAGTTGCTGTAGCCTACTCCTCGCTATGGTTGCTCCCCCTTCAGCTCTGGCAAACCAGAGCCATGTAGAGAGAACTATCTGAAGTCTGTTGTTTACGATCATGTCACAATCAAGCATTTTGAACTTCTGTTAATGCAACTCTCTCTACATGGCTCTGGTTTTACTACCGGTATGCCAGCGCAGGAATGTCGCCACACACACCAGATTCAAAAACGCCGGTATACTGCGAAATACCTGGGATTTACCTGGCGGTGATAGGCTTATTCAGAATTGTGTGAACTCGTCTGGCAACGGCTTGAATGTAATGGACATTCATTTATAAATTTATAAAAGTCCTGCACTCTAGTTTTAAAGTCAATACCAAAGTAAATACCGAAATGGGCCCCGAAATGCAAGGTGTCTCAGAGAGCAAAGTGTGGGCTCAACTGAGACGTAAAACCAGGATGGACTCTGTACATACTCCTGCAGAGGTTGTGTTATGTGCTAGGTAGAGAAACATACAAACTCATCTCCTAGTTGTGAATTCCCACCTAAACATTTGGCTTCCTTAATCAACTATTTAGTCAAATTTTTGCCAGCTTGTTAGTAGCCATGCCCGTGTGTAAATATTTGACTCTCTCTCCTGTCAGCTAAAATAACTTCTTACAGCTTTAAGAAGCAGTCTAAAGTGAGACCGGCAGCATCGGCTCTGAGTTAGCAATGACTCAGATGGTGTCTATCCAGTGACAGGGACACTCTGTTGTCTGGATTGATCAGGCTTTATTAGAACTACAAGTAAGCTGTCTGGCCAAGGATGAGACGTCTTTTTAAAGCACTAAGCAGCTTTCCAAAATAATGGCCCTGTCTCAGTCACCTGTACAACTATTCTGAGGCGATGAAAGAAAGAAAAGGAGAGTGCAAGAGAGCGTGTGAAAAGAAGGGGGGGAGGGTTAGGGTCTCAAGCACACGTAAGGAAGACAATTTCACATTCAGACATCATTAGAAGGTAATAGTGTGGAGAACAGTGCGCAGCCTGAAATCCGGCTTCTGTCATACCTGCTGCTGCCCGCTGCAAATTCATTTTCATCTCATAGAGGAAGGAAGAAAACGGCAGAGAGAGAGAGAGATACACACACACATACAGAGAGAAAGAGAGATAGAGAGAGATTGCAGACAGGAACAGAATAAAGTAAGTAAGATCTCAAACTTCCTTGACATGTTGAAAAAGTGGCGCTTTCACGAAGAGGTGTAATTCATACCATTGGCTGCTTAAATATAGCAGAGGCAATTTGCCGAAGACAGAAGGGGAGACAGGGTGTGACGAGAATACAACTACTCACTTGGTTGGATTCCTTAGGCAACACTTCATGCCCACACGGCCTCAAACATGCTAAACTGAGCACAGTCTCCGATTCCTCCCTCCTGCCCGCTGATTGACAGCCGCAGTGCAGGTGTGGTGCACTGCCAGAATGGAGAACTAGACTCGGCTATGCTGGCAGAGGGCAGATGACGAGAACTGAGAGGTAAGGAGAGTCAAAAAGGGAGGGGAAGGGAGAGAGGGCAGAGTTGGGCGAGGGAGCGAAGCGAGGAGCCGGCCCGGCTGATTTATGGGAGCAGGTCAGTGCCGAAGCACACGTGTGACACTAATGCACAAGGACGGGACAGATGTAGGAGTGAGTGCTGAGTGGCAGCCTGTCATGCACCCATCCTTCAGTTCACCTCCACCCTCCGGAGAAACAAACAGTCAAAGAGAAAGTCTGCTCTGCAAATAGTGAGACGAGTCAAAGGAGACAGGAGAGGTGCAGTGTCCCTACGAGAGTTTGTTGATCTAGTTCTGGACAGACTTGACAATCAGTCACAGAAAAACATTACAAGAGATAGACTTTAAGTGGGTTCAGAATGAATGTCATTTATAGAGGTAGAGTGGACACACACAGGATTCTTTGTAAGCAGTACAAAATTAGTCTGAAAATAACAGAAAGATCTGGAGTTCGTGGTAAGATTTAGAGGTAAGTGGGATAATAACTGACGTTCAATCTGATTGCATATTCAGACTGCCATACCCTGAGTAGTCTTCCTATGATCACCCAGAGCGGAATTGATAGCCAAGAGGGCTAAATGCCAACCCCCGAATATCTACTTAGGGTCATAGTCACCCCATAGCGGATATACAGTATATAGAGGTATTTACTGCTTCAGCTTTATTTCATTTGGACAGGTTTGTAAAAAAAAGAAGAAGAATTCAAAATCAAATAACTACATTATGACAGCGTGAAAGTCAGGTTTGAGTCTTTGTTAAAGGGGACAAACCAACCACATAAAGCCTCAAAGTATAAAGGGTGTAAGCTGAGTATTTTTACCATACAACAAAAGCCAAATCAAAATGAATCAATCATTAGATAAAATACCTCCCCAATTTGTTTTGACTACTCAAGCAACTACACAAACTTTTCCACTACAGATGACCAAAGAAAATGAACCGTAGGTGCCCTTCAGTTCCAGCCCCACGGCACCAGATAACTGGCTAAAAGTAGAGGACTGTGGTTATTCTTGGTCTCTTCCAGGTGTCAATATGTCTACATGTGTGAATGTGAAGAAAACAAGAAAAAGCAAGATGTCCCTGGATAAATAAGGCTGAAAGCAGTGGAGCAGAGGTTGGGGTGGATGCAGAGGTGGAGTGCTATTCACATACCATTATACACTAAAGCACAAGGATGTTATAGGAACAATCCGCCATCTTGAGAAGTACATTCTGATATCTAACTGAGAGTTAGATGCCAAGACAGTCCATCAAGTGTCGGAGTATACCCTTAAACGGTCGCTTCACAAAAAAGCCAATAAACATCAGGGACACTGATTCTGAAAATACATTTTGCTGCTGAATTTCTTTGTCATTTGTCAGTGCTGTGAGCACCTCAAATTCAATTCCAGTCACTCGCATTTTACTGAGTGGAAGCAAAAGTCTGAGAGGTGGATACCTCAAAGTCTGGACAACTAAAACAATCTGCAAGGCTTGATGCCACTAGAGGTAAGCAAGAAATCATCTCTTTCTGTAATTTGGGTGAACTAACCCTTTGAGTGGAATCCTTCCATGCTCCTATCCACAGCACACCTCTCTTCATACACATGGAACAATCAGAGAAGCTCCTCTGCTGTCCAGACACTGAGATAAGGTCATAAGGACTCTCCAGAGCCTCTTTGGGAGCATGTCTGTTTCGACAAGACTCTCAGCCAGAATGAACTAGAGATGGAGCCCAAAGAAGGTAAAGGTCTGCCTTGCAGGTAGCCTGCACAGCCTCATAAAAGGGCCCATGAAAAAAAGAGGCTTCAGGCTTACAATAATGTTCCTTCATGTGTGCTAGTAGGAATGAAGGATGAAGCAACAAATACATTTGGTTAAAGTATGAAATTTGAACTCTGTATCTATCGCTTGCCAGTATGGCCCATGTAACTATGCCTGTGGTTGCTCCAGCAGACGCAGTAAAAAAAAAAAAAAAAAAGAGGATGTTAATGAACTGCTGTCACACGTAGGCTGGTGCCTTTGAGGCAGCAGTCAGGATTCTCTCCACGTACTCAGTCTGTTTGCAGTGTGGAGGCTGTGATGTGCTGCCTGACTGCAGAGAGTCGCTTGCGGCCAGACAGGAGGGGACCAACTCAGTACAGGGGGTCCCTGCTGCGGTCCCACTCTCTCACCAGCAGAGCAAAGGCTCGGCTTTGCGCGCAAAGTGTGTATGTGCTGCTTTCTTGTCTGAGATGCATTCTTGCTTGTGTACAGGTGCATTTGTCAGCAGGAAGCACGTGTGAATACATGTAACATGCACATACAGACTCTGGAAGAACTGTTGTTCCCTAGATTGTAACTCATTTCAGTAACAAAACAAAGAAAGATAACAAGGGAAAACCAACGTGTGTGTGTGTGTGTGTGTGTGTGTGTGTGTGTGTGTGTGTGTGTGTGTGTGTGCAATTGTGTGTGCAATTGTGTGGGTGTGTTTATATTTGTGAGAGAAACAGAGCCAGTCTGCCTGCTGCTCTCCCCTGCAATCTGCCACTGCTGCACCCTGGGTAGTGTCAGAATGGTTTGGGCACCCACTGTGCCACCCGTCACCCGCAGCCCCGAGGCTCCCTGCCAGTCCAGCCACCCGACACCGGGGCCCAGCCTCCATTAGATTGCTATCACACAACCAGGATTGGCTCTTTTTCCCTACAGGAGATTTCTCTCTTTCAGCTGACATTGTTGTCCTTTATCTCTTCACAAAACTCTGTGGCCATCTCCAAGTATGATTTCAGCTCTACATTATTTAAGTTTTAAATACAAATCTACAGTTTGGACATATGTAGGGGCAGGAAATCTCCTCATCAGTGTAGTTGCTAATGACGTTATCACAAGAACTCAGCAAATAGGGTACCCCTTGAAGGGGAATTCGGGGACTCTCTTGTAAGCATGACATCTGGCTCCACCAAACATCTGAGTAAGCAGATTGGCCCTGCAGGCCTGGTGTGACAGCCGACGAGGAAGCTGGGAGATGTGGGAGAACTGATCTGCACAGCTCCGCTGCTCAAGCTGTCACTTTAGCTTGGCTTGGCACAGTTAGATTCTCCCTGGCTCTGAAGCATTAGGCCCACTCTTCTGACTGCTGCTGCCCTGCCGGCACAGAGCCAAGTCTTTCATGGGGGAGGTCGATCATCACTCTCACTCTTTCTTTCTTCCTCTCCTTTTCCTGCTTAGTCTCTCTCAGCAGGGCTCTGGCTTCTTTATCGCAATCTTTCTCTTTTTGTCCACCCCTGCCTCTTTCTTATCCTATCCCCACCAGAAGCCATGAAATGGGATCCATTATAATCTGCCATTATTTGCTATTCCCAGTTCTTGTGCAGTACTCTAAGCTACTCATATGCTCTCTCCTTGCCATCTTTATTCTGCTCTAAGTAGGCCTTCAGTCATTCAGTAGCTACTCCACCCTCCAGGATCCAATTTGACATGTTAAGACAACCACCAGCAACCACCAACATCCTTAGTATGACAAGGTAACTGCTATGGATTGCATACATGTATATGCTCAGCAGAACAAAACTGCAACTGCTGCTTTTTTGTGTTCAGACTGATGAAGTAAAACATAGTGGTCATTTATGCACTGCAAGTAATCTACCTGGAAGCCAAAAATATACATTAAAAACTAAACTGTATAGGTTATTAACTTACTTATATTAACTTATTTATCACAGTTTATTTTTGTGTATTAACTCTTATAAAATCTAATATAAAAAGTAAAAGTGTTTTACATCAGCGTACCATACAACCAGGAGATACATTATAGCACTGTAGTGTTGAAGTATATACTACTTTGCCAAATGCTGAATATTTGGCTTTTCAGCACAGACACTGTAAACATAAAATAATATGGATCTTAGCTGAGCAACTGAGAAAAGTAATGCACTAAGGTCCAATGTTAGGTTAAGTCTGAGGCAAAAAGTGTCTCAATTAAATCCTGTAAAAGGAACATTTTGTGGAAGCAAATTATTATTCCATCCAAGTACTGAAGGAAATGAATTATTTGAGTCAAGTAATTACCCACTCACGACAGAATAAACTGTTCTAGCCTCTAATTTGCAAAAGGTCAGGGTGTCCTGTTGGCCCAGTGATCTAAGTGCATATATCTAACAACAATGTCCTGTTTTTTTAGCCACCCCTCTCTTTCCTCCTATATTTTGTGCCACTATCTTTGTCTGGTTATTTTATCGTTAAAAACTCTGCTGTACTTCCATCCATAGGAACTTTTTTAACTCAGTTACCAACATAGGAAACCCTTTGGTGTTACTGCTATTTGCTTTTTTTGTTGTCTTTGCTGTTGCCGTTGTGGTCATTTATGTTCTCATACCCAAACAGAGACAGAACATTTCACTTAGAGCACATCTGTATGTGAGATACTACTCACTTGTCTGGCCTGCCAGGCACCTGCAGGCGTAAGCGACATTTGTTAGCACTCTGGATCTGTTCTTCTTTGATGCGAATAAGCCTCTGCAGAGCCAGACACCAGTCCTGGGCCACAGTGGTGTTCAGGTTCTTTGATGGAAAAACACACACAGTTAAAACTTGTTTCTCAGCTGTAGCAAAAAGTGGGTCATCTAGCAAAGATACAAGCACGTTACATGCATACTGACCACAGGGTTATACTGAAGATGTACTTACATATTGATATTCTTACACACAAACAACCACACATCCACTCACATAAAACTGCAGCATATTATTTGAAGCTACATGGTTGTGGTATTTTTATGCCCTCAAATGTAATGTTGAATTTACATCAACACCAGCATCCGTTGTACAGTAAAACCTAGTCCCTCAAGTCAAATAGAATCAAATCAATTTTCTGAAGTCACTGAGCTGTGCAGAAGTATTTTATCTATTTGTTCAGTGGACAATATTATAACTGGGTGGAAATTGGTGCCAGACCAATATCACTCCTCCTGAGGACATTGTGCTCATTAAGTACATGGAGGCAAAGGTGCCACCATTAGCCTGAGAGGCTCTTTGGTGATTGCTGGAGTATACCTCCCTGGCTGTGTTATGTAGTGTATGGTACTGTTAATGTGTTAGTGGCAGACTACTGGGAAGTGTCCTGATTTGAACGCTACAGGAGGGGCACTGCCGGTTTCTTTTGCAACGTAGCAAATCTGACACTTCTATCTAGTATATCACAGGGAACATCTCATTCCCACCATTGTGGCACTGTTGATGAGGAAATAGATAGGAGACTTCATGCTTTTAGAAACTGATGATTTAAGAAGCATATGAGGCTTTTCTTTGATCCAATTTTAAACATCTAGAATTCTTTTGCAATTTCTTTAAAATAGCAAAGAGAATTTTCCCTAAATGGTTATCCTTGTACCATCTAAACTTGATCTCTTAGTTTGCACTGAATCAGGCAATTTAAATGAACTGTGCATACTTCAATGTTGTCTTTGCTGCTTCTGTGGAGTGTTCTCAGGCTTAGGAGCTATTGTAAGGAAAGCTGCAGTTTACAGAATACATTCCATATATTATATATACACATATTTTCATATATTAGTCAATATCTTGAGAAAACTGGCTTATAAATAATTTGTGATACTGAAAGCAGTTTTTGGAGGAGAGAATAGCACGTTGGAAGGTCAGTCTGTGGGCACGTTTTTTTTTTTTTTTGAAGTGGCCAATTTGAACTAAGGCTTTTAAAGAAAACCCTGAGAGAACAAGGCTAGCCTGTGTAGTGGTGTGATAAATGTAACAAACTGTGACTTCAGTGGTTTGGCCTGAAGAGTCAGTTGGACTGAGAAAACCTACGCCTCCCGGCAGACTTTGTTGCATTATATATGTTGTATGATACACATTTTCCCTGTGGGACAGTCCAGCCACAGTATAAGAGTAACATGAAGCGACATGTACCTGGTACATCCCCTGCAGCGTGCCCACAAGGAGAGTGACCTCCTCCACGACAGAAAGGTCATGTTGCAGTTCCTGCAGCTCCTGGTAGAGCCGTGGAGGACCAAGGATCACTTTACCTAAGAGGTGGGCAACACACAAAGCCTAAGAGTTTGTGATATCACCAACATGTTGCATGCAAAAGAAAATGAAGTACACTTAGGTACTTAGGTGTCTGTAAATTGTCCAAAAAAAAAAGACAAAATGGCCATTACAATTTCACGAAGTGCAAGGTGATGTCTTCAAATTGCTTGTTTTGTTTAACAAACAGTCCAAAACACAGAGGTATTAGTACACAGTGATAAAAATCAAATAATTCTCATTTTTGAGAAGCTGCAACCAGCAATTGATAAACAAACTGTTGTCAATTAATTTTCTGTCAATCAACTAATCATTTAAAGGATACGATCTCAACAATATATAGAAGACACATGTATGGTATATGGACCAACTATCCTGATGTAGACATACAATATATGTGAAAGTTCAAGGTTAAAGTGTTCTACACACTAAGAGAAACCAATGACATTGCCTTTGAGAACTAGTGGAAGTACAGAAAGAAAAGTTGCTTTTGCTGAAACTCCAGTGGCACTAATAAAAGAGGTTTGATGTGTAGATGGATCGATCTTCATTATTTGTTGAACTACAGAGAGTGAATTTATGAGTAAAAAAAATCAGATGGAAAAACTGTTATTTGGAGCTATGATGCCCTTTTTCTGGCCAAAAGGAATGCAGGTGTCTCATTAGACGCAAAATTCAGCATCGATTTGAGGCCCGCTACCTTCAAAGTCTCTCTCTCCTACTGCCGCGAATCGATAGCTGTGTCTCCTCCTGTCTGCCATCCTCCGTCCTAGCTCCCCTGGCCCACATCTCCCCAGCAGCAGACTCCATGAGAACTGCCTAATTAAATTCTGCAGGTAGATTTTGCTCCAGAGCTGTCCTGCACTGTCACCACTGCTACATAATAAAACAGCTGAAGAGCTGAGCCGGTAGGCGGGCTTAGTGAAGCATGCTCCTCTGAGGGGACATGCCGCCTTTTGTCTATCCACGTGCATAAATGGAGTGAGAGTAAAGCCGTAAGAGGAAAGGGAGTGAGAAGAAGAGAGGGGTGGGCTGGGATTGTTCATTTAAAAGAGCTCCATTGTAGCTTTTGGGGTTTAATGGGATCTTTGTCACAGGCAGCCAGTGACATCTGTCATCTGTGCATGGAAATCAATAGGTGAGACATCTGAATATAAAAGGGTGAGCTGCAAGCTGCAAGAACAATGTCTTCCTGTCCTCTCCAGAGGGATTGCCTGGACCCCTGTACAGGTTCGTTGAGTCCTCTAGGGCCTGCTGTTGGCTACGGCCCGAGAGGTGAATGTGCTGAGTTGTAATCCAGCGTAATCCCGTTGGTGAGGCAGGATATGGTTTTCACACTCAGACATGGCAATCCACACTGTCCGCCAGGCACGTAGCTCACTGGCGTGGAAGGCCAGAGCCCAGAGGGGTCCATCCCTGCTTTCTCTGGAGTAAGTCAGCAATCTAGCACTCCGCTGCTGTGCCAGTGATGCTAGCCAGTGGATTTAAAGACAATGCAGCTTCCACACCTGCATCGAAACCCTTGTCTGATCCACAGCCAATGCCCTTGGTACACTTCTGACAAAAACAACAAAACACTGCACTCCTGACAGCAGGTCAAAAGAAAAGCAGCAATAAGGGAGGTGTAATGGGGGATGAATGAAGTTAAGACGCATGAGAGTAAACAACTGGAACACTCGGCTTTCAAAAAAAGAGCACATACATTGGTGGGCTTTCTGTGTGTTGTTAGGAACAGACAGCGAGAGAGACAGCCCCACAGAGACATAGGCAGAGGGGTTGAGTAAGAAAGACAGGCCAGCATTTCCCTAAAGGCCAGCTTTCTTCAATAAAGAGGACCAGGGTCTGCAGAAGATGAAAAATGACTCAATTTTGAGCCATGCTGAGGGAGCGCAGGATTTAGACCAGACACCCCACTGAATGACATCACAAGGGATGAAACTATAAATAGATGGGACAGCCTGTCTGAATGAAAATTTGGGGAACGGCCCCACAGATGTTCAGGGAGGTTTCTGGATAGACATGATTAAGGTGACCGCGCCATGTCGAAAACGTGGGGGAAAAAAAGAGGAGAGAATGTCAGAGTCAGAATACAGCACCCTCTGTGAGGCATAACATTCGCAGAGTGAGACGCAGGTAAAGGGAGAGAGACAGCTGCATTAAGAGCTATCCTTAAATGATCCTAAAACCTTGCAGCAAAGAGTATACGAGTATACCCTACCTGTACAAAGGCAAGAATCTAAACCAGCTCTCAAAACAGTAGCTGCTTGCTGAGCATGACACGGGTAGCTCTGAAGAAGGCACCATTAATATTTAAGTCATGAAACTGCAACTTTAAAAAGCCTGTACCATTACATCCTGATAAGGCCTTGTATCTCCCTTCTCCCATGGCACATTTATCAGGGATCTCGTCAAGCTCTGTATACACCAGAGTTTAGTGAGGTGTGGTGGGAGAACTAGTGTTTCAACCACCGATTCCTATCTACTGCTTCTGGCTCTCTAATTGGGCCTGGAAAGGGTGGGAATAATCTCTGCAGATTGATGACTCCACTCTAGATGTGTTTGTGGTCTATCAGAGAATGAAATGAGACTGTGGGGATGCTGCGACAGGGGGCTCTCTACCCCCACATCTCTCTCCAAGATAAAACACCCTAGGCAGATGGGAACAAGTGACCGTCATCACTATCCTCCTCACAAACACATCCTCAATCAGAGTGACAAGCAGCACGCATGCATCTCCAGCCCTCCGCGGAACAATTGAGAACAGAAACAGATTAGCCTTGCTGAGTCAGAGTAAGAGACTGAGACTACAAGTCAGTCCAAGTGAGATTGACACATGGGGGAAAGGAATGAGATAGGACTGTTTCACATTTTTTGTGTTTTTACCTGAAGTGCAGACACTAATCGGCCGCTTGGCTCCGCTCTGTTGAAAAAAGGTGTCCTTGCTTTGAGAGCCCTCCTGCCCCACCTCTACTACTTGCACCTGCTGTAAGGGGGCGCTCCACTTCATGGTGTACTTGGGGCCAACAGGGACCAGGCTGCTTATATCCGGAGGTCCCCTGGTGGAAATGAGAAGAACAACAAATTGAAGAGGGAGTTTAGAAGTGAAACAACCTGAGAGAAATTCCCTCCCTATCCACATCCTGCTAACAGCACTACACCTAGCACTCCATAGGAGGAGAAGCTCTTTGAAATGTCACGAAGAAGACTGGGAGTGGGAATTATAATCTGTATGATCACCCATGTTCCCTGCCAAAATTGTACCCCTGGCTGCGAGGAGGGGTTCATTGCTATTCATGTATTCCTGTAATCACGCAGACAATCAACATTGTGATCGGTTTGTCAAGATCCTGGAGGGCAGACAAAGTCAACTTCGGGACACTCGAGTTGAATGAGACGTAGAGTGATAATTACTTTGAAGGCTGAAGAAGAGGGCTTTAAGCCACATCTTTGACAGGAGCTTTGGAAAATATACAAAATCCCTTTCCTGTTTACTTCTCGAAAGAGAGAAGGGGGGGGGGGAGATGTGATCAATGGTGCTGTCACATAAGATAAATTGGAAAGAAACCAAAAAATGTTTTATGTCAGTAATCTAAGACTCCTGTAGCTGTAGTTAGGCATTCTACCATTTGTTTATAGCTGATAAAACTCCTGCAACTCCAGATAGTGCTCAAAACACCTAGCAGTTATTTCTTTTTCCTATGCAGTTTGCCAAAATATCCTTGCAAAACCTAGGGCATCACGTTAGAGCCCTGTGCCACCTAATAGCTATTTCTCCTAACTGAACAGTTTAGCAGACTCTCCTTTCAAAACTTACACAACTTCATGCTAGAACTACGCATTAGGAATGCATTAGCAAAGTATTTTTTGAATGCAAGGGCATTTAGATCAAGAGGGACTTACTTGACATTTATGTTGGCACAGATGAGTACATCATCAAAGAGGAAGACCTTTCTCTCCTTCGACTTCAGGACTTGTCCCCTCTCGCCATACACAGTCTCAATAAGCGTCTCACAAAGGACCAGTGACCCCTGCTCCGAGTTCAGTTGCTAAAAGGGACACAGCAATCAGATCAGAGGCGGTGGAGACAGTATCACAAAGGGCCAGTCCTCCAGAGTTCAGTGCCTGGAGGACACAGAAGTCAGGCTTGGAGGAACAGATGTCTCATCAGGGATTAGCAACACATTCATGCTGCTGAAGGTCATTTAATGTGTGTATACATACACACACAAGGCACACACACAGCTCTAGACTGTTCATTCAGCGAACTTAGTGAAAGAGAGAATGCACATTTGCCTTGCACACATGTTTACAGTGATGAGAGGGATCGAAAGACATTAATTTAATGGGGATACAGGAGCTGCCAGAAATGTTTTTTTTGTTTTTTTGGTTGGTTGTTTTTTTAAATAATTACTTCCAACACATGCTTTAGGTCATTCTTTGTCTGTACCAAGCTATCCACCATAGCACTACCAAAGGGTCCAAACTGGCTTAGCTTTTGAGCACTGGGACACACAATCCTTTCCACCACAGCAAGGCGACTACACATGGATATAAATGCATTTAACAGTTTGCTGCATGTACACCTTTACACAAATGCACCCACACACACAGAAACAGTCAGAGAATCCAAAAACAGATGCAATTTATGCTACAGTATGTTGGCACATGCTGTGCTTTCAAGTCATCCATATGTTTGGCAAAGGGAAATAGCAACAGAAAGCTTTTTTATCACTTTGGTCCAGCTTCTTTTATGACTGCCTAAATCAATACTTTTAGTTTTATGCATACTGCGCCAATCTAAGCCAGGCTCATCCAAATTCAAGTGAAACCACAATACTGCAAGCAGCAGGTTAAGTCCAAATATGGAGTTCACATCCTGATACTTTGATGTTTGTGTTTGTTCAAAAGGCAAACATTTTAGGACATAATTAATCTCTCTGCTGTGTCAATTCTATAACCTGCAGTGCAGCTTTGAGTGTGGCTCAGATAGCGTACAAAATGAGTCATTAGTCCGAGCGGGACTGCCATTTGATGGCCACAAAACTGTGCAGCTCCCTCAAGGGGTGGGCTGCAATAAGAATACACCCTTAAAGCCACAGTAGGCACAGAGGGCATTGCAACATGCACGTGTGCATGTGTGAGCACATGTATTGTGTGAATGTGTGCGAAACCCATTCTCACTCACATTGTTATCTGTAGATACTTTGAGACAAAGAATGAATATTTCATTGGATGGTTATGGGGGCAATAGAGGAGACTGTTTCCTATTGGAATTCTGCAATGTCACCGCAGCAAATGGAATTCTGTGTGGAGTGGAGGAGATTGGCCGAATCAGCTCATCTCAGAGTCCTGGAAAGCAAGGGCTGATAGAGAGACATTAAGAGAGTGGGAGGGGGAGAGAGAGACAAGACAGAGGAAGATGCAGTCACACTAGAGAAAGAGAAGAAGAGTGTATAAGTGGAGTGAGAAAGTAAGCAACAGAGTAAGCAAGGGAGTGCAAAAGGGGAATAGACGGGAGGTAAAGTGGAGAGAGAGAGAGAGAGAGGAAGAGCGACAGGGTGAAAGAGATAGCTCTCTTACAGTTTCCAATTAAATGTCTCATTTACCCCCTAATTCTTCTTATTCAGAGCAGCATTTGTTCAGATTTGCAACAGCAGGACTGTAATTTCAGTGTGGTAATGGAGAAGCAACGCCTCTGCCATTGCATTTGGTACTGTTTAGGAATGATAATGGGCATCATTTCTAGGAGATAATTTCTCTAAATAAAAATGCCTCCCTAGATTAATGTGTGGGAAAGTGATATAAGCGATTTCTATATACTAGTTTAATTTATAGGTGTTTGGCTCAGAGAGATAACAACGCAGAGGAGTAAAAGGGCTCAGAGGCTGGCTCACAGTTGATTTGATTGGGGCATATGTACAAGCACGCGTACGTGTGCACGTGTATCCAGTCACCTTACTGAGCAGGCGATCACTGACGCTGCGGGCTAGTTGTTGAGTCTCTGCAATCTGGTCAGCTACTCGTTTCTGTTCATTCAGCTTCTCAGCCAGCATCTCCAGCTCTGTCAGAGCAAGCTGCAGGGGCAGGCGATCCACGTGACCCTTTGGTGTATTCTTAAGCATGTCCTAGAAAAGGTCACAAGGAAAGTTTTAAGTAAAGACACTGCAAGTAAAAAAAAAAAAAAGAAGAAACACTCTGTTTATGATTTCGTCAGTATCCTGCACTATACTGAATTGTAACAAAATAATGTGTTCTCGTGGGAGTGCTGTCTTCTCTTGAAAAGTTCAAATCTGGATCAAATACTCTCTTTGAGTTTAGGTGTATGACTGTCACAGTTTCCAGAGGATTTAGGTAACTGTGTACACCACACTGACTTTCCAGTGGTAATGTAAACTTCGTAAAGCTCATTGTATTGCAATTTCTTTGTAAGCAGTGTTGGCTAAAACAGACCAATAAAAATAAATCTGAAAACTCCAAATGATCAAAGTCTGTCTTACTGTAGGATTTGTGGCTTGCATTTCTATATTTGCCAAGCATCTATGACCCAGTGAAAGCTTGGTGTTGCCTTGATATGCATCTCAGCTGTACCTTAGTGCCTTGCCTCTTGTTCCCTGTAATGTATGATTTAATACATATACTTCCTCTTTGGAGTACTGGGTTTAGGCTAGAACAAAATGCCTGATTCACATTCATAACTTATCTTTTGAATTCATGGATAATCAATGCCTAGTGAGGGATGAAATGAGCTACTGTAGATCCAGCAAGTCAAGCTCAAATCCAAATCTTTGCTCAGAATAGAAAGTGGAAGAGTCGGGATGTAAAGCCAGCAATATGAAAAACTGATGTGGCTAGCTACTTTTCAAGCTCTAGCTAACCCCAGTGTAAACGTATGTAAGGTAAAACTTATTGTATAAGTTAAAATCCATAATCGATTCTGTGGCCTTGCAGCCTTTATTAGTGTTGTGCTGCTGAATCTTTAACTCTAGTTTCTCATATTGGAAGTGTTTCAGCTATTAAGACTTGAAGAGATCCACTTCATTAAAACAAATGAAATGACTAGCCCTTTATAAACAACATTTTATACCTGCAGGAGCAATATGAACTGTGGGAATCGTTGAATGGGCTTAACCATCAGGCCATACAGAGTGATCCGGTCAACACTAGACGCCTGCTTCTTCTGGAAACAAAAAGAGAAAAATAAAATAAAATACAACATGCAGTTGGAAAAATATTCTTGCACAGAAAAGCCATTAAGAGGAAACTATGTTATTCCTACTTTAAGAGGAGCTTGTCAGAATCCTCTATAGACCATATGTAGGCGTGCGAGTGGGTGAATAAGGTATGAAAATCAGGGTCTGTTAGTCATATGAGAGTATGAAAGAGGAGATTTTTTGAGTGTGTTATGTCTAATGTATTTCTGTGGGTGCAGGTCAGGAGAAGATATCGTTTCAGTGCAGAGTCAAGTCTGTGCCATGATGACACCATCAGTATAAAAAGGCAAATCACTGGGCACATCTAATAGATGGTATGGTAGCAAAGGTAACATGAGATCAACTGTGAGACATGAGTGAGAAAAAACAGGGAAAAGAATTGTTGCTGAAACTTAGGAGATCTCACATCATCTGCTATACACTGCAGTAGATAACATATAATCTACAGGTAACCTTGTAAAGCAAAGGTGACCCCTGAATGGATGCCATAAAATGTTTGAGGAGCACCAAGTAAAACCTTTCCTCCACAACTGACCAGGTTAAGATGTCACTGGAGATGGGCTCTTTCCTGCTTCATGCACTTAAAATGCTTGAGTGGCGTCAGGTAGAGAGACAGTTGTGGGTGAAAGGGGATTTAAGGAGAACCTCTCTATTTCTCGTTTGGAGGGCAGTCATGTTCAGTCAAACCTGTCTAACACAGACGGTGTCTAAAACCATAACTCTGCCTGAGATGCAGCAGTAGTTCACCTGACTGATCTCTCAGGACCCTGGAGCCTGGACCAACAGCAAGATCATCTCGACTGATATATTTCACCATCTGTCTTTTTGACGTGGAGATGTAGGACTCCTGTTTCCCCACCAAGTAGAATAAGTGGCAAGAAGAACCGGGGACTACAGCCAGGTGTCTTTACCTAATGAATTGGGAACTACAAGCTGTCAATAGATCTCTACAAAGGAAGCAAGGAATGGTGGGTTATCTGATGTAACCAGCCAGAAGGCAACCAACAGCTTCGGGTTACTTGGGGAGGTGGAATGGGCAAAGGCGGCATTGACAACCCCAGCAAGGCAGCTCCTATTAGAGCTGAGGAAACTCTGAAGAAGTTAAAATTAGAGGGTTTCAGAGGTCCACTCGGTTCTTAGTAATCAAAACCAGAGTCAGGCAAGGTCCAAATTATATTCAGTCTAATCAGGTCAGGTAGGGTCTTGTTGCATTGCCACAGGTCTTGGATCTGTGTGTCAATATGTCTGATACCCAAATGGACCAGAGCGGACTAGCTATCAACTCTGATCACATGGTTTATTATAATCATCGCAGGAGAGAAATGTGTTTTTTGAGGCAAGACGCAGAGAGTAAACTGTGAAGTGCAGGGAAAAATTACACTGCTACTGTTTTTGACTGCAGCTGGTTGTTGGCAGATCATGCTGCTGCCAGTGTTGGTGTTCTCTCTTTGTTTGGGTCTGTTCAGGCTGTCGGTGTTTGGATCAGGTGTTATTATTCATGGGTCAATTTGGACTGAGTCTGACTGTTCTCTGTGCCCTTTCGGATTGGGTCTGTTTTTTAATTAATTGCACGTCAAGTTTTCCACGGATCCATCGATTCCAAAACTTTGGACGCATGAATACATCTAGCGTAGATCTCCTCTGCAGAAAGAGGGATAGCGTCCCACTCCCCCGCACAGGTCTTCATCCTCTGATGTCATCTGTAGAGTAAGCTTGAGTTTGCTGGCGGTCGCAAGGTAGGTTGATGCAAGAAAGTCTGCACCGTTGTCACCCTAACATCCTATTCTGATTATCTGAGGTAAGTAACCTGCAGTCCAAACAACCAACAACCTCCAGGATGGATGGCAGTGGCATGCTCAGAATGAGGATCAGCTACACCTGGGCAGGTGGGGCAGCACCAAAAAGCACAAGGTAGAGAGGAGGTTTTCCTTGACCACAGGTAAGTCGTCTCAATGTCATGTTTTCCTTTCAGTAACTGAATGAAAGTGGATTCTAGTACCATTGGAAAAGATTAGACCTGACTGGCTGAGCAAGTTGCTGCAACTTTCAGTGTGCTGCTCTGCAGAGGAGAGTGGTCAAGCTTTAAGATCCCATTAGTGGGTGAAACCTGTGTGAAATAGAGCAGGCTGTGATTTTTTTTCTCCTAACAGAAAACGGAGTGGATTTGTTAGTTACTCTTATAGTATATTTATGGAGGCTTGTAACCAACTCTTACTGTAGAAGTTGCAATGCAATAGACATACATCTACAGTATCTCTTCTGATATATACGAATCAGGAACATTTTACTTTGTTCTGTAAGATATATTTCTGGCAATGCCTACCTTATTGAGTATAATTGCATTTGTTACCAGGCAACCATAACAGCATAGCTGGAACTGATGGAACTGTCCCTTATGCTAATTTTGTGTTAAAACACTTGATACTTTTGATGCCTTATTTGAAGAATAAGGGGAAATGGGTAAGACTGGATATGTCATTTCCCTCCACAGCTGATGTGAACTATATTAGGCCCATGACACCTCAAGCGATTCAATAATAAGTCCTATCATCCAAGCACCAGCAGCCTCCACACCGCTCTCACCACTGAAGTTGATAATGCTACTCTACACTGTATGTACATACACAAATTCAAACACCACTATTGGTCTCAATAATAACAACCTAATGGGACACAATGATTCTGAGATTTTATGCATTGTCTGATGTTCTGTTTCAATATTGTTATCAGTGTACAAAAGTAAAGAAATATTGCTTGGATAATTGTAGCTATTTATCCAGAGAATGAGAACCAATTTTAGAAATTTAGAAAATTCTATTTTATCAAAAGCAACGGATTTACACTGAACTCACCTAGATGCTTCTCTGCAAACGCAGCTCTCATATTACCTCATAATATCTACAAACTATACTCAGACACTAAATATAATAGTCTCTATCCCTGCAAATGTTCCTTGTGTGCTTATGGTCATGTGCATGCAGTCAGTGCCTCCACAATATTTTAAAAGCAACATTGTCTGTGAATCTGTCATTGATTCAGTGTTTTTTTCCAGTCTCTGTCTAGCCAATTTATTATTTGGTTTGTCTTCACATTGCCAGTGAGAGACAGAGGAACCTTTCAACAGAAAGGAAGGGACGCATGTTATGTGGAGTAACATGCAGGGCTGTCAGCTGTGTGATCTGGTTCTGTAAATCAGCATTACAGCTCAATGATCCAGGTCATACTCATGCATTAATGCTGGGCGCACGGGGAATTGTTAAACTCAGCAGATTTAAATAATTTCTTGGCATCCTCCATGCACCCAGGCACTATTTTTCCTTGTTCATGATCCCTTATTTGTCATGACTTTGGTCATGCCTCCAGTTTATTCTGTGTTTCCCTGTTTGGTTATGATAGATAGATAGATAGATAGATAGATAGATAGATAGATAGATAGATAGATAGATAGATAGATAGATAGATAGATAGATAGATAGATAGATAGATAGATAGATAGATAGATAGATAGATAGATAGATAGATAGATAGATAGATAGGTTCTTTATTGTGTCTGTGTTATCTCTGTGTCTGTGTAGGGACTACACACACAGACACAGGGCCAAAACGAAGGAGAAGAAAGCCGATTGTGCATTGTGTACCTGCACCTGCCTGCTTGTAACCCGTTCCATAGCCTCCATGCTTATCACAACCTGCCACGATCTCATTCCCATCAACCTGCCTACCTCCCTGCTTACCAACATGCCTGCCTGCAAGCTGCCTCCAAGCTTCCAAGCTAACCTCAACCAGCCACGCTCATGCCCATTCTCCATCTTGCCAGTTCCTGTTCAGCCATCATTTCCTTCCCTTCGTGAGCTTATCAATAAACCTTATGACCAATCATACCTCATTTGTCTGTGTCCTGCATTGGGTCCCCTTGTGCTGATCGCAACATAATTAATATCTGAAACATTAAGTAAACAGTAGAATGCATCTTGATTGTCTGGTTGTGGAAAATTGTCACATTTCCACTTTTAATTTCACATATGGAGCGACGCCTGCGAGCTAGTTCAGGCAGTCAACTCGAGCTGCATTGCTACACATGTGACACACCTCACTCTCCACAACCATCTACCGAACACACCCTCACAATTTGGCGCTCTATTTAAACTGCAAAATTTCCCATCTCTCCCTCTGCCTGTCAAGGCCACTGCTGCCCTGCATCAGTATTGCCGCTTGTTCTTTCAGCCCCACCACCACCCCAGCATCCACCTGCAGGCTCCGGCGAGGGGGGTTTAAGATATTTGCTCATCACTCCCCAATATCTCACGTAAACACATTGGCTGGGAGTGATGAGGTCGGAGCCTAGACGCCAAACTCTAACTACGTTCTGCTGCATAATAATCATCTCAACGTGAGTTGTCTGACTGAAATAAATTAACCACAAGTATTGTATTTTCCTTTTTTTTTGTGGACCAGTTTGTATTCTGGTTGAGGTCTTTGGAATTCATTCATTTGCAGATTTTCTCCGTGTTTCATTAGAAAACTCATGGGAGCTTTTCAAGATAAACTAAAAGATGTCAACTGCATAGAGAAGCATACAAATACATTAATTTCCAGATTCTGAGAATAATCATTTGATTTCAACATGAATACAGGGCATGTCCATTACCTGGACCACCGTGAACATTTCAAGGGTTAGAAGTAGCACAGTGGGTTATACAGTGCTTCAGTCTAATTGCTGCCTTAAGTGAATACTAGATGGTAAACACAATTTCACAAAATCAGGACACACTTTAATACCATCCATGAACCCAATGTAAATAACAATTTTGTATTTGTGTAAATAACCACCTTTTTACACACTGAATTATTTGTCTGTCTCTCTGGAAACCTGAGATGTATTATTGAAGCCTTTAGCTTTGGGGCTTTGCTAGATTCAGCATCTGCTGAGCTCTACAGAGGAAAACAAACAGAGGAGCTAAAACACAATTGTGTTATTTTAATTTGAAAATTGAAAAGAAGAAAAAAACATATAAAAACTATATTGTTGAGGGCTGAAGCTCACCTTTAAGAATTCCAGAAAAGCTGGTTTGGACATGCACGCCTTTTTAATGAGAGCCATGGCATTGGTGAAGTTGTTCACGTAATCACTGTATACATCCAGCACCATGGACTTGGAAAACTGTGGAAACAGAAACAAGCATAATGATCAGAATTTGTAACAACAGCCCTACAATAAGAGGGTCTTGTGCTCTGCCACATTTGTTATTTTGTCTTTACACCAGCATCAACAAACACAGTCATGTAATTTCTCCTGACATCTTGAATGTCTGGCTAACCATCCTGTTTGCAGGGCAACCCATAGGTAATTTCAATGTAAAGAGAGGCTAGAAAATTAAGTATAGTTTAAGTATAGTACTTTAAAAAAAATTGGTTTGTTTACCATCCCAGTTACTGCAACACCCTTCACGAGCCATTTAAGAGGTTGGGCAAAGAGGAATGAGGTGGCAGAGTGTGAGAGAGTGTGTGTGGGAGGGGGTGTGTCTGTTGTGCGGTAGACATTTATTCTCTCTCCTCAATTAAACCCACACCAGGCAGCTGATAGCGACAGTTTGAGGAGTGGTGGGGAATTAGCAAATCGCATCAAGAAATTAAACTTCTTGGCTCACAACCTCCTTTAGGATCTTGCCTCTCAGATATTACTAGAAGCCCTGCAGGTACAGGTACATATACACTGCCACATGAAATAGGGGCAGCTCAATGAGGAGTATACAGTCCCAGCACTTTACTTTTCCAGTGTGGCCTCATTTGATGGGTCTTAGGATATCAATGGGACAGCACTATAATGACTAGAAGAGAAGACAAGGGTCGAATCAGCCTCTCTAATAGGCAAATAATGAGCTGACCTTATGGATGAGCACAGTGTAGAGACCCACAACAGAATACTCACACTGAACACTATTATTCTAGTGCCAAAATTTGTAAACACGTATCCCAGAGGGCACTGAAAGCAGTGGAGATATTCATCACAAATGTAATTGATTCCATGTTTAGGGTAAACTTTCCCTGTTTGCTCAATCTAAAACCTGTAGCTCATTATAACTCTGGTAGCAGAGATTGTGTTAATAGTTAGATAGAAATGCCAAGAAAAATATGAGTGCCTTTACCCAGAATGCAAGTCTTTGATTGCATTATAGACAGAAACAAACAAAGATTGCACACAAACACACACACACACACACACACACACACACTCAGTATATAACACAGCAAATAAGCCTTCAATTTGCATTTCTATTTCACACATATGAAGATACATACCAAAAACATGCACATGCATGCAAACTAACCGAGGCAACAAATAAGTCTCCGATTTTCTCGCTGCTGTCCCATTCAGCCACACGTGATGCCAGCGCAATCTGAAACATGGAGTGGCACTGTGTGATCTCCCTGATTCGATAAAATATAGGCCGGATCTTCCTTGGACTCAGGATGCGTGGATCAGCTTCCATCAGTGGTCTGTGGTATTCCTGGTGAGATTGTGAGAGAAAATTGGGTTTTTATTGTTGTTGATATGTGCATATGTGTGTGGGTGGGAGGGGGCTTAAGATGAATCAGCAGTCCACCTTCCTTAAGCATCTCTTCTTTATAGCAGCATAAACAGACGACTGAGGGGTAAAGAAAAATATCATATGAATTGAGGAAAAGGAGGAATTGTAGTCATGGTGCTTGGAAGCACATTAATCCAAAGGATTCACCCATAAAACAGCATTTGCCACTAGCAAACATGTTCAGAACTGAAGGTGACTTGTAATCATAAAAGCCAGAATAATAATGGCAAAAAGCAGCTCCCAGCAGAGTTACAAATGCAAAAGCAACATGGTGAAAGAGGCATTGATTGATTCTTCAGTCAGCCCTCATGGGGATATTAGCATAGCCTACAGAAATGAGTTGACAGGCTCTTTGTGGACAATATTGTTTGTGGAAGCCAGTAAACACGTTTCTTTGAATCTGAACATGCTGAAGTATAGATAATATTGTGTACAAGCCAAACATGAAAGATCAAAACTATTTAAAACCAAAAATTAATCTATCTGAGCAACAGTGGTGGTAATTTTTGTTGATGTTTTGCAGGTCTTATCTCCTCAAATCCATCCCAGCAAATGAATCATTGACAGAAAGAACATGGGCAGGCAACACAACATGAACTGTGCAATCCGTGTCATAGCAATAATTAAAGTCACAACCTTCATTGTCTAATTGTGCTTGTGGCCTTTCATCTTTTTATGTTATCTGTCTGGAGACACTGCATTTAGCACTTGGCTGGACTCTCTCAATAACAAGAGAGATTTCAAAGGAGCTAAACCTCCCCAAGTATCACATGCAATCATGTCACTCGACAACAAGGGTAGCGCATTGTATCTTGACAGTGAAAGATTTGCGGTGTATAAGGCAGCCATTGATTGCTGCTGATTCCATTTCAGTAGGTGCTCCTCTTATTTTCCTGTGATGAGGAGATAACAAGTCTCCTTTTCCCCACTAAAAAGAGAGATTAAAGAGGGGAGGCTGCACCCCATCCTGCGCAAGCCTGACAGTCTCTCTCTCTTAGCATCAGCACAATGCCACAGAAATGAGGACGGCTGTTTTATCAGGATTATTTATGATGAGACACCTCGGTAATTTGATGGATATCACCGCTTCTCTATTCAGTGTAATTCATAATAGCTAAATGGTGGAGATATTGCATATGGCAGAGGCGGACAACAGGGACTTAACAGCTCACCTGCAAGATTCTCCTGAGAGACTCCAGGTAGCTCCGCTCGCTCTGAATGATGGAGCCCAGGATATGGCGTCTGACAACCTGCGTAGACAACAGACCAGTCAGGAAATTTAGCACTAAGAGGACATGATGGGGTTGCAGTGTGCGGTATGCTTTCAGTTAAGCACAGTGCAGGTTGATGGATTGCACTATAATCATGTGTTTGTCACAGGAGGAAAAATACTTTAAAGAGGAGTAGGTCTGTTTGAACAAGGCCTTCATCGGAGTGCTAAGTCATTGGATTTCCTATGACATGAAAGTGGCTGTTCTAGCTGTTGTAAAACACACACTTTTCCAAACAGGATGAAGAGAATAGAGCATATAGATATGTACAAATTCTGAAATAACAAATTAATACTTTTAACATGACTGCCTAGAGCCTTACCTCAAGGCTATTGGGTACAGAATATGTTCACATAAATGCTGGATGTTAAGTACAGTGCATGTTTCTACATATGAAGGGCTACATTTATCTAGGAAAAAATAAGCCAAATTATTTGTTGAATCTGTCAGGAGCACCTGGTGGCTGGTCAGGCCCTCTGGCATGGGGCTCAGCTGTGGAGGAGGATGCTTCTCTTCTGATACAGCCACATCCAGGTATCCTGCATCATCCTCCTCTTCTGCAGACATTCAGAAATGAGGAAGGACAAAGATACAGAAAGGTTAAAAAGAGAAAGCGAGAGAGAGTGTGTGTGTGTGTGGGGTGGGGGGTGGGGGGGGGGGGGTGTATGTGACAGAATGAGACAGAGAGGGAACAGAAAAGGCAGCCTTCAGATCTCACTGCAGCTGGAGACACTGCGACACACTACGTATATTACCTGAAAAAGAGATAGAGAGAGAGAGAGCAATGCAGAAAGGAGTGCAAGAGAGAGAGAGAGAGAGAGAGTGAGAGGCCTTTGGAGTAAAAAAAAAAAAAAAAGACTTTCATAACAATACTGTATCCAGAGGTCCCTTCAGGCAAATTGTGATTTGCGATATTGGGCTATATAAATAAAACTGACTTCACTTGACATGACTATCTCTGTAGGAATAATGGAGGCACACAGAAGTGTGTCTGCAAAAACACGATCCAACACACTCATCTCTGCATTGGCACAAAGACATTCAACAGTCTCAAAAAGAAAAAAAAAAATCCCCACTTCACCCGTAACCATAAAGACATAGATACCAGAAGCTTCCACCGTTCCAATTAAAGACTTTGGAATGATAACAGAGGATTGGTGGAAAAAAAATATAATGCCGTGCAGATTTCCCTCGATCAACACCTAAAAATAGCAGCACTGGCCTCTTTACCTCTTTGTGATGGCTCTGAGATTTGTTTGAGGCATGGGTCTGGTATCTATGGTTTATGGAGCTGCTCGATACTCCATTAATGGATGCTAATCTCTCTCTATTGTTAGGCAAGGGTTCCTATAACACAACCTATATCTTACCGCATGAATTGCTACATCCTTCTCTTTCTCACACATCAAAAACTTTACTCGACCACGTCGTCTGTCTTAAAACTGAGGACGCCTATCTGTTTTATTTATTATAGTTATAATCAGGGAGATATTTCTTTTTCACAGTGCTTTCATTTCTCCCTGAAGGGATTTGTATAAAGAAAAACTAAGACTTTCTACTCCATCTGCCTTGAACACTATTTTGGCTTGGCTAGCTTTACACATAGGCAACTGCCTATAATTCAAAGAGTCAACTGTAAGGAGTTCCAAAAACCAAACTTCATAACCAATACCATTACTAAAAATAGTATAACTTTCATACAAAAAAAGCCAGCTGACCAACATTTACAAAGTTTTCAGACTTCCCTGCATTACCCAATTGATCTTTTCTCTGCAGGAAGGAAACTTTTCGCATGACAGCTATTTTGGTCTTTTCAAGCCCATCCTTCGTCCCGCTTCTCGCCGCCTTCATTAGCTGCTGAACCTGTTTGGAAGGAGCAGACAGAAACAACGGAAGAGTGTTAGAGCACGAGGAAAGTGCCATGCTGTGGAGACTCGATAACCTACGGTGCTCCTCTGGAGAGAGATGGAGAGAAGTGGCGCTCAGTGGGCTCATCATGAATCTCACCATCTGCGACTCCCTGTGGGTCGCTGTACAGCCTCTAATCAGAGAGTCTATGAGCATATCATGGAGAGATTATGGTAACAGAGTGAGCTCCACATCAGAGTAACAGAGCTGCATCGCTCACTATGGGAGAATTCAGTTGACCACAAACTCCACCCTGAGCATCACAGAGGCCCTGCAACCAGACTCCACAGACCAGGAATACACCAAGGCTGGTAGTATATTTAAAGTATGCTACTTCAGAAAAGTAGGTCATTAATTGGGGGCAAGTTGCACTGGTGTTTATGGAAGTAAATACGCAGAATATTATTTAATAATTCATATGTCCCTTAAATGCATTTTGATTTTAAACCAGGCAGGGAAAGAGAGAGAGAGACCGACAGAGAGTCTCAAAGCAAAGTCACAGTCCAAAGGAAAGCTGGGAAGGATGGTGCAGAGAGTCAGTTAAGCCTATGAGTCAGCTAAGCATACAACACAGCATATTTCAGCTCTGGGTGATCATCAGTCCTATTGGCAAACATCTAGCAGAGTGACTTGAGCTCTGCTAAGAAATAGTGTGATATAGCTGTGTTCACTTGCTGCTGGAGATATACCTTGATGTCATAGTTGTGCTTGCCAGACAGCCTCATGGCCAGTTCACGTTTGGTCTTGGCACATCGTTCCCTCAGCCGACGCACTTCGGGAGAGAGCTACAGGTGTTGGACAGACACAGGCAAGGCATGGGGGCAGGGCGCGTTTAGCCACAGGAGGCGAAGGGAGGAGGAAAAAAGTAGGGGAGAGGAAATAGAAAAGGGAAATGGAGGCAAAGTGATCAAGGCAAAACAAGCTAGGCAACATCGGGAATTAATCACAAGCATAGAGAGTGAAGGCTTGGAGCTCTGCTTTAGTGTTATGCTGTATGAGACTAATGGACGCTGATTTATAGCAGGGTGGGGGAAGGGGTGCAGGCAGTTTAGGGTAAATATTAAAGAAGCAAACTCTGTCGCCGCTCTCCCAGGCTGCTCGAATTAAGCAGTGAACTGAACAAGAGGAGAACTTCAGGTACACTTGGTGAAAAATTAATCAGGCGAGACTAATTAAAAACAATGTGTTTCTGATGAAGGCTGTGCTAGCCGAAAAGGGTTGCTGGGCCCCTAATAGACAAGGTTTCTTCATTAATTGTTCAACCAGTGCAGCCCAATCCTTTCTTTTATTCAGCGGCCTGGGACAAGCATGCAGAGAACACTGTGGGGGATTTTCACACCACACCTTCCTGTAATTACGTGAGAAAGTCACTTTAAGACCCAATGCAACTAACATGTTTTTTCTTTTTTTCTTGTTTTTTTTGGTCTCCCTCGTTTCTCAAAGCAGTGATTTAACTCAGGATTTTCTTGGATTACAATGGAATTATATCCATACATAAATACCTTCAAAATGTAAAAATATGTAAAATTAGGTACAAATCTATACATTAATAATGATTCAACTCAGCAAAATACCTTTTTAGAAGTACGACTCCAAAAGTTTCCCCATGCCTGCAACGGTGCATGCACGTTAAAGGCTGGTGAAGCATAAAGGAAATGCGGCACAATGTGAATGTGCACACAGTGCCATCATGTGGAAGACTGACACTGTGTAGCCGTGCTGCACAACACTGATGAAAAACATCCTTAGCAGAGAAGAGCCAAGGAGATCTGAGGCTTTTCAAACAGGAATGCCTCTTGTTTACGTTCATCCCACAATGAAAGTATAAAGCTTAGACAGCCTGTTATACATTTTCCATCCAGTTCTATACATTAATAAAGACATCTGCGCAAGAGGAGCAGGAGTTGAAATATTCTGCTTGATTATTCTTTAAGTGTCGGAAACCAAACAAATAAAACCTGGCCGGTCATGATGCCATTTAAAATAAACAGATGATTCATGTGAGATAAATACACACATCAGGCATGCATCCACACACGCACAGCAATACTACCTTGCTCCGTGTTGGTAGTTTGGTCTCGTTATCAGACTGCTCATCATAGCTTTCAAACTCACTGGAGCTCCATCCATTGTCTGCACCCACAGGACCACTGTCTCTCTGAACATCTTCATAGATCATGTCTGCTAAACACACAATCATATCACACATCAGAAGCTCTGCACCAAGATTCACGAGTGGGAAAACGTCCTAAACAAGCATAATTCTGTCGCAGGTACAAACCTTCATCAGGAGAGAGGGGGTCTTCACTTGGAACGTCATCATAGATCACCTCTGAAGCCTCCACCGTCTGGGACTCAGCTTCAGCCACACATAAAGCTGGCAAAGAAACCCAGTAGCATCAAAGTAAACTTTTATCTCCCTTTCTGTTTGATAGTTGCACCTCCTGTTGTTAGATCATTCTTTTACATTTCTCCCCAAAAAAACAACACACACAAAGACATGCACGCGCCGCTCCAAACTACATTGCCTCAATCCTTTTGGCAACGCAGAATAGATAAAAGATGCTGGATCTTCTAGCCGCTGGTTAGGAATTTACACAGCCTTTGAATATTTACATAATTATTGTATCATTTGCATTTGAAGGTTTTCTTCCTCAGGGAGATCTGGCACATCGCTTGTGCATGTTGCCATAATGGCTTTGTCCATGTGACGCAACATGATTGTATCCAGCTTGTTTGAGCTATTGACCCATTCTATCTCCACGCTTGGCAGGATTTGTCATTAACTGCTTTGAGAGTGTTTCAGCCTAATTTAGCTCAGTGAGCTTTATTGATTTGGTTTTAAACTGTGATTTGTCTGCAACACTTTCTTCTAAGCCCTGAACAGCAACAATCACTGTTTTCAATTAATCTGATTGGAGATGTGTATTCTGTCATGGATTACTCAGCAGAGTTTAGTCTAAAATTTGAAATAACCTTGGACACAATCCAGGAGATGAACAAAGAGCAACTGTTTCTACAAAAGAGGATTAGCAGCTACACAAATGTTCTTTATATCTCGCTCACTTTCCTACGCTTGTGCATTCAGAAAGGATTCAGAATAGAGAAGAAAACAACTGGATTTGGGCTATCAGTCTGACTATCAGCATATCTGCAAAGTGACTGGGCCTCTTGGGAACATGGCTTGTTATTTCAAACTTGGTAAACCAGAAGTTCCTCACTGTGTTTTCTTACTTTTATTTAACTTTTCTCTACAATGACACTCCAGTAAACTCATTCATGTGTCACACATTGACGCTGCAGGCAATCAAATAAATACACTGCCATTATGAATATGTCCTAGTTGCAAATGTGAAAGCATTTGCCAATCAATGTCAGATAATCACATCACAATGTGCCATGACCACAGTCGGGGAGTGACAGGCGGACATGGTTGCTGTTACAAACAGGAAATACTTAATTATTTCTGTCTACACAATAAACAATTTTTCCCCCCACAGCAGGTTCATACATATGCAAAATCTTTCCTGGAGTATGGTGTAAAACTAAAAGTAAAAAGTACCAAATGTAAAAACACAAATGTAGCATTGTAATAGATTTATCATTAAGATCAATACAAAAGTAGTATTCAATTATCTAGTTTTTTCCACTTTCTGTATTATAATTTTAGATATCTAGGAGAGAGGTATATTATAATGTTATTATTCAGTCAATTTAAATATAATGTACACGTTCAAAATGGCAGCAGAGGCCAGTGTGTGAAAATACATCAGAAGAATGGGACATAAAAAAACGACTCCTTCATATAACGGCAGCAGTGCTGACTGAGTCGAAATCCAAAAGCAATTTTCCCTCATGGAAATGGTTCTCTATTGATCCTCATCCTGAATTAATTGGATTCATGTCATGTCTGTGTAGAAATCAAATCATGGCAGAGAATATGTGCGCATGAGCCAGTGTGTATTGTGTCTGTATGTGTTTGAATGAAGTGTGCGTGTGTTTGTGCGCATGGATGTATCTATACATATGTGTGTCTTGCCTCTTTCACCGTAGAAATCAATGAACCATAAGATGACCGTAGGCTTATAATATGGTGTTCTTGCCACCTTTGTTCAAGGTCAAGAGATGCAATGTGCAGTACTAACAAAATACTGGTACACAATTTATATTGCCAGTGTCATTATGGTGTGGTCCACAGTGCTGTTTACGCAATTCTGGAGGCCCAATTGGTTTTCTTACAGATCTGTCCGCGATGTGAACTCTATAATACATCTGTGGAATGAGCCTGAATCCCAAGGCAAGCTTAGGTTTAATCTTTTTGGTCTGAAATTGAACCCTTGATCTACAATATAAGGTGCATCACTTCCCTGTCAATATAATTTAGTTCTGTACCTTCAGAGATGTCCCTTGAGCTGGAGCTTTCCTTGACGATTTCTTTGCTGTGGTCTCCTGAATCAGCCGGCGTCTCCACAGCTGACGGCAGCGCAGGAAGCCCCCGGGGCTCCTCTCCCACACAAGGAGCTGAGGTACCGGGGTCAGCTGCTGCTGCTGCTGCTGAGGCCCTGGAAGGTACCCAAATGTTAGCTCAGTTTAACTAACACTGAGAGCTGTGTGCCTTATTACGAGTTAATTTCAGCGACAGGAAGGGGAGGTAGAGTGGCTAGAGGTGGGGGTCGAAATAGTTCTTTGCCATCCAAGCATGCAAACGCACACTCCCTAAAGTCTGACAGAACACATATTGCTGCTGTCAAATTATTGGGATACTTTTTATGTGCATTTTTACCTCCACCAAGGAGACTGTGTTTTCTCTCCCTTTTGTTTGTCTGTTTATTTGATAGTTAACAGAAATATGTTAAAAACCAATTAACAGAATTAAAATTTGGAGGAAAGTGAGGCCATGGGACACAGAACAAGTGATTAGTATTTGGTGTCAATTCAGTCCACGTAAGTATAATTCATCTGAGATGGTTCATCTTGTATATTGGATAATGTGCCTTTTGCACTCTTTTGCATGTTTGTCCTTGTACCACTTTTGCATTCACATAATTGTATATGCATAAAGATACTAGCTAGTATATGAACAACATTGTGATATAGTTGTTTTGGGTTTTTTTCAACTTTTTCACCATTTTCACATGATGTACTGCACTTAATTGAATGATAATGATCTGGCATAAGAAGGCCATAACTGTCTACCATTATGTGTATTTTGATACACTTGTGGAGTCAGATACAGATTAAACCTTTTTAAAACATTTTCCATAACCAAATAACACATTTAGAGGATAGTTCAGCCTTGGGATAAGTGCTTTCTTTATTTTTCAATTTTTTCTACGTAAGCTTACTGGCCCTTTGGCCATGAAACTTTTCCACCCACACAGGACCTTTCGTGAAACTGAAAATGGTTAATTATTCAGAATTACAGAGTGGATTCTTATATGTAATAATTTGTGTGAGTTTCTGCCACTTTTTCACAATAAGTTGTGTTAATAGTGACAACTTTAGCTGTGTGTTGGATAAGTTGTGCTGATCTACTTATTCAGAAGAACTTTCGCAAGGCCACATGTACTTTACTTGCCCCTGAGCACTGTCAAATCAGTATCTGTCATGCCTGTGGCTTACCGTAATCACCGCTGGCTTTTTGAATGAAAACATGCCCTGAACCAGCTATTAAAAACAGTCTCTGATATCACAGGGGGAAATCTTGTTGACACAGCTATCACATGGCCTGTGTTGATGCTGCCAGTGAGGGATTGTCCTCCCCCACATGACTGATAATATGACAGGATCCAGCGTGTAGGAGAGTCCAATCTACACTAATTAAACCTGTCCCTCTGGTAAACACATCAGGAACACTTACAATGCCAGCAGCAGCAGCAGCAGCAGCTAGTCAAAGTGATGGGCAACACGCAGACAAACAGGACATGCCAGGAAAATAATGTGCACAAAATGCCATAATTTGGAGCTGTTGAAGAGGCACCCTTGCAGACTCTTACTCTACATTAAAGTGGCAATCGAAGTACACTATCTGTATTCAACGATCTTGCAAACCATTATCTTTCATTGTAGGGTACAGCACCAGGTGAACTGTGTATTATGAGTCAGAAAGAGAGGAAAGCATGCCCAGAGCAGACAAGGATGAAAAAAATAACAGTAGGTAATTTGTAGGATCTGTGTTACACAGAACACTGATAGGTAGGATTCACTATGTGAGAATAGTGTCAATCACAAAAAAACTGTTTCTACAGTGACTTTGAAATTCTTTAGCAAATTCCCCAACAGTCTGGTACTCCAATCTGGTCCAAAACGAAGAAGAATTAAAAGGTTATGTAACAATAACCTTACTGCTTACTTATAGCATTCTAAACATTAGAAACTTTACATAAATATAGTCCTAGTTCTGGTTGTGCCATGCTCTCCTTGTTGTGCTATAAATGCCCACCACACATATCTGGAAGTAGATGTAATGCCCTGCCAACATGTCATATTAAAGCTCCTGATAGTAGCCATTTGGTTTTGCAGTGGTGTCAAGCTGCAAAAGACTGTGAGGTATTACTCTGCTGCATTCTCCATGATGCTGGATCGTTCATCTCAATCGAAAGAACAAAAATGATCTCAGCCCACATGAAAACAAAATAAAGAGCTATTTGTCAACACATTTCTTACGATAAACTGATCTCTTGTCATTAAAATTGCTTGCGTGAAAAACAAGAGTGGGGCCAGAATGAACAGCGATATACAGCTTGTCTGCCTGCCTGACTGTATGCATTCATGTCAGCTGTGAGTGATTTGAGCAGTGTTGCTATCGATCCAGGCATATCTTTGCGCACCCCTTCACAACTTATCTGTGCCTATAAGCCCTAGTGAGTCATATAGCTCAAGGAGAGAAGCAGGAATCATTTTTCAATGCAAATGACACAGCCCGGGGCAGAGCAGAGCCTAAAGCAGAAGCTGCCTGAATGCAAATTTCGCACTTCCATCTGTTTCCATTCCCTTCAGCTACTGTGCCAGGGCAGCACTACCTGCAACAGCTCTACCTGTTTTGCCCCCTGGTCTCTCTTGAGCATAGCTGTTCTTTATAACTGCACAAGCATTGTGCCGGCCATACTGATGGAGCTCTGTTTGTCCTCAGGTCATAAATCGCCTCCATAAACAACTGCCCACTCCTCACATTGAACCATTCCCACGATGACACACTCCAATTAGACAGCACTCAAAGTATTTGGTTCATGGCATCTCATTATATTTGTATACACCTGTTTTTAATGCTTTTACAGTATCACAGTTTTCTTTTGCTTTCACAGCAGCATATCCGGTGAGTACAACAAGGTGAGGGGGGTCTTCAAAAAAAGTGGTTGTGAAAAATAAATGTGTTCTGTAAGCTACATTAGATGAGTTTCCACACAAGGGCAAAAGTGTAAAGTTCTGCAAGGCTGCAAAAGGGTAAAAAGGTGAAAAAGTAACTTTGACGGGGGGGGGGGCAATTGGAAGTAAAGTTATTCTCTCCAAGGTTACAGCTCTGTGTACATAAAACAGACGCATACGTGCCACGTTGTCATGGTATTTTTTGTGCTAATCTTTTCATTGCTGAGGTTCCATGCGATGCAGTTAATGAAAACTATCTGTCAAGGGCTGAAAAGTGAAGGCGGAAGGAAATGCTGGCATCAAACACTGGAGCGCACATAAAACTCACATGAGAGAAATGCTGCCTTGAGCCTTAATAGCTGTAACAAGCTGATGTGCTGTCATTGCAATGTTAAGAAAAAAACCCATATTTCTGCAATAACAATCGCAAAGTAATTTTGGCAATATTATTCTAAAACTGCTGACAGATCTGGTGGATGTGCTGACAGTCTAAACACCTTGATGATGGAAAGTGCTATTGATAGCTCTTCTTTAAAAGGCAGACTATTGACTAAAGCAAAGTGGAAATGTGCACTCAGCAGAAATCTCCCCGCATGAGAAATTGCCAAGACCTCACTGTGACTCTATTGCACACACATACGCACATAAGCACACACGTATGCACACAGCAGAAACATATACTGTACACATACACACACACGCTCACACCTGTACACAAATATAGGCGCCTCTTTTCAGCACAGGAAAGCCCACAGGAATCCAAACCCTGAAGTCCACTATCAGTAGAGGTTTCTGAGCACACTTCCTACAGTAGAAGCACAGGTGGGGGGGCTTCACCAAAATTGGGGGCCCCTGCATGGCTTCATCGTGCAGGTCAGAGAGGCTGGAGAGGTATCTGAACCAAAGAGTGTTTGCAAATATGTTTTATGGTTTGTTTTAGCTTAGAACGTTACAGTAAAAAGTATGTAGTATAGTATATTATAATTGTGTGTGTCTCTGACCTACTTTAGTATGGTTACCACTATCTGGTGGTTCAAGCAGTTCAAAACAGTTATTAATGTGCGTCCCCTGTATGAAAGTGTTCCAAACTTTACAGCTAGAAATGATATTTCATGGTTTATTTCACTTTGTTTTATATTGATGAGATTCTGATTGCTTAAGGCATTAAACAGAATAGCTGTCTTTCAAATATAGAGCCCAGGTTCAAGCTCGCTGATAGTGAGCTAAAGTATCCTTTGGAAAAACTCTATCTAACTCTGTCTATCAGCTCCAGGGCTGCTGCTCCCCCATCCTGCAGACTAGTTTGACTGCCAACCTCCCGGGGGGGGGCAAAAAGACAGTTGCCTTAGAGGAATCAATAAACTATCACATTACCATTTGCTGTGCTGAGGCCTTGAAGCAAACTGTCTTCTTGATTGTATGAAAGATGTTGTCTGACTGCACCAAGGTTGGGGTCATTTAATTCTATAGCTGCAACGATTAGTCGATTAATCGATCGAAAGAAAATTTATTGCCAATTGCCACTGCTATTTTGATAATCGATTCATCATTTCAGTCATTTTTCAAGCAAAAATATCAAACATTTGCTAGTTCCAGCTTCTTAAATGTAAGGATTTGCTGCTTTTCTTTGTCATTCATGACAGTAAATGAAGAGTCTTTGGGTTTTGGACTGTTGGTTGGACAAAAGAAGGAATTTGAAGACGTCACTTTGGGCTCTGGGAATTTCTTTTTTTACATTTTATAGACTAAATGAGTAATCGTGAAAATAATCGGCAGATGAATCGATAATGAAAATAATCACAAGTTGCAGACCTATTTCATTCATACACCTACTCAGCCAGAAGTGTATATTGAGACTACAGTTCAATTCACATTACTAATAATAAAGATTTTGATTACTAGTTTCCACATATGGATGTATGAACTCTCATTCCTGTCTTCCACAAGTTTTATGTCATTTCACCCAAATCCCAAGAAAATAAAACAACATTCACATAGAACCATGCAGTTTGTTTCAGGTTTATGTGCCAAGATTTTGAGATATCCGTCGCCTCTTTAAGGCTCTGCACACCCACACAGGTGTTTTCAGTTATTCTGTCTGATTAGATCTGTGCTCAGGTTAAAGGCTGGCGGACCTGTCCTGGGTAGTATGTGAGCTCAGCAGACTCCATCTACTAATAAGAATGATAAAAGTGTAATTTGTTCCACCCTAACTCGTGCAGAAAAGCTAACCGGAGAGTGAGGGAGCTGTCACTCATGCACTCATACACGCGCACACAGTCCTAAGAAGAGGTTTAATCAGCCAAAATATTTGAAATCCCCTGTGTGGGTGTTCCACTGGAGTGGATTTTTTGTGCCACCACCCAAATACAAAGAAGATGAATGGAATTTAATTTGTGCTATACTTAAAGTACTAAAAATATGTGATTTGAAAAACATGTCTTTCCAGAAACAATGTCCCAGTTAATAATTCACACACGCCTAACTGTCAGCAGACTACATTTGGACTATTTTACCTGTAGAAAATAGTTCCATAGGCCCTTTTCAAGGCAGCACAGGTGCAATTAATTATTATTAAACATTAATAATGCCTGCATTTCATTTGGGTTCAGTTCCCTGGTATTGTGAATGCTAGCTCACTGGAATGGCTTATAGGGACACTAAGTTACACCTGTGAAAAGTCTATTGTTTCTGGAAAGAGACTGTGCTGTTAAATTTTTCAAATGTCATCGTTCAGTGATTTGAGCATCACAAATTAATATCCATTCTCCCCCACTGTATTGGGGTGGCAGGAGAAATCTTAGAGAAGGATATCTTAAAACTTAAAGTGGCAATAGACAAGTGTTTTGCTTTAACTTATCATTATGAAGTAAATGTTGATTGCACAATGTAATGGCTATGGAATAATGACCCCGTCAGCATTTAGATTGATTCCCTATAAGCCTCACTTTCATTATGCAATTATGTTTGCCACCAGGTGCAATCTCCCGGGAAAACGAAGGTTCAATTTATGGCACAAAGGAAGTGAATCAACCATTTTGCAACCAAAACAGGAAAAGGATAACACTTGTGTTATCCCTGGTAGCTATCGGTAGCTATCAGTAGCTTTCCCCATAGCGGAAATGGCAGATGGTGGAACAACTGGAGTAACTGTGGAAACTCTACCCGGCAAAAAAAAGAGCCCTGTTAACAGAGGAGGCAAAGAAGGCGAAGAGGGAGAGAAAACCGAGGTAAAACAAGAGTGAACCTCGGACGGGCATTCAGTCGATGGAGAGCACTCCAGGACTTGAGAGGGTTCCAAACCGACATACAGTTGCCATTCTTTCTACTAGATCAGTAGGTAACTACACCTGCCTACTTATTAACACTACAGGTTACTGTGCCTTCATCATATCACTGACCACTAGTTCAAATTGGGATTCTTACAGTTATTTCTTCTTTTAGACCGTAGCCAGGCTGCTAGCGGTAGCCATGTTGCCGGTTGTCTTTGCAACAATAATACAACTTGGAAACGCTAGAGGGGGGAGAAGTTGAAAAGTTGTCTGTTTCCACTTTAAGCAGAGAAAAACAACGCTGTTTGCATGGCTACATACCACAAGAGTTACATGGAAAAATATGTTTTTTGTGATCGGGTGAACTGACTTTTTAAATTAGATTCATCTTAACACTGCATAATAGAGTATAATCATCATCATGAATTAGGCAATCCAGTGATTTCCCTCTAGAATTGTATCAGCAATATCACTTCATACTTGACATTATCCCTTGTCACTGTGAGTGTGACATGCCATCTGGCATCTAAATGTTGTACAAATAGATGCAGCGTAACATCACAGTATCTCATATCCACTGTGGTGTGTTTGGATGGAGTGTAAACATGACATTATGTCTGACATAATGACATATCACTGATGTGGTATGATGTTGAGTTTACTTTCTCCACCACCCTTTAGTAATTTTCCCCATACTGTGATAGGAATCAGAGTCAACTTACCAGCTGGGTGACGCATTAACTGGAACATCTGTCAAAATGAGGAAAACAGCAACCATGAGACAAACTATTCCAAGGCACATATTTGAAAAATGACAAATGCAACTTTGTCAGACTGTGACTTTGTGCTGTAATTAATTATTCTCTATTACATCTTGTATCCAGTAGAACTTTTCAAAAACTAAAGTTATCATCACAAACCAACTGACACTTGCTTACACAGAGGACACCTAAGTCTGAGATAATTAAGCAGATGGTGTAAAGTAGTTACAGCTAAAACTTTTGCATGGTTGTAGCATATTTTTAGAGCAAAGGTGCATGTACAAGGAAGGTGCTGTTAAACAAATGCCATGATCAGTTTCCTTTGGATCCCACCATGTAAACTAATGTCATCTGGTGAGGGAGGGATCTGAATCTCAGCTGCTCTCAACCCTCGATTACATAACAGCCCAGAATTCCCCTGCGCATCTCCACAGCCCACTTAACGGATTACCACACACAGACTTGGTAAAAAAGCTTTTTAATTAAGCATTAATCACTTCACTTTGTCCAAGAGAACTTCTCCAAGACCTAAATCTCCCTCTTTATCTGTGCGTGTAATTACCAGGGCCTGTTTGGCGACATTAGCCAGGTAGTAAATATATCATACTTATATCTACATAACTTCATCCAATTAAAGGGAAAGTTAAGTCTGCTCTTCTATGCCTGTCTGCCTGAGGCAATAATTAATCCTGTTAAGTAAAACCACAAACAACTGGCTGAAGTCACTCACACAGCACGTGGCTATGGGAAACTGATCAGATTACATTAACTAAAGAAGAAACATAAAATGTACAATTTAAAGCCAGTTTATCAAAGACAGATTATTGAACAGTGGCTAAGTAGGTAGGTATTAGGTAGTAGTAGATGGTTCAGCCCACATGTTGAGAGTTTGGAGCATGGGGGTTTTGGTTACAGTACAGCAACTTGAACCACTATCCCCTGTCTCTACAATAACAAAACGGACACACTGTCACACCCAAGTGGAGAAATTGTATTTGTACTTTACTTTTTATGCTACTTTATACTTCTCCTCTGCATTTCAGAGATACTTTTTAATCCAGTTACATTTTTTTGGGAGCTATAATTAAGCTACATATTTATCATATTAAAATTTGAATCCTTCAAAACATATTATCAGCTTGTAAAATATGATTCATTCAACAGTTTATACATAATGCAGCTACAAAAAATTCCACCTCTGCCAGCTACACTAAAATGCTCCTAAGAGTCAATGCATCAGTAATCATGATCCAATATTAAACAAAATATTATATGTATAATAACACAACACTCTAAGCCCATGACTTACATATCGAATACTGTTACTTTTGATACTAATGTTTGGCATATTATTTTGTATATTTCTGTTCAGCGTAACGTTACTTGTTCTTCCATACTCGCTAGCTTAGCTTGGTGCGGGAGCTGGATGTGCGGAGAAGGCGGCTAGCCTACATAAAAAAAAAGGAGGAAGAGGCCTTCCGTCCTTCCGTTAAGTCGTCGCAGTCTTCGTGCCTGGCTAGCAAGTCACTGCCAACTTTCAGGTAGCCTATTATTTTAGTTTTGTTCAGAGTTGGAGGGTGTGTAAACCCCGTGGTTTCACTGTGGGGGGTAATTTAGTGACTCACTGAGGCTCATTTTCAAACTGTAGGCTGGCTGCTTGTTGTCTCATTCTCTATTTCTACACCTGTTAAATACAGAAGGTACAAGCAGGTGTGGCAGTTTTGGAGTTGTTAGCCTAAAGGGCACCTTCGGCAGAGCTAAGCTGAGTAACGTGTGGCATAATGAAGTGTACAGAAGTTATCAAGTTGTGGAGGAGGGATGAACGTATTTGACTGTGTAAGCAAGGCCCTCCCCAGCTCCATTAATATTTTCTTTGGAGCCTCCCCTTGACTCAGAATAAATAAACTGAAACATCCACCCAACGATATTTTAATACACTACAAGAGTATTGGTACAACTTGTTTTGACAATAATAACTGCACAAAGAATTAAAGATATGTGTTAAAATATTAATATCTGCTTAATGGGATACATTTTTTCACACAACAGCCCCCAATGCACACATTAGAAGAAATGACTACTTCTGCTGTTTTGTAGGAATAAGTAATGAGTAAACATTTTTCAAGTAACTTGTAAGTACATACAAGGGGCTTTACAATCTGTGCAGTATACAATACCCTCTATCCTGAGACCCTCGATTCGGATAAGGAACCCCCCACCACCAACAAAAGAAGGGGGGGAATGGAAGAAACTTCAGGAAGATTGATTCAGCACCAATTTAAAAAAAAAAATTATTATTATTCCTGAAAATGTGTTACCTGCAGTAGAAATTGAAGCTACATCCTTGGTGGGAAGGCTCTCCTGTCCAGCAAGAGGGGAATTTCTGAGAAGTTGTGTGCTGTCTGTGCCTGTTTGTGATGCACTGTCCTCCTTTTTGGACAACTGGTCAGATCTAACAGAGTCAGAGCCGATCCTTTTAGAGTCCTCCTGAAGTTTCTCCTCATCCGTACTGTCCTCAAATGAAAACTCTTCCCCTTGCTCCTCATCTTCCTCCTCTTCATCCTCCTTTGGCGGTTGCTGAGACATCACAGTGGACATAATCCCTGGAAAAGAGACACAATTCAAGTGTGAATAGTTTGTTCCAAAATGAGATGTCCACCATTTGAGTTGAAAGTGACACCTATGCAGAAAAAAATGATTGATACCACATAATCAAAAAAGATTTTACTATTGAAAAAGATAAGGTTGCTTAAGGCTTTGAATGATAGAATGATAATACCTAATCTTCTCAGAATTATTCTAATAATAATGAAGTTAAGATGACGTTTATTCTTTCCTCAGGGATTTGCAACCCTTGAAATATTGCTCTACTACAAATCAAAGTATTTTCTCCTGCATTTCACTTGCTGATATTAAGCTGCACTTAATATGAACTGGGGGGGACGGGTTATTGCTTGACTCTTAATCTGCTATTACGAGAGTACCGACATTAAGGCCATTGTTTTAACTTCCACCCTTCATATGACAGTAAATATTTGAATAAAGGCAAAAAAAAAAGTTAAATAGACTGAAGGACTGGAATGTTCTCTGGTCTTTATAAACATAGCAACTGCTTAACAACAGCCACATTTAAAATACCTTTAAGATAAAACTGAAATGAACTCTTCACCCTACAGTGTGTTCACAGTTACTTACAGTTAGACTGAAATTCTCAGACTTGTGTTCTACAGTACATGCAGTAAAGTGTACTTGGTTTTTTCTTAAAAAACACCCTAAATTGAGCAACATCTTCAAACTGTTTGACTACATAAATTAAATATAACTGAAGTAATGTACACTCACAACACAGAGAGAGAAACAAAGTGTAATCCTAGCACTATAAACATGACATATGGCTGTTAGAAAGACTGTTAGTTAAATCAAAGAGTCTGACGAGGCTTAGTGACAGATTAATTAAGATGTCCACACACCCACTGATGAAAACATATGTCCTGACATTACAGACCTCAATTATCTACGAGGCTAATTTCATCTTGTCTTATCAATGAAAACAGGTATGACAGCAGCAGACAAGACATTTTAGGAATTAATGAAAATTTAATGAAAGATTACAGATAATGAAGACATACAGTATTTGCAAACATATAATAAGTTTTACAGTGATTGTGGACCCATGGTACTTCCTCAACAAACAGCTGGGCGTGTAAACTATCAGCCGTAATCATGGAAATTAAATTTGTTGTTAGCATATTTTCAAAATAAAATGGAAATTTTCCATGACAAATTGCTGCACACAGTAATTGTTTCATTATTTCGCAAAGAGGGGATTTTCTATGACGTACACACTCTGTTTCTGCACATGTTAGTGTACCACTCCAGAACCCAGCATCTGCTTTGCATTTTGATTAGCACCGAGCTGCTTCCAATGCTAGAACATTCTTGGCGCTGATAGGGTATTTTATCGGGCTCCTTTGGGGGAAAATGACAGCATGGAGCGGAGGCAGCTGAACACGGGAAAACAGCCCTGAAACACGCTGCTTGTGGATTGTAAAATTCATTGTCAGCACTTATTGTTCAACCTGGATACAAGGGCTGTCATGACGTCAGATATGGCTCTCATTATCGTTTACTACTGCTAGCTGACAGCTGAATTTGGACATGATGTTTGTAAGCACCGTGGTTCAGGAACAGAGATGGCTTTGAATTCTGAATTACCACCATATGTGTTTTAAGAAGTCTTTAAATTACAGTGAAAATAAAAGTTACGTAAAGCAAACGCTGCTACTTTCTGTAGGAATCAATTCTGTGCCTGTTTACAAGTATGATATGCCACTGCAGCCTTTGGACCCAGTCGCCTCCTCTGCACCACAAACACAGTTTCTCCAGTCGGCCCACTCATTGGTCAAATCAACAATGGCTCTTTTGTGGAGGGAAAAAACTTCTGTTCTGCCTAAGAAAGCATTGTTTCTACATTCGTCACTACAGTACTGATTAGTTCACAGGTCATTTGGGCCATGGCTGCGCGGTCTATGGTATGGCTCATATAACTTGTGGCAAAATGGACGATTTTGTCAGATGAAAGCAGCGTCCTCTTTGAATGAACGTTATAGAAACCATCAGTGTAAGATTTTATTGGAAAGTTGAATCGAAAGTAACTCTAATACAAAACAGGAACCCAAAGGTTTTTCACTTAAAAGACCCTCCTCATAATCAAATTGACAGATACTCTGAACAACCTTCTTTGAGGGGAGGCATTTGGACAAGCCATCAAACAGACTCCAGCTTAGAAAAATAAAGAGCCCAGGGAGTGGTGCTGTGTGAAAGCTATTCTTGAGTGGGAAATAAGATACATCACAGAATGGAGATGAAACCAACTCCTACACACCCTGTCCCTGACCTACATAGAGCTATGAAAACTCTCCCGCTGTGTACCAAATGTGGTAATGAGTGGAGTGATGGTGTATGTGTACAGAGGAAAGTGAGGTATGTGTGCACTTGGGTGATCCACAGTACACCAGGTCAGACATTTGCCTTCTGACTGAAAGCTTCAAAGTTATGTCTTGTTTTAAATGTAGCAGTTTTGTTGTTTTATATGTATATATTTTCCTTCACTTTCTTGCCATTCAAATTGTGCAATCTTCAATTACTAAGAGGGATCTTGTGGGTACTTGGCATCTGATTTATGTTGCCTGATTCCATCTCAGCTCCCTATTGTACTGTGCTTCATTTCACAAAGCAGTAAGGATATGTAATCTGCTTTAAAAAATTAAATTAAATGACGGGGTTTAAAACCAAGCAAAGGATAAAAGAGTTCCCTAACCACTAACTGTATTCAAAGCTTTCAGTCTGGGTTTTGCAGATGTGCTGGGCTGCATATTTAGTTCTAGCCACTGATTTACAGAGAGCTATGTTTGACCAACTGCAGACAAACCTCACAACCATTGGTCAGTTGCAGTCGGGTATATCAATAGACAATGGCAGGGAACAGCAGCTGGTGACGACTGAATAAACAGTATTGGAAAATCTAACAGAAAGTCACTGAGAGCACTGCTACTTTAGGTTTTTCCTTAACAGAAAATGGCACACAGACACTCAGCAGACAATGAGAGACCAGTGGACCATTGACAACAACAAACAGTGCCAGGCAGAGATGATTCTGCCTCTGGCACTCCTTCCTTCTTCAGCTTCCCTGAGGACCTCCTATCAAGAGATACGAATGTGACTCGGCCAATTTAGGAACTGCAAACAGCTACTTGAGAACAGACGGAATATGTCTTTCTTTGGCTGTCAAAAGGCATAACAATCTGAGTGGGAGGCTGTTCACAGACGTTTATGGATATCATGGATTCGCTTAAACATAACGTTGCCCTACCAACGATTTTAGAACACAGAAGAAGCCAAGCCTGTTGCATTATATATTATGAACGTTATGAATATTTTAAATTTCACTTTAAATGAATTTCTGAAGACTGTGTGCCAAAGGCCATGTGGAATATTATATCACACTGTAAACACAACATGATAAGAGGGTTATCTATGCATATTTCAGATAGTTTATTCCTACTTTCCCCCAGGTTTGCCATCATGTTGCAACTGTTAAGACATTCAGGGATATATTAAGCATTCAAGAGCCAGTCTGGCCTTCATATGCCCTCTGCTGTAGAGAGCAGTTCCAGTAATGTTAGTCCAGAACAGCAGTGATATGCTGGTGGTGTCACATTAGTCAAGGACACAGTGGGAGTAACCTCCACCTTCCATCTGCCATTTGTGCTCACAGCACAATAGCATACTGGACTCATGTGTGTGCTGTTCTGTACAAATACTGAACAGAGATAAGAATGTCCTGAATGTGTTGACCAGACAATATTTTGTTTATCAAGAAAAAAACTTTGAAACCGCTAAAATAAAGATATGTGCAGGTTGGAAGGTACATTTTATTTTAATCATTTTGGCACACAATTTTTCAGCCTATGACAAGTTAAAGATAACTAATAAATCCTGTAACACAAAGTGACAGCTGTATCTGCAGAGGCTTGACTGTGTTGTTGATCAATGCCGACTACTCGACAATTACCTTTCTGTGTCAGTGTCTTTGGATTTCAAAACCAAATCTCCCACCTATCTTGCCTGAGAATCATCAGTATCAAAGTAATCCAGTGATAATTGTCTTTCTGGCCCCTATCCACGAGTACATTGCAAACAAGAACTGCTAATGGCTAATTGGGCTTAACTTTCAGTGCTGCCATTTTGCCAAAATATAAACAAAATACAGGCCAAAAAATCAAGTTGAAGCAGTAACAATATGACGCAGATGACAGGGAATGCTGGGGGGGTCTAGATTTTGCCCACAGTGTCAGACTTGAAAACCCCCGCCCTAATGAAACAAATAGTTAGACACCCCCTGCCTAGTACATGCCCACGCCTTTCAAACTCCACACTGCCAGGTTCCCAAGCCCAAGCCAAGACGTCATCATGGTTATGTTCTCAGACTTGACGCAACTTCTTCAGAGCCACAGAAGACTTAAGCCGTATTCAGACTAAATCAGACGCTGCGGCAAAAACGCCAGTCCTCCCATTTATTTGAATGTTGGTAGTGTGTTTAGGCTGCGGCGCTGGGGACCACATGGGGTGCTGGGAAAAAAAAACGCAGGAGCCCTGCAGCGAAAAGTTAAAACAGAATCAACTTTTGGAGGAACGCAACCGACGTCACGCTGTGGTGACCAATCACACCGGCGATCAGACCGGAAGACGTAAAATCAGTTCAATATATTTTAGTACGCAGATGATGCTTTCTGACATTGCTAAATGTTTCTTTACATAAAGGGTAAGCTGACCAACAGACAAAAATCTGTCCTACTTTGCCTCACTTTCACAGAAGTCCAGTGTTTGCTCATAGCTCAATAACTGTAAGATATCACCACCAGTATGATCAAATATTTTGCAAAAAAGTCATGTTTGAAGTGCTGATTTTAATTTGTGTGATGATCCTGTATGATATTTGCTACTTGTGCATATTAGAAATAGGAAAGACAAAGACGAAAGTGTCCAAATTGAATTGAATCTATTTCACATTCCAAGTCAAAACTCCAGGAGGAAGTTTCCTTTGAGTGCTGAGAAGTTATAGCTACCTCCTCTACCAAATTCAGCCTGATCTTGCTCTTAGACAACAGTTATCACTACAAGAACTACAACTGGGACCACAGAGTACAGAACAACAATAGTTATTTGAACTCCAATTGTGTAGATCTAAAATGTCTGATGCAAACAGTCTCTGACAATTCCGTGTTTGGCAGGTGCAGTGATCAAACTCGATTGGATTCCCACAGTCAGTTGTTGCCATTGGCATCAGTCATTGTGTTTGATGTTAGCTATTGTGCAGCCTCAGGTAGCAAGGCATGCTGCTCCTTTGATGTGCCAGTCAAATCAGATGTCACATATGAAAATATACCCGTGAATGAAAGTGTCCAGTCGTTCTTCAGGAAGTGTCATACAATTCTTTTAATATTGGCCAAATTACATCTTCCAACCATTCAATGTAAGCTCAAGATGTTAGCCGAAAAATGATGGGTTTTTCTTTGGTCTTTGAGTATCAGAAGAGCATACAGGAAATGAGACAATACATGTTTTGGCTACGAGATGCGAGTGTGACAACAAAATACTGTAGATAAGCCTCAATTTACCAACGTCCCTGAATTCCTACTTCTAGATAATTATCTGACATTCCCAGAGGAATGTGGTCAGTGTGTAACCCAGTACACCAGTAAACATTTGGCAGGCGTGTCACCACTATCAAATGACTGATGACTGTGTACTTGAGCACCATGGCCTTGCATGTGTACATATGATTATGTGAGTGCAACTTTTCATGGGTGAATGTGTGGCAAAAGGGAGAGGTTTCCCACTGATAGTGAAGTCTTTGTGGTAGCTTCAGGCCATGCATGCATGGATTGTTAATGTCTGTTGGAAGTGCTAGACTGTGACTAAGGAGAAAAAAATCTAATACAGTGAGTCCATGGAGTCTCTTTTTAAAAAAAGAAAAAAAAAAGGCACTTGGACATCCGGCAAGTGAGGCAGAAACAGTGCCCTAGCACAAAATGCAAATTACTTGGTCAGAGGTCCCTTAGCTCCCCCCTCACCCCTCTCCTCCCTGTCTCCCCTCTTTATTCTGCTCAGAGTATAGAGGCAGCGTGAAATCCATCCTGGGAGGGGCTATTGTACTCCGGGAAGCAACCGTCAAACTGGAATGGTTAAGGCCAGGCCCGGTTAGGGGATCTCTTTTTATAGCCCGAGGCTGTGGAAGAGCTGTGCAGTGCTGCTGAAAAACAGCCGGCCAGAGGTGTGGGTCTGGGATGAGCCGCCAATCTCTCACTCATCCTTCCTGGTGTCTTTCTCAGGAACTGCTGCTATCATAACAAGGCCTCATGCTCTGTAGCCCCGCTGGCTCTCTCAGACAGGCTCAGGTTTAATCGTCCATGATGGTGTGTACTCTTCCAAAGGGCCACACGGGTATCTGCCGTTCCCATCCTCTCCTCCTCCTCCACCACCTTCCCTTGTCCTCTCAGCTGCCCCTATAGCTGTCAGACTGAGACAGAGAGGCACAAACCAGCAAACCCACCCCCAAATCCACTCCATCAATGGCCCCTTTGGACAAAGCTGCTGTCTTTGCAACATGCTAACCATGCTGAGAGTGAGGAGGGAGAAAGAAGAGAGACAGAAGGAGGAAAGGAAAGAGGGAATGTGTTTGGAGGACAACAAATATATACGCCTCTCACCTCCTTGTCCTCAGCAGTGTGTCCTCCGAGAAGCTTCAGGCACTCCCTGGTGACCCTTTAATCCTGGTAACCTCCCATAAACTCTCAGTCTTTACCACGCTGCCAGGTCCAGCACACTCATCTTTATAGTCTCCTGCGAGGGCTGCAAGTGCCTGAAAACAGATTGGAATTCTCCTCTGCTGTTTACTTTCCCACAACTTCTCCCCTGCACCGTGTGCACTAGCAGCTCTCTAGATGAGGTAACCCTCTTTGCTCCCTCCCCTTTCTCTCTACCCCTCTCGTCTCTCTGGTTCTGTTTCTCCCTCTATCTCCCCTCTCTGTCCCTCTCTTTTTTAGATGGGTCCTTTCACCCCCTCAGCCCCTCCAGTCTCATTCTGTCCTTTCTTTGGTTTTTCTCCCTCCTCCCACTCTCCAGACCCCTGCTGCTGCCCAGACAGCAGCACAAAGCAGGGTGAGGGCTCTCAGACACAACCGGCCAATGGCAGAGTGACAAAGTCAAGCATGCGGCCAATGAAACGCCTAGAGGGCGGTATTTGTACCAATCAGGGGAGTTATTCAGAACAAGTGGGCTGGACAAAAGGAATTAGGGACAATGCAGCCTCAGAGCACTTCCGTATGGGACTGAAGTTGTCTGTTCACACTGTATGAATCTGCCATTAATGGCTGAGATTTAAAAAGAGAAACTGATTTCTGGTCATCACCACAAAGGAGATTTGAAGGGAGCAGCCAAATGAATTGGAGCAATACATGTGACACATTTGACAAAAGGCAAAATAATGATTCACAGTATTTTGTACCAAACATATAAACACTGACTGTTGCTTTAATGAAAATGTTTGTTGTCAGCATGTAAGAAAAGCATTAGCAGCAGCAGCATTAGAGTTTTTATTTTTTATTTAACCTTTATTAAATCAGAAAGTGTTCATTCATTCATTCATTCACAGACATTATGCTACATAAAGTATTATACTATATATCATATCATATACTGTATATTATATTATAGGCTATCCTATTGTTCAGGAAATAATTCACAAGAACATGAAGAATAAAACTATGAGAACATGGAATAAAAGTCTGAGTATAATGAATGAAACCTAAGACCATCATCTTTTTGTTGACTGAACTGTGTGTGTTTATGTGTAGTTTTATCAGGCGTCTGTAAATGATCCTATCCTGTACTGAAAAACATTAAATAAGCACTCTGGTATCCAACTTGAAAAGAAATATAATCACAGGATTGTATTCGCTTAAATTGCTGGTTTTACTGATGCAAAAACAACAATAAAAGCTGAGGAATTATCCCCCAAATTATCCCTAAAAGATGCTCTGTCTATTTAACTACCCTTTTAGTTTGGGTTTGGTTTATTGCTTTGGGCCATACACACACATGGTTTGCTTATTTAGTTGTACAGCAGCTACCTATGACCTTCCATTTTCAACTTTAACTCTAACTTAATTGTCCCTAATTTGTCTCGCAGCCAGGTAAAACACAGAACAAAGACTTAAATTCATGAAATGTATTACAAATGATGCTAAAATCCTCCACTCAAGCTCACATAAAACAATGTACATCAGGGAGTACAGGCTGTGCGGTACATATTTGACACAAATGATGATGCCAGTGTGGTGGCAAAATCAGGTTTGAGTTCCACCAACTTTCATTCATAAGTATTTTTTACAACATTTTCTTTTGTCTTTGAAAATAGTAAAATACTAATAGACTACTCTGTGAATGGTTCTGTCTGCTATTTTTGTCCCTTACTGACTACGCCAGTGTTTCTATTCCTGCCTCTAATCACATTTACAGTACTGCAGGCTCATGCAGATTGTGACGTGCAGCGCTGGCAGACGCTGCTGCACAATGAATACAAGGTAACGTGTGAGGTCAAGTCAAGAAAGTCAATCGCGTTGATTAAATCTGGAGTCCTCCTCAACTCAGCTCAATTATTCACATGCATGCTTCTTCATTCGTCTGCAGACTAACCACATGGGGGGGGGGGAATAATCACACAAAGTTACTGTTGTCCAGAAGATTTATTAAAACACATTGAACAAATACACAGAATACAAATAAAAAGATGACAATTCACTTTTTTCATTCAATTGCTATACAGCACAAATATCAGAACCATAACACTGCTTGGAGCTCATTGTCTGTAAATGCTAGATACACTACCACCTCCCCAAAGTGAACCGTCATATCAAACGCTTCACATGCTGTGCATTCACTGCAACAAAGGTGCCTTTTAACAGGGTCTTTTGGTAGCTTTTGAAGCCATGTTAATAAGCATGTACATACATTGTTAACATATTTATAATATTAGACTGAAGCCTTTTTTTTCTAACAGACATTACATTCATACTGACTTCAGTTTGATTGCATTTCATTGGAGTACTGTGTTTTTGACGTCATCTCATGGTCATCACTCCAGAGGGAAAAGGACATGATTTTGATTGATGAGCACATACGGTGCACACTGCAGTTCTATGACAACACCATCCAGCAGACATTCATCTTTTTTTTTCAGTTTGATACATAAATCTGTATGAGATGGACTTATCTCTGAAAAATCTTTCAAGTATTTACATGTTTCTGAGGTTCAATCTGTCAAGCAACCTAATACATGTCATGGTCAAGTAATTGATGGCATGGACAGAAACACAATGAACAAAACAGCACTGATAAACACTAATAAAGAATAGCGCAAAAAACTGATATGATGCACTTCAAGGTTCATTTGATGTTAACGCATGATGTCTGAGGAGTGATGGGCGAGGGGGTTGCAGTGACACAATCTAAGTTAAGTGAAAAGGGGTCAGAAGAGAGCACCTCAGGACAACCATTTGAAGTGGCAAAAGGAGAGTAAGAAAATACACCCACCAACTCTGTACAACACCACCTCTTCAGTTTAGATTAGTCCAATCAAAATCATCATCCCAACAATGTCAAATAAGTGCTGATGTGGCAACGGGAATAATAATACAAACAGGTAATGCCACTGGTCTTTGGAAAAAGAAAAAAAAAGACAGATATGTCAATAACAATTTGCACTTTGAGTCCAAACATTCGAGCAATGCCTTCATAGAAAAGGAAATATAGTAAGCTTGAATTTATAAAAGATTGTTTTACTTAATGGACAGTCACTTTAGCACATAATAGTAGTAGATGGAATGGACAAGATATGTAGCTGTACCATGCTAACGTGTCTTCACACCAGGTAAAGCAATAGGCAACAACATACACTCTCGAAAGAACGCAAACATAACTGAGCAAACTGGAAGTGAAGACATTATCTAAAGAGTAATGCTGTGCAACATTGGTCCTTAGAAGCTGATAAACAGAGAAAATTCCTTCAAATGTAGGTTTAGACTGAGACACTACCAATTACAGTCGTTGCCTCTGTGGAGGAAATACACTGCATCAAAGAACAAAACATACTGGATCATCATCTTTAATGGCACCAAGTGACCAAATACATCTTATTTTACCTTAACATAAAGAGAAGCAAACAAAAGCTCATTTTGCGACAAATACTAGACTTAAGGTGACATTGCGCCATAAGCACATATGTTCTTATTCAGTTCTAACAATGAAAGGGAACTGGGAAAGTCCCTGGGATGTACATGGGGGGGGGGGGGGGCACTCTCCACTCAAGACTCTCAGTTAAAGCCCTGTATGTGGATGTAGACCAGATGAGTTTCTGTTTATAGTGCAGTCCCAGTGGTCATGGCCCCAGGGTTAAGCTCTACAGCCACTACTAACATTCAAATATAATAAGAATCACAAATATTGTACCATACACAGAAATACTCACTCTTCTCTGAAATGCGTTAAAAACCACTCCTGCAGCTTTTTCTTCTCTGCTCGATCTTCATGTACGATGCCAAGCCAGGATCCTGATTTCATCCATGTATGTATACATATATTCACTATGGTTAGACCTATGTGAGGTAAAATAAACAGCAGTCTCTGAGTATATACAGTACAAGAAGCCAACCCTCACAGGTTACTGGTACTGCAGTCAAGTGTATCTGCAGGTTTGGCAGAGATTACTTTCTCCAAATTACCAGCGGGTGGCAGTCTTTAGAGGATTCAGACAGACTGTGTCCAGCTACTGCATACATGGTAATAGTTTTTGATGCTTTCAAATCAATAATTTAGCCACTGGTTACTACATGAATGACAAAAAACACATATTCATTTAAAGTAACAATATTGGCCCTCAGAAAAACAATCTCCTATGAAACTATGACTGAAGATGTCCTTAACGCCACGCCTCTTCCACAGGGAACAAGCTCCAGTGGGGCACAGTCACAGTGTACAGTGAATAGGCAGATGGATAAAAGCAACACGGGGCACGCAGAATGGAAAAGTCGAGGCTGGCACGAACAAAACACACATTCCAAGATTAGAACGAGCCCCGATCAAGAGCATCAGAAACTCAGTCATGCCAACTTGCTTGAGTTTCGCCTTGTAGTGCAGGGCTGAAAAAAAGAAAAAAAAAAAGAAATCCTCTTTCAGAAAAGCTGCTTCATTTTCCCTCCTAATCCTCAGCTCTCCGGCACATGTTAACAAAAGCAAATATCTACTGAAATATTTCTATAGGATCCTTGAAAGATAAAAGTGCAATTGTTAAGATAGATACATCTGCATTAATCAAAGAGTTAATCGCCTTATCCGTAGACAGAGAGCTTGATTTTTGTGGATTTTAAGTCAGGAAGGAGCAGGAGAAAGAGGAGGATGCGGCGGAAAAGCTGTCCTCCATACAGATTCCATCCCTGGGAGTTTCTGACCTCAAGTCAGTGTTACAGAGCTGGTCTAGTCCTCAATACAGATGACATCACTGGGTTTGCCTGACTTGAGGTCAGGCGTAGCCGCGTCTCTAAAGGAGTCAAGTGACTTCTTGTCCAGATGGCTTGTAGGGAGTGGAGGACCATTAGAGGACACTAAAGGGGAAAGAGATTTTGTATTTTAGTGGTTCATTTTATCTAAATATCTGTTGCTGTGTCTCAATTTGCGTTCTTCCGTACTTACACTTGCTATTTTAAGTGCATAAGTATGTTCATACTGACAGTTATGGCGAAATGCAGTGCACTATGAGTACCCTGATGGTGTAGTCATTACGGTCAAAATGTTGAGTGTGGAACGCTGCACACTTCTCACCCTCAATGGTCGCCATCTTGGCTCCGTAGCGGAAGGGCAGGGACCACCAGCCTATATAATTGGCGGCCGCGGTTGCGATTGCTATGGTGAACACAGCACTAAAAGTAAAAGCACGTTCAAACAGGCTGGCAGATATTTTGGCGGGCGGCAATCGCGGTCAAAAAAGAAGAAGAAGAAGAAGAAGAAGAAGAAGCATGTTCGATGTGAGACGACACTACCCTGTCAAAATTCACGCACTACGCAAGTAAGTACATAGTGTACACAGTGTACTACATGGAAGTGTACTACATGGAAGTATCCAAATTGAGACACAGCATATGTTTTACTTTTCTAAGCATATTATAGTGGGAATTATGAGATATAAAATGTTTATGTGTGCAACTAAGGTAAGTCAGATAGGTCAGAGCTGAATAAGAACGTCGGCCTTGTAAGCTGTGATGGGTGTTTACAACAAAGTACAGTTTGGGTTATAATTTCAGTTCCTTCGTTTTCTCTTCCAAATATATTTAGCTCACCTGGGGGGATGTATTTCTTGCCCTATCTGACTTCTTTGTAGGTGTGATACTAACATGATAACTGTCAGACAGTGTTTGAGATGGTGCCGCGAAATGATGAAAACAAGACCTAAGTTGTAATAGACCAGAATCCTTCACAGTAACTTTGATTTATATCAGTCTATTGACGGCTTAATTTCAGTTAGTAAATAGTATAATTTAAGTTGCATGAACAACCTCCAGTCCCACCTATTTTATGTCACCTGTGATGCAACATGCTACTGTAAATGTTGATGCGTACCACTGACGTAGGGTCCCAGAGGCATCTGACTGTAGTTGACAATGGGCTGTCCAGCTGCTCCTCTGAACCCTCCACCAAAGCTGCTGCTGTACATCTGGGAGCAGCCAAACCCCCCCTGGCTAAAAGGCTGAGACACAAACATAAGAGATTAGTTACCCTGCTGCATTTTACAACTTTACACAACTCCTTTGTAGGATAATAACAAGAGAGTGATGCTATCTGTGATTCCAGCAAACACAGCAGGTAGTCATTCTTCTATTCAACGTTTAGCAGGTTTGAGAAGCTCTATCAGAGAAGTTTTCTTCCTGCGGTAGGAAAGTAAGCAAATAAAAAAAATAAAAAAGGAGCAATTCAGATTGCTGGCTGTTTCCTTGGTTACGACAAGAGTTGGCATAGCAACCAGAAAAAGCACAGTCAGAGCACATGACCAATCCCACTGCTTGGCTTAAGTGATTCTCTTGTATAACAGAGAATAAAACACTGGTGAACAGGTGCAGGAGAGATGAAAGTAATGAGACAATACAGCCTTTCTTAAATCCTTTGGGACTAAAGCGTGGAGCTCAGTGGTGAAAGTAAACAACTTAAGGGAGATTCTTTTTTCCTTTTTATTCATTACACCTGGGGAAACTCTTCCGTGGGGGATAAGGAGTTTGAGTCTCCACAGGTTTTTTTGAAGGAATAATGTGGTTGCTGAGTCATGACTACAGAATACTTCAAAGTTTTTGGGCCATAGCCTTTTATTTCTTAAATATACTCAGCCCGGCCGCACATTTTAGTGAGCCTTGTTTCCTCGCCCTGATGAGCCTCCACTGCATAGTAATAACCAGCCAAGTCCAAACCATTAGGGACAGAGACTAGCAATTCTTAGCAAGAACAGTGAAAACAATTCTCCATCTTAAAGTGCTAAAATTGACTATCTTAAAACAAATGAGGTCAGGTAACTTTACTTTTTATTCAGGAAATCAAACATAAGATTGGCTTGTATTTGACTTGAGTTTTCTGAAGCCAACCTTCTTGACCACCGCGTCCCATCTCACCTGCTGTGATGGAGGCTCGCTCCCTCGGCTAGTGAGGCGGCTCAGGATGCTCCTCTCAGACATCTGCAGACGGGCCGACACCGGCGGGATCCTGGACAGCATGTTGGGCAGTCGTGTCACATCCGCTTTCATGTCACTCAGAAGTTCCTCCAGCTGGTTCAGCACTGTAGGAGCATGAGAACACACACACCATATCAGAAAAAGCGGTTTTTCTTAATGTTAACGCTCATTTAATGCCTGCACGTGTAGTATCATTTAGTGAGGAAAAGATAAATGAGACAAAACGCAGAGCAACTGCATGAAAAGTTTTATTTTTAAATCCTATCCAAAAAGAGTGTGAGTAACCTCCAATCACAAAAGCAAATTAATTGTGTGATCCAGTGCCTGAAATTAACAATTGCCGAGAACCAAATGCCATAACATTTTTCACTAACAGATAAATCAACAAGGGTCACAGACAGCAACATTTTCAAACGCTAACATTTTAACAACTCAGTTTTATACAATCTTTGGTCTTGGCCTTTTCCCAAACGTTCATCCTGCTAATCACTGCAGGCATGTTTTGACGGTGAGTCAAATTGACACAAAATGAAGCCACTGTGTCAAACAGGATCTTTACTGGCTGCCTGTTAGATGCTCTACACACAGCAGTGGTGTGGAAACATCTTTATGCACTTCCTGTTGCGCTCCATTTACTGTCTGGATGGATGGATAAACCTGTTTCCAGTTGAAACGATCCTACAAATATGTGTCTGTATCTTGAAGCAAGAAAGAGTGAGTCAGGTTTTAGGATTAAAAAAATATTAAACAATTGAAAATACTCAACAAGTGGATTTGCATTAGAAATGGTCTGAAATAGTTTAAGTGTACTGGCAGATTTTTCTGTTGTTTTAATAAAATAAGAATTTAATGATTCAGTTACAAAATAAGTAGCTACAGCAATTTAAGTATTGCACTGATTTTTCACTATCTTAAATCTTATTCCAATGGAGGAGCGTATGAAAGGACACCAAAAGAAAGAATATTACCAAATAGAATATGTTTTCTGAATACAGCATGGTGAAAATTTGATCATTCTAGAGGGGGTTTAGGGGATTTAAACTTAAAATTTGCCCTTGCCTCTTCTAATGAATGTTTCATGCACAACCTGATTTTACAAACAACACAGCACAGACAACCGGTGGGCTGACAAATGTCTTATGAAAAATTTATATCAGTGATTTTGCCTCGTAAAAGTAATTTGTGCAGGATTATTTTCTGAGTTTACCAGTCTTTGGCAGATGAGGCAGAAATTCGGGACAATTATGACTGTTGCTAGTAATGAAACTGGACCGCAGACCTTTGTGCAGCACGGCGTTGGCAGGCTTGTTCCCGGCCAGAGACTCTTTGGACAGGTGCTGGTGGGACTCTGCCAGACATTCCACCTCAGTGAAGCGAGTGTTGAGAGCCATAGCCGGGTGACTGGGGTCCTGGGTCATGTTCAGGTAAGCTGCCCGCCTCAACTGCTCCTCAATCACCAGAGCCTGCTCCAACAACTACAGAGAGAGAGAGAGGGAGGGAAAGAAAAAGAGAGAGTGTATGAAACATGGACGTGACGGGCAGAGGGAGATACAATTTGAGAGACAGTTTGAATCAGTTGCATTCAGATATAACAAATCCTTTAATCCTTGAGTTATTTCAGCCTTGAGTCATTATTTTGGATTATAAAGACCTTAAAGCGGCGAGCCAGGAACTTGTTCTTCATCTCTAGGTAGTTGCCCTTGTGTATCTCAGTCTTGAAGGGCTCATTCAGAATAGCATAACGCGGGTCATTCTGAATATCTTGCCAGCGAGCATAGCCATGTCTGAGACAAATTCCCAGTCAAGGACAACAAACGGGAGCACAGAACCTCATAAAATTCTTCCCAGTTTGTAAATATCAGTCCTTCAACCCCAGCTCCCCCCACGGTCATAAGTAATTACATTACTTTGCCAAATGCCGAGTTTCTCGCCTCTACATCTGGGAAAAGGATACGTGACGATGCCAGCCAACAGCCAGTAGTCATGGCGACGGTGCCAGATGTCATGCATCTTTCCAGAAGACAGCGCCGCTCGCTCTTCAGTTTGCCAGAGGGTGTGCAACTCTGACGGCGAGCGTAAGAAGACAGACAGTTTATACAAAAAATACAAAGTAATATTCAAGATGTTTCCGGCATATAAAGAGAAGAAAGAGCACATTAAAACCACACAAACAAGATTCATGGCAAAACAAATCATTGTGGCACCTGAAATAAACAACGTGTAGTGAGACACTGGAGCACAAAGTTGAAGTTTAGGGGAGGTAAATACCGATACACAGCATGCAGACGTGAATGAGTCCTACAGTATCCTCCTATTTCAGTTCATGTGGACAGTCAACAAGCAGAGACAACTGTATCTCTTAGCTGGAAAAACATTTTAAAAAAAACTCTTGATAATGTTATTAGTGACATTTTTTTTCCACTAATGTTGAATTAGGGAGTGACTCCCTGAGCTCATGACATTCAAAACAGTTGTATTTAAATGTAGGGCTTCCAGCTGTAAGACTGACAATATATTTCCCAGTAAAATCAGCACGAGTGCTGTCCTACTGTCCTGGCAGAGGGTTCACTATTCACGGTGTATTCATTTGTCTCTAGATAACATCACAACAGTCTTGTCTCTCTGCTGTTTGGCTTTAGAAAAGACTAGCAACACGACTAGTACAGTACAGATTACTTACTATAAAGTTTCAAAAGCTATGTCTCACCCCTCCCTCCCTCATCAAAACAAAGTCAGATTTATTCTTACCTGTAAAACCTCCATCGGCAATATTAAACATGAACTTGGCTTTGAATCCATTTTTGTCCTCCTTCCTGCTCTCATCCATCTCATCCAAAGTGTCTTTGTCTCCATTCAGTCGGCCCTCTAATGCATCTTCACTCTTCACATCATCTGCAACAGCTACATAAATGACAGAACAATTTCTCAAATATCTATATAATGGACTACCACTAAAAGATTGTTGCCATTGTACCATTTGTACCTGTTTAATTCAAGGATTCATAGCATGTTTACCTGGCTTATTTTCCTTGTCTTCAGTTTTTGCCAGAGGAGAATCAGTATCTCCTTTTTCTGAGGACTTATCTGTTTCTTTGCAGGGCTCCCCTGTGGATAACGAAAAAAAAAAAACTCAATTAAACAAAATACAACCTCGCAGAAAAATAAAATTTGCAGCACACGGATCATGCACCACTCACTTTTAGGCGTGGTTTGACTGGATAACAGCTCTGACGGCTTCAAAGCTGACTCTTTTGGGTTGGCAGATGGCTCTGTCTTTGTGGAGGGTGACTCGGTTCTGTCCCTCTCATCTCCTGTTTTCTCCTCTGAGCTGGCCTTGCTCTCTTCACTGTCAGCTGCCTTCTCAGGTACAGATGCTGGCTCGGCACTGGAAGTCTGCCGAGGGAAAAACATACAGGGCAACAGGAGGAGAAAGAGAAAAGTTGGTAGAGGGCAGAGAGACAAGTTAAAAGGTGTCTAAGTTTGACAGAGGCGTCTGCTGAGGATGATAATATGAGTGCGGTTAAAGGGTGATGAACCATGAGAAGACAGACAAGACAATAAAGGAAAACAGAATGAAAGTGACGAATAGCGGAAGAAAAAAAGAACTCACCTCCCGCTCCGACAGTTTCTTGCTATCTTGCTCTGTGGTCTCCTTGTCCTCGGTACCCAAGAGAGACTCAGTCTTCTCTGCAATCCAGAAAACAACAACAGCAACTCAAACTTTTTCTTTTTTTTACCAAAAACTTTTCCTAAGCATGAACTTCACCTTACAGTCGGAGAAAAATCAAACATGCTCAGCGTAGACACTTTGTTCTGACCTGGTGGGATGGGAGTGCCGGGCTGTGTAGCGATGGGGCTGGCTGGCACAGGGGTGTTGGGATCAGAAGATAAACTCTCAGTCAGCTTCTTCAGCTCCATGCCGATGGGAATCAGATCTGGAGAACTCAGCTTTCCATTGACATGCTCAAACTCTTGCACCTACATAAAAGAGATTGGTTCAACTGTAATAAAAATGAAAATCCTGCTCTTTCATAGGATGTCTTAATTTCCACAAACAAGAGATTATGAAGAGCTCCATTGTAAAGTAAAGTACTTTTTGGAAATGATGCTATAGCTTGCGATGCTACAGTGACTTCCTGTTTACATAGTTGATTGCTTTTGATTGGTCTGCGCTACAGATGTTTCCTAGCAACCAATTTACACATTAAAGTCTTTACTAGCTAAGATATTTCTTCAGTTTTAATGGTGCAACCAGATTAAGTAAATCACTAGTTTGAAACTAGCTAGAAGTTACTGAGAATTTAGGAGGGACTTTACACTCAAACTCCAGAAACTACTTGTTAGTCTCTTTCTTTACCCAGGTGTATATATGGCAAACAAAGCTAACAAAACATCCAAATTTGTGGTTTGTATGATGTCTAAAACAGGAAGGTACCAAAAGAGTACTTTTTCCTCTTGCCTGCATTTGCTTCTGCCTGACCTACTTTCTCTAATCCCACAGTGCTCCGGCAGAAGACTTGGTATTCTGTGTTAAAGATGTCTTCGGTTGAATAACCAGTACCTTTTTCCTGACAAGGGACATGACTCCGATCCTGGTAAGAACATGCTGACGAGACAGACCCTCACGTGGGACTCCGTCAGCGAAGGTCTCTGCTCCATCTGCCCCCGGCTCACACAGATGTCTCATGAACAGAGACACATAGGCCCTGATGAAAAAAAAGCACTTTACGGTACATGTGATTCCTCTGAGGTTTTTCCAGCACATTTTAACACCATATTTTAAATGCCACTAGTAGGAAAAGCACTTAACTATTAGTAAAAAAAAATGCATTTAAAAGTACATAGAATGTTATAACTGTTGTTTTTCTTGTGTTAGAGGGAGATGTCTTGTTACAGTATATTTTTGATGTTTGATATCTAATGGTGTCTTGTAATCCCATGTGGCCAAATGTTTGCCATAACACTGAAATAAAAACTAACATACTAGTAGCAGAGGCAGCAGTAGCAGTGGTAATTTTAAAATGAGGACTCACACTAATGGTTGTACTATAGTATTAGTAGCTGTAATAGTCGCAGAAGTAATTGCAGTAGGGGTGGCATGAGAAGTAGTAAGTAATATGGAAAAATAACAGTAGTAGTCGTAGTACTAGTAGTCATAATAACAGCAAGATAAAAGCAGGAACACAGTGTTAAGAGTAATGGCAGTAGAAATAGTAGGCAATGGTGCAGTTGCAGCAAAAACCAGTAGCAGAACAATAATAGTAATAATAAAATTAATAAAAGTAGTACTAGTGACCCCTTAACGCACTATAAATCCAGCTTTAGTAGCAATGGCAGCACCAGACAGTACTTGTATTTGTAATATTAGTACTAATAGTAATCATAGGAGCAATAGCAGGAGTAATCGTAGTAGTATAGTGATAGTAGCAATTGAGTGCAGGTGCTTTAATTTCGAAATAACAAACACAACTCGGGGCTACTTGCATTCTGAATATTATGTTTGGCTCCGGTGCATTCCAAAGTGAAGTAACCCTGAAACTGTCGAGACCAGCCTTTGCAAACTTGACAAAAGCGTTGTGGAGCTTTGCCCTGGGCTAGCCAATTAAATGTGAGGAGTTAATAAAATAGCCCAAAGCTACCTCTTAACTTGATGGCGGGCAGGCCTTGACTAAAAATTGCACTGCGTGAAAAGAGAATTATAGTTTAATCAAATAACGCCATCGCAGTTTATAATAAGTATAAAAGATATTAGGGCATTACCTGAACTCACGCTCACTCTTCCCTCTCAAGTCTCTAACCAGCCAATGGGAGTTGAAAGCATCCTGAGGAGGCATGCCCCAGCGCATGATGGCATTGAGGAAGGCTTTCCTCTGGCGAGCGTTGAACCCCAGGACCTAGTAATAAGAAGAAACAGCTTTAGACAGAAAATGGTGTGAGATGTAAGGTATGAAGTAAAAAGTCAGAGCAGAGCAACAGAAAAACAAACTGAGCAGCTTGTACAGCTTCACAAACCCCCACATTCTGGTGGAACAATCTGGGAATATTGATTATATTCACTCATATAAACAGGCTGCATTGATGTCTGTTTAATATTGTAAATGTGATCATTTATTGATCCTAATTCTGTCCTTACTTGCCCCATTCCACAGAGTGGTGAGCAAGGGCACGGGATCAATGATGCTTGGTGACATGTTGGGCTTAAAGATACACTCTCTGAGTTTGTTATGTTGTCCAATGGTGGCCCCTTACCCCAAACTGTCCTCCTATTAAGCACACTTTACAGAATGAAGAATTATCTCCTTGCTTACTATGTCATGCTGCCAAAAATCTTACTAGCTGCAGCAAACAGGGTGTATACCTCCACTTTAAGATGCATAGGTTATCCTGTGAAGGACCGACAACCTGCAATTCATACCTCAATACTGCCCCCAACTCGTGCGAGTAAGGGTGGCAGAGGTTTGTCTTTCTCATTCTTCATCTGCCGACGAGACTGTCTGCGTCCACCTACAAAAAATAAAGCCAAATGTATTGTTAGAAGAACCTCCCTCTAGAGTCTTACCATGAGCACAGTAAGATCTGACCTTCATCAAGAATAATTTGAGTGAAGAAGTATCTCTACTGAGTGTGTTGTATTGTAGTGTCCTACCCAAAGAGCATAATAATAGCTGTATGGAGGTAATGATGTTTTTTTTTTGTTTTTTGTTTTTTTGCTGCCTACCTTCAGGCCTCTCCTCGAAATCTTCATCCTCGTCCTCGGACCCCACAGAGTACTCCGACTGATTGTCTGAAAGATCATCCTGCCATTCTGAGCCACACATCAAAGAGAAACAGTACATTGCATTCGCTTCTGTTGGTGGCCACCTGAGGGCGCCATGGCACTGCAGATTACTACAGACCACTACAGCGGGGCATGCACATACTGTACCACTTAGGTCCTCTGGGAAGTGAGGTGAGAGTTGACTACTCTGCCAGACAATCACTTTAAACTTAGAGTGTACTCTAAGCTGTGATGGGCTTTGAAATCTTTACACTCTCATAGTCATCTGCTGTTGAACTGTGGCTGGACCTTGGAGCCACTCTTAAAAGTATAGGATATATGTCAATAGACACAGAAACTGTTGAACTATTAAAAAGGAGTGCTTCAGAACCCACTGAGAAGACTATATGAGATAAAAGAGAGCTTTAGGCCAGTAAAACACACTCTGTGGCAGATTTAATGGATGTCAAAAGCTCTTGTTGAGACTTACAACATAAGAGGATTTAATAAACATGGTGATTCATGTCTGTGCTGTTCTTGCCTGAACTGATTCACCCAAATTATTCTGTGCTCAGATAATGTCACCTTAACTCACTAATGAAGACAAGCATGTGAAGCTAGCTCAGGCAGCAGTTTGAGTAGCACAGTTCCATTATTGAATTGGCTGATTGGGTTGTTAGCTAGATTTCGAAGTCGAAGTTCAGCAAGAGCTGTTGACCGGCACTAAAGCCAGCAGAGAGGGTGTCACGCTGGTCTGTACAATATCATCATCAACCGAATACAAAAACATATCTCATAATGTCACTCAGATGATCACATCAACAAACTGGCCCATTCATTACATATGTAAGATAGTGTTAGCAAATGTGCCTCAATCGTGGCAGCAGATTGAGGCTGCAGATTTGAGTGACACCTTCAAAGCTTCAATACGAAATGTCTCACTTGAAAAATCCATGAACAAACTTCTATAATGACTCAAAATATACCTGTGTAACGTTCATGCTCAGCTCAGAGAAAACATCTTAAGCAGAACAAGTAAAGTGTTAATCTTTAAGATGATCTGTTTAGCGGTGATTGGTTAGACAACACGTGTTTTCATAATGCAGCAACAGCTCCCAGAATGCCATTCAAAACACACCATTTAGTATCGACTGTTGGAGGCACGCAAACTGCTGGAAAATCATTTGGAGAAGACAAGAAACAGATCCATACAATAAACCCCAAACACGGCCCCATCGAGTGGTTTATAGAAAATAAATGTCTCCTCTTTCTTAGAAATATGCTTTTGGCTCGCCTGCCACCTGTCCACAAGCCAGCTGGTAAGCCGATGGCTAACAAGCCAAAAAGCTTGTCTCTTCTGCATTCTGCATCCTGTGTGCTCTTGTGTATTTCTGCTCATATTCGAATATGGGCAGGAATGCCAAATCCTGACATGTAAAATTAAAAGAGCACGGCTGTTGCTTCCAAAATGCGGCCAAGAAATCACTTTGTATGATTATATTAAAGGTTAACACTTTAGAAATGAGTCTTGGTAACGGCATAATGCAAAACAACAAACCCAGGCATGTGAGTCCTGATAGACAAGCGCCGTGTGTCCGTTGACGGAGCCTACCTTGGTCCTCCTGGGTCGTATCGTTGTAGTTGACCTGCTTTCGGATGCGTTTGCCTTTGCCGAGATTGCGCGCCAGATCCTCCTGCTGCTGCTCGTAGTGGTGGCGGAGGAGTTTTTCCCAGTAGTCTGGATCCACATTCTCCTCCTGCTTGATGATCTCCCGCTCCACCTCCTCCTGCACAAAAGTAAACAAAGGTGAGGTAGTAAGTAAACGCCTGTATATCTGTGGCAAAGGCAAAACTACTTATGTACAAAAAACATATTGCCATCTTTTTTAAATCCTAGACTCATTTGTGAACAGTTGACCCTAAAGCTAGAATCAGGGGCTTACACTATATTCCCCCAATTTCATATGAGGCACCATAACCTAAATGTCTTGAAATTTTCCAACTCAGTTATTTTATACGGATAAATGATTATCCTTTTTTCTTAAATTGAATCAAAGTAGTTGTACTTATTTGTGACTATGCTGATGCTGTTACAATTAAACAATTCCTTGTTTTTCAGTATTTACATGTAGTATTTCTCTGTATGCCTTTGTGTTACATGTTGTCTTGCTGTAAATATTTCATTTGTATAATTATGTTCTAATGTGCTGCTTTTTTTCATTATAAACAAACACAGTTCTTCTTACATTCAGCTTTACACAAAATGTATGTATCCTCAAGGCCTTACAAACATGTTGGAAGCATTTCCTACATTATTAAACATTTAGTAATCCTTTTTTTTTTTTAAAAACTCTTTTTAGAGGTTTGCCAAATGTTTCTTTTTTATTTGTCCTATGATATTTTTTTACAACGTCCCGGCCCTCTAAAGTCAGCAAAAATATGAATCACGTCACCCCTCTGCTTGTGGTGTACATGTGCATCTTCATGCATGTGTTGGTAAAACATCCATGAAAAAATAATAAAGGACCTGCTCATCAAAACATTGCTTTTAGCACCACATGCAGGCCAAACAACCACACCGTCTCTTTAAAGTCATTTTAAATGATGGTGCCTTGTTCTTTGAAGTTACCACAAAGCAGAATCCAGCACATAGAGTCAAATAACCATCTCATGAGATCTCTAGTCTGCTGAGCAACATACTGGTGGCCTCTTTTTCATTTGTGTGACCCCACTCATCCCGATTCATCAGCCTGAAGAACACGGGTCATGTTCTCACCTCTCCATCCTCTTCTTTCACCACATACTGAGCCACCTTGAAGGAGCTCAGGTACTCGTTCATGTTCTGAATCTCCGTGTCTTCAGTGGCGTCCTGGCTGCGGTCCAACAGCTTCGAGATGGCATCGTCATCATAGTGAATCACATTGCCCTCCTCACCGTCTTTGTTGTCACCTGTTGATGAGACGCTCGTAGTTAATGATAAAATAGGAGTCCTCCTCGAGCACACAGAAAATATGTGTGCCCATGTCTAAATCTTTGACCTATGAAAAAAAAGGATCTGACTTAACAAATAGAACTTTTTAAAGACCTGACAACCCACAACTATATGGATTCACTGGGACTTTGGATTTTTACCTCTTGTTTTCAAACATTTCAGTGCCTTTTCTGGGATTAGCAACAGTAATAATGATATAGCAGTTTGAAGCTCATATGGAATTGCAAAAAACCTTTTCTGGATTGAGTGTGTAATAATAAAACAAACCAGAAATGTCAAGGGGTCTTTCAACACACACAGAATCTATACGTCTATACGCTAAGTCCTCTTAGCTAGAGGAAAATGTGGTGCACTGACATACCCATGGCTCGTGCTGCTTCCATTTCATCTTTGAAAAGCTCCTCAGTGCCGAACTTGAGGATATCGTCCAGTTCTTGTTTGGACATGGAGCCGGTTTTGGAGCCCAGGCCGGGCCGCACCACCAGGTGGGTGAGCATCATCTTCCTCTTCGCCACCTGAGTGATTCGCTCCTCCACTGAGCCGCGCGTCACAAAACGATAGATCATCACCTTCCTATTTTGGCCTATACGGTGGGCTCTGCTAAAAGCCTGGGAGAATGGAAAGATGGGGCGAGAGGAAAAGGGACAGTCACAGGAGATGAGATAGAAGTGAACAGCTGAAATAAACAGCATGAGGAGATTATCAAAGCATTCTCACAAGGCGGATAATATCAGAGATCTGCTGCTTAACAGCTACCACAAAAGCATGCAAGTGTGCACGTGAAAGTCTCTGAAAAATCAGTACTTGGATGTCATTGTGAGGATTCCAGTCAGAGTCGTAGATGATGACAGTGTCTGCACTTGCAAGGTTGATGCCAAGACCTCCAGCTCGTGTTGAAAGCAAGAAGCAGAACTGCTGAGCGCCTGGTGCTGTGACAAAAAAACCACAGCAGACAGTCGGTTTGCGTGTGAAAGTGAGTGAAAGCCACGTAGAGGGAAACATGCATCCACACAAACTCACACAGATCGCTTCTGGATTGACAAACTCACCGTTGAAGCGGTCAATGGCCTCCTGCCTTAGGCCTCCAGTAATCCCTCCATCGATACGTTCATATTTATAACCCTCGAACTCCAGAAAATCCTCAAGCAGATCCAACATCTTTGTCATCTGTAAAAAACATGGTATTACAAGTTTGTGTAGATGGGATCAAACTAAATGTTCAAACTAAGAAAAGTCTGCACTTTCACTCAAAATGATCTTTGATTAGATGCCTGGAACATCAGCTGATTTACCACCTACAACTGACGTTGGCATTGGGATGGCTAAAATATCGATGGCTGGATTTTCTATCTTTCACAGCCACCGATCAATGAAAGCTATGGCTTCCAGCCCAGACACAGTATTTATTTCGTCTTTTACCTGAGAGAAAATGAGAACTCTGTGTCCTTCATCTTTTAGTTTCTTCAGCATTTTCTGAAGCAACGTCAGTTTTCCTGAGGACTTCACCAGTAGGTTGCCATCATACGAACCATTGGGTAATACGGGAGCTTCCTGCAAGGACAAAAAACAAATCCAGGCATCAACTCATCATTCTCAGTACTGGGTTTAAATATTTATCTATGCCTAAAATTGCTGCCTTACCACAGCAGCCACAGGGAACAGGTAGGGATGGTTGCAGCACTTCTTCAGGTCCATCATGATGTTGAGCAGAGACACTTGGTTCCCTCCACCTTTGGAGTTCAGAGCCTCAAAATTCCGCGTCAAGATAAACTTGTAATATTTTCTGCAGGTCAGAAATCAGATTGAATCAGGAGAAGACAGATGAGAGTGAAAATCACTCAAGTCAATTCATTCCACTCTTTCAAAAAAAAAAAAAACAGCTCATCACTTTTGGCAAATAAACTCTTTGAAACTTGATCTTGTTTTTATTAAAATGGCATAATTACTTCACACCATCATTTATCACATAATATTCTAACTGTGAAGTGGAGATCACAAGCTAGGGTCATCGGAAAATTAATCGCATTTAAGACTTTAGGCCTTCAGAACATGCAAAGATAAATTATATTATTTGCCAAAAAACCTATTGTAAAATCTACTGATATAAGTTTGTCCAAATCAGGCCTATATTAACTTTAGCTAGTGCATGGGGAACATGTAACTGCTTACAGCAATATTAATGGTTTTCTTTTTGTAATTTACATTTAAAGCGTTAAGTAAGGTACATGAATATTTGGGCATTTATAACCAGTTTTATCTCCACTGTATAATAGCAGCAGCAATGCACAGTATCAACTGCGTCTTCCTTTTTATCCCAGTGCTTACTTCTGCATGGGGCTGAGCTCCACTCTGACAATCAACTCCGTCTTTGCAGGCATGTTCTTGAAGACATCAGCTTTCAGCCTTCTGAGCATGTGAGGGCCGAGCAGGTCGTGGAGCTTCTTGATCTGGTCCTCCTTAGAGATATCAGCAAACTCCTCCAGGAACCCTTCCAGGTTGCTGCACAGATCACAGGTCAAGCGAAGAAGAATGAAATAATGAAATTAAGCTACAGAAAATACATTTTCTTGCTTCTTAAGTTTTGTTAGCTGCAGTTTAAATGTATATTTCATTCAAACCATACATTCAAGCAAAACAAGATCTGTCTATGTACAAGGAGGGACCTATTTGATGCACCAGCTAGCAGATTTTGGTAAGATGGAGAGGGATAGAAAGACGGGGGAATGATGAAGATGAATAGAAGAGAGGAAGGACTTACTTGAAGCGCTCTGGGGTGAGGAAGTTAAGCAGGTGGAACAGCTCTTCCAGGTTGTTCTGAAGAGGAGTCCCAGTGAGCAGCAGCTTGTAGTAGATCTTATACCCGTTGAGAATTCTGAAAAACTGGACAGGACACGTTGTGCGAGATATGACACACATGCCTCCAAAAACAATGCAGTGACGCATGTAAAACTTCCTGAATGAGAAACTCCAATCAAACCTCCAAAATCACCCATAATACATTCTTTTTATTTCATGGATAAGTTCATGCACAAACATTTCCTACTCATATCTGTCTGTGTTCCCGCTCCTTTCCTGTTTTTTTGTATGTGTGTCCCTGATAATATCCATGCTGCTTCTGGAACAGGCTGCTATCAGGGCCAGAAATGCTGTTTTACCTTTGACTGGTTGTTCTTCAGTCTGTGGGCCTCGTCTACCACCAGGCAGGCCCATGTGATGGAGCCCAGAATGGCTTGATCTATCGTGATCAGCTCATAGGATGTCAGGAGCACGTGGAACTTGATAGGAGTGTCTTTCTGCAAGGGGGCGGAGGGAAGAACATCAACAAAAAATATGTAATGTTGACAAATTCCGATGTGGGATCATCGTCACATTTGTTATGGTATTCCTCGAAAATAAAGTAATTGCTAATACTTTATGCTCATTTAATGTAACTGGGAATTCAGATATCAGTGTCAGGTAGGATGTCAACCACCCAAAACCAACCCTTCTTGCAAGTATAGGTTCAAACAAACTGAAGCAAGGTATTTGAAAACAGTGTTAAACCTGCGTGTGCTATGCTAGCTAGCTGTATGAGCATGAGGTACCTTCATGCGAAACACCTTGCGTCCTGATTTCACTGCGCTGTCTTCAAAGGTGAACTCGTTCTCCCTGATGATCGCCCGGCTGTCTTTGTCTCCAGTGTATGTCACCACGTAGAAATCTGGAGCCCACATCTCAAATTCCCTCTCCCAGTTGATGATAGTGGAGAGGGGCGCACTCACCAAGAAGGGCCCCTTAGAGTGACCCTGAGAGAGAGGAGACAAGCAACTCTCACATCACAGGCAGAAGATATACAGCATTGTCCAATATGTTTTATTCTATGTCTTCCTTACCATTTGTACTGTAAGAATTGGTATTAATAGTGTATATAATACATTGCACTCAGATGTGATACATGGGCATAATAAAAGAGGACATTCTTCCACCCTCACCTCCTTATAGAGTGAGTAGAGGAACACTATTGTCTGCACCGTCTTTCCGAGGCCCATCTCATCAGCCAGGATGGTGTCTGTGCCCTGTGCCCAGGAGAACCTCAACCAGTTCAGGCCTTCCAGCTGGTATGGGTGCAGTGTTCCCCCAGTGGCGTTAATGTACCACGGCTGATGCTCGAACTTGATGGTTGGCTGGTGATATGAGAACAGAGTAGTATTTTGTAGAGTCTAGTGTCAACAGTTTTGGTAACATTTAACCCAATGTGAATAGGAATAATATATAAAGTATAAGATAAAGGTACAGCACCTTTATCATGCTAAATCATGATAATTAGTGGCTTTACACCTACAGTATTACTTTTGAGAGATTGACAGCTGCTCCATCAAGCAGCCATTAACAACGCAGTCTTGTATTTCCAAAAAAGAAACAGGTAACTGAGGCAACTCAGTGCATCTAGATATCCCAACTTACATCTATGATGGGGGCATCAGGAGGGACCTCCCTCTTTGGATGGTCCTCTTTGAGCTTCTTTCCTTTCCTCACCACCAGGGGGCGTTGGTCCTCCCCTAGTATTTGCTCCCTGGCAAATAATTGCAGCAACATGATGAGCCAAACAGCACACACAGGGGCATCACAGATAGCGGGCAGGGCAGAGGGGAAACAGTGGCATACGGCCTTGTTTATTTTTGAGTGCCAGAGAGTTATTCTAGTCATCCTCAGCCTCTTCCCCACACTATTAGCAACAGCTATGGTTCAAATAACTTGAGAATGCTGTTAACCAACCTGTGGTCCCAGTAAGAAGGTTTATGACTGTCATATTCTGGGATGTCAAAGTCATCCACCTCCCAGGTGCACTGGTCGTAGGGCAGGTCTCTCCACTTGATCAGGTAATGCACATCCCCATCCTTATCATAACTGCAGGGAAGAATAAACACACGTTTTTGTAAAGCTTATCAAGATGTTCTGTGCTTACAGTATATCCTCTTATTTACGTCTGTGTTTTTACTTGATCATTCCGGTGTTTTTTTGTTTGATTGTAATCGAATAATCCCATAATTGAATCTCGCTTTAAAGCACTTTGGTCGACGTCTGTTGTTTTTAAATGAGTTCTATGAATAAATTGACTTGATTTGACTAAACAAAAACAGAGAGTTCAGGGCTTTTTGAGGGATTGTATAGAGATCAATAATTAAGTTCTTTGAAATTAATTTGTTGACATTTGTTAATGGGATACGACACACATTACATACAAAAATCACATGAAAGTCACTTATTGTCTTTCCTGCAGTTGTAGCTGCAAAGGGATGGGACTGAAACTTTTTAAATGTATGATTCAATTGCAGGGCATATATCATACAGTAAAACATATGTCTGTACGTATGAGTGACAAGCTCCAACACAGGCCTGGAAAACATGGAAACAATATGGGAAATAATTTACTGGTGTCCTGTTTGGAGAGACAAATGATCTGCTCCGTCCCTCACTATGCATTTTCTGTGATTTTAAACACACAGCATCTCCCATATTCTGAAATATCCTGTGCTGTGAAGAATAATCTCCATGTATAAAGTGCTATTACAGAGCAAGTAAAAGCAAGATGACAGCAAGCATAAACCAGACTGAGAACCAGTTTACCAAGTCTGTAAAACGTCTTATAATTGAAGTAGTCTATGAGCCCTGATACAAGATATAAGAATGTGTGTAACTGTGAGCAGCCACCTGTGGTTTACTATCCGGTGGATAACCATCCACTCTGGTTTAATGCCATAGCGGTAGAAGCGCTCCTCCATCACAGCATACTGGGGGTCTTTGCTCTTCCTCTTCTCACTGTTGAGTTCCTCCTCTCCGGAGCCGTAGTCATACGGTGGAGGTTCGTCCATGTCGTTCTTACGCTGGTAGTTGCGATACATGACCGTGTGATACAGCTCCAACTGCACAAACCACAGACGGAGCAAAACAGTCAATTCTGCTTAGTTTCATTCAGCACCACCTCTGGCAGAGGGCTTTTCTTACAAGACCATCCACGGTATTGAGACTAATTTGATTAACAACTTCAAGTTCCAGAATGGATTTAATGAAAGGAAGAGGGATACAAAATAAATTAAGAAAGCTGTCTCGTGTTTCTAAACAAGCAATCGTTCATCACCAAATTAAATGTGAGCTAGGTTTGACTGCTCTGAATTGCTACTAATTGCGATTGTAGTTTGGATAGTTTGACACGTGATACAATTTGCCCTTGTATACACATATTTTTTAAAGACTGACAGCTAAGTGGCCCAAGGAACATGCACTATCATTTAATATTAAACTGCAAAAGATGGTCCAGTGAAAACTCTCTTGGCTCGTTGTGCGTGTTCCACATTTAGCACAGAGGACACATAGTTCCCGTAGCCAAAGAGAGCAGAAATGTTAATTTGAGATTGGACCTACTTCTGGTATCTCACCTGCAGCTCGCTGACCCAGGAGCAGTGCCAGTACGAAAGGCCAGCCCACTTTACGAAGAACTCCCTCTCTGGATGTCCCTTGAGTGGAGGCTTGGTCAGTGGATCACTTGGCTTGCCATCAGGGCCTGCAGGCAGTTCAGCTGGCAACGGGGGATCTCCCCAAGTCCAGTGCAGAATCTTTTGGACCTTACCTTTGAGGGGAGGGCACTAAGAACAAACAGGAGACGTGCTGTGATACGTGAAGTTATAGTTACCTTGTGTCAAAGCAATGATGCACAAACAATCAATAAGGGGGGTTTTAGAGCAGGTAAAGTATATTATTGGGGTCACCACATGGGTCCCTCAGACAGGTCTAGAAGTCAGTAGATTAAACCTCCACCTACCTGAACAACCACCCGTTAACATAAAGAGTAATTCAAACATAAACAGGCTAATGAGATAGCTCAAACTGCTAGCTTGAAATGACTTTGATGTGAGTTGAGCTGACCCTTCTGTTAAACTGGCCCTCTCACCACCTCACAAACCAGCCCCCTATTCTATTTTACTTACTATACTTCATACTTCATCATTTATTTACCAGGGACAACGCACATTAATTAACATCAATATGATGTAAATGTGGCACATTTAGCTAAAAGGCTAATTTTCACCTGCAGTCCTTATGCAGGTTGACATTATACATTAAAAGAAACAAACAAAAAGCAGACAAAAGACCATCAATGCACAAGATAATGAAACACCAAGAGTAGAACTACCTACGTCTGTTGCCATACGTACCAGTCTCAAAAATATATACTTTACTTTAACTCTTTTTACAATTTCATCCTTACATGGATTTAGCTCACAATCAGGAGCTAAATCACATGTGTAACTACTTTGCAAAAATGTTATAGAGATTTATCTTTTATATATTTTAAAAACCACAGAATGTCAACAATGTTGAGGTTGGATTAGTTCTGCATAGTGATGGAGAACATTTTTCTTCACATAAACAACATGAAATAGTGTTTTGGACTGAAATGTGAGCTCACCATGCAGCGTGGACACAGCCACTCCCCGTTGGGTATCTCTGGGAGAGGCGGGTTGAGGCAGTGGATGTGGTACGAAGATGGACAGGTGTCGCAGCACAGCAGCTCTCCCCCATCTTTGCACACTCTGCAAAACTCCATGTGGTCATCCTCTTCCTCTCCTGGGGCCTCCTCCTCTTCCTCGTCCTCGTCTTTGGCCTCCCACTGGATACCCTCTTTCTCCTGAGGGACACAGGTGGCACGAACTTGGTGAGGGATGCAGCAGGGGATTAAATACTGCTAAATTAAATTCACCCACCTTGTTGTTTGTTAAATAAAGCTGAAGTGCATTATTACTACAAGGACACATGCATGATATATACAGATTATTTTCATAGTGTTGTGGACCAAAAGGTTGCATGATCAAAGCTTAGTTGAGTGTTGTTTTGACTTAGTTATCAATTTTGCACAATACATTTGTGAAAAAGATAAATGACTAACTTTCAAACACTGACTAAACTGGCTTTCACATATACACTGATAAGAGCCACATACTCCATAGTGAAAAGGAACTGGACAGGAATTTTAGTTTTTAATTTTAGAGATAACTGAGGTTAGTGGATCCCAATTTGGGAGTAGGATAAGCCAAGATAAACCCAAGAGGTCATGGGAAAATTAAGTGTTTATGCTACACAAAATTACATTTATCTGACTTTTCTCTCTAATCTTTGCTTTTTTTCTTGTGAAATACTGGATACGTTTACCTCTTTGTGCCTTTACAAATTGCTCAAATGAAAGAATCTGAGAAAAGTAATTATTTACACAACCAGTTGATGTATGCAACCGGTTATGTGGGGTTGTAGGTAGACGTTGCTTCATTTTAAGGGGGCCACAAGCCAAAAAGGCTGGGAATCACTGTTGAAGATAACAGCTCACACTAAGGTCTTATTCAGTTTTCATGTCACTCACAAATATCCCCGTGCACATGTGCTGTTTAAACAGAATATTCAGAGTATTAGCATGAAATTCAAACAGTCTAGAAGCAGGCTTATCAAAACTGAGATAAAAACATGATCATGTCCAGTTATAAACCTGTTCATTTAGTTCAAGTGAACACCATGGAAAAGCCTTTTCCCCCCAAAATAACGTTCTCACACATGACCACTTTAGCAGGTTGTTAGCAAACATAAAAATATAAAACTTCATAAATATATTTATATATCAAACTAATCTACTCACACAGTGTGGACAGCTCCATTTGCCCTCGGGGGCCTTCTCCAGCTCAGGGTCCAGGCAGACCAGGTGGTACGCTCTGGGACAGGTGTCACACAGGATGATCTCTCCACCCTGCTGGCAAACCTCACAGTAGTCCTGGTGGTCTGTCTCATAGCCATCACCATCTTCCTCTGGAGAAGGTACAGGAAGAGGGAAACACATACAGAAATTCACTTGAATGCAGCTGAACAGGATAAGGTTTAAACTATTTACACATTACAATGAGCGGGCTCTAAATACAATACAAAGCTCTTAATAACCAGGCCCCCTCCTATCTCACGGACCTGCTCCACCATCACAGCCCTTCCCGCAGCCTCCGCTCATCTGAAGCCAACCTCCTCTCCTTGTCTGTGCGGACCAAGCACCGAACCTGGGGCGACAGAGCCTTTTCTGTCGTTGCCCCCTCTCTCTGGAACTCACTCCCCAAACCCATCAGAGACTGCACTGATCTCCCCACCTTCAAATCCCTGTTAAAAACTCACCTTTTTAAACTGGCTTTTAATGTGTGATCATGTTGTGTTTAGAACCTGATTATATGTTGTGTCTTAGTGTTTAATGTTGTTTTATTATGTCAGTGTATAATGTGTCTAATGCTGTTTTATTGTGTTTTAGTGCTTAATGTAGTTTTTAGAGCTTGATTTTATATTGACATCTATTTTATCTTGTACAGCGTCTTTGAGCACTTGTAAAAGCGCTTGATAAATAAAATGTATTATTATTATTATTATTAAATGTGAATGAGACTCCGTGAGTGTGAGGGTAATAGCTGCTGAGAAAGAGCATCTGCCTGCAGAAAAGATTCCCAAAACAAACAAAGCTTAAAAAAGAAAAAACATTTTAATTTCCTCGTTACCCACAATCAAACAGTCTGGTTCTGAGGGATTTCAGTGGGATTTTGGAGGGGAAAAAAACACACCACAGAGCATGGCGAGTGTAGACAGTAAACATACTTTTCCTTTTTTTCCGCCCACGTCGGGCCTTTTTCTTGGTGGCGGCCCCCGAGGTATCAGAAAGCACAGAGGCACTGTGGATGCTGATGTCGTCGAAGTCTGATTCCTCCAGGAAGTCCTCCTCACTCTGGAAAAACACACACACAAACTGAAGAGCTACACAAAGGATTAAAATAAACCAGCCTTCAAAGTTAAGCGCAGTAAACAGCCTGGTCACTTTGATGCCATTGGAAACACAAAGTAGTGGAGAGACTCAGAGGATGAAGGAAATGGTTCTGGGGAAAAAACAAGACATACCGAGGATGCTTTCTTCTTCTTCCCACTTTGGCCCGACTTTGATTTGGTCTTCTTCGGCTTGGGTTTCTTCTTCACCTCCTTCACAGTCTTGCTTCTCTTTCTAACTCCTGGTCCTGAGAAACACAGGCCGAGACATCAGACGCGTTAACCGAGCGCTATTCTCACTATTATTTCTAAACATGTGTGTTCCGTCACAGTTCACTAGGTCTTACCCTTTCCCTCTTTGGTTTTGGCTTTTTTGATTGGCCCCAGCTGAGAGCTCGGCTGGCTGCCGCTGACAGACGTTGGCTGTGCCACGGTAACCGTTTCCACGGCAGCAGCCACAGCGGCGGCCACAGCGGTGGCAGATGCGCCTTTGAACGGGTTGTTGGCACTGAACTCTCGCCACTTGGCCCCTAACACTGTCATCATCTTTGACATGGGAATCTTCGGGTTCTTCTTGGCAATGAGAGGCCTGAGTCAAACCAGGGGGAGAGGAGACAACAACGGCAGCTTTATTATGTCACACTTCATTCCTGTTGATGTAATTTCTACTTCCCTCAGCACTGGAGGGAACTGGGTCGTGATTTGCTGGCACCCCAGTGCCCCTTAAGTTTTGTTCAGCCTGCTTTGCTGTGTGTATGTCATGTTTGTGATTTGTCAGGCAACAGCTTGAGGTTTGGCACGCTGGCCTGTGGAAGATAGTGGGTCAGAGCACCGAGTCCCAGAGCCTCCTGGCTGTCACAGGCATCCAGTAAGCAGCTGACTACTCACGGGGGGCACTGCAGGGGCTCATGCTCCACTTTGTCGGAGCAGAGGCTTAGCCGAGCCAGACAGCCCCAGGTGAGACAGACTCTTTATACCAACAGCCGAGCTTTCTAAGCTCAAACAAAAAGAGCAGTGTTTGCTCGTCACACCACACTCTGGTCTCACTTTGGAGTTTTTGTTGGAAGTGTCAGTGAGGGTCTCTGACGATCCACAGAAACAGAAACAGAACAGAGCGGTTAACATAGGAAGATAATCCAGACACAAAATGAGGTGCTTGCCTGAGGAACTGGCTGAAAGCCTTGTAGTTAGTGATGGTTTTGTAGTCGTCCTCGGTGAAGCCATACTGAACGTCTTCCAGACCCCACTCTTGCATCAACTGGCTGGATGACTTGGGTTCCTGGGGAAATACAGATGGGAAAGATCAAAATTCATGTTAAATAATGTTTAATAAATGTTAATTGTTTATCACCCATAGTCCTTTGTTTTGAATAATAAAACAAATAGACTATTTTTAGATCGTTGGACATAAAGTTTTCAAGGATGTATTACATTGTTGGACTGCAAGACTACTTAAAAGGTAGGGAGACACCATTCAGTCAAAAACCTGTTGTTCTTCTTGTTCCTTGATGGCGATGCTTGAGCTTCATGATGTATGTGCAGAGTTTAACACTAGAAGGCTGTTCTCACATTCATCTGCTGAGTGCTCTCCTTAAATCTCAGTTGTACATGTGGATGTGACATTACAACTAGTCTGGAGACCAATCACGGTCCAGTATGCACTTTACACAAGCGTGGCGTGGAAACTCAAAGCCTCCAGTGCACATACACTGAGAATGGATGTTTAAGTGAAGCGGGAGACATCTGGTGTCCAGCACATCAACTTTTGAAATTAACAACATTTTCATTTTCATAGATTCTGGATGAGGGAGAAGAAGCAGATGTAATCTGGTGTTCTTTATAAATCTGAGAATTTATAAAGAACACCTGTCGTAAAAATAAACTATATATGGCAGAATGTACAAACCTACAACCTGAAACCTAAAAGATCCATCAAGACATGCTTTAAGACTATTTAAAAAAAGATAATAGTGTAATCTACTGCTATATATACTATGTGCTCATACTGTAACTTTTCATAGTACTAGTAGTCAATAAATGTTCAATATATAATATTGTGCTAGCATACGACAAGCTGGACAGTGGGTGGCAAAAGGTTAATTAATACAAATTAATTTCATCATGACTCATGAATTTGATCATCAGTGAATTATCATTTGCGGCCCCTGAACACCCTTCCTGCCTCAATCTGTAATGCTGTAATGAGTCCATCTCTGTTTTTAAATCTACACTTAAGACTTCTCTTTTTAGCCAGGCTTATTATTAATCTTTTGCTTGCTGTGCTTCTGTCAAATGTCCCTGGGGTATGTGAAAAGCACTTCACATCCAATTTATTATTATTATTAGATTACCATATCAAGAGATGATAAATTTAATGTGACTACAGAATCCAGTAGAAAACAAGGTGTGATCTGTGTCAGCCTGTCGGACACAGACTTACTTTCATGTTCCCGTCATCGTCATCATCGTCATCATCTTCCTCGTCTCTCTTCTTCTTCCTGGGCTTCTTCTCTTTCTTCTCCTTCGGTTTCTTCTTCTTCTTTTTGGTCGGGCCGTATGTGCTGCTCTCGCTTTCGGAGCCGATTTCTGGACGCTCCCGCTCCTCCTCCACCTCTGAGGTCTCCTCCAGGTCGCTGTCAACTCTTGCCTGGATTCCTCCCTAAGGTGTTTCACAAGGACACATGAACTATTTGTATATGTATAAATAAATGCTCAATATGGGTTATTTGGTGGTAGACAGCAGGACATGAGCATATGTCAGGTTCAGATGGCTTTCACTGATCTCTCTCATCCTCCAGCAGATAGATATGTATAACTTACAAATCTCAAAACTGCAACTACATCTGCCATCTTCACGTTTCTTTGATATAATCAAGAGCTCCTGCCAAACAGCTATTTTTATAACGTAAACAGGTACAATCTGACTTTAAATCTTGCTTAAGATCTCTACCTCAAGACGTGACTGACCAAAGCTGGCATCAAAGCCAGATTCTTGGGTCACAAATTCAAAGTCTGAATTTTACCACTGACACGACAAAGGAAATCTACCTTCAGTTAAGATGTATCTTCTGAGACAGAATTTCAAATCTAGAGATAAAAAACAGGGAATAATTAAAATATGAAACTCAATGATTGGGTAAATGGTATTAATGTTGCCAGTGTTAGGGATTACAGCTCCCACAGAGGCCACCCACGCTAAAAAAATATATGCCGTCAGTGTACTATAAAGCACTTTGGATAAAAGCTTCTTCTTGATCGCATTTGCATAAATTAAAATTACATCATCCCAAAGTGTCACTGCTTTGCTAATATTATATTCTTCCTCCTGTGGTGAAGCTTGTAAATTATTGCATTACAAGTAAACAGTTAGCGGTGAGTTGACGACGAGTCAAGTCAGAAGCACGTTCACCTTTTTACACAAGCAACAAGAAACAAAACCAGGACACACCACATCTCAGGCGGCACTCAGAGCTGCCTGTTTAATATGAGACAGCTGGAAGGCTATATGGATTTAACAGTTAACAGGTGTTGTTTTGTGTGATCAAGAGTGTTGCATATGAACAAATTCACTAGTGCGTGCTCATGATTGTGTGTGTGACTAAGAAAGAGGGAGAGGGAAAAGTATCTAGTGTTTCTCTCGGCATGCACCTCTCACCTAATCATTTGCGTGCTAGTGTGTGTAGTATGTTTGTGAATGGGTGTGTTTGTCTTCCTTCGATTAAAGAATCATTTTTGTGTGTTTGAATGCATGTGTGTCAGTTCATGTCTGGTGTTTGTGTTTTTTCTCTCTCTCCCTCTTTTGTGTGTGTGTGTGTGTTTCTTTCCCTTTTGTGTAAAGACGTGTTTGTGTGTATGCCTCTGTAAATATGTATGTGGGGTCTCTGCGTGTGAACATGCGTGTGCACATGCTATGGAGTGAATTAGTGCACAGGAGCTTTGTGCTCTGCTCGCTGCCTGTTGCTCAGCAGGCCTGTGTGGATCCATGGAGAGACTTACAGGCGTTTTGCTCTGTAGCGCAGTGGAAAGGCTCACGTTGCCGCAGCGCCCGCCAACCCTACCAGCAGCCTGGCTGTGTTGCCATGGTGACCAAATTTGAGCAGTGTCTGGCTCTCTCTCTCTCTCTCTCTCTCTCTCCTCCTAGTTTTCTCTCTCTCTCTTTCTCATAGCTCACCCCCCCGCACGCCTTCCTTTTCTCTCACTTTCACTCTCACATTATTCTCTCACTCTCTCTTAACAGCTCCCCCTTTCTTTTTCTCTCTCACTCTTTCTTTCTATCCTGCCACTCACCCCCCCCCCCCCAAACACACACACACACACACACAAACGCACACACAATCACACACACATACACAAACACTCTATCACAGTGGCAGCCAATGGAACGACGCCATCCAATCAGATGCGTTTGCATAACGAGCTTGTTATGCAGAGGCCTGTGGTTGCAGAGCTGGTGCTCCAGCACCCGTCTAGACAAATCTCATTTATGCATAAGAAGAAGAGAGAGAGAGAGAGAGAGAGAGAGAGAGAGAGTAAATTGAAGATTGTGGATGGGGGATGGGAGTGGGGGTGGAGATGGAGGAGTGAAAAGCAAAGAAGCAGAACCACTGTTGAGAGCAACTGCAAAGACATGGTGGAACTGTGCAACAACCTCACCATGGCCCAGAGTTCAATGTTACACACACATCAGAGGACCAACGAGGACACTGGCGGCAACAAAGAGGGTGTCTCTACTTTCAGAGGGAAGAAAATCAGATAAGTGCTGATAACATAATCAAATTAGATGGCTCTGCCTTAGGGAGATTGCTGAGGATGCCAGAGAAAATATCAAATGAGCGATGACGTGGATATTCAATAAAATCCAGCTCAACAAGAAAAAATACTGCTGTAAAATCGCTTTACAGTTCCAAAGCAACAGCCTCTTCTTTTTCCCAGAAATCGGCAACAGCTCTCTGTTGACTCACAATCCCTGAGAGTATACTGAACTTATAAAAACAAGTCAGAGGCTCATCTCAAACCGACCGTATTTCAGCAAAATGTTAAAGCTACAAGCAGCTCCCTCACAGCTTCATGGAGGCTTTTATTGTGGCCAAACTGCAGCCTCTTCTTTTTCCAATAAAATTAACTGCCTTCTATAAACTCAGATTCCCTTCCCTTCATGTCTACATAGTCCCTTTGTTTCACTGCAGATGAGAGAAAGAAGGCAACTACATCTCTCCCTGGCTACCATTTCTCCCACCAGTAGCTCTGACCTGAGACTGGGATGTGCCACTGACAGTCTCTGACCCCAATTGACTTTTGGCCCCTGTCTGACACCAACCTATGGGGAGTGATTGGAAGTGAATTACAGCAGCAGCGGTTCCAAGTGGGAGGGCAAGAAAGAAAGAAATAATAGGGCAGGTGGAAAGAAAAAAAAGGAAAGAAAGAAAGACTTGCACTTTCTATGACGCAAAGGCTGTAACAAAAGCAGCGGCATCACGATCAAGGCGAAGTGAGGTGATGCATGTGAGAGATGAGAGGAGAGGGAAGAAAGAGGAGAATACAGAGCAGTGTGTGTGTGTGTGTGTGTGTGTGAGAGACGGAGGGAAAGAGTGAAGAGGAGAGTGTCAGAGGGAGTCCCCCCCCTCATTAGCTCAGTGAGACCCAGAGCTCAGTGTTTACCACAAGCAGCCAAAGGGCCCGGTGGCAGCCTGGCCAGCCAAGCTCCTCGCAGCACTGCTGGCATCTCAAGCCAGCAGAGGGGAACATCCTGGCTATGTCACTGACACTGTAAAAGCCACCGCCAACACAGGCGGGAAATACAGTGCACTGGGAATCCAGTGAATTCCTCTAATCATTGAATAAAACATTCTTATGGCTGCTTAGAGTTTGGCTAAATTGTCAGGAAAAGTAGAGGCAAATGGGACGTGAGAGCTGACCTCATGAGATGCTGCCTTTGTTTATCAAATACCCTTCAAGCTGCACTTAGCAATATTTTCTATGGTAACAGTGGACTAAATGACCATGTGTAATGTAGAAGGTGTTGCTCATAGTGATAATCACGCTGACAAAGCTGCAGCTCTCTTTTAGCTCACTGTCTTTGTTACACCAACTGCTGTAACTGTGACCTGATTAGGAATTTTTGACTTGACAAGATGTCAAAGAAAGTCAGTTTTGCCTTGGGGTTAGTTTATGGTTAGGAGTTGCAGAGATGAGCGGTTGGGGCTAGGATTAATTTGTTGGGTTCACGTTAAGGCAAGGGGAAACACAAATCGACGGGTCACAGAGTATGGTGTAACAACGGCCTACAAACTCTGCTATCATAAACCTCATTTCCAGCCGTAGCAAGGAGCTGTTTTTGTTTGTAAAAAAGCTCAGATCAACCCACTGTACACTACTTTCCCAGCAGCAAAAGGCAAACTGACAAAGTTAGCAACTATCCTGTGAACACACCGAACTCTCAAGCTCTACTCCTAGAAGTCAGTGGAGACCAAAACAGATCTTAAAGAAAGGTGAATATTGGATTTGGTGGCCAGAAACACAGCTCCAAATGCTTTCAACACTATGTAACACTTGTTACATTCACACATCACATTGATTCCTCTTACAAATAAAATGATGAATATGTAAGCAATACAAAACACCTTTACTCAATTCAATCAATTAGGGTTTTTGCAGCTACAGCCTTGCTGATGATGGCTAACGCTAGCAAATTTTCAATAACGTTAGATATTGCTGTACAAAGGTGTGGTGGTGGGGCGTGGTTGGAGCTTGGCTGCAGAGAGGGAGGAGTGGAGGAGTGGCTCAGGAGCTCAGGGCAGGTAGCCCGGGGGACGCAGGTGCAGCGCATCAAGTGATTATCTCTGTGCTTATATCAGTAGCGGCAGCCCTGAGGTGAGGAGAGAGGACTGTGACGACGACACCGAGCAGGGGAGCCACGGCAGCCGGAGAGAGAGAACGAACACGTATTAATAAAGGAACCAGAACGGTTCGTACACGCAGATTGTGTGTGTGTCTCTGTTGACGGGCCCGGGGTAGCAGGAGCACGCTACAAAAGGACATTACTGTTACACTACATTTTAGCATTTACTGTGTAACTATAATCATCACTTTTGCCCCTAGTGGCTACTGTTGAGCAAGAGTCACATAGGCTAGCTTTAAACGCTTTGTGATTAGCTTATCTTAGTGATTAGTGATCTCGCCATAACAAATCTGGTTAAATTAAGTCATTACGTGTTAATGCTGGGAGCAGCTCAAACCCCTGACCTGTTGGCTACATGCTGGAGACTAAAGGCTAGAGAAACTCGACTGTCAGGCGCTCTGTCACAGCTCTGACTCCCACTGCTAGGTTGGCACAATCGCTGTACTTCAGTGCAGCACCAGCACCGCAGGCACAAATCTACACTCTAAACTGGCCCTTGGTGCCCACAGCTTACACTGGCAATGACGGTGACGCTGCTGCCAACCTCCCCTAAGCCTGAGACAGTCCACTGCCTCTCATTTAGATTACAGAGGCAGTCCAGCAGCCAAAACACACCTTTGATCCAATTGCAGAGACATCAAAAGAGCGATGCCTGCCAAGCTGTTGTGTCGGAGGTCGTGACAGATGGCGCTGAGTGTGAATTACATCTTACCTCCTTTTTCCTCTTCTTAACTTTGGGCATTTTCCCCTCTTTCATCTTTTTGGGCTTCTTCTTCTTTTGTTGTTTGAGGGAGTCGTTGTCAGAGAAGAAGCTGTCGAGGGGTGTGAGGGGAACAGCGTTGCGCTCACCTTCGTCATCCTCATCTGGACACACACAATAAAAACATCATCTTAGAAACACAGTGTAGTATACTGTAAACAGAGTACTTACGATAATACATTTGGAAATTTGGCTGATGCTGTCAAGTTTGTCAACTCTACAGCCAATTCAGCGTGTAACGAGCCTCAATCTTTACATTGACGAATGCAGTTTGGCTTGTACTGAAACTGTTAGTTGATGCCAGTAAATGAATCAACAAGAATTTTGATAATTAATCAATTGTTTAAGTCATTTTTCAAAGAATATGGCAAACATTTACTGGTTCCAGCATCTAAAATGGGAGGATGTGCATCCTTTCTCAGTTTTATATCATTGTGAATTTTATATCTTTGGGTTTTGGACAGTTTGTTAGACAAAACAAGCGATTGTTAAGACCTCAGCTTGGCCTCTGGGAAATTGTGATTTTCTGACAAAACAGTTAATCAAAAACATAGAAAGAATTAAATTAATCGCTAATTAAAATAACAAATAGTTGCAGGCCTAGCATACTGTGAAAATACAGTAAAGAGAAAAGTCAGTTAGCATGTTTTTGAAAATAAAAATGATGAATCAACGCCAGACCAACAGGAGCACTTGGCAAAATAAACCTCATAATCACACATCATTGAGTGTGGATCAACTTTACCCGTCAAAGCACAAATAGATGGAGTGCCTGCCCTGCCGGTAAATGGGAACTCCCTGGAGGACCACTGAGGTATACTGAGCATATCTTCTGCCTTTAATGCTTGCTGGGACTAAAGCGACCTGCTGCTGGTTGTCAGCTGTACTGTCTCAAAGCTGGCTGTGTACAAACGTGCTGACTGCTGAGCGCAGCAGACTTCAGTGATGCCATAGTGGGTCACAGAGGAGTAAGTAAGGAAGAGAGACAGTCCCAAACAATACATCACTATAAAGAGACACACAGAGAAATTCACACAGGATGCAACCTCCCCCGTTAAAGGTCGATCTGATCTCATTCTCTTTCTCCCTCTGTGTCCGTCTCTTTCAGTCCATCTATCTGCGCGTCTCTGCGTCTCATGCAGACAGACTGGAGGGCATGAAATATGCAGCACATGTATCAGAGTCAATCAGCCAACACTAGCCCTGCAGTCTACCACTCCCCTGGGTAGCTGGAGTGAGAGATTGGGGAGGAGGGATTCCTGTGTAGTAGACACACAAACCTCACCAGCCACTTATCCTCTATTTAGCAAAGCTAGCAGGAGGTAACCCACACACACACATACAGTACACACCAGTGATCTCAAAGCTTTAATCAGAGGCAATGCCAGGCTCATTGTGTTTCCTTTGACCACCAGATTAAATGTGTCACCCCTTCTTTAGCTCTAATTGGGGGCACCTTGTGCTTTATGTGCCCAATATTTTTATACTAAAGCTGCTGACTGACAACATTTTTCCCTGGTAGTAATTATCTCAAAATCTAACAGTTTTCATGTAAAAATGCAAGTTGTAAGTTTTGAGTTCCAAACTTGCACTCAAAAGCCTCTAAAACAGCATTTACAGCACTAAACCTCCACTGACGTCTATCCAAATCAAATTATTTGAAGGTTAGCAGCTGAATAAAGCACAACAACCACTGATGTATATTCAGTGTCACAGAAACTCTGGGTTAGATTTTATGATTCTATCTATCTACTTTGTATTTTTGCTTTGTCTCCTCATTTTCTTTCTGCCTCACACATGCTTCTCTCCCCTTTTTTTCTCTCTTTCTAAATAAAGCCTTGAGTTTATGTATCTAGTATCTCAATCAGGGAGCTCTTTTATGTCTCAGATGTATGTAAGCCGCCTGCCAGGCAAGCCATGATGGAAATGCAGTAAGCTTTCACATCTTTCTTCGACGCACAGATGATGACACGGCTCAGATGCAGATAGAAACAGCCGTGAATTACAGAAAACACGTCGCCCATCACTCTGCAGCCCTTTCTTTCTATGAGTGAACTATGGCTGACAGGTTGACCACACATCACAGATACACCAGATGATGCAGGACTGTGTCCCTTGCTCTGCATCCTGTACCATAAATCACTCAGACCTGACAGTGGCGGTGTGGTGTTACTGATGCTTTTAAAAGTTTGATCATATGCACCTAATTCACTAGCCATGTTTGTGGCGTGACTCTAGGGATGGCAATGAAAAATCTCATCAACTACTGGATGGTTTTCCGTGATATTAAGTACAGACGTTCACAGTCCCCAGCGGATGAATCCCTCTGGCTTTGGTGATCCCCTCACTTTACCTGTAGCGCCACCAGCTGGTCAAAGCTTTCACTTATCCTGTGAAATATGTCAACATCTACTGGATGGATTGGCACAACATTTTGTACAAACATTCATAGTTCCCAGATGATGAATCCTTATGACTTTGGTGATCCTCTGAATTCTCCTCTAGTGCCACCATGAGGTTGACATTTGTAGTTTTGAGTGAAATATCTCAACAATTGGATGGATTGCCATGAAATTAGGTACAGACATTTATGTCTCCCCGTAAGATGAACTGTAATTACTTTGGTCGATCCTCTGACTTTTCATTCAGAACAATAACTAGGTACATTTTTTAATTTGCAAACATTTTGGTTCATGACCAAATACTTCTAAAACTATTCCCACCATCCTCAGCTGTACTTTGTGTTAGTGCTAATTAGCAAATGTTAGCCTTCTAACACGCTAAACTAAGATGCTAATCATCAGCATTGTCACTGTGGGCATGTTAGCATGCTGATGTTAGCATTTAGCTCAAAGCACCGCTATGTCTGAAGTACAGCCTCACAGCTTCAATAGACTAAACATATTGAACACATATACAAATGGTCACAGCGATGCATCTCATTTATAGGCAGAATGTGTGACAGCAATGTAACTGATTGAAAAAAGAAAAAAAAAGACATCTGTGTTTAACACCTGAATTGCCTTATAAGCTCAAACAGGCCTACAGTAAATGGCCTGTGAAGTCCCCAAAGGGAAAGCCATCAGGGGAATGATAATCTTTCTGCTTGGTGAGTGGACCAGGCTGTGCCAGGTGTTGAAAGGGGGGAAGGTCGCTCAGTCATGTGGCACAGGGAGGCCTGGCACCACATTCTGTTAGAAAGAGGACCAAAGCTCCACTTGGCAAGCAAGCCTTCTGTAAAGTGTGGACGAATGGCACAGACACAGTTCTGACCTTCCTGCAAGGGCTTGGCCACCGGACTGACCCATTAGAAGGGAGATTCATGAACGACTCCCAAGTGAGGAAGCTAGAGTTTACTGGAAGACACATTAGCCCTTTCTCTGTTGGCCCCCATGTGGAAATGCCCACTTAATGTTGCCCAGCATTGCTTGCCACAAAGGAGGGAAAACAGAGCCATAGGTTTTCCTCTCTTCATTGATTAGGTGCTTATGGTCGATGCCTCAAACGCTTTCAGAAAAAGACATCCAGAGACTATTATTAGAAAATGCAATCATCAAAGTGATGGAAGGATAATGCCCAAATAGCACCATTAAAATCATATCTATTATAGACAATACATGCACAAGATCAAAATGTGTGATATATAAAGCAGATATAAAACAGACTGGAGTGGCGCACTGCTCATCTGCAAATACACATTTAAAAGAAAAAGCATCTTTCATGTACAGGCTTCGTGCACGCGCAGCAGGAAAAAATGGTGTCAACTTTCACAGTGAGGGATCCAAAAATAGACTTCTTTCCAATTGGGGATAACATTTGTAGGCACACAAAAGCCCATGATAATCTTTCAATTTTAGGGGAGAACAAAACAATTAAAACAGAAAACACAATGGAACAATCTGTGACAGTGTAAGCACCCAGAGTGAAACAAAGGGAATTAGGACACTTTATGTGCCACAACAAATAAAGGCTGTGATAGGATAGCACGTAGGGGTCTGAAGTCCCCCTAGGACGTGCTTCTACATTGTTGCGTTTTAATTGCATGGAAGCATCTTGATGCCGGGAAAAATCTGCATCCAGGATTCCTGACCTTGTCTGTCACTTTGATGCCTGTTGATGGAGGTCGTAAACTGTCTGAAAGCTGCGTCCTGTATCAGCAGCAATACACTGGATTCGCAACACTTTATCATGGTCAGTGACATGATAACATTATATAAAAAGACAGCAAAGATATAAACCACTGTTGCTGAATATCTTTAGCAACAAGATTATTCATTACAACACAATAAACATCCATATATCATGTCTTATGTTAGCTTAAAAATGGCAAGTTTAACTAATTTATTTTTTACCCTTCACTACAATATATCTGTCAGCATAGTGTGTTTAATCAAAGTGGCTCCATAAGTGAGTCTTATAGAGTCCCTTTGATATGTTTATTGCCCACAACATAAAAATATAAAGGCAGACAAAGTAATTTTGACTGACACATGAAAATGTTTTGATTTTTCAAACTGGATTTCTACTCACATATCTTCGCTCACCTGCCACAATCAATTGCACCTTTCCTTTCTCATACATGTTTAACCAACTACTGGGTTATTGGGGACACGCATCAGTGCTTGTGTTCTCCCTCAGGCTACGGCTGGCAGTCATAGATGATGCCTCAACTGCTCAACGCTCCTCTCTGTTTCTCCCCTTCCCTCTCTCTCTCTCTCTGTCTGTCTTTTTCTCTCCCCACTGCACACCTTCCAGTGCAAGCCTGCTGGTTTTAATCTAGTTTATCGAATATATTTTGTATATACAGGGGGGAAAAAATGTGTTGGTTTATCATCATGAATAATGCTGATTCCGCAACACTCACTACACATGTGACAGGCAAAGGCAATTTCTAAAAACCTGTCCTTTAGTAGAAAATCATACAAAGAGTATTATAATGATGATGAGCTGATGATATTAGCTATACTGTAATTAATGGATCCCCTTTGTTGTGACAGTGGTGCAAAATAAGCCAGCTTTTGATGTCCAAGACCTTTATAACAAGCATAAAAAATGAGCAAGAAATGCACCATGGCAACCATGTTGTGTGAAAATTATTCATTAACTGTCATCATTTTGTCGCTAAATGTTCCTTGTACCTTTTCAGGAGATAGCCTGTGCATGTTTTTTTTTTTCTCATGCCAAAACGAACCTTCATTTTGACCACAAACTAGTTTTGTGTAACATATTATCACTCAGCAGCAATTAACGAGAGGCCGGCCTATGGCTAGAGACAACATTGCACTGGATTTGTACACTCTCTGCTTTCCTTTCATACTCAGTCTGTTGTTATAACCATGACACTTTGCCACATTGTGATAAGAAAGCAAAGAAAAGGGCATCTTTTAAGTCTTGCCCCTGACATGAAACCATCAAATCATCTGATGCTCTGGGCGAGCTGCACGAAAAGAAAAATGTTTTTACTATAATCTATTGACTGTAGTCAAACTGACACCATGGTATAAAGATATTTGGCTCCCCTGCCCAGTAGAATGCCATACTGGGGCACTTCATCACCTCAGCCCCTGACCCACTGGACCAGGAAACAGAACCTTAGCAATTTACAGCCGTCTCCTGGCTGCACATGATCAGACATCCCAGTATGCAGTTTAAGAACATGTCACAGCCATGACAGCTATAGCTAATTCCACCACGTGGTTTATCTAGTCACCAGAAGAGCAGAAGTCAAATCTTATACTATTAAAACATAATTTTAGTCAACTTAACACTATGGCTGGGATTTCCCTGACTGATCAAGTGCTTTATCTGTTTCACCAACATACTTTTTAGGACAGTGCACCTAATTTTGGGTGCATACACACCTGCATAAAGGCTGACAAACAAAAGAACAAAAAAATGACCATCATTTGGCAAGTGGCTTCTTGTGTGCAGCTTGTTAATTAGGGCATCTTAACATCCCCCTGTGCCTTGATTAGTTTTAAAGATTTTTAAGGAGTGAAACTGCCATTAGTACTACAACTGGTTCATTGCCAGAGTGGTTGACAGATTCATTTTAGAAATATTGCACAGATTTGGCTTTGCCTGAAGCCTCCCTGTGAACTGAATAAGCTGCTTGTCAAGAATGTGGGTTACAGTTCATTTCGGTTAGTGCACGACCTAGAGCTGCAGGGGTGTTGGTGTCACTTAACCATGGCCATCAACAGTGCACAGGACCGTTTCCTGTAGCCTATACACGTGGCTTTCACACCTCTGCGGCCATGCAGTGCTGGAAAAAACATTTAAAGTTGGAGCAGCCTCCCGATCACAAGTGGGAACAGCAGCGCATCTTCTATTACAAAACGAGCACGGATGTTGTCACTGTAGCCCATTTCTACTTAAAAGCACATGCACACATTAACTGAGAAACATCGCAGCATACACTGACACAGCACCGAATAAATTGTCGTGGTTTTAAAACAGCTCTTTGAACCAAACTTGTGTTTTTTTGGACTTAAGGTAAAAGCCATTCACTTGTACACGCATGCAGCCTGTGAAAGAAAAAAAACCCACACAGCCTACAGAAACCACGCAGCAGGGTTTTCATCATGCCCCCAAATCAGGCTGGATGCGAGGACAGCCGGAGGCAAATCCAAAAACCCACCTTTAAGACACTAGGTCGTGCAAAAAATAATAGCATGACTCTGCTTATTGCACCCCACCCCTCCTCCTCCTCCTCTCGGGTCTCAGGAACGCAGGACAAGCCCTTTTCCCCGCATTCAAGGCGTAGCGGCGCAAAATAATCTGAAGGACACCCCGCCTCCCCCCTTTCCCTCACCTGGCATATCGTCTTCAAAATCCATGTCGTTTTGTCCCTCGTCTTCATTACTCAGCGACCCCGGCATCTTTATCTCATAGCCCCCAAACCCCTTTTAGGCTGAGAATACTGAAAGTTAACCCTCCAGACGCCGCAGCCCAGTCTCTTTCTTCACCCAAAAAGAAATCTATTCGTCGCTCAGTTAAAAAAAAAAAAAAAAAATTAAATTTATTTTTTTTTTTTTGCAGTGAATCTGGGGCTTTCCCTCCAGGAGTGAAAAATAAAATAAAAACATTTATATTTTTTATTCCACTGATCTCTATCCAGGTCTTCCAGTCTGAAAAATAAGAAAGACAAAAATGGAACACACATGCCCAGATTGTGACGTCTGGTCTGTTGCCATGACGATGCATCCCATAATTTCACCCACAACTAGTTAGTCTCCTAGTTACCACTCCAACTAGTAGTGTGCAAAAAAAAAAAAAATACCACACACCGTGCGGCAACGCCATGTGCCGCTAATAGGCGGATACACTCCCGCGCCTGTCGCCTGCCCATTTCCTTTTGGAAGTCCGGAGAATTGAGACAGAAACTTCTCCTGCTTTCTCGCACAGCTGCCTCACTGTTCACACACAACCTTTACTCTAAATATGAAGCCAGGCTGTAGGGAAAAATTATGATTTCTTCTGAGGGGAAAATGTTTATGTCAATTAATTTTTTTTTTTTTTTTTTTTTTTGGTCTAATTTACACTTTAATTAACGCCTAAAAACCTACAGACATAACCTGTTTCTTCATTTTGCAAACGTCCACTTTTCAAGACAAAAATGAAAGCCTTGTGGCTGCATGCTGTGTGAGAGGAGTCCTGACTGCCAGTGGTCTCACTGTTGTCAAGGTTACCACAGCTGTTAACACAGGATGCCCCACAGGGAGCTCACCAGAGACAGCACACGAGTTTCAACTTCACTTAATGTTAGCAATAAATACAAAATACACAGATCAAGAGCTGGAAGTGTCCTGACTGCAGGTGCTGCAGTGGAACTGTTCACTGTTATCATTTTACATTTATTAATTCTAACCAGCTTAGTTGTTTTGTTGAATCTTTTCTCTATTAACATAAGTTACTTATACTTATATATTGGATTATACTTATCCACTTTAACATTTTATGTTCACTTAATTGGCTTTGCTGGCACTGATGTCTGTACATAGGGAACCAAAGCAAAAGACAATACGTTTCTCATTGGACATCCAAATTCAGGTAAGAGTACCAAAGAAAAATAAACCTAAAATATTCTAAAAATGGCTAGTTTAACTGTATCTGCAGTTTAACTTTTTTATTAGCATTGTTTTAATTATGAATCTAAACTAGGGCTGCAACTAACTTTTATTTTCATTATCGATGCAGATCACCTACACAATTAATCGATTGTTTAGACTATAAAACATTGAAAAATTGTGAAAAATGCTCATCAGAGAGCTCAGTCTTCAAATTGCTTCTTTTGCCCACCGACAGTCCAAAACCCAAAGACTCTTCATTTACTGCCATGAATGACAAAGAAAAGCAGCAAATCCTCACATTTAGGAAGCTGGAACCAGCAAATGTTTGACATTTTTACTTGAAAAATGACAAACGATTAATCGATTATCAAAACAGTTGGCAAATCATCTTCTTTCGTTGCAGCTCTAATCTAAATATTAAGGATTTTTTTAAAACGAAATCACAGCAAATCATGCAGTGTTATAAGTATGTACTTTACATGAGCAACCGTACTGTGTGTGATGAGAGAACTAAATGAAAAAAGGACAACACAGACTTTCTTCCCACTTTTGAAATTTTATTGTAAGTGGTGTCAGGTTTAATCTTCGTCGTCCTCCTCCTCCTCGTCCTGGTTGATCTGGAAGTAGCGCAGCTCATAGCTCTCCTTGGTGTTGGCCACGACCCGCAACCAGTCCCTGAGGTTGTTCTTTTTCAGATACTTCTTGGTAAGATACTTCAAGTACCTGACAGAGATGAGGAGGAAGGGGAAACGATCACAGAGACATTCGTCAAAGGTAGGTAATATTCATAGCTTTGAATCTGCACCACAGAGTTTACAGGTTCGTAGTAATTTAATGTGTTTGGACTAAATAATGCGACACAACTTGTGACAGCCGAGTCAAATCTGATAATAACCTGTAATAAATTACATTTATCCATAATGTAATAAAACCCTAATTTCATTACAAAATAGAGTAAAGAACGTGCTTTGTTTTTGTATTTTGGGTTATTAACTGGCCCGAGATGACATACAGGACTTCAAGTATACACAGATTAAGGCAGTTTTGTGTGTCACGTGCAGAAATGCTCTGTATATTTGAATAAATCTGAGAATAACGTGGCAGATCTATGTTACGCAGAAGTTACAAACAACAACAATAGTCATTTTAATAGCAACATCTCCCAGTGACTTTTTCAAATCATAACATCAAATGCTCCATTTAAGAATGAGAGTGGTAGAGTCCCCCTCTGGTGGTGGTGGTCCTAGCTGAAACAGACTGAAATAGTTTAAAGTCTTCATGTATCTGTTTATACTTTACATTTCTTAATTAGTTTATTCAAATGAATGTACAGGTATATTACTATATGTAACATTTCGGACATGTTGATTTTGGTGACCTCTTGATTTCTCTTCTTCTTTTTGTATATGTTTTAATCTACACAGTACATTGTTGACTTTCAAAGAGCAGCAGAAAATTGGGGTGATTTTTCGGCATCATTTGTGGAGCGCAAACAAAGTCAGAAGTTAATTTTAGTCCTTAAATTTTCCCACTTAACTTTAGTGGTATATACCCATGCAGACTGAGTTCAGGTGGATTTTGTTTGTGGTGCTCCAAGCATTGAAAACAGCTCAACTGCAACATCTCTTTCCAGAGAAGAAAACTTTCCGGTAACTCATTGTGGCATTGTGACATTCTGACACGTCGCAATAGGAAAAACACAGGTGTAAATAATAAAATTAATGACATTTTAATACCGTGTAGCTGCGTTGGTTTCAGGGTCCTAGTATTGTGCATGCTGGCTCACAGCTTACTGGGACACTTGAACAAATCGGATTCATCGTTAATGTTATTAGTAACACCTGTGCTTTTCCTACTATGACAAGTTAAAATGTGTGCTGTGAAAAGAGCCTGTATATTTTCCTTCTTTTTTTTTTTGCTGTTCCTTCAACAGCGAGTAGTTCCTGATGAAAACATATTTCAACGCTTCCACTTCCACTGTGTATTGGGGCTGGTGGCACAAGTCTCTGCAGCAAAGATCTTAAAAAGAAACTGTCTCAGAAACCTTTGAGATTCAGTACTTTTCACCCAACGAATCAATGTAATCTCATTTATGTCTGTGAAAATAGATTTAAAAAATAGATTATTTTTAGAATTAATTAAAATACAACACTGGCATAGTGGATCCATATTATTGACCAAATTAGGCCATTAATAATTAGTATGAGTCGTACCTCACAGTGCTTACCTCCAATAGAGACTAAGCATTTAACTACCCACAATGCTTCAGTCAAAACTACTACTCCTTATTCAGAATAGTTGCTTCCTGTATTTATGGAGCTGAATTCTACCATCTTCATCACATGTGCGGGAAAGGCAAAACTGAAGTGCATTCAGTTGAGAATGTTGAGTCATTTTTTTTATCGTACATTTCAGGCTTTCAGTTCTCAACTTCTCACACACAGTAGTGCATCTGGATTGAGAAAATAGCTGACCACAGCTTCCATTACGTGTTAAACCACAAACCTTCATAGTCACACTTCAGGTGGAGTATCACTATAATATCATAGTAGATAATAATGAAAACAGATAAAGCTATATTTGTTTGGCGTCTTCTCAGTTTTGTTTATTACATTTTATTTTTTAGACGAGTAGTCTGTTACATAATATAAAATGAAATTCACTTCCCTAAATATTACATTTCTCAATGGGATTTTGCATTCACCTCTCTTTCACACACAGATAACGGCACACGGTGGGGATTCTAATTACTTATCTGCTCTGGGAGACTTGTACAAACACCTCTCCAAACATGAACAGACACGTCTGTTTTTGTCACAGAAGCAGCAAGCATTGTGCTGATCACTTGTTGAGAATCACTGGTATATTAAGAACACGACCGTGATGTGCAAAAACACAAATTTCAGTCACCTGATATTGCATATCTGATAAAGAGTCGCAGTGTGCTTTGTACCTCTTTGAGAAGGGAACTTCAGAGTTCACTGCGATTTTACTCTTGCTCCTTTCAATGGAAACCACACCACCGCCGAGGTTTCCAGCTTTGCCGTTCACCTTGATGCGCTCCTGCAGGAACTGCTCCTGTAAGTGCAGAGGACACGGCAGGTCACTCACAGCAAGGGTTGGAACAGATAAACCCTGAACTGAAAAAAATTCAGAATGGTGTGATGTACAGTTAAAGACTATCTTACAAGTACTGACAGGTGACACATTGGTCCAGAGAGCCGGGGACAGCTGCCGTGTCTCGAGCTCCTCCTGAACTTTGTGTCACTTTACTTGCACCAAACGGGTACACTTTTACCTTTCACTACTTTATTTAATGTTAACCTGTTCACATCTGTGTGTGAATACATACCTGCACACATTGCAGTATACACCTGTCCATAACCAGTTGTCATTAAGCATATACCTTTACTACATTACTGCACAACCTGTCTACATCACAGTTTACTCATTTCATCACTACTGTACACCAGTCTATTATATTTTATTCAATTTTGTATACATTACATTGCTATATTTTAACTTCTGCACTATTTGTCTTACATTCACTTTTCACGTGTGTGATTTTCTTTCATACATTTTGTATGAGCATTGTAGGAGGGAGCCTGCCAACAACTGCTTCACTGTAATTGTTGTGCACATGACAAATAAAAGAACTTTGACATCTTTTTAGTTTCCAGTAAAACCACACTGGATTACAGTGTCCGATCCGACTGTAGCCATCATATCCAGTGACTTGGTATTGATCCCACTGATATGACTGCAGTCTCGTCTGACGGCTCCTGCACACCGTTTTAAAAACAGACGAGATGTCTGAACTGGTCTACTCACAAAGTTGGCAGCATCCATGATGCCATCCTCTACAGGGTGAGTGCAGTCCAGGGTGAACTTCAGGATCTGCTTCTTCCTCTTCCCACCCTGCTTCTTGACCACCTGCTTTTTCTAGCACAGAAACTGAGAAATTTACTCAAACTCGTACAAACAACCATCTAAACGCGCGCAACTAAGTTAAAAATAATTTACCAATTATGTCAAAAGATCGCAAGCGACAAGCCACCATGTTCCCAAGGATGTGTACGACAACCTTTTAAGTAAACACCTCCACATTTTGTATTGGCCGTAAGACTTTACTGCTGATGTTTGTTCAGTACTGCGAGCTATCGTTAGCATTGTCGTTAAGTTAGCCCAACGTGGTGTTAGCCGACACAGTAAACAAAGCTAGAACAGGAAGCTAAAACACCCCTGGCTCCTATATTTCTGTACACCGATTATATACGTTTCTACGAGGGCAAAATATAAGCTAAAATACATCGTCTGTATGCAGTTTATTTGATCGTTTGACTACTCACAATCGGGGCCATGGCTGGCACGTTCAGCGAAAAGGAAGGAGCAGGGGCTGCGCAGGAAGTATAATACCCGGCTGCAAAATCGATCGCATCGATTTATCTGGAATCGATTAAAGCAGAGTGTGGATTCCAGATTCGTTTGCAGCCTAATGTAAACATGATGGCCATGATGGCTACCTTAATCCTGTAGCTGCTAAATGTGTGCAACCACACATGTTTTCTAAATAACAAACACTGTTAATACCTCGTACAGGGACATAGGTGGGACACCAACTGTTGAAATGATCGTTAGACACCTGTAAGAACAGACAAAACATGTACAGTATCAGACAACAGAGCAAACCCCATCCGCTGATGAAGACCGTGAGATGTGGCTGAAAGCCTAAGTGGACCTTGAGTCAAGATTACTTGGCAACGATTTATTTTACGCCCCTAATTTCGTTATCGTTTCTAAGTTTCTTGTTAAGGACTATGTAAATTGGAACTAATTATAAGGAAAACAGCAACAATAACTAATTCCAATTAATTGTTAGTTTAACCAAGAGAGTCAGTGCACAGCAGTTCTGCTGAAATTAAAAAAAGTAATGTAAAAAAAAAGTCAACATGTATGGAGGATAAAATAAACAGTTCTTTCAAAGACATATCTATTATCCCTATAACTAATACCAAATTACATACTTCTTTTCAGTAAACCTTCAAGGAAATTAGTTGAAAATGATTTCAAAATGATGGGGAAACGTGTTACCCGTTATTATATATATTATATAACATTTTCACATTTTTACTCTGAATGGATAACGCCTCTATTTTTCTATAACATAGAAAGTGATGTTATTGCTTTTATCCATCCATTTTCTATACCGCTTATCCTCTATTTATTATTTATTATTGCTTTTATGCAACATAATAATACCAAGCTTAATTTATGTTGCACTTTTCTAAAACAAAGAGTGCTTAGAAGGCATTAAAAATAATGCCAGTTGAAAGTATCTCACTTTAAGTGTTGCAGCAGATTCATTGATTTGCAACGTTGTAATTTCCACCTCTCACAATCCATTCACCCTGCCGTGGAGTCCAAGACGTAACAACAGTGTGACATTAAAAATAGGACAACTGTATTTTTAATCTGTATCAGACAGCAATATTAAATGTCCCTTTTGCACTTTGGCAACACTTGGGGGCTGGCATGAGGTGTGTGCTGTCAGCTGCCTGGCGGAGGGACCCCATCGGCCTACTATTGAAGAGTTTCTGCATTGCTGCCATTCCTGCTGGGGGTAGCTGATAGCACCACTGAAAGGTAAGACAGTGGCTCTCTGTGCTTTCTGCAGACTAGCCTACTGCATTTACAGTAGGATTTGTTGGCTGGATAAAATGCTGGTGCTGACAACATCTTTGATGTTATTTATCTGACACCTTTGGATTGTGTGTTGTCACTGAAGCCCTGGTCACTCATTACACATCTGACAAGGTAAGAGAGAAAAAGAAAAAAGTTCCTCTTGTTTATTTGTATTAATATCTGACTCTCTTGATTACTTATTATTAAGTGTTTCATATCAAAGTCGTCTTAGCCTCTCTTATAACAACTGGAATATTTGGGCCATAACACATGCTAAAGCTTTTTTATTCAGTGATGTGATGATGTGGCTTTTTAAAACGTGTCAATCAAGTGATACTCTCACAGTTTGTCATTATTCACTGCTACACTCTGTTTGCAGATGGCAGGAGGAATCTTCACCAACTTGGATAACCTGTGTAATGTGGATTGTACTAATGTCCACCCCCTGGTGTGTCACCTGTGCCATGAGCAGTACCAGTCCCCGTGTTTGTTGGACTGCTACCACATCTTCTGTGCCCGCTGCCTACGAGGCCGGACCAATGACAGCCGTCTCAGCTGCCCCCTCTGCGGGTAAGAGATAGCACTGTGACGTTGATCAGGACCAATTTAGGCTAGATGATCAATCTTGAAAGCAATGGAAAAACCTAAACATATGTTCTTTTTCTCCACACTCAGATTGCATTTTAAACGGACGCCCTGCTCTGAAACTTTATAAAGAAATATTATTTCCTTATATATTCACAATAAGGAAAAAAATCCCCCAAACAGATGAAGGTTTAAATCAAGTTTCTGAACTAGAAATGGATGTTCAACACCATGTTGAACCATGATGTTGTTTTTGTGTCTGTGTAGGATATCTGAGCCTGGGCATCACACCTATGATACTAAGCCATTAATCCCCAAACAAACTGAAAATATGGAGGCCAAAGGTCAAGGACTGACTGGTTTGGTGGCGTATAGACACTTGGGATTACAACCTCACACAGCTTGTGTCATGATATAATGTGGTGATGCTGTTTAATGAGAGCAGGTGATCTCAAACTGCTCAAACATCATTGAGCTGTTTAAATTCCTAGAGTAAAATATAATTTTGCTCCTTGAATCACCATGGAGGATCAAACGTTTTGTGTGTAAAGCCAAATATTTCCCGAAGGCCCCAGTTTTGGGCAGTGTCGCTCAAAAAGGGATTCGTTCCACATAAGTTGATTAGTAGATTGGTTTGGTTCATGCAGGAGATTTGAGGGGAATCCCATTGGTTTCAGAGAGCATCAAGTCTCTCTGTTTTGGTTTGAGGGTGCTGCTCAGTGACCCATTGCTGGCCTGGTTTGGGTAGGGCAGGCCTGAGTGGCTAGAGCAGCTGCAGGGTCATCCCAGACTCTGATTTAGTCCTTGGCCCCAACGCTCAGCGGGGCCGGCAAGTTCCTCTAAGACCAGTCACACAGCAAACAAAGCATACTGGTATTTGGCACCGGTGCCAGCAGCTTAGGGCAATCAAAAGCAGTCACATGATACCAATCCATTTCATCCCCTATTAAGGAATGACTCGTGGTCAGTCACCTTCAGGTCTGCCGTATTAACTTTCCCTCATCAAAGCAGGGACAGGGACAGATTTTCTGATTTCTCTTGTGTGTGAATGACAAGAATCAAACAGCGCTGATGAGTTTCAGTGTCACTGTATTATTCTCAATTGCTCATGTCATGTCTCTTAGAAGGTTTCACTGACTGATTGATTTACTTGATCATCCCAGAGGGAAATTGGTTTGCAGGTTGGGCACAATAAAAAACATACACATTAAAAAGAATAACCATCAACGGGAAATCAGAGACATGGCAGACACCCACAGTAAACAGTACACAATACTACATAGCACCACCATGCAGGGCTTATAAAGGACAGAGATTCAGTATGAAAAACTAATGTTAGTCACACTGAGAACTGCTTTCAAAAACCAATATCATCCCTGATGAGCTCCTGGGTTCGGATTCTGCTCAGTCACACCTCTTTATAAAAGCGTTTCTGCTGAGGCGTTGTGAATTAAATATAATAAAATTACCTAGACAAACTGGCTGAAACCTCAGGCAACTTCCACATTTATCTGCCTCATAGCTATTTGATATCTACCTGTGTTGAGGTAGATAATGTGTACTAGTCAGCTGTATAAGTCAAAGTAATACTAACGGCAGTGCTTTTATTCATAGCACAAGAAACTACTGAGAAATTAGGAGGGAAAACCCAGGAAATCATTGGTTTTCTATGGAAACAACCTTGTGGGCACAGAGCCTGTGCTCTGCTGGCTGGGCTCAGGCTACAGGGGCCTGCTGTCTGGCAGCGACTATTTCCATCAGCAGCAGCAGCAGCCTGCTAACAGCTGCTCACTCAAGAACCACGCAATCTAGGAATTCACTACTCTGCTATTAGTAGAACACAATAGATCCCCGTTGCTATGAAAACTAGATAAAGTGTGCACAACAGACAGGGGCGAGGAACATTTGAGTCACTGCAGCTGAATCAAAATGAGGCAAACAGCATTATGTTTAAATCAAACAGGCCTGTGCTAATGTGTGCCAGTGTAGTCCTTCTCTACCTGGTCACTGCGCATGTTTTTCAACTCTTTGGGTTAACAAGAATTGCCTCTTCAGAATCAGGACTAGGCAAGCTTGTTTCATTTGAGCAGTTTCTGGTTCTAGCCTCTCAAATGTGAGAGATTTGCTGCTTTTCTTTGATGTCCCATTCTTCTATTGTTTTTGTTTGGGTTTTAGATTGATGGCTGGATAAAAGAATGATTTTGAAGATGTCACCTTGGGCTCTGGGAAATTACATAGGGCATATTTCACTATTTTTCACTGACAACAAAATCATTAATTGATAAAGAAAATAATCGTTAGCTGCAGCCCTAATATATTATTATACTAAGATGATCCTGTGGGAATTGTCATGTAAATCACCCAGACTCTAGATGAATCTAAATCAAGTCTTTGTTCATAGTTCAGTATAAACGCTGGCTGTTCCTCAGTCTAATCATGCAGATTAGTGCAGAAAATTTGTATCTGAATCTAAATTACAACAGAAAATGTTATGTTCTGTCATTCAACATTTGCCAATTCAAAGAGCAGAGCTGTACTGTCAATTTAAACACTTTATTTAGATGATGTCATGCTTACAGATGTATAAAAAGATTAATTTGTTACAGAGTATGTGGTCCTCAGAGAAAAAAAATGTCCTTTTAATCGGAGATAACAGAGCGCCCTCTTCTGGGATGTCACAAGAATGCAATAAACAAGGAGTTAAAGGATATATCTTTAATAACAGCTTCCATGTGTTATGTTTACTTTATTTTCAATGTACATTTAAACAACTTAGAATTCCTCTCACCGATTAATTTACTGATGGAAACAAGCATTTACCCAGTGTTTAACTTAAAATGTATGAAAATAGGAGAAAATATGGAGCGATATAATTACACTGGCTTTTTGACAAGACATAATCAACTCATTTAGTCCTTTCAGCTGGTGCCGGCAGTTCATTTTTCCTCCTGATAGCCCTCAGTCTTCATGTCATTCAGGCCGAGGTCTTCATTCTGCTCAAACGAGCGGGTGTACTTCTCAGTAGTCATCTCAGGATCTGGCTCCGGGGCATACACATTCTGCAGATAGCTGTTCCCTGCTGGGTCGTCCAGGATGATGTGGACATTAACTTCACCAGCCATAACTTTGTCTATCTTCTCCCCAAACACATGGAGCTTCTGCACCTGATCCGTCGCGCCACTGTCACCGCAGATGAAGGGGTTTTTGGAGACGATCAGGTCTTTGATGTCTTTCAGCAGCCCCTCCAGAGTGGTGAACTTCCCGCCCACAGCTGCCATCCCCAACTCAAACTCCAGTTCCGGGATGATGACGCCGCACGTCTCTGACTTGAGCACGTCTCGGGTCATGTCCGACGGGTCGGTGATGCGCAGGGTGATTTTGGTGCCCAGCTCCTCTGTGGCTCCACCTGATTTCACCTCATTGGTCCGATGGCCACAGCTGTCGCAGTTAGTGGCCATGATGATGACCTCCTTGAAGTGAGGGATCTGGACGAGCTTCATGTTGGTTGAGGCTGGAGCGTTGCATTCTGGGCAGTTGGTGTTGAAGACCAACACCTCATCTCTCATGGCCTCCAGGTTGTTGCCAGCCGGTTCCTCGTCCAAGTCCTCGTCCACGTCGTCATCAGCCCTTATTCCCAGCTGAATATCCTGCTGGACCGTCCGCGTGAACCGGGTCACAGTGAGAGCCTCATCTTTTTGAGGGGCCACTGGATTTTCCACAAAACTGTTGCCAGATGGATCCTCAATCACCAGCGTGAACTCGCTGTCAACCTCTTTCAGCTTCCTCAGCCTCTGGATGAACTGGTCTATTTTCTCCGCCACCTCAGGGTCAGCTGCTCGCCTGACGGGCTGGTCCTGCTCCAACCCCGCAGCTGCTCTGTCCAGAAGGCCCTCGATGGTAGAAAGCGCGCCTTTCTGGGTGAAGGGGGGGATTTCAAAGTCCAGCTCAGGGATCCTGGTGGTCGCACTGTCTGCTTTCACGACCTCCCGGTTCAAGTCCTTTTTTGTTTTGACCTTCAGCGCGTAACAAACGCCTTGCTCCTGGATCCGGCCCGCAGACTGGGTTTCGGTGTTGGACCAGCTGCAGTTGTCGCAGCTGAACGAGCTGACGATGACTTCTTTAAAGAACGGTATTTTGGTCATGAGTAAACGTGTCGTACCGTTTTGGAAGCAGTTCATACACAGGCTCTCGATTTCAGCGGGCTGCCACTCGTCGTCGTCGGCGCTAATGTCCTTGAAAACGCTCCCGCCTCGCACCTTCTCCTCGGAAATAACAGACATTCTCAACGTCGAATACGTTTCCCTCGGGGAACAAACTGCTTACATGCGCCCTCGCCTCTCCTTCAGTGGTGTATTTTGCTGGAACAGACCGCCGAGCTGCGCCTAATGCACACGTTTTGCTCCGTCGTGTTTGACAGCCTCTTCCGCATTCTCTTCTTCTACGGCGGAGGTGTCCTGGACGTCACTGCTGCCCCCTCAGGTTTCCTGCAGTACTGCAACAGGTCAATCACACACGTTTTTATAAATATTTTTAAACTATTTGGGGGACTATTTATGTCTGTGTGTGTTGCTCATTTCAAAAGTTTAACTACTCAAGTTTAACTATGTGCACTGGAGGTTTGATTTTTCTACACTTCTGTTCTATAAGCTTGCATGTTGAACCATGAATGGCTTCCAAGTTAGTCTTGCTGTCACAAAATCCCGCTCGTATGCGCACGCCTTAAACTCAAGAAATTTCTCCCTCCTCAGGTGAATGTGGAAACAGCCTTCTAGTGTCGAACTCTGAACATACGTCATTCTGCACAATGAAGCTCAAACATCCAACTGAAGTACCAAGAAGGAAAACACATTTCTGAGTTGAGAGGGACTTTAAAAAAAACACACAGTACTGCAGGAACTAATCACTGTTCTTCCTCACTTTCATTATCAGTTTTTATCAGATCAAACTATTTTAATTATTCCTGGCATACCTCAACTTGAAGAATAACACAGATGCTTGCCAGTATAACTAATAATGTGATAAATGTCGTGATTTTCTTTCTTTGCCACAGTTACCCATCCTTGGTAAAAGGGAATAGTGACCTCCCACCAGAGGACCGCCTGCTGAAGTTCCTGGTCGACAACAATGCGGACGCTGAGGAGACAGTGCAGTGTGCCAACTGTGACCAGGAAAGTAACACAAAGGTACATATTGACAGACCGACCCTCATCAGTTCACCTTCAGATGTTGGGCCTGCACTTGATAACGTCATAGACAGATATTGAAAGAATATACAGGCATGACACGGACGTGAGAAATAAATGTACCCTTATGTTATATGAAAGCTTAAGTGTTGGTGTTGGTGACTCACAATAACACAGAAATCATGTTAAGCAAGACATCAGTGCTGCAGAGACCACACGAGTCCTCTATTGCTTTATGTCTCTGAGGATATAAAACACAAACAAAAGGTTAAACATGGATGAATCCAGTTTTTTCACGTTTCAATTAGCATGCTAAAGCCATTATGTGTAGAATATTTTTAAGTGATTATGGTATCTTTCAAATTATTCTGACGGCACAAGTTTTTGTTTGTAAATTGTGAAATGAGACAATCCTGGTGAACATTGGTGCAGTTTTACTTATTCATCTCTGCCACAATGTCTGTTTTTTATTAATACCACTATGGGAGCTTTAAGTTATGTGTATGTTTCATCAAATATTGCCCTGTGTAGCTTTAAACAATATAACATGATGTAAGCGTCTCTCCACATTTTTTATTCTTTTTTTTCCCCCATACAGGACGCAGGGGTGATGTACTACTGTAACACTTGTCACCAGCCACTGTGCGGCGCCTGCAGGGAGTTGACTCACAAGGCCAGAATGTTTTCCCACCACGAGATTGTGTCCCTGGCCAAACGCACTAAAGCCAAACACAGGAAGTGCTGTGAGTGCCACCTGTAATTTACTCCAGAAGAATTACGGGGCCCACAAGGCTTTATTACACCAGTGTAGAAGCATGTTGCATGAGAGGTGTAGTCCCTCCTGTGCACCGCTTACATTTCCAGGGCTTATGAAAGTAGTATGAGAGGCACGATGTTAACACTTATGTTTATCAGCCAACCTGTGTTTGTATTCTGAAACCTCTTGTATTTGTTTTTCACAACACCTGCTCATTGGAAAAAACAGAATACTTTAAGTCTCACACTCCTGTGGGCTGAAGCTAAAAGGCGTCTCTGTCTCTGCAGCTCTCCACGAGGAGCCCTACATCCTGTTCTCAACAGAGAATAAGTCTATGCTTTGCATCAAGTGCTTCAGAGACACACGAGTGTGAGTGAATCCACTACACAAAACGTGTAACTGTCAGAAGTTCTCTATTCTACTCTACTCTTCTCTTCTCTACTCTACTCTTCTCTTCTCTGCTCTACTCTTCTCTTCTCTTCTCTTGATTTCTTTCTGATCTGATTGATTTTTTTGATTGATTTTTTCTCTTTTTACTCTTTTTGCGATTGATTCGATTGATTTCTCGATCTCGCTCTTCTATTCTCTACTCTACTCTTCTCTTCTCTACTCTTCTATTCTCTACTCTACTCTTCTCTTCTCTACTCTACTCTTCTTTACTCTTCTCTTCTTTACTCTACTCTTCTCTTCTCTACTCTACTCTACTCTACTCTTCTCTTCTCTACTCCTCTCTTCTCTTCTTTTCTCTTTTAAGCTTTTGTTTGTTTACCACAGGGAGAGCCGGACTCACTGCATTGATATTGAAACAGCTTACGTGCAGGGGTGTGAGATGTTGGACCAGGCTGTACTGGTGAGAGAGTCGTGTCTGTTCGTCTCAACACATTTGGCATTATGAATAATTCAAGCACTCAGCAGTGGTGATGACATTATGAGATGTGGTGCAGGTGCGCTCAGAATTTGTGTAGCCCATTACAGTGCAATTTGAATATATAAACATATAAATGAGGACTATTTTTTAACAATATTTTGAGCATTGCTGAATTAGTTACAGTCAACTACAATTCATTGTGGCTCTAATTTCACTGCTCATAGTTCTGCTTTGGGTCCTCTGCCTCAAAACCACACAGAAGTGTTGAAAGTGTTTTTGTGAAAAGTTTGAATCTGTATTGAGCTTTAATTACTATATTTGTGCAGCAAAATAGCCTCAACTATGCATGTGTGTTTCAGCTTGAAGGCTCCAATGACAAACGTGTGGCAGTGCAGTAGCCTACATGGCTTTTCATTAACAGTGAACCTCCTGCTCCGTCTGTAGGTGGTGAAGGAGCTGCAGACTTCAGCTCGAGAGGCGATCTTTCTGCTGAGAGCAATGATAGGAGAAGTGTGTCTGAATGTGGAGGAAGAAGAGAGTGCAATCTGTACTCTGTTCAACAGCCTGCAGGTTTTATAATGATCCTGATGTGATATATTTTCTCAGCTGCTCCTTTTCCACCTAATCACTCAATGAAACGAGTAACCCCTGCACACTGACTTGAAACCACACCATAATATATACTATATGTATGTATCAGGGTTCTCACGATCATGAAATTCCAGGAAAGTTATGAAATTAGAAAAACTGTTTTCCAGGCCTGGAAATGGTTTGGAATTAACAGAATGTTTTGGAAAAGTTTTGAATATACATTGTTTTGACTATTGTTTAAGATATGTTCATAAAAATCCCCAAACATAATGTTACGCAAAATACGTTCCTCATATTACTAATTTAAAATCTAGTGCTGTGCTGCATGGCCACTGAAATGGCACTAGTATCACGTGATACACATTGGCGTATGCAGCACATTGGCGCCGGAAATGTCTGAAGTTAGCAAGCAAGCTCTAGCAGGGAAGTGCGTTTTTATAATGTTTGACTTTTGAACAACAAATATAATACATGGCTCAAGAGAGAGGTAGACCCCAGCCAAAACTGTGTGGGAACCCTGATGTGTACAGTTTATGTATACCAATAGGCTAATAGGCTGTATGATGGCAGGTGTGGTTAACCATCCAACCCGCTCAGGGTGAGAAACATCAAAAAAAAAAAATACTAATTCAATTAGTATACAGTACAATGATAACTTAGTCAAAAGTACATTAACCTCAAAGAGTTGGAGTCAAGAGACAATTCATCAAATATATAAGTATTTCAAAAATATCCACAATAGTTGTTAGTTACATGAAAGGAAGCATTAAAATATTGTACGTGACAAAAATGTTAAAAACACATTTCACCAGAAAATACAGGGACATATATGTATATGTATGTTATCATGAAGACTATGGACAGCTATCAGCAAGAAGCTACAGTATATCCAAAATATATCTAAATGCACATCATCTATATCTATCTAATTTAATGTCAGAGTTTGAAGTGTAAAGATGTAAAAACTCTTCTTTTGGGGTTAACTTGCTAACTTGCTGACATTTTGACCTGACGAAGATCTGAATGGGATCAAAACGTTGTCCATTTAAATAAGTTTGTGGTTTGGAGTCATCGTGCAGACGTTACTCTTTTCATAAATGCTGATTTCCAATAACCTTGCACCTAAATGTGATGTTTTCCTCAACCATTACAAGAGTAAAACATCATAATTTCAAACAGCTTGTGAAGTAGCATTTGTAAAAAAAAACATTTTGACTTTTATCTGACTGCCCCTTGTTATACAAAAATTTACTTCATCAAGAGAAAAGTTACTGTCAAATACATCTAGTCCTCTACAAAGTAATTCGTAAGTGGAAGTTAAAGATAATATTAAAATATTCTCTGATCTCAGTCTGAAGTTAGGGTGCAGTAAGTTTCTCCATCTGACACCATTTGCTCTACTTGGCCACTGGATGTCTCTGTTAACCTAATTGTGAGAAAAGACTGTATTTTCTTTGCATAGTGAACAATCAAAGAGCAGACGCCACACTGAGGAATTTACACCTATTTTTTTTCCCCACAATCTTGAACATTCATTAGGTATTAGAGAGCTTGAGGCCATTTTCACAGCAGTGTAAGGAATAAAAGGGGCTGTTTTCTCTGTTCTCATCTCATGACAGGAAAAACTAGCAGAGAGGAAGAAGATTCTGCTGAAAGCAGCTCAGAGGTAAAATAAAATATATAAAGATTTAAAGTTCTTATATGAAAATGCTCTTTTCTGGTTGCCACAGAGCTCGTGTCACAATATTTACCAAACTGAATGCTATTATCCTGCTGTCACCAGTCACTTGATAGTTTTTCCCATTATATCATTCTGCATTGTACTCAGGGTGATGAATAGCAGGACCCTATTTGCTCTGGAATAATCTCTCTCCTCACCAAACACATTTTCTTGGGTGATTTTCATTTCAACAAAGCATTGTGCAGAATTAAAACCGCTTCAGTAGGATTACAGACTTCAAGCCAGTGGTTGCAGCTTGTGCCTGGATCCAATCAATGAAAATGTACCCAACTGAAAAGTATTGGTATACATTTATACAGCAGTGTAAATGCAGTGTGACTGAAATACTTTCTCAAGTCCATAATATCAACAACAGCAACTGCTGCAGGAAAACCTGGATGCAGTCTGCAGATTTCCTCCACTTTAAATAAAAACAGAGCACCTTCAGCACCTTTAGCACCTGCTATTGGGCCCACTGGACGATAAGCAATTTGTGTCTGTTGCAGAACCCATTAATTTGGTGTTGAGACGTTTTCAACACAGTATACTGTCCTGAGAATAGGATCATAACTTCTGTGGCAGCCTGCCACGATGTTACTCACTTTGAAGTAAACTACTTTGCAAAAACAGGTTAATGACAGCCTCCCAAACCATCACCTTAGCATTAACACACCAGAATTAAGCCACTAAAATAATTAAAACATCCCCTCAGCAATCATTAAAGTTTGATTTAATGTCATCCGAGGTTAGCAACTAATTAGTCTCTTAGATCAAATTATTGCACATCAATTAAATTTTATGTAAGATTAATGAGTAATCGCTAAAATATATGGTATTTGAACGTAAATGGACATAAAATTTGTGTTTATATCTCTGTCTCTACATTCTTCCTGAATATGCAAACGCCCATTTTCCAAACGGCAAATGAAAAACCATTTCTGAGCACTCGTCTTCTTCAGTAGGCGCTCCATGTGTAGGACGAATGCGTGATTGAATGAGAACAATTTTGTGCATGTGAGTGAGTGAGTAAGCGAGTGTATCGGGTTGCACTCTGTGGGGATCTTTAATGAGATTTTTTGTGCCCAGTGTCCTCCATCTCTCTCTCTCTCCGTTGCCTGGAAGCCGTCCAGTGGCTGTGTTCCTGGAAGGGTGTTAAAGGCTATTTATGTCAGACTTTGTGTGTGCGGGCCTGCGTCCAGGCCTGTTTGTTTGTTATAGACATTGAAAACAGATAGATTGGCTTCTGGAAATATGGAGTATGTTGTATGTGGTTGCACCTCCTGAGCCGAACCCTCAGAGCATTTCGGCAGGCGCAGATGTGAAGGTGTAGCGTTACATGTGTGTGTGTGTGTGTGTGTGTGTGTGTGTGTGTGTGTGTGTGTGTGTGTGTGTGTGTGTGTGTGTGTGTGTGTTTGCAGTCAACACGAGGAGAAGGAGAAAGCGCTAAAGGAGCAGCTCTCACACCTTACTGCCCTCCTACCGACCCTCCAGGTAGAGTAAAATAAAGACCTGATAATAAATAATCATAATCAGTAACAAAACCACTGCTGCTGACACATTTCTGGTCACAAACTATCACAATAAGTTCAAAGAAGTACTCAGATCCTTTACTTAAGTAAAAGTCCTGCATTCAAAATCCCACTTTAGTAAAAGTACAAATGTATTATCAGCAAAATGTACTTAAAGTTTAAAAAGTAACAGTACTCATTCTGCAGTAAAATGTCCCCTGTAACTGATATATCTATTGTGCATGATATTAGTAGATTGTTAACAAGGCGTAAGCAGCATTTTACAGTTGTAGCTAGTTTTAACTACTTTATATACAGTTTGGTAGTTTAGTCCTGTGTTTCCAAACCGAGGGGTCCGGCCCCTCCAAAGGGTTACAAGCTAAACCTGAGGGGTCGTGAGATGATTAATGTGACAGGAAAGAAGAAAAAACTAAGTTCTGATACACAGTTATGTTCACTTTTTGGACTTTTCTTTCATCTTTTTTTTTTGTGTGAAATATTGGATAATCTAACTTCTTGGGGCCTTGAACAGTTTTTTAAATGAAACTATTTGATAAGTTGAAAGGGGAAGTTCCTGTCTGGTGGAGCTGCTAACAACTTACAGACTTCTGAAACATCACAACAGACTAGGGCTGCAACTGATTATTTTCATTATCGATTAATCTGCCGATTATTTTCACGATTAATCGATTGTTTAGTCTATAAAATGTCACAAAATTGTGAAAAATGCTCATCACAATTTCCCAGAGCCCAAAGTGAAGTCTTCACATTGCTTCTTTTGTCCAACCAAACAGTCCAAAACCCACAGACGCTTCAGTAACAAAGAAAAGCAGCAAATTCTCACGTTTAAGAAGCTCGAAACAGCAAATGTTTGACATTTTTGCTTGAAAAATGACTGAAACGACCAATCAGTTATCAAAATAGTTGGCAATTCATTTTCTTTCAATCGACTAATTGATCAATCGACTTGATTAACAGACTCCAACTAGACACTGTGTTTTTGTAAGGAGTCACGAGCCAAAGATGTTGGGTAACACTTTAATTTTTACCAGTGCATTGTATTTTAGAATCATATGTTTTTATGTAAAATCTTAACATGAAAAGTAACTCCAGCTGTCAGATAAATGCAGTGGAGTAAAAAGTACAATATTGTGAATGTAGTGGAGTATAAAGAAGCGTAAAATGGAAATGCTCAAGTAAAGTACAAATACCTCAAAATTTTACTTGCGTAAAAGTTACCTTCCACCATTGCCTATACTTCTATACTTTAGTAAATGGGCTATGAAGATGATAATCATTCTGATCTTACTAAGTGTGCAGTTAGTTGTGTTTGATAGCATTAAATATCTGTTTCAGTCAGCTGGTGTCTCATATTCCACGCAGCTTGTGTGAAAGCTCACCTTTAATCTCTGATGGTTTTAGGTTCACCTCGTCACCTGTTCGGCCTTCCTCAGCTCAGCCAACAAGTTTGAGTTTTTGGACATGGGTTACGTGAGTACTGCCACATAAACTATGAACAATGTTTTATTATCAGGGTGGGAAATTAGCACGAGCCACCAGCCAGATGCTGGTAAAATTTGAAAGTGGCAGGTAGATTTCAGTCACAAAATAATGATTTTCTATTGAGTGGCTGGTGAATTTGACAATTTTGCTGTCGGTGGCTGGTAGATGTTCACATTTAAAAAAAACAAATTCTCACCCTGTTTATTATTATTGAATTTACTGAGAAATTTATAAAATTTGAAGGTTGTGGGTAGGAAAGAAAGAGAGGGGAGGGCAGGGGAAAGATATATAGAAAGATATATAGATAAAATGAAGATAAAAGGGTGATTCACTGTGTATATGTGATATATAACTATGGACGACACATTATCAGTGATTCTAACAGCACCCTGTCCACTGTTCATGCATCACAAAGATCTCAGTTTAGTCTGAGCAAGTTTTCTTGGCAAGAAAGAACAGTATTAGCTGGACTGAATTGGGCTGTCCGTAATGTCTCAGCGAGGTGAAGCAGGTCACTGAGTCACACCCGGATGTTCTTGCTTACACAGCAACTCATGGAGAGGCTGAAGAGGATTGTAAAGCTCCCTCATCGACTGAGACCAGTGCAGAGCAGCAAAGTGAGTAGGAACAGCCTTCATGCAGAGCTGGAGAAAAGGTTACATTTGGCGTGTAATCCGCTGCACTGTGCTGATTAGTTGTTTCACTTGTTCCCAATGCAGTTTCACCGGTTTTTCTTCCGTGGCCCTAAAGCCCAGAACCAATTTTTCTTGTAAGAACGTTCAGTTCGGTGCCTTCTGAAAAGAGCTTTATTCATTTATTTATTTATCAGGAACAACACACATTAGTTAACATGAATATTATGTAACAGTGTCACTGGGCCGGTTAATGTTATACGTGAAAAGACACAAACAAGACGTACAAAAAGCAGACAAAACAAAGCATACACGTACAAGCATCAACGTGAAAATGAGAACTTTACAGCAACCAACAAGACTAAACATCACAAAGGATTACAAAACTGTAGTCTTGCAAGCAAAAAGTTAGGTGTTTTGGCTTGTAAGGTAAACATATATTTGAAAGAAATCCATATCAGCCAGAAAAGCTTCATGAAAAATGATAGTGGTCTTAAAAATGGCTATTTTTGAGCGTGAAAGTTCATTCTTTACCTTGGGAACAGTAGTCTGACAAAATAATCTTAAAAACTCAAGCTCCCCAGAAACCTGAGCTCCAGGAAAAAGCTGGTAAGTAGACCTTGAGTTAAGATTCCTTTGTCAAAAATATTTCTGGTGCTAAGCAGTCGTTGCTGCAGTGGGTTTTTCTGCTTTTGTTCTGCTGCTGACAGCACCACAGTTAGTAGATGTAAAAGATTATAAAAGAGTATTTAAACTCAGTATTCATCACTGTTGTATCAGTTAATGAAAACAGTAGTAAAGCAGGAAAATACAAACTTACAAAATCTAACAGAATACTTGCTCTACATTGGAAACAAGTGCAGCTGTTTTGGTGGAAGAAACATGGCTGGTGATGGAGTATTGATAAAACAGCCATGTTTCTAAGTATTTAGTATTATTTTTTTATGTTTTAGTATATGTTTTATGTTTATGGATGGTTCTCAATGTAAAGTCCTTTTAATCTTATCTATTTTACTTTTAAATGATGATAATGAGAATAATAATAATAAAGGCTGTTGTTATTAATATATTTCATATGTTGATATTGTTGTCAGGTTTCTGTTTTTACTAATATATAGTAGGCTTGACTGTAGCAAGGAGCCTGAATCTGGCAACTCCTGACTGTAATTTTCATTTTTACTTTTAAACCCGGTTATCAGTGCTTTTTTTTCTGTTTTTCTTAGAAACAATAAAGAATAATGTGACAGAAATACGTGCACATTTTTTAAAACTCTTTTTGAATCAATACAAGACTAAGTGACTTTATCTCCACCTTCCATTAGATCAACACAGACTACAGAAGTGAGTTTGCCCGCTGTCTGGAGCCCTTACTGCTGTTAAGTCAGCGCTGCCCTCCTTCTGTTGCCGGATCTACAGGTGTTACAACAAGGTAAAAAGATAATTTAACTGCTGCCAAATATCGTTTGAATGAAATCACCAAATAATCCCTTTACTCTAAGGTTTCATTTTACAATGTCCTCTCACTGCCTGAATATTACCATGGCATCTTTTGGATCCTTCCAAGAAACTGAAAAAAAAAGTCTGGGGAGAAAATTTCACACTTGTGACAGAGCCAAGCTAAAAATCCCCAAATGGTTTCGAAGTACAGATGGTAGACAGCGATGACTGCAGTGAGAGGAAAGGAGGCGCCATGCTGAGCCCCACTATGGCAGTTATTCTGTCTGTCTGTCTGTACGCTCTGCACACTGATATGTTTACGTAACTCACCTTGTTGCAAGGGGGGCTGGCGAGGAGGCAGTCTCTCCTGTTTTAGAAAGCTCTGGTTTGCTGCGGCCAGGCCAGACACACGGCAGATAACATAAGATGGATGAATGAGTGTGGTGCTATGTTGTCACAGGTTCTGGATAGAGATGTTTTCATTTTGATGTTTTGTTTTACTTAGAATTCTTCATTGAGTTAAGTTGTAATGTAGCTGAAATCTGAGAATCCTTTGACAAAGCCATACACAGTGGTCTTTTAACTTCATAGATTCCTTTGAGAATTGCATCAACTCACCAGTAAATAAATTCTTTATTTAAACACCCATCACTCAGAACAAAGAGATTTGTCCTTTTTTTCTGTGCTTCACGTACACACACTCCCCTGACCGATTTTATTCCACATTAGTGTCTCCCAACTGTTCACAGGTCCTTAAGCCCACCCACTAATGCCAACATACTGACAACTCTCCTCTCCAACTTGCTCAGTGCCCTGCCAGTGCAAGACGCAAAGTGGGCAGGGATTGGTGGCCGGCCGGCTGGCACTATTTTTATCGTAATTTCACAGAACTCTCCAGGATTCATCTGGAAGTTGGCATGCAGGAGCGTTCGGGCCGCTTTGTTCCAGGCCGCTGATGTCACAGCTTTAGCTCGGGCAAAGTCTTTAATTGGCGTCAGTGATGGGAGGACAGAGGCTGGATGATGACATGTGTATGGCAGAGAGAGAGAAAGGGATATATGTTTTAGACAGGTCTTCTGTTGCATCAACACTGGGCAAGAAGGGAGGAGTAAGAGCCTACCAGACCCAAGGTAAATTTATACTTATTTTATTATTTTCAAGTCATGGCCATTTATTCTCTTGTATAGAGTGGGGTGTCATGAGTGTGTGACGTGTGCCTGAACTTGCAGCATGAACCCCCAATAAATTTAGCTTTCATAGTTGAATGTCTTGGATATTTATGGTGATTGTAGTGAAGGTGTTTTACAGACTGAATTGACAGTGTCAGAGGCAGAGTCGTACGCCTGCTTTCTACTCTCTTTAGTGGATTTCTGTTGATGCCATTGACACTGTAAGATGACAGTCGTTACACAAGGTGCTTGACTGCACAATTTCTCGACTCTGCTCCATACACAGACAAAGGAGGAAATGGGCTTTTCCTCACCGTATGGTAGTCGAGAATGCCACCCACGTGTTGTAGCCTGTTACTCAGTGCGAGTGAAATGTGTTGTTGTGTCTGATACATCTCAAATTGCTGTCTGAAAGCTCCTTCCTCCACTTGTCAGCCGCTAATGCAGGATGCAAACCGGGCAGGGATTGGTGGACGGCCAGCTGGCTGACTCTGTTTTTATCATAATTTCACAGATCAGAAGTGAAGTTGCACAGCCATCATGTTCTTTCATGCAACTGATGCTGCTGCTTTAGTAGTGGCATTGTCTTTAATTGGCTGTGTTGGGACAGACTGGATGCTCAGAGGATTCATATGGCAACATGAGAGGGCAGTTTTGCTGTGCTAGGAATGAAGCCAAGACTATGATCCAGATAAATGTATGTTTATCTAGTTGTGTGGCTATATATATATATATATATATATATATATATATATATATATATATATATATATATATATATATATATAACCTTTATTTAATCAGGTAGTCTCATTGAGATCAAGATCTCTTTTGCAAGAGAGACCTAAAAAAATAAACGTAGCCAGACAAAACAAGAGGACAAAAACATAAACAGACGAACAAACATACATATAAAGAATAGGAATCTGGGGTTTACCCTTTTTCAGGACTGAAAAAGCTTTGTGTGATTAGTTTTAAACATGTACATATTAACAAATGAAGTCAGCAGACCACCAGGAGTTACAGTTTTTTGTCCAACATTTTTCAACAAAGTTATATTTGTAGGAAAAAAGAAGTAAATAGAAATAAACTCAAAGGCAATATGTTTAATTTGACTTAAAAGAAAAGAAAAGTTTGTGCAAACATTTGACCTCCTTACCAACTCTTTAACGGAGAGATGGAAAGTACCATCGAGGTGTGCTTGAGTGAAGCACTTAGCGCTGCTGGAGCTGCTCCAAGACAAGCGGTAGAAGCAGCTGTACTGAGACATTAATGTTCGTACCACTAGAGACTCGGTTTTAATGGCTGAGGAAGTTACAGCACAATACAAAACAAAAGTATATAGGAAATGTATACAAAGTTATATATATGTATACATACAGTATATACTGTATATATATATCTTAGTAGAATATAAAGTTAAAGTAGTGAGTAGGTAAGGGTGTTTAGCATACGGTATGCACACACTTCCCAACTGATTGCACTGATAGAAAGCTCTGGATGTAACTGGTACAAAATAGATTTAAAATTCTAGGAATATTGCACCGGGTTCTGAATGTGAGTTGAACAGTGCAAGCTATACATGTACTGTATTTTTTATAATATCTTACCAGCAATAGAATGTATAAATGAACCAATATGATCAATTTTAGAGTTCAATTTATTTAATATGAGGCTTTAATCCTCCTGTGGTGTGAGAGACAGAGGTTAGCTAGACGTAGTGTTTTGTTGATGGAGAATAATGTCATCATGCACAGTTATTAATGAGAGAAAAAAGGTAGTCATGATATTTTCCTCCCTCACCTCAGGCACCAGTCCCCTCTCTCCATGTCTTGCCGTTCCCCGTCTCTCAGTGAGATGCCCCGAAGGCCCACTTGTCACCGCAACATCTGCACCAAGGTCCTCCTGGCTGAGGGGAGGGAAACACCCTTCACCGAGCACTGCCGCAACTATGAGAACACCTACAGGGTGAGTGCTGAGTGTGACCGACGGTGTAGCTGATTTACAGTTACATTTCTGACAATTACCTGATGCTTTTACCCAGAACAACATTTGCACAAGACTTAAAGAGTCTACAGCCATGCTAGCAGCTCTCTGAGGCTGTACTTAGGCACAGCGGTGCTTTGAGCTAAATGCTAGCATCAGCATGCCAACATGCTCACAATGACAATGTTTAGAAGGTGTAATGTTTGCCATGCTCACCGTCTTAGTTTAGCGTGTTGCTAACAATTGCTAATTAGCACTAAACACATTCGTCGTTAGTTTTGCAAGAATTTGGTCATAAATCAAAGTATTGGACAAATAGAGTTTTAACGACTAGATAGTGCTTAATGAAAGGTTTAGAGATCAGCAAAGTGATTACAATTCATCATGTGGGGATCATGAATGTGTGTGCCAAATTTCATGGCAGTCCGTCAAATAGTTGCTGAGATATTTCAGTCAAGACCAAAGCGTGCAAGTGTAGGAAGTGAATTACTTCCATTTTTTTTTTCCATTCATTTTCTATACCGCTTATCCTCTTAGAGGGTCGCGGGGGGCTGGAGCCAATCCCAGCTGACATTGGGCGAGAGGCGGGGTACATTCCTCAAAGTAAAACCAAATACAGCAGCATGACTTCCTCTGGGAACTCATCCTCAACCTGTCTAGTGGGCAACAAGGCTTTCACGCTCGGATGCACTTCACCTGGCATCTGCACTCCTATCCAACCTCTGCTGTTTTAAAGACATTCAAACAGCTCTTGAGTGTCATGTCTCATGTACCGTATATATGTGTGTGTGTGTGTGTGTGTGTGTTTGTTTGTAGACTTTCCAGACAGAGATTCAGAATCTGAAGGACCAGGTCCAGGAGCTGCACCGAGATCTGACCAAGCACCACTCCATCATCAACACAGACAAAATGGGAGAGATCCTGGACAGATCGCTGCACATTGACACTCAGATAGCTGCCCAGTACTCAACTGTGGAAACTATGAGGGTCATGTTTGAAGAGGTGCGTCGAGTGATACCTTGATGTTTTGACCTTTTAGTGTTTACCTGCGTCTGATAAAACAAAAATGTCTACACTTGTCCTCAGTCAGCTCCGTACTAACAAGCTAGTTCTCACCCACTGTTACCCATAAATTTAGACTGCAAACAGAGGGAAAAGAAATATAGCAAATGTCAAGATATCCCATGAGTCGAATGACTGCAGTCCATTTAATATTTTATTTCTTGAGAATCAATCTTACTTCATTTTCCTCACAGATCTGGGATGAGACTTTTCAGCGGGTCACTAATGAGCAGGAGATCTATGAAGGTTTGTCTTCAACTGTGACAACAAAAAATTAAATGTACTGCTCAACTCTTTCACGTTTTATATGTTGATGTTCTTATTTTAATTTCATTTTCTTTGTTTGCTGATTGTAGCCCAGCTTCAAGACCTAATGCAGCTAAAGCAGGAAAACTCTTACCTAACCACTATCACCAGACAAATCAGCCCCTACATCCTGTCCATTGCCAAAGTGAAAGAGAGGCTCGAGCCCAGGTGTTGTATTCAGTGGATATATTCCTCCCATATTGTCCATCTGCTGCTGTATTGGTTGACTGATGACAGTGATTGGAAGGAGATGGAAGCTCTTGTTGCCTCCAAAGTAGCTTTGATATGAAGTACTACTTCATGAAGCATGGGGGGGTGTATGTAAAGTATTAGGATGGATGAAGAAAATGACAACAACAAAAATGTTGTATGTCTTGTAAACAAAATTGTAATTGTGGTTTCTTATTCTTGAATTTCTTGAAAAAACTGTCACCAAACAAAGTCAGTGCAGCTCTTCCACACGTTTAAAGATGCCTTGTTTTCCTTTTAAAAATAACCAACTATAGTGGAGTTATACAGTAAAGGATGAGGCTTATTAAATTAAATTTTTTTATTCTCAACAAATCTCATGAAAAGACCAAAACCAACAGTGATTTTTTATTCTAATACGTATTCTCTGTGTAGCTTCTTCCTCTGTGCCACAGACCTTCAGTGTTGTTCAAAAACTATTAAAAACACATCAGTGAGCCACATCATTGCACTCGGGGACATGTTCCTTCATTACCATGAACATGGGCACTGCAGTTTATCTTAACTCAGTTCCAAATACACTGTTCTGCTGCAGTGAATACTCACTGGAGCAGAAAATGTGTATTTATCCGCAGCTGAAAATAGTCCCCAACAAATGCACTGTATACTCCTGTTCGCGTAACGGTTGCAAAAAACTACAGTGACCAGCTGTTTGAGGAAAATCCTAAGCCTTTTTTTTCGTTGTTTTTTTTGTTTTACAAATTAAACTATATATTTGTGACCCGTTTTTAAAGTTCAACATCTTCAGTAGGAACAAACAGGCTTGGAGCTGAGTGCCAGAGACACAGTAGGGAAGTCGTAGAAGTATTTAGAGACAGACTAACACATTGTTGGTTTTGTTCTTTCCGTGGGATTTGTTGACAATAAGAAAAATACAGAATACCACCAGCTGTGTCCTTTAACAGCACTGGCAGCTAAAGAAAATGGTCACATTTGAAAATGTATTTTCTAGGTTTCAGGAGCCTAAAGAGCACCATGACGATCGCACAGAAACAATGCTGAAAATCTATGAAGACAGCACAATCACTAAAGACAGTCAAGACAGGTATTGACATTATTTGACAGCTGTCGTTTTTCTATATTTAAAGCCTTAAGTTAAGTAGAATGTTTCAGTTTTGTGATTTGGGCAAGATTTCAAAAGTAGTCTGTTTTACATTTTATTGTACTTTACATGATGATTTAAGGATGGCACTCTTTTTAGTAAAATGTCTTCAGTCTCAGCTGATTTCCTCTGGCTGGATTATAATAAAGGGCTTGAGCTGTGTATTATGTCTTTAGTGAGAGGTCTTGTTTCACCGCTCCATCATATATTTGGTACCTTTATAAATCCATAGGGGCTGGATATTCTTACAACAATGACACACAAAAAAATAACCAATCATCAAAATTTGTGATAATAAATATCCCAAATGTTACATTAAATAATAGGTTTAGTAGGAGCAGTATATAACTGCCATCAAAATAGTAACATTTATTGCATAAATGTTCATGTGTTGGATTTTTGGGTGAAGCACCTCATTTATTTTGTCTTGACAGTAACAACCAGACCTGTGTCACAGACCAAGACAGAGACAAGAACAACCGCCCATTGATCCTCGAGTCAGGGGAGAGCTCTGTCAGGACCAATCGCCCGGGCAGGCAGAGGGTTCCCACGGAGACGTCCAGCCACAATGAGATGCCTTCATAAACACCATGTCATTTGATTTCTGTCCCCTTCTCCCCTGCCTGCTCCTGTGCAGCAATGTGACTTAATTGACCCATAACAAGCCCAGGATGGTGTGTGTGACTTCCTCTGCTGTCCAGATACTGTACATAACAGTTTCTCAGCAGTGGGGGAGAGCTGTCAGCAGCCCTTGCATAGACGCTAACTGGACGTACATTCATGGAGGTCAAAGACTCACTGCTGTCAGAGCAAGACACGGACAGCCTCCTTGTTTGTTCAAAATGGACAAAGATAACAACATCATAAAGAATCGCTTTGGTGTTATTTAAGAGCCATGAACTGCTTTAATGAGAAAACAGAGTGAATAATATCTTACTTTCCTGGATTGCCTTTTGTTGCTCTGTTTGTGCTTTGGCTGTTAAAATGATATAAGTATGCTGAGAGTGTGAATTATCGCTCTGTCTTTTTCTTTTTTTTACAGTGTGTGTGTGTGTGTGTGTGTGAAATGGCTTTTTGAAGCATCCATTCTTTGCATAAAACATTTTTTTTTTCTTTTTGGAAGCTGGAGGCTGATGATGAATGATCGCCCAGGTCCAATTCCCCCAGAAGACTGTTGGAACACAGCAAACGCAATGCTGTGTGTGTGTCATTCAGGGTGTCAGTGTAGGTCACATGTTGATGTGTGTCATGTGTAGCATCTCATGCATCAGTCTCCTCCAAAATGAGGCAGTCTTTTCCAGGATGGTGTCTGCAGTGGGGGTTTTTTTTTTCCCCCTTCACAGTTTTCACATCTAAATGCAAAAAGTGGAAAAGCTAGAATTACAGAGGTGTGTGAATGTAACTGGCCTTGGCTTAACCTCGATCTCCTGCTAGTTTTTTCGACTCCACACACTCATCCTCAATGTCCCAGCCAAACAAGGCGCTGTATGCTGCTGTAGGAAATATATTCCTCTTGGTTTGCCTCTTGACTTCATCGCACATCAGTGTCAGCAGCATGCTTTAAGGCGTTTGCCCTGCAGGAAATCAACAGGTAACTTTCCTTCTCACTTACTTCCACTTACTTCCCGTCTCCTCCTTTTTTCCCCTGTATATTCTTCGTAAAGTGTAACTTCACCCTCAGATTCTGCTAGAACCCTCTCTCCCAGCCAGTTTAAAAAATGCAACGAGTGAGGGAACAACGGTAGGAGGTGTGGCCTCGTGGACACGGAGGAGACTGACTGACACCCACTTTCTTTATTTAAATTTTATGACGTAGATAAGTCCCAACCGGTCAAATCTATGTGAGCATTGGCCTTGCAAAGTTCAGGGCTGATTTAAAACAGTAGGCGGCGTGTTGAGCCATTTTCAACCCATGAAATTTGGTAAGAAATGTCAATATTAACACCAGCATTAACGTGTTTCATCACAGTACAGTCATATCATTTAGTTTACAGCTCAAAAAACACGTTTAAGTGTGCAGTACCTCTTTAATTAATCATGTTGGTATTTTAAACAGATGCCATGTTAAAACTGACAAGAAGTGGAGCAAAGGTATTTACCCTACTGCTGCAAAGGCAGGAGCTAAAGGAGCTGCCATATATCACGGGGGAAATTTGAATTTGAAATGATTTCAGGAGGTGGTGTTGCTGACTTTTTGCCAAGAAAAACAATATCTTTGAGAAACACAGAGTTTAGTACAAAGGAGTGATTCAAGGAGAAACCTCCCCACCTGCTACCAGCGCAGAGAAAGGAACGACCCCTTTTTCTTGGTACAGGTAAGGATGGTAATGAGGAGCGAGACTGATGGCTTCAGCACTCAGAAGGAGAAGGTTATTTACATTACACAGCCGGAGCTAAAATGGGTTTGTTCAGAACCGCCGCTTTACAGGAAATATTGGGGTCATGCTGGCCTTAAGGAACAGTCCTGCTCTGCAGAGGAGTCAGAGGTGCAGATTCATTAAAAATACATTTGTGACAGCAGAGTAACAAATGGCTGTGCCTCTGCTCTGGTCCTGTACTCCCTCCCCGTGGTCATTCATCATCTGCACTCATCGAACTACCTGGTCCATGTTCACTGTTCATTATTCTCTCTCTCTCTCTCCGTCTCTGCTGGGCTCCCTCACCTACTGCTTGAGGGGGCAGGGGGACCCCAAGGTTATTTCACTCCAAGAAAAAAAAAAGTTATTTTTTAGAAGCATTCATGGCACATTTAGAGGCAAAGTTCATAGAGAGATGCTCCTCGTTTGTTTAACAATTAAGACAGGACACACCTTTGCTCCGTTCACTTTACAGCAGGTGCCAGTGTAGACACAGAGGGTCTGCTGCAGGAGGGACCATGCCTCCAAGGCTTCATTTTTTACACTCTAAAGGCTTCATCATACAATTGAGAAAAACATTAAAGATCAAATGAAAGTTTAATGATCTCCACGGAAGAATTGGGTCACTGAAGAAATAAAAGAGTGCGACATTAAGAAGAATACAATTAGAGCAAATAGAACAGATTGAGGATAAAACCACAAATGGTTATATAATGAGGGTGAAAACACAGTTAAGAGTCTTAATTATGCTGCACATACAGAGCTGCAATTGGATCCAAAGATTTGGAATCTAAAGACAGATTTATAGGGTCATATATTTTAATAGATTGTTATATTTGGTTTATGGATAGTGGCTTTCAAATAAGATGAGAGCATTGGCGGGCGGGGGTGTGGGTGTGAATGAGGATTAACATGTTAACTGGATACCGAGATTCAAAGAAAAACCAGGATTTTCTATTGCGAGAACAGAAAAGCTTCCGTTCCAGAAATCACTTTTCATACTATTGCTTTTATGCTTCCTCCTCTGTGAATATCTGGATAACACCTCATTTTACAGATCCGCAAATTTCATGGTAAGTAGGTAATTGATAGCCATGATTACAAACGGTTTAGTCCCAAGTCCGCCTTCTCCTGGTAAATAGTTGATAATTAGCAAGTAACTTACAACCAAATAATTGTATAATTATATTCTATTTCCCAATAAGTGGTTGATAATTAGCTGGTAATTTATTTCGTATAGTTCTGCCAAGTTAATAATATCTGTCTTCAGATCTCCATCCTCTTCATTGTAAATTGTTGTGATGTGTTTAGACTCGTGCACATGATGATTCCTTTATTGTTTTAAAGAGTTTAATGAGCTGAATAGATTTTCTGTAAAACAAATTTAAACTGTTTAGGTTAACTTAAGTCAGGCTTTTCACAATAAGTCCAGCTTTTCTTAGCTTCCTTACAGGAATGCCCCCAGGAGACAACAAGCAGCGTTTTTTGTTTTGTTTTTTACAGTGTTTATTTTATTTCATTTCCAACGTATAAAATCAATCGCTCCCTTGCCTAATGGCAAGGGATTTGGCTATTGTGGACTGGAGGGTAATTGGAATCAATTTTGATGCCGTTATTACTGGTGACAGATGCACGAGGCTGAAGTGTGAAAAGGTCAAGGGTTGAGGGATCCCTCGCAGGGGACTTGAGATGCTTGAGGCATAAAAATGTCATCCCTGAATCAATTTCACATGAGAACACTGGTTTAATCTCAGAGGGCTTCTGAGTATGACTGTTTCTTGTAGCTGTGTTGGTCACTGAGCAGCTCCAGGCAGCAGGTGGGGGGTTAAGTAAGATGTTTAAGATAGGGAGACTATTACTCCATCACTTTCTTTACTGAGATCTTCCCATCCAGGCCAGGGATTATTTCTTCTGTGCACCTAAACTCAATTAGAGACATGTAAGTCAAAGCATGTCAATAATCTTTATCCCTCACTGCCCCCCCCACTGTATAATTAACCAAGGAGTCACAGCCAAGGGTTTTTCATTTGACCCCAGCAGCTCTGAGGGTCATATTTTATTCCCATCCTCTTGGCCTACATCTGGAAGTATGCCAAGGAGAAAACACACCATTTGCATTTTTCTTCACATTTATTTATTTAAAAATATTTAAGTATGCAAAGATATTTTTGGAAGTCTGGGCCACTGAGTCCTTGTTTTCTGAGAATCAAGAAAGAAAACAGAGAGGATTGGTGAGACGGGGACAAAGGGGAATTGGCAAAAAAAAAAAAAAAAAACATATAAATATATATATATATACAAGTACTCCATAACGGCTTATCTTATCTTATCTTATAACAATGAGAATAATAGTCTGTGTTGAATAAAAATGGTGAATTAAGGTTATATGACTTTGATCATGGAATCGATTTTGATATTTTTGAAGTTTAAATTGAAACCTGCAGAAAACCTGCAACGTCTCAATGTTATTTGAATCATTATTTACCTCAGGCACCTCAGTCACTCGTCATATGTGCAGCGGTTTCTATATTTACAATTAGAACAGACACCTTTACAAAAATCTATTGGCCAATTTGATTTGAGAAATATTGGTCACAAGATGCTGTAAATAAGACATTTCTTTTTGTGTTGGAAGTCTGCAGACCTGAAGCCCACAAATTCATTCTTTCAAAACCTCTCTGGGGATTGTCACTAATGCAATAACAGAGCTGAAAAATTGGGTTCCTTTTATTGCATCGACCAACGACGGCAGCGAGCAAGCGTGTCCTTGACTCGGAGGAATAACAGGTGTGAGCCTGAGGATGTGTCAAACCTGCATGCATGCAAGACTCAGGAGAGGCAGCCCAGCAGCTCCTTATTAATCAACAGCTTGTTGGGCGGCTGGCCATACCTCCCCCTCCATCTTCACCTCCTCCCCCACCTCCTCTTGTCTTCTCCCTCTCTACCTTCACCCTCACCATCCTCTTCCTCCTCTCTCCTTTTCTTTCACAGCCACAGCCTCCCATTCTGGTCAGGAGCTCAGCACAAATGAACCATTAACACAGGTTTCTCATTAATTAAGACCTCTCCCTGACGCTTTCACAAAGGTAACAGGATTCTGTGTGGAAATCATGAAAAAATAAGATAACAGACAGATTACTGTGAATCATTTTTAACTGATAATTCTGTTACCTTGCATGAATTCAACATCAAATTAACTTAAATTTCAATTATGAGAAATTTGGTTGAAATTCCTGGCAAATTACAGCAAACTTGTTTCCCCTTTCATATTTGGGTTTCTGCAATCTGTGCAGTGTCTGATGCTTTGGGTTTTATGGACAGCTATTGGCTGACATCCCTTTTGGCTGACCTCCAGTATATATGGCAAATAACCAATATACTGTAGATGTGAATACATCAGTGCAAACTGGCTCTGTAGCCTCTGAATTCTTCTTTTTTTTTTTTTGGCTGCTAACTTTAGAGAAACTCATGAGAAAGTTAGTATATATCTTCAATCCTTATTTTCTTTTGAAGAGTGAAGTGTCGACAGAATAATTCAGGACCTGATCAACTATATTTGTGTTTGTTTGTTTATCCAAAAATATTTTGGTGCTTCTACTGAGTGCTAATACTTAATACAGTTATTTACAGTAACTGGGTAAGGCTATGGGTTTAAACAGTTCCCAAATTATTTCCTGGATAACACTCTGTAATATGGTGCTAATTATAGGGAAAATAGTAGTTTATTTGAAATGAAAACCCAAGGAAATTTAATTGATATTCATTTATTATTGGAAACTTTGCCTGTATGTTTTTTTACATTGTGTTGATGCTCAGCTGATCTGCTGTATGCTGTCAAAAAGACTCTCTAAGTATGGCTATTAATTGGAATTAATTAGCTTTGATTATTAAATAATTAAATAATAGAAGAGTACAATTTCAACAATGTCTCTATTTTCCCATATTTAGCACCACATTACATAGTTCTTTCAGGAAACATACTGGGAAAGTTTTAGGAAATTGGTCTGAAATTATGGACCCATAAAATAAAGAATTACATTTAACTGCAAGGATAGAGAAAACTTGTTTTAACATTAATATGCATCTACTATAATGAATTATTACTAAGATTTTTAACTATTACTGTTTTTCATACAAGACTTTTTGACAGCCTCCCTCGAGAATGAGCATACACTTGTTGCATAGTTGTCTGTCTCACAGTGCAACATGGCGGCTCTAGTGTTTTTGCTCCAGATGGACTGACACCAAAACGTGGTGTTTACTGCTCATATCTAGGAAGTAAAAACAACTGGGTTGCTGAACATGCAGTTGTTAATGGTAAGTTTGCTGCTGTTGCTGCAGCAGTAATAGAATTTCCATTCATGCTTTAAGAGGCACTACTATATACAAACCTCAAGGGCTCGCGGCTCCACAGCATACACACTTGAGGGCAATAGACCATTCAAGCCAACCAGAGTTCCTGCCTCACGATAATGAAAGCTATCAGGGACAGAAACCTTGACTGCAAGTTCATATTCTGTGTGTACTACTTCAATACGTATGTAATTTATTGAGGAACACCTGGGGTATGGGTGAAATATGAAAATCAGGTGTTTTTACATTGCAGGTGCATCACTCCAATTACTCTTGTTATTTGCAATGAAAGAGGCAGCAGGCAGAAAATAAGTCTTTCACTCTCATGATGCTTTTTCATGTTTTTAATATTTTTGTGTGAAGGGTGTATTGTACCTGGTGGTTGAGCTGAGTTTTGACACGTTTTTGGCACTCATTTAAAAGAATGAATGTGGTATGGCTCTGGGAATATGCACAGTGGAGTGCAAAAAAAAAAAGGGCGAGTACGGGAAAAGCAGGAAGATAAATGTGTGGTCTGGTTGGATAAATAAAAGCAGGGCAATAGAGAGATCTCTGAGAGGAGCAGGGAGAGAGTAAACAGAGGTGTGTGACAGAGAAGAAGAAGAATGGAGAGAGAAAAATCTGTAAGCTTGCACTGACATGAGTGAGAGGTCGGTCTGAAAATGCTTATATGACTGTGCATACAGATACAAACACTATGTTAATCCTAGCCGGCGTACATACGGTTTTATCTGTGTTATAAAACTTCATTCGACAAATGTTCTACATTATTTTTAAGGAAAAAAAAAACTTGCCACATAAAATGTCAAATCAGAAGCAACCTTGAAATGAAAAAGCCTGACAACAACAAACACCCTCATGTTGGAAAACCAAAACAAAAAGTGGCAAATATGACCAGTCAGAAAGAGAACGTTTTGAAAAAATCTTGACCAAAATTACGTCAGAGCTGCAGTATTTTCATGAAAACATGCAGCCCACATTTTGTCCTAAAGTCTTAATTTAGTGAAAACTAGATTTCAGTAGTCTTTGCATCTTTTAAAGTAATCTAACCTTGCGCCTTTTACAGAACAAGAGACATTAAGCTGAAGCAACTACAGCTGCCTTATTTTAGGATATGCCCACCTTTTCAGGAGGATCTTTGAAGCAAATGAACCAGCATGACAAAAAAAAAAAAAGATACATCCTCTTGTCATGTTATTTCTACAGTTTCCAAGAAAAAATATATTTAAAACAGGCATCAAGATAATAAAAATTGTTTAAACTCTGTTACTTTTTCACAGTAAAAATTATCTTTTAGTCTCTTACAGGATGCAATGAATCATTAACTTAATTAAAGACCCTTTTGAATTGCATATTCATACCTACAGTGTTGCTGGTGCAAAAATGTAGCTTTTAATTTTTTAAAAATTAAAACAATGTTGTTGCCTTTCTGCAGATCTTTCTCAGTGCACACGCATCTGCAAGCACCAGGCAGCACATGCTTGTTTATTGTCTAATGTCACAAAAAGCAAATTCAGAGTTATTGTCCATGGTGGCGCTATTCTGCCAAGTTATCACAGTGCTGTTAGTGGACACCATGTGGGATTGCAGTGATTTAGTAAGGGGTTCTTACAGGCTCACTGGGTGTGGAACTAGCGATGTTATGGTTTGATCACAAAAGACAGTCTAGGCTAGTGCGTCTCAGTGCATTAACTGAATTAAGGTACAATTAGACGAGGTTATGTCAGCAAATAAGGTGCCTCTTGTGATCTCTTATGACTCAAGAGCCACTGGTACTACAGCGGGGATGATTTCACGTAACCATAATGTGACCGACATAGTTACCACATAGTTCCGTCACGTAGGCCATCGTGATTTCAAAAAAGGAACTCAAAACTTGAAGCACTCTCAAAAGAGAAGCGACTGTAAAAAAAAAAAAAAAAATCCAAATGATGCAATCAATTATTAAAATCAACCCTGCAGCCACAGTGTCCGCTTTCCTCACGCTCTAACCGCTATCAACATTATCTAATAATGTGCACACTAAAACTGAGAGTTGATGTGCAATAATACACTCTGTTCACTGTACACTGAAGACAAATATGCAAATATATATATATAAAATGTTATATTAAATATGAACATGTCAAGGTTTAAAACCCTTCATTTAACATTTGTGATGTGAAAAAACTCATATCTACTGTCTTTATACAGTAAGAACATATTGTAAGAGATCAACAGCTGTCAGAGGCTGCACACTATGTGGTCTGTAATTTATTGAAACAAGTTTTAAATTACAAGAGTGTTTATGGCAGTCTACAGGCCCTTCACTTACATGACAATAACTATAAGAATGATGCATTCAAAATGGTTTGAAATGAGAAAATTATGTTTTTTATAGACAGTGAACTGATCAATACGTAATCAATACAAAAGTCTTTATATTTTTATGTGTTTTTCATAGTTACAGTGCTCAATATGACAATACTCTTAATACGGACTTTGCATAGATCAATAGAAATGAACAGTGCCTGTCTGTGTGCTGCACTGCACTTTGAAGGTCTTGCTCATTTTGCTCAGTTAGGAGAAGAAAGGCCTGTAACTTCAATTTGGTCATCATGTCTTCAACACAGTTGAAGGATTTCACAGCTCTTATTCTTGGAAAAAGTTCAAAAAGGCACGACGTTGAACATTCATTTCAGTTCTCTTGTGTTAAAAGAAGCTGTCCAGTGCTTTAAGCGTTGCTGTGCCGTAAAGCAAAGACTAACTGGAAAATAATAATTACGTACTGCATACAAGGAGAAAGTAATATTTTACAGATCACAAAGAGACTCAAGCAAGACTCTTGATGTCTGTACGTGCTACATTTGTTAAAAAAAAAAAATGACCCACTTGGAAAAAAGTAAACTGACAAAACTGCAGCAGACACAACAGTTCCATTCAACACCTCGCTACTAAAAATAGTAGACGGAAACAATAGTAATGCAGCATGGGAGTGGTAGAGCAGTGTTTCCTCTGTATTTATTCAGCAGTGATGTGCCTGCTCAGCAAAAAAAAACAAAAAAAAACACGTTACCACCTTTGAAGAAAAAATTACATGGGTTTAATTACACCATATTTCATTCTAATACCCAAACAGAGCTAATGATTTATCATAATGAAAGTATTACATTTGTTGTCAGTGTTGCAATCTGCAGCAGACTGACTGTACAAAACACAGGGGCCGATGTGGAATCGATTGTAAAAAAAAAAATTGCCCCCAAGCGCTGCACTGCTGCATAAAAAGTCAGAGGAAAACACCGCCACTGTTCACTGCCTGGGTCTCTCAGTACGTGCGGACTCCTGGTTTGCTGTCCTGGGCCTGGTTGAAGGGATTCGCCGGGCTGGAAGACTCATCCTGCTGGTCAATGGGCTGGTAGGCATCTCTGTTTCGTGATACAGAGGGGAAACCTGCAGAGACAAGCCAACAAGTCCTCAACACACACACACACACACAACCCCTGCCACGCAAATGTATTATTCATAATCATATCTGCTTAGAGACACTGCGGCTAATCAAAGATCTTGCAATATACACATTAAAACACAAGAAAGGAACCCTTAGAAAGCTTCTACACAACGCACAGATTCATGACACAGTTGGGCAGATTTGTTATCTTGACTTGAGCATCTGGCCGCCTCTGGATAAATACAGATTATACTGTTGGAAACTGTCTTTGCCAACATACAGTACATTGCCTCTGATGGACGCTGGACTAAGAAAAGTGGTGCTGAAATTCCTCTCATTTCATCACTCTCTTTTTATATCCACTACAGTCTGATTAGCAGCTTGTTCTGAGGCTAGCTGAAGAGGATCTGGCCACACGAACAGGCTACCGTCCATCAATAATCTGAGAATGGGTCTGAAAAACCTTTAACAGAATCTTCTAACATACGTAATCCAGGATTCTTTGGAGCTGTTCACACTGAAAACCTGCCGTCATGTAAACATGCTTTATAATGAATTCTGTAAAAGGCACTCACATAATCCATCTGAAAAGTCTTACAGGACTCCCTATGATGCTCAAAAACAAACAGCCCCAACTCTGACGTGGCCAGAATACCAACAACGTGACGCTCTTACCTCTGCATGGCCCAGAGTCCTGTTACTGTGACATACATGCACATATTAATGCTAATCAAACAAGTCATTTGCTTTCATTGCAGATGGTTTAATACTGCACAGCCGTGATTTATTGTTTTATTTTATTTAAAAGCATGAAACTATATTAATAATTCTAAAACAAAATGCATCAACAACCATTCAATAACCTGTCTTTACTCTAAGTGAGCATCTTTAAACAGGTCACATTCATTGTCTATTATAAGTCAACATTAAGCTGACTTTAATTAGGCTATTTTGAGAATGTGCACCATCATGGAGCCCGGCTTTAAATATATGCAAACACAATACACAAACACAAATGAGGTGTCTGGAGAGTAAAAATACGAATAATACATAGATGCAAATTTGCAGAATCATATAAACCCATATAATGCAAGAGGTATCAATATAAACATACTGCACTGACAAACAGCTATTCAGGCAGGTATGGAAGGGTAAGGATGAAAGGATAAATAAATATAAATAACAAAAAAAGAGAAAGATGGATAACAGAACATGAACAAGACAACAACTGGCAAAGAAACACCAATAAAAAGAAAAGTCGGTTTCTTTTTCTTTTTTTTGTCCTGCAGCCTGATTTGTAATCTTACTTCCTGTGTGGGAGAGGACGGAAGAGGATGATTGGAGAAGAGAAATGGTAAAAAGGAAGAAGCCGGGAATCAATAGCGGCGGCCAATAAAGGCACTGTCGGCACTATCCGTAGTGCATCGACTGTCCACAGAGGTCTCTAAGTCTGAGAGGTCAAAGGTCAGCAGTGGAAGAGAAGAGAAGAGAAGAGACACAAGACAAATGGTCAAATCATAACAGGAGACGACACATGCGTTCACTTACAAGACAACAACAACAACGTGACAGTGTGACAGCAAGACAGACTGTGAAGTCTGAAATGATGACACGTAAGAAAAGAACAGGGAAATTTCGGTTTTGACAAATTCCTACGCACGAGGATTACACACGAATCGACTGCGTAACCACAAGCCAGCTGAGAAGATCCAGGGGAAATGAATGGCTAAGCCCCGCCCTCCCTTAGCTACTGTTGCTATGCCTGCACGTTCTAGCACAGAATTAGTGCCATTTTTCAACACAATGGGTCCATGATTTCAAACAGATGCAAACAAAGGCAGGCTTCTCATTTTTAGCCGGCGACTGTCGATTTTCCCGGCTGACATGACAGATTTCCACAGCTAGTTATCTAGTTAACATTGATGCTATGAGCTGGTAGAAAACTCTGTCTCCGGCTTGACTTTTAAATGTCACCAGCTGATACCTGAAACCTGCAAAAGGCTCTTAAATATGCAACTGATGCAAACGTGATAGCTAAACCAGTGCCATGTAACGATTGGTATTGCAGGGTAGCTGGCTAGCTCTGGTATTACATTATGGTTTGATAACAGGAAATATTGAAGATCAGACCGTTATTTCGTTCTAACACAACACTTACTATTTAAAAAAGGACAAGCCGATGTTCAAATGTAACGCTAAATCCAATCGCTAACGTTACCCTAAACTCTAGTATAGCATTCAAGTCCCCAGAATACTACAAAGTGGATGTGCCAGTCGTGAACTGAGCTTTTTCTAACATCACCTGTAACGCCACAAAAAAATGTAGTTAGTTAATGATAAGTTAACTTAGCCTCGGATGTGGTTAACGTACGGTGAGCGAGTTAGCTGGACATGCTAACGTTTGACCAACAGACAAACACAGTTTAAAACATTCCCTACAATTTTGCTCTTTTGTTTTTTGTTTCGGAAAGGCTAAAAAATCAAAAATAAAACTTGTGTACTGACTATCAGTCTTATTACAGCCTGACGGGCCTGAATGTTCAGGGGAGGTGTTTAGCAAACGGTCAATTTAATGTTAAATTTGCGACCGCTCAGTCTTACAGCCGCTATTGTATTAAGCAACGTAAAAAATAAAATTAAAACACACAAACCCAGAGTGATTTAAAGGAGCATAAGAGGTTCAAAATTCAGGGATACCTGAATCAACAGTTCACTCACACGGACCTGATTGCCTGGTTCCCAGAGTGTTCGGTGCAGCAGGGAACCAGGCTAATGGCAGCTATGCAATCAGACAGCAATTAAAAGACACATTGTCTGAAACTAACATTAGCTACGCTCATCAGTCACCACGCAGCCAATCACAGTCTAATGGATGTACCTGCTGTGTGTATGTGGCATTAAAAGTAAAACCACAGAGAGAGCAGATTCATCAATATTCAATTATCCTCCAAACAGTCAAACCAGGAGATGTATTTTGTCAAGTCTTGGTCGCAATGCAGGAGAATTTCCCTACTTTTCCCAGTGTTTAAAGTAATAAATGACTATTTTAGCTGGTAATATTACAGTTAATAATAAATTACACACCACCTCTTGCTTTATATTTGTCATTTTTGTTGTTTCTTCTTTTATGAAGGCAAACACTGAGCATAGGCAAGAAAAGCTCCCTGCATGGAACCACTCTCACTGCTACCATCCAATTCCTCCACTACAAGTGACTAATACACACTTTTGGTTAATCCATATAGATCAGTGACGTGCGGTGAGGTTCATGACTGGTGAGGCACTGACTCCTCTGGAGTCGGATGTAAAAATATATGAACCCAAAATCAGCGACGTGTACCTGTTCCCCATTGTACGTATGGGGCTCAGCACTGCCCCCTATCAGTGCGACACGGTACTTTCTGCCTCACCCTGTGCATTTTCACTGCGCATTTATGGCCGATCAGAAAGACTAAATATGTCACACACATTCATTAAATATATTAGACAGACTGTGGAACATCAGCATGTGTAATCAAACATGTATATTGGCGATATAAAGAGAGGCAGCAATGGGCATGCGCCAGCTGCCTGCGTCAGTAAGTGTGTATAGCACAGCGCCGTCAGAGGTGAGGCACAGTTCATCGCTGCCTCACCTCGACCTTCTCCCATGTATTTTAACAGGAAATGCGTAAATTTAGCGATTTTGACCATAGAAATGTTGAAATCATACAGAAAACAAATTCATAGAACAGTCAAGTGGACTGTGAGGCACTGCCTCACCTGCCTCCCCTGACTGCACGTCACTGATATAGATGAAGCCATGAGTAACATTTTCATGAATAGAGTCCAGCCGAAGTCACCGCTCAGTGGGATTTGTGATGGAAAAGCTCTCAGCGGTGCGAGTCCTAAAATCAATGGCCACACACAGTTAATCAAAGATCACATCTTGAGTATCTCCTGACCAGTCAATGGAGGAAGTGTACTTATAATTTGTTTGCCCACAAGAAGAGAGCTACATGTCACAAAATCTCTGTTTCTGTGGACAAACATGCTGGTCTAGCACAGACTCCATCTCTGTTTCTTTCACATCAATCCTGTGCTGTTTTTCCATCAGGGCAGATAATTTTTTCAGCCTAATATGTTCCTGCATGCAGTATAAATTGGTGGCCAGTTCCCTGGGCCGAACTGCAGCTCAGATATTTTGCTGCATTTGAAATGTCTTGTGACTGTAACTAATTAGTTTGACTGTGGAATCGTCTGCAAGTGGTTTAGCACAGAGTCTTCTCTGTTTGCGCTGCACTTGGCAGGCCTTTCATGACAAATGGCATAAAACAACATAGGTAGGATCTCAAAGCGCCTCTGGACACATGCATCACACTGTACCTCCAGCTTTGGTCACACTCAGGGCTGGGGATCTTTTTTTGTGTGTGTGTGTGAGGAGCAGGAAACCTCAGATATTATAGATAATTTCTCACTAGTTCTGAAATTATACCAGAATGTGTACTTGCTCAATGAAACCTTGTTTTGTTATGTCTTTTCTGTGTCATCTGCTTCTAAAAGGGAATTAGATCACACTAAATTCCAGTATGCTGGAAGACAGCATCAGTTTCTGCTGTAAAAATCTCATTTTTGCTTAAATTCCTGTTGATGTCTTTATCAGAGCTAAAAATCTGTGCAGTATCCACCCTTCTTCATAACCAGCATTATAGTGACATTCGATCACTTCCTCAAAGCGTCTGCATGTCACTGCACTTGACTCATCTTGGTGCACTTACCAAAGTTAACGTTGTAATCTCCTCCACGCTCGCGGTACATTTGGTAGACAAAGAAACAGGACACAGGTTTGAGCAGCAGGCTGAGGATGGCCATTCCCGCGCTGAAGCGAAACACGTCCCTTCCCCTTTCTGCTACCAAGTCATTCAGCGGGTAATAGATCCCAAAATGGATGATGTCGGTCAATATCGTCACGACCATCCCCATCAGAAACTACAGGAGAAGCACAAAAGAGAAAGACGTCTTAATGGACAAATGGTGTGTCAGGCTAATGAACATCCTGTATATGTCAGCATGGTAAGTGCTTTCATGCTCTGAAGTGCCACCACATCTCTGTAATTATGCCACAGGGAAAGAGTCCTTGCTATAAAATAAAGTCATGCCAATTCTGAGAAAAGAGCTTTCTGAGGGGAAATGAGATAAAAAGTCTAAGTGCTCACATACAAACTGGACAAAGTGGTGGCAGGAAGTCAGAGTGAAAAATGCAAGCAGCGCAGACGAAAATAAGATAGAAAACACTGAATTTAGAAATGTCTCTATTGCCTTTATTATCTGGGACAGGCAAATCCATATTTTGGGATGAGAAATAATTCTCCAAAAGCCAGAAATTTGAGAAAGTGAAGCCTAGAGTTAATAATTTAAAAAAAACATTCAGTAGGCTACATAGCACACGATGAAGACGGACTATCTCCCAGATCTTGTACAACCGAGTGAGTTGAGTTGATTTGACTTTGAAGATGATTCATGAACCACAAAGAATTCAGCGCATTCATTATTTTTTCAACTTTCTTTTCCCACTTTGGCCAGCCAGCTCAGTCTTTCCTGAGGGACCCTGGGTGTGAGCAACAGTGACACTGGACTTTAAAGTACACAAGGTGAAAGGCTCCTCTATGGTTACTTCCCGATGGCAATGACAGTCAGAATCCATTACTGTCAAAAGTGTCACTGAAAGAGAGTCTGGACAGCTAGTTTTTTTTCTTGAGGTGACTCTCAATGGCCCTCAGCTGTGGTGTATTTGTTTGGCATCCAACACACCTGTACAGCGAGAGTGGCAGCCTGGGGCCGCTTTCACAAAGATAAGACTTAAGAACAGTCAGACTTCAGATTGACGTCTAAATTCATCTGTTGCACAAAGCTGTGTAGTTCTTGACTATCTTGAGTAGTAATTCTGGGTAAATTAAGACTTTTTTTTTTCAAACTAAACAACATGGCTGACCGAGCAACTGCGTCAAAACCGTTCAGCTCTCTTCTTTCCAACAGAAAAGATTTGTCTTCTGGAAGATTTTAACAGTTATAGGGCCTAAACTCTCAACACAGTGCTGTGTAGACCTGTAGCAGAGCTGAGAGGCTGCAGCTTCTTAATGTGACGGGGTCAGTACTACTTCTGCTAACACGTCAGTCAGACTCAAGATATAGTTTCTTTGTCAAATGATTTCCTCATTGGTGTATATTCCCAACAGGTTACTGCGCTCTCTAAGAACTCTTTCCCTTCTCATTACTCGTTCCACAACATTTTTCACAAATCACAAATTATGAGCCATGTCGTCCTCTTGTTATTTTTTTGTTTTTTTTGTCATCACTGATTGTTAGCATGGATACATGAGTCATAGTTCAGTTAAGGTAGGGTGGCTAACGCTTTAGGCTTAAAATAAGTGAGTCTTACTTGCATTAGACTAATCTAAAAGTAAAATTAAGCCTGGCCTAACACTACAGAGTTAACACTACAGGCCCCTGGTGCTGTAAACATGAAAGCCACAGCTACTGTACTCTGTGCTGAATTAAGGGAGGGCTATCTTCCTCAAAGGGATGCTCACAGATTGTCCTAGATTCCACAGACAAATAGGTTAGCACGGATACGCATTGCTGTGCCTATAGTTAGACTCCTGTATGTGTCACATGATGTTAAAATTGCAGCCTGCGTGGAGGAACCAAGGCAGAGACTCACCATGAGCACAGCATCGATCGAGTCCCTCTGTGCGATGGCCCAGACCCCAACAGCTAAAACGCTGAAGTTCCCCCAAGCGAAGGAGGTGGGCAGCCACGCCATGCATCCCCTACAGCAAACACACAATTCACACAACACAGAGTGACAGTTCAGGAATCATGTTTGATTGAAGTATGAGACGTGGAGGTTGAAGAGTAGGCCTGAATCAAGACTGTGAGGCAGTCCCTGTGTGAATATGTGTGTGTGTGCCAGAAGAGGAGAGAAATTCCTCAGGTTTGTGAAGAAAAAAAAAAAAAGCCTGTGCTCACACTCACCATATTGTAAGCAGCCAGTGCACCAGTACTATGGCCTATGATAGAGAACAAAAGACAAGTGTGTTAAAAAGAAATATAGGATTGTTACTTCCCCCCGTGGTCCAGGACGGTTCAGTCTACAGCTGGAAAGATCAGTCACTGCACAGAAAATTCAACGCCAACAATTTTGACAATCAATCAATCATTTATCAACTAAAACACACCCCATGCAGTCAGTGGCTCCTGCTTCTCCACAGTGTTGTTTTTCTCTGTTTTGTATCACTGTAAACTGAATCTTTTTGGGTTTTGGAAGTTGGTTGGACAAATAAGGACATTTGAGGGTGTCACCTTGGACTCTGTGATACTGTCATGGACATATTTCACTATCTTCTGACATTTTATAGACCAAACAATAAATTCCTTAATTGAAAAATATAATGAATAATTTAATTGAGCCCTGGTCGAATCTATGCGAGCTCACAAACATCAAAGCCAGAAACTACAGAACTAAATGCAAAACATGTGATCAATTTGCATCTGGCATAAAATGGGAAGCTGCATCAGTGTGATTGATTTCATGGCACATTTACGCATCTTCTTTTCTGACTTTTCACATCACGTGTTTAACTCAAAAGTTCCTGAGCTTTGAATAAGAGTTGTTCAAACTGCTTTTGAAAAATAGCACAAAGGCTTCATTTAATTTAACACTTCTCCCTTTTAAAAGGTTATGACATGACTTGCGGGCATCAGTTCACTAATGTATGTTCCTTACAGAAAAGTCACTGCCATTACTTTCATTTACTGCCAAAGTTTTTAAACACAACAAGAGGAGAAACCAAAAATGACTGACAAGATGTTGGTAATTGGATCATATGAACAGTTTTCTTTCCATATCCAATGGCAAATTCACTGTATATCCGTTTTTGTTTGATCTTTGCCAAAGTTGTACACAAATAAACCTTGCTAATATCTCATCACTGAAAGCATAAGTGTGAAGTCTATGATCTTGAATTCACTTTAACATATTTTTAGAGGCTATATCTCCTAAATAACTTTACACTTTTCTTACCACTTAACAAAAAACACACACCAACATTTCACTAGTTTACTGTGATCTGTTTCTGAGGCAGGTAGTTGCCACACAGAGGGATTACCAATGAGAATTGAGCAACAGCGTTGACATCAACACATAATTTAACACCAGTCTTTTGTTAAACACTGTACAAAGACAGGCTACCACACATACACACACACACTTTCAACACTACAGTCAAGTAAAAACCGCAAACTCACCTTTAGATTGATGGCAGGGATTTCCATAACAGGCTGTTTGGTCAAAGCAGCTCTACTACTTGTTGAAGGGGCTACATGAAAGAATATCACAGGTTTTCTCTTACACAAACTTCTCTCCAAAACTCCTCCTCCCCTCAGCTCAGCCTGCAAACATAAACCATGTGACAGCAGCCTGACTGTTGCCCATGTGACTCCCTCCCCCCTCCTCCTCCTCCTCCTGCTCCTCCTGCTCAGTCTCTCAAGAAGGAAGAAACCACATGAGCGACAACATTGGTCACAGTTTTTTATTTTATTTCCTCCAGGGCTTCACTAATGATCAGGAATGAATGTCTGTTTGAACATTAAAAAAAAAAAAAATTAAAATTAAACTGTCTGCTCAGTTTGTCAGATTGAATAACTGAAAAAAAGATTTACAGAAGTATATAATTTTGTATTTTGCTAATTTTAGTTGTCAGGTGAACAAATTAACATGACATGACACAACACATCACATATCAGCAGCAGTGTGATGATCTGAAAAGGTCTTATTGTGACTGATGGAGGCTTTTGATAATATCACCAATGTTTGAAATTGAAAATGCTTCTAGGCAGTAATTTGTATTTACTTTCAACACATTTAAATCCATGCAGTCAATCAGTCATCAATCAATTTTGATATATTGGCAAGTTGGAAAAAATCTCTAAAACAATTTTTAGACCTTGTAGCTCTTCATCATCTGTGATATTAATAAAACGTATTTGAAATTGGTAAGCTGCTCCATGACAGAAGATTATCCCTTAAAACATTTTTAATTGAAATGAAGATATGGTTCACAGTTTGTTTTTAGCACAGCAACAGAAAAGACGGAGAGTCTGCAGCCATGCTAGCAGCTCTGTGCGGCTGTACTTAAGCACAGCGGGGCTTTGAGCTAAATGCTAACATGCTCACAAAGACAATGCTAACATGCTGATGTTCAACATCTGAGTTTAGCCTGTTAGCATGCTAACATTTGCTAATTAGCACTAAATACAAAGTACAGCTGAGGCTGATGGGAACGTCAGTTTTTCAGGTGTTTGGTCATAAATCAAAGTATTTAAATTTTAATTTTAACTTGAAGATGCAAAGTTAAGGGATCACCAAAGTTATTAAGAATCATCCTCTGGGGACCATGAATGTCTGCACATAATTTCATGGCAATCCAACCAACAGTTGTTAAGATATTTCAGTCTGGACCAAAGTGATGCTGCTAGCATGGCTAAACAGCTATGTAGCTAATGATAAATGTAAGGTTTTGATGTTTGTCCCTTGAGAGTAAGAGACTCAGACTCATATTTTTGCTTTTGTGTTCTGCCAATCCATCATGGGTTGATTACCGAATGGGCCTACAGGGCCCAAGGGCTCAGGGGCCCCTAAGCCAGAGAAGTTGATTGATTTTTTATTATTATTTATTTTTTTGTGGTGTATTACTTGACATGTGTTCCTTTAAATATGTTTTAGTGTTAGGCCTTAACTGGGACAAGTGAGATTCCTTACATGAACATTAAAAAATATTTTGAACAGCTTACAGAGGCCCACCTCTTGCAAAAATCAGGGGATGCCCTATTTATTGCAGAGATAATATTGTTGAGCCTATTATCGTCATTTTTCAGGAAAGAGAAGCTTGTGTGAGCTACAAATGTCCTTTCCCATTAGATTAATTAGTGTAGAAAGTGGATGATAGGGGGGCGCTATTAAAGTCGCCTATGCAATCCATCATACAGTAACTGAAGCAGATATACAACATTTCTTTACAGAGGCCTCAACAGACATGTAGCCCCATAAGTAACTACAGTATCAATAACTCCCCTCAAAACAACGTGTGATATGAATGATTGATGTAGTGCTTCTCCTTCAGACCATCGTTGTGACCAAGAAAACCTTCTCACTCAGCCTTTCTGGACATATGAGTGTTTATGGAGAAGTCAATGGTCAATTCTGAGCAGAAATAAAGTTAGTTTAGGTTTAAAGGCATACAAAGGGACACGGACTGATTTAGTTCACAGTTGAAGTCATGGTGTCCTCTGTCAGCTTGTTTGTGGCATTTGGAAATGTAATTAGATTTTTGTCCATTCATCCTCCCAACGCTTTGTTCCTCAGAAAGATACTGTATTTACTGCTCAGTTTACCGTGAAATTTAGTATGGATTCATGATCCCCGGAGGATGACTTCTATTGATTTCTAGTGACCACCTGCCCTGACTTTTTGTCTGGTGCCACAGTCAGAATTCCCCCATCTCAAACAAGTATATTCTTGTTTTACTTTAACAGCCAGTGTCCTCCTAAGGATAAATAAAGTGTGACCTTATCTTATCTTTTACTATTTTGCTGTGGTCACATATCTCTTCTCTATGGGAGACACACAACTGCAGCCGCACATTTACAAGTGGAAGAAATGGACCAGAGTTTGTTATAGATGACAATTAAACGATGAGTCAGATTTATTACAACTCAGGTCTTATTTTCTTAGTTTTGGCCATCATTTCTATTATTTAGGATGACATTTCACTCACCACAGAAAAAGCTGAGACAGTCAGACAGATCTCAGCAATTACTTAGTGAGGACAATGCAAAACATCACTGGTAGTAATGATGATCAGAACAAGACAAATGAGACCCAAGTTGAAATAATGTTACACACATTTGTGATCCTTTCTTTTACATTGTTCCGTCTCATTTCAAAATCCAACAGAACAGAGAAAGAAAATACTTCAGTTTATGATAAAATACTTAATTTACCTCTTCAGAAACACCTATATTCCTCCATCTTCCTCTCACCTGTAAATCATATTCTCTCATCTGATTATGCTGTCACCTGTTATTACTATGTAACTGACATTATAGGTCACATGATGACGACTGAGCAAATTCCCTCCACTGATGAAGACCTCGCAATGCGTTTAAAAGCTGCTAAGTAGACCTTGAGTTATTTCCAAGGTCAAGAATAAAGTTGCACATTCATGTATCCATTCATAAACATACAGATAAACATATCCACTTTCTCCTTTTCACTCTTGGCTCTTCACCTCGCACTTTTCTTAATGCACAAAGTCATGAAATATTTGTCACTTCTGGATTATTCAATTCAATTCAGTTTTATTTATATAGCGCCATATCATAACAAAGTTATCTCAGGGCACTTTTTCGAGTAGAGCAAGTCTAGACCGACTCTTTATATTTACAGAGACCCAACAGTTCCCACCATGAGCAAGCACTATGCGACAGTGGCAAGGAAAAACTCCCTTTTAACAGGTAGAAACCTCGAGCAGAACCAGGCTCAAGGTGGGCGGTCATCTGCCTCGACCGGTTGGGTTGAAGGGGGAAGGGGGGAGCGGGAGAGAGAGAGCAGGAGGAAAGAGAACATACAGCAGCTCAATACAGTATAGATATGGTAATGGCATTGATGTTAACACCAACGGAAACAACACTAAGAGCAACATTATAATAGCAATACTAATAACACAGCAACAACAGCAATAGCATCAGCGGGTGCAGAGCAGGAGCACGGGGGCAGCAGGCGGCAGCAACCACAGACCCAGACCTCCACAGCTCCAGAGGCAGAAACACCTGCAGAAAGCAACAGAAGTGGAGGGAGAGAGAGAGAGGAGAGAAGCACACAACTACGGGAAGAAGTTGAATTAATAACAAGCATTGATGGGATATGAGGGCGTACAGATGGAGAGGAAGAGGAGGAGAAAGGAGCTCAGTGCATCATAGGAAGTCCCCCGGCAGTCTAGGCCTATAGCAGCATAACTAAGGGGGGGCTCAGGGGTCACCTGAGTCAGCCCTACTATAAGCTTTATCAAAGAGGAAAGTCTTAAGCCTACTCTTAAATGTGAGGAGGTTGTCCGCCTCCCGTACACAAACTTATTGTGTTTGTGTACTGATTATTCAGCTGACATTCGCCCTGTCTCGCTACTGCTTGTCTGAAATGACTCAGTCTCTGGATTTAAGCTCTTTTAACCCTTTAAGTCGCTGAAAGTCACCGAGGACGGAGGGCAGCAGCTAGGTCTTTAAAATACTAATGTAAGGCAGCTTCTTAGTGAGGTTTGTTCTACAAGTCTGACTCATTCCTTTGTGCTTCTGTCCTCTTATACCTTAAAGGAGATGACCCTTTGTTTGCATCAAGCATGGCAGATGGCTCCTGCACTCTCATATCCAGCGTGAACCCTGACACCCCCTGGTGACCTCTGACCCCCTGTGATAGAACAAGACTCGAGTATTTATGCTTTCAGACACTTCAGAGCCAAATTATGCACTTCTAATACGCTGTGCCGAACGTGTTTGTATGTATATGTGGGTCAAAATGAGATTGCAGTGTGACAAATGTGGGACACGTTATTTAATTTGAGCTGTAATGTCTTTAACCATCAGAGGAACTAATGCAGTTGCAAATAAATTATCCCTTTTTATCCGAACCTGCTGTGACAGACTTGACAAGTGAATGGCAGAGCACAGATTGTGTTAAAGAACCATCTTCCGCACTTTTTTTTTTCTTTATACATTTTTATCTATTTTCATGATTTATGGCCTGTTTTATTGTTGCTGAAGCAGTTTAGAGAGACTTCAGAATTTCCTGCAGCTTTTGTTTTTGCTCATTTGTAAATTGTTCTCACTGTTGTGTCCTTTAGAGAGAGAGCCCTGATCTTGAAAAGTTGGGTTAAAATAGCAACTTTGGTAATTAATTGCTCCAAGGAAGGCTTAAGAAAGGTAGAAGTGCCTTTGTGGTGTTGGTGATGTGAAGCTGCAGCTCTGCCGGGACGTGGCTGTGTGTGTAATCTATCACTTCGCTGGCTGCTGGCCAGGTTTCAACAAGGCACTCCACCAGAGCACTCTGTCAGAGGTAACTATTAAAAATACATCAGTACTGCTTTTATTCTGTGGCCGTAAATCAGGATGGCACAATCACAGTCCGACAGAGCTGGTGGTTAGGAAAGAAAAATGAGTCTTAACTTTCTCCATCTAATAAAATATTGATACAGGCAGATTTTCAGAGGCCTTGTGCGTCCGGAACAGAGATGCACTGAACGTTATTGCTTGCACTTGCTCTAATGTGTCGTAAGCTTCGCGTTAAATGGTTCTGACACAGTTCAGGGTAGTTGGGAGATAATGAGCTTCAAAGATTGCAGCCTTTATTTTATCACATGGAGATATATGGCGCCTTATTACCGACTCAAAAAAAAAATCCTCATTTTCAAGAAAGGATTATGTGCTTGAAACACCAATGTCATGATTCTTATTCTTCTGAAGCATCCCAAAGAAAATGTCTAATTCTAAGAAAATGAAGGGAGGAAACAAGTCAAGATTAAACCTCTTATTTACCTCCTGAGTCCAGCTGCATGCTCTGACCCAGTGGTACACAGTAACTGATTACAAGTACAATTTTGAGGTAATTGTACTTTACTTGACTATTTCTATTTTATGCTACTTTATACTTCTACTCCACTGCATTTAAAAGGGAACTGTTGTACATTTTATGCCACTGGATAATTTGACAGCTATAGTTACTTTCCAGATTAAGATTTTTCATTAAAAAACACATATAATATGCTTAAAAAAATACGATACACTGACTTCTTCAGACTTGTCAGATTTTAGATGTTTATGAGTTGCTAACAGTTCCACCAAAGTGATTTCCTCTCTAAACTCCTCTGACGTTTTCATTTAAATAACAGTTTGAGGCCCAAAGTGGTCAAATTATCTAATATTTTACAACAAAAGCGAAGACTAGAGAAAAGTAAATATGTGTTTTCTTCTTTCCAGCCCCATTTATCATCTCACGACCTCCCAGATTTATCTTGAGATCCTTTTGAAGAGTAAGTATAAGTTAAGTATATTTGCTGATAATACTTCTGTACTTTAACTTAAGTAGGATTTCCGTCTAATGGAGTTTTTTTGTTAAAACATCATTGTATTGGTACTTTTAGTTTAGTAAAGGATCTCTGAAAACTTCTTCCATCGCTGCTGTGGCCTTCGAGTACTCATGGGTCTACATGAGGCTGCAGTCCCATCCCATGTTTTGGCTAAATCTTGTAAAAGATCTGTCCAATCCAACATCACAACAGAGACTTCAGACTGATGGACATCATGTTGGTCAAGTCTTTATACATCCGCTTGTAAACAGGACAATGTAAAGCTACAGGTTTTGCATGTCCTCATAAACGTGCATTTAGTAATAAGAGACTGTTATTGTTATATTTAGGATAATTAGGATAATTTGTCTATATATGTAACCTATCTGTCATGACACAAAACATCTGTGAAAGTTACTGTTTTAAGGTCTGAAAATTTCCTTTTAGGACTAAACACTTTTTAAATGCCACTTAAAAACATGTCTTTTTAACCTCGCCTTGTTCTAGCACCACCTCTTATACAATGTGCGTGGTTCACATGGAGTCACACATGCTGTTTTTAAATGACCTTTTATGCCTTTAAATGTAACACAATGCTAAGAATTTCTTCATCTTTACCTGCTTTCTTTTTAATTTAATTTTAATGTTTAATGTTTTAATTTCTTTTTAAATGTAAAGCACATTCAGCTGAATGATGTGTATGAAAGGTGCTATAAAAATAAAGCTTATTATTATTATTATTATTAAAAAACAACATTAATAATACATAATGCCTGACATAGATGAAGGTCAGCGTTGCAAATATAAGCAGGTTTACACCACAATATGTTTATCCTAGTAAGTGTTTAATCATGAAAACAAAAAAGACAGAAAAACACAAACGTGTGTTCAAGTACAGCATAAATAAAAACATATATTAAGACATGTAAAAGGAAGGTCAGACAAGCATCTTTCTTTATCATTCTACTGTTAAGTACATTTGAAGACAAGTGGTGTCAATTTAACAAAAAGTTGCTGGCGATTCAAACACATTCATATTTACATTATAGGACAGTAGACTGGGTTCAAATAGCACTTACAAATAATTTTTAGAAAAAAAATAATAGCGGTGTAATTTTAGTGTAATTTCTGTGAATGACAGCTTACTTGGCTCGATTTAAATGATCCTAAAGCAGTAAAAGCCTCCCATTTGGGACTCCAAGCGTACTATTTCAATCCTAAAAATTATTTGTAAACGTTGTTTGACTCAGATTAGCAAGACAGAGCCAATCAGATGCAGGAAAAACTGCGAGACACATTTGAAAAAGGGGTTTCCCAAAACTCACAAAATGTGCTTTTGCTCAAATTTAAACCAAACCAACAGCAACCACAACTGCGGTAAATATTAACACTCAGCGATGTGTTTCCAGCCAGGTGAATCTTTTATACAAATTGTATAAAAATGGGTCATTGTGGAGCTGAGTGAGTTTTGAAAAGCCCCTTTTCTTTTAGCAACATGTACATATGCTTCTGTAGTGATGCTGGAGACCAAAACTGAATTAAGACTGATGGATGGATTTTAACTGAACTAAATAAGTGCTTAAAGATGGTGATTTGCTGGATTAGAAGGTGTGGCTCACCCCACAATGCAACATTCAGACAGTATATGCAGTTAAGTCACCTCTTATTTTGTTTTAGCTGACCAGATGTTGACATCTGGATGTTTTACATTGTGGAGGTCGATTTGAAAAACCAGCAAGTCGTCACCTTTCAGCACCTGGTCCATTACAGGAGTGTCATGTGATGTCTTGGCTTTACTCTGTCATGGGGTCATTTTTCCTGTTCCTCCTCCTTCAAGCTCTTCCATCTTGTCCTCCACTTCCTCTTCCTCTTCCTCTTTCTCAGATAGTGATGAAGCCTCCTTGGTCACTGCTGACTGACTCTGGTACCACGCAGCGACCCCTCCTCCTGGTCACGCGCCGCTTCCGGTGGAATTTAGCATAACAACGAAACCCTGAAAGGTCATAAATAACCAGTTATCTGAATAGATTAAACAGATGAGTGTGAATGTTTTCGTTGTGAGATGCAAACAGCTAAATCTGCAGAGGTACAGACGCTAAGAATGTAAAAATCAACATTAGGAAAGTGCTTATGTAGCACAAAACCCATCAGAGGTATTTGACCATTTTTATATTTTAATGAAAAAGGACCCTGGAGTGAAATCTGCCTCTAGAGCACGTACAGTAAACAATCTATCAAATCAACATTTCTAAACTATAAACATAATATATTTATTAACACTATTAACATTTTCTGTTTACCACAAAGTCAGTCTGCCGCTAATTTTGGCACCTCCAGGGACCCTTACCCCCTCACTAGTCAATGACTTTTAAAAACCTAATTATAAACAGTGAGACACAAAACTGCACATGAAAAGACAAGCTGCTGCTGTAAACTCTTATATAGAGGCTAAAAGTGGAATATTGCTATAAAGCTAAAGTTCAATATTTTGGGAAATATGCTTATTGACTGTCTTGCGGAGAGTTAGATGAGAAGATTGATTCCACTTTCATGTCTGTACGGTAAATATGAAGCCAGAGCCGGTTAGCTTAGCTTAGCACAAAGACTGGAAATGGGGGGAAACAGCTAGCCTGGCTTTGTCCAAAGGTAACAAAATCTGCATACCAGCACCTCCAAAGCTTACTAATTAACACATTAGATCTCGTTAGTTTAATCCGTACAAAAACCAAAGTGTAAAAATGACAACTCGCTGTTTTACGGTGGGTTATTGTTGTGTAGCCGAACTATCTCTTGGCTGGGAGCAGTAACTTCCTGGAGTCTCCGCTGGTTGCGTGGCAACTGCTCAGACCGTTAACTGGCTGTCGCTTCATATTTTCAGATATGAGAGCGGTATCAATCTTCTCATCTAACTCTCCGGCAGAAAGCGAATAAGTTTATTTCCCAAAAATGCCGAACTGTTGCTGTAAGCAGTGAGCCATCATACTACGGTACAGAGTGATGCACCACGCTGTAGTACAGTTTGACCACGGCCTCCGCACTCACCTTCCTCACACATGCAGTCATCGTAGCATTTGTTGTTGAGGCCTCGGTTGTGAGGCTTACACTCATGTTGTCTCAGGTCACAACAAGAACCTTTAACGGAACAAACGCATTACGTTCAAAAACCAGACACACACACATGATATTGCCATGCAGAAGACTCATATGAAACACTGAAAAAGACAGAAAAATTACTTAAAGTTGTATAATTTCTACAAGAAATTGCATGTTCCTTATCATCTTAAAGGCCCTGAAAATGTATTTTCTCAGTCAGTGTCTTCCTGAGAGCGATGAGGTCCTACATGAATTATTATTTCACTTCAAGTATTTCTGTATTTGGGTTTTTGCCTGTGCTTTTCTCAACGGTTCGCAGTGGGCATGGCTCAGTTGGAAAAACATGAGCAATATTAGCAATATTTAAATCAGAATGTTGTGATGGTGGTGGGGTTGTTTGGTTAAGTAGATACTGTCAATTCAATTCAATTCAGTAGGCTTTATTGGCATGACATTTGAAGCACAATTACAATTCTAAAAGAAAAAAGTTAAGAAATGAAAAGAACAAAAATAATGTGAATAACAATATTAGTGAATAGAATAATGAAACTGACAATCAGATTTTTATTTTAGTGTTAGTTAATATGTAGGGATGTTTTTCTCTGAACTTTAACTTTTGAAGTTTTCAAGGCCTTTATATGTTTAAAGGCCTTTACCATTAGTTTTGGAATTGGTCCAGTAGATCCATGAACGGGCTGCAATGGCTGCAACGTACTCCTTGCGGACAATTGCGCCCGTGAAAAGTACGTCCACTAAAAGTGCTTGTTTTTGCCACTAACAGACTCAGACTGTTATTCGAAGTGTCTGACAACATTATGGAAAGAATTCCTACAGAGAGAGACAGTTTGTTAAAGAGTAAGATCCTTTTGTTTTCCTGCAACAACTCAACCTCTCGCAAGATTTCAGAGCGAGACTTTTTGCGCAATTGCCTGCCAGGATTACGTTGCAGCCATTGCAGTCTGTTTGCGGATGTCGGCGGAGGCGATCTACTGGACCAATTCCAAAACCTTTGGTAAGTACAAATCTTTTCAACCCCAAAATTTGTAAAACTAGGGCCCAGGTTTAAAAATACAGGAGTTTCCCTTGTTAAGTGTCAAGTATGAAAACTTCTCTTTCCTGTTGTTTTCCTTTGGTATCAAGAAAAATATACTGATGTCACATTATATGATTTCTGTTGTTTGTAAGAAAAATAGTATTTTGTATTTTGGTTGTATTGTGGTCCCGAGCGACACGTTTGATGCAGACTGACCTGGCAGACAGTCCAGGTGGTGGTCACATGGCTCGATGGCGTCAGCGTCTACAGTCACATTTCCACTGCTGAGGTTCTTACTCCGCCTCTTGTCTGCAGCAGGAAAAAGAAGTAAACACAACAGTTTGATCCTTAAGGCGCCCGATCAATACACATCCTCAACCAAACAGATCGATTGATTTGTCACTCAGTTACAAAATTATGCTTTTATGTCAGGTATATTCTGGTGAGGCCATTTGTATTTGTACAAAGTCATGGTCGAACACATTTTTCACTCAAATCATTGACGACAGTCAGATATGTCGTAGCTGTTAATCCCCCCAAAATAAAATATACTTAATGTTTAATATACAGTATTACATTGGCTACTGAGCTTCATAGAACGTGACATTAATGTGCTATTACAAATCCTAATGACTTTAAATGCTCATAGTTGCACTTTAAGTAGTTTAGGTTTTCCACGTCTGTGTTTGGTTTAAATAAAGTGTCAGTAATGTAGTTTTTAAGTCATTCTTGCACGACTCTGGGGATGGTGATGTCGGTCTGCCAACCACTTTGTTTCAAACTGAAATATCTCAACAACTATTGGATAGATTGTCATGAAAGATATTCCTTAGATGAAAGAAGAGGATGAATTCTCATGATGATGGAGATCCTCCTGACTTTTCTTCTAGTGCTACCAGTTTGAACAAGTTCACTTATTCGGTTAAAGTATCTCAACAACTATTAGATGGATTGGCACAGCTTTTGGTACAGACATTCTTGGTGCCCAGATGATGCATCCCAATCACTTTGGTGATCCCCTGACTTTTCCTCTAGCACCATGAGGTTGACATATTTGGTTTTAATTGAAATATCTCAACAACCATTGGATGGATTGCCATGACATTAATAGAAAGACGAGAATAAACCATAATAACTTTGTCCAATATTTTTGTTTATGATTAAATACTTGCAAAACTAAAGACATTTCCATCAGCTCAGCTGTACTGTACTTTAGCATACTAACATTGCTAAACTAAGATGGTGAACATCCATCCATCCATTATCTATATTTGCTTATCCTTAGAGGGTCGCGGGAGGCTGGAGCCGATCCAGCTGACATTGGGCAAGAGGCGGCGTCCACCCTGGACAGGTTGCCAGTCAATCACAGGGCTCACCGTAGGACACCTACGGGCAATTTAGAGTCGTCAATTAACCTGGCCTGCATGTCTTTGGATTGTGGGAGGAAGCCGGAGAACATGCAAACTCCACACAGAAAGATGGTGAACATGTCAAACATTATATCTGCTGAAATATAAACATGCTAGTATTGTCATTGTTAGCATGTTAGCAATGCTGATGATGAGCATTTTGCTCAAAGCACCACTGTGCCTTGAGCTTCACAGAGCCGTTAGCATGACTCTTAGTGTTGTCAATTTAAATACAATAAAACAAGTTGATTTACAGTAATTAGAAGCACTTGAGCTTGATATGGATTATTTCCACCAAACTGTTTATAGATATACATTCACAGTTTGAGCTGAATACAAACATTTCTTCCTGGAAGACGGCCAGGAGTCCACAGGTTTCATGTCCTCGTAGTCTGTCCAATCAAAGAGCGTCATGTCCAACGTTGGCATCACCTCTCCTTGTCCTTTTCCTCTTCCAGACCTCTGAAAAAGGAAACATAAACTTGTGACACCTTACGTTTTATAGCTGTTATCTAATCTACATTTGAGTGGGAACACTTGCATACCGACTTAACTCACGTTCTGCATAAGAATCCACACGGGACGGCTCAAACATGCTGATGTGCAGATCTGTAAACACCTAATCCCATCGTCAATTAGTTTCAGCATGCTGTGTAAATTCTGCCTCCGTGGTATTATTTGAAATATCTTCTTTATTTATGCATTCAAATACAATTGTGATCAGAATATGAAGACGTGTATTAAAAACTAATCCTAAATTTGGCACAATCCAGCATATGAGCTGCTGCAGAGAATATATTTCAGAGATCAATTCTGTCTCCTCAGGATGAATGTTCAGTTACCGAAAATAAACCACAGCAGCAGTGGATGACTATGGTTTGATTTGTTGACTGTGTTTTCTATCAGTATTGCAGGTAAACACGTTCAGGGAGTTCTTAATGAAACACATCGTGCTCGTGTTGTGACAAGCAGCAGTAATGCTTCATTGATTCATAAAATGTTCTCACTGAGACAACAGAGATTGCAGCAGTGCTTTAAAAACCAATTGATTGGTAACGGGGAACATGACTGCCCACAGTCTGGAATACAAATATAATATCACAGCATTTGTATTCATAATACATATACAATAAACAGACGTATAGATTTAAACATACAGTTCATTACACGCAACTACAGGCTTTATTTCTCGCCAGTGAGAACAGCAGGAAACTAATGCAGCCTGCAAGTGATCAACAGTCCTGGGTGTACTGGATGTGTGATTTTAGTTTAGTAAGATGTTTAAATATGTGCAATGTTTAAGTCAAGTAAACCACTAATTTTGGAAGAAGCGTCACAGCATTGCTAGAGGTACTTTTAAACCTAAGTTTTTACTTTACTTTGTCACAAACCTCGTTTACAAAGTTTCTGAGAGTTTTGTTGCCTTGTGTATTTATTTCAGCATAGCAGTATCCTGGTTTTAGTCCTCATACCTGAGTGACAAAAAGGCTGTTTGCCTTCCAAAGTTACCCATGTGACTGTTACAGAAGCTGCCACTTATTTGGTTGAGTTGAGGCAACTAAAAGTAGTTGATTAAGGTCAATGAAAGATTGTGGTCATGGTTGAAAGAAACCAACGTTGACTGTTGGTAGGACATGATGTTTAAGTCTCTTTGTACGTTTGTCTACAGCCACACGCTGTAAAATGTGAACAAAAGAAAAATCAAAGCCAGTGGCTGGTTTTAGAACATAAGGCACATCACCTGTTTCAACAGCCAATCAGCTCGTAGCAAAGTCGGCTGGTCATCTCGACCCTCTCGTTTTTTCATGTTTTCGTCGTTTCATCAATACTAGAAATGCAAGTAACTCACTGTCACTATCCTCAAGACACTACAAATTATATCCAGCTACAAAAAAGTTAAAGCGGAAGCACAGAGAGTCGTTGCTGTGGCAACGATACACCGTCTCGTCTAGTCGCATTGATGTAAACTGGCAGGTTTCAGAACGTTGCAGACCAGGTAGTTGCAAGTTTCAACTCGTCTTGTCTCACATCTTTGGTCTGAACTGGGCCTAAGAAATCTAAAGCTAATGAGAACATTTTTTTGTTCCCCAGAGAATACACACCTTCCATTTTGGAAACCTCTCACCCAAACATTTGGCCAAAATGTGAGAACACCACACTGGATATCACATCATCAAAAAGGCAGATTGTCAAAAACTTAGCTGAGTATACTCCTGCTCCCAGGGGGATAAACCCTTTTAATGTCACTGATACCACGGTCTTTACTCCTGCACTACCATCAGGACAAATGTGTGGTTTTTCCCCAGCTAAGGCTCTAAGATGTTGTTCTTTCTTTCTAACACTTTCATACGGCGGAGTATATTGAATGTTGCAGTCTGAGGCTGTTATTTGGAGCGTTAGACTCAAGTGATCTGACTACTCCAACACTTTACCCCCAGCACTGATGTGTAATGACTCTATTTCATTTTATGTGCTTTATGTTTCATGACATTTTCTTGTGTGCAGTTTTCCATATCAAAAATTGGGATGGAAAAATAAAAAGGTAATGAACAGTTAAAATTTCTGCTTGCTCCCAAAATAGTTAAAGTCAGTTGGATGCTTTTGGACCGATCCATAAATTCATATAAAGGTATGAGTGTCATAAATTCCAATATTCTACCTCAGTAAAATATCATCATTCAGATGAGTACTTGATGACAATGCTGTAAAATAAAACTCCTTGCTGGATTGCTCAGCCATCATTTTCTGCAATAAAAGCCATAAAAACGTTACCACTGTCGGTTTCCTCACACAGGGGAAACAAAATAGAAATGTTAGACGGTATAATTAAGTCAGCAGGACTTTTAGATGTCTCCTGAGGAATACTTGGTCGCTGAAAGACATCCATAAAAAAAAATAAGATCCAACCTCTTCATGGAAACAGATCCATACTTGTTTCCTTTCACCCTCAGGAAATAGGCCTATATGGAAATATCAATTAGATTAATTGCAGGGGGTTACCTGCTTGTGCTCGGCTGCTCATTAAACCATCAACAGAAGATCGAACATTAATTAAGAAGCCTTGCCGCATGCTCGTGCCACTGAGGTTCAGGAAAAGCTATGACTGTTTTTTTTCTTCTGTGATCCAATAACATTTGACTGCTCTCACAGCAAAGACTCTCAGACATCTTGTAAACAGAATACCAAGCAGACTGACAGTCCAGTCTACAGACATCAAACATAGAGACTGACCAGGGAACAGAGCCACCATGACTTCTTTTAAAACCTCAACCATGTGCTGAAAATCTGAATGCATTTTTACACATCACTCTTGGAAGAAATGTTTATATGTTCTGAATGGAAAACTATCCTCACCAGTAAAATGACAGCACCGGTTGTTTGGTTAACATTTTCCTGACAAGAAATCTCTTGCACATAATGACTAGTAGTATGATGGGTCACTGCTTACATGACTAGGATGACATTGTTATAGGACTGAAAAACTTCAGACGGCGGTTCGCATCCTGTCTCCTGCCAGCAATCAACGGTGGATTCCTTTAACCATGAACACGATCATTGCCTAGCCTAAACAACAAAGGTTTAGTTGGGTAACAAACCTTTAACTGCAGAGGTGTCAGATCAGAAATTTCCATACTTCATATACTTCCATAATGCCATTTGGAAGGTACTGAATGTCATTCTGCAGAAAACACCCATGACAAACTACCTATATCGTCATTTAAGTTGGAGGACTTGTTGATTGCCACCACTACTCTAATTAGTGGCACTGGACAGCCATGCTGGGCCCCTAATATGTCAATGTGAACAAAAATGCCTTTGTGGCTCTGGTTTTGAAGCACGATTTGTGAGAAATCAGCAAAACTAACACCCAACAAGACTTACTGAAAATGAGGATGAAGCAAGTGAACATATTTGTTTCTTCGTCACTGGTGTGTGTGTGGGTGTGTGTGTGGTTACCGGCAGTCTTATGACCAGGAAATACGACAGCGTAGAGCCCCAATCACCCACATTAAACCCAACACAAAATGACATAATGTTTGGAAGTGAATTTGAGTTGTGGATTGTTAAATGTAGTTAAATGTAGTGGATTGTTAAATGTAGGGATCCTAATTCTTGCTACAGCACAATCAAATTAGTTTTTGAGAGTTAAGAAAAACATTGGCTTAAAAAAAGGCCAATGTTTAGGATGCTTATAAGCTAACTATGGCTCATTTACAGTTATTATTTTTCCTGTTAATCAATGAGAACTGTCCCTGTCAAATAAACTAATAAAATAAAAATAAAAAGGCTCAGTATTTCTCAGTCATGTGGTATGATGTCTAAAAATTTTATTCCAAATCACTGGACTGGAGTTGGGATTGAAGACATTTCGCTGTTCATCTGAGGCTTCTTCAATTTTAACTGTTGTCAAAATAGTTATTTTAAAAACCATATAGTAATAGTATTGGTTTTAGTAGCTGGACCAGTCCTCCTGCTGGGTGAGGTCACATGAGGATTAATAATTACAATCCTTCCAGAAGAAAGTCTTCAATCAAAACTCCAGTCCAGTGATAAAATGTTCAATCGTATCTATTTGTTTATGTCATTTCCGCTGGTTAAACATGTCAGTTTAAATATAATCTCCATGAGGTCCTTTTTAATTTATTTTCCAGCAACATCCTTTCCGTGTTGTCTTGAACAGCCCTCCCCAATCTGTCAATCAAAGGCACGAACGCCCTACAAGCTGTTGGGTGTTAATAACAGCAGCTGTGACAAATGTAAAAGCTTTCATGGTAGTGGGCACTGGCTCAGAATCTACTGACATCAGGTACCATCTTGTCTTAAAGAGTCTCATTTGTAGCGGTTCCAAGATTGAAGGGAGCTCGGGAATACATGATTTTTTTTTCCCCCTTATAAATGGTGTTTATGCATACTGCTGAAGCATCAAGCTGGGTGAATGTGACAGGTGGTGAGTGGTGCCCCACGCACTCCTGCAGATTTTTCAGTGCATGTGCCCACAGTTGGACACACAAAAAAAGACTCTCCGTGCTCACATACATTTTGTCCTGCCATGGTTTCTAATAAAGGAACAAGAAGGTAGTTATAGAAAATGTGCTGCTGGACTCTGAACTGTGGGATTTTGATCCCAGAGGCGTAGTTTTATTATACAGAACGCGGCCATATTTATCATACACGCTGTGACCGAGAGCCAGTGAGTTTGGCCTGCTGGAGGATATTTTTCACAAGCAGCACTTCCAGGTTCACACTGTAGAGAGAGTGTCATTTCCAAGATGAGCTATGAGGTTTGCGGCAGCATAACGGCAGTAATGGGGCCCATTTTCACTCTATTTCCCCCGCACACTGGGATCACACTGAGGCACAACAGACGCAGCCTTTAATAAGCACTTGGGTTTCGTTGGGGTTACCTGGGGTTTGGTGGAGGCCGGGGGCAGCGTTGGGGGATGCTCGTTCATCACCGTGGTAACCATGGAGGAGCCGGAGCCAAAGACGGCGGCGATGGGGGAGGGGGGGTCACTGGGCGGGGTCACACTGAGGGAGGGGGAGGCAGTGGAGGAGGGAGGATCCTCGAACAGATCTCTGTCCTTAAACGCAGAGCTCAGCTCAGGCTCCGGAAGAAACCCTGGAGAGACCAGATACACAGAAAGAGAAAATATTACACCAATACTGATGTGTTATGACTACAGTTTACCATTTTCTAACAAACGTGGAACCAGTTTGCTTTCATTTTCTGTTCAAAATTTTAAAAAATCTAATTTAACCAAACCTTAATAAAGAGTTAATGAAGTGGGAAGGTTATGTTCTGCCAGTTAACTTATGGAGAATGTAAGATCTGTCATTCCTAAATATCCCAAACTATAAAAAACTATAAAAAACATATTTTCTGTCTCATCACGTGGTACATTTAGTTGCTGATCTGGAGCTTTCGACTGCGTCAAATAATCTTCCTCAGCAGATGGACTTTGCCAGGTTGTCACGGAAATGTAGATTTTTAAATTCCCAATTTTCTGAGCACTTTCAGGACTTCTTATCACTGTTAGCTTATAAGATGAAAATGGACATTTGAACATCTAAAATTCAAAGACAACTGGGCAAACTCCATGTGCTGAGGGAGACTGTGTGATACGATCCAAAGCTAAATGGACTCTGGCAAGATTGTTGTGTCAACTACTGTTTCCAAGGTCAAAAATGAACTTTCAATTTAAGGTTTTGGCTTTATCTGTCCAGGTTTTGAGACATCTGTCTTTGAAATTTCAGTACAGTGAAGGTGGACAGAATTTAATTGGTGGTGCTCTCAGCATTGAAAAGTCACATTTAAAAAAATTCAACAACAATAACATTTTTTTTCCAGAAATAAGGTCATGTGGGATAATTCACAGACCTCGATGTCAACAGTTTTCACAACGACTATTTATTCTGTAGATTAACACTCTCCACAGTGACGCCTGTGAATTATCTGGAGTCACCATGCAGGACATCGTCTATGGATAGAGATGTTGCTGTTAATCTTTTAAAATGTAATTTTATCAATGAGTACCATCAGATGTGTTCTATTCAAGTGTCCCAGTACGCCATGACAGCATGACAGTGAGCCAGCATGCACAATCAAAGCATTTTATTATTTATACCTGTGCTTTTCCTACTGTCACATGTCAAAATGTCTCCTAAGGCTCCTTGTTGCTTGTTCAACACTGGATCTATGTTCTGTATGTCTGGACCAGTTGACTCACCTTTTCCATGCCGCCCCTTCTCACGCCGACTCCCTTGTCTCCTGTGCTCAAAAGGGTGTCCATGCCCGTTCCCGTGTCCATGCCCCCTTTCTTTGCGTGTCCCCAGAAGGTCGTTCTCCCGGGCCTGGGGTGGACTCTTCATACTCATTTGCACTCTGTCTCTGTCCCTGCCCGGGCCCATCTCCAGTCTCACCGGGCTCAAACTCTCCAGGCCTGTCCCATCATCCTCAGGCCTGGCCAGGGGGTGCAGGGGCCTGTGGGAGAGCAGCCCGGCTCCACCTTTGGCAGCGCGGGCCCCCTGACCCCCATGCCCTCCACGTTCCCTGCTGTAACGGTGGCCCTGTAGACCTTGCAGAGGGTACTGTAGGGTATTGCTGCCACCTGCTGAGGTCTGTGCCTGTCTCCTCTTGCCGTGAGGGGCTCCGGGCTCAGCACTGTGGGACAGTACCAGGGTGGCAAACAAGAACGCCAGCAGAAGACTCCAGGAGAGAGCCATTGTCTATAAAGCACAACGCCACCTGCTGGAAGGAGAAAATACATCTCAATACTGCACACACTCAAATAACTGACACTGAAACTTAAGGTAGATTTTATCGGAACTGGTGATTGTTTATACAAAACCACATGGAGGTTTTGGAGGGATTATATCTAGTACATCCAGTTAGAGCTGAAACGATGAGTCGATTCATTGATTAGTTGACTGACAAAAAATTAATCGACAACTATTTTGATAATTGAGCAATCACTTAAGCTATTTTTCAAAGAAAAAAAGCAGGATATTACTTTAAAGTATTTCTAATTTTTAAAAAAAATCATATTGTGTCTAATGGAAGCAGTAGGTTGATGCCTATGGACTGCATTATCTACTATTTTTAACCATGCTAGCAGCTCTAGGGTTGGCAATGTCGGTCTGTTGATCGGTCGGTCGGTCAGTCAACCGCTCTGGTCCAGACTGAAATACTTCAACAACTATCAGACGCATTGCCATGAACTTTGGTACACAGATTCATGCCCCCTTCAGGATGACTTGTAATCAGTCTGGCGATGCCTTAACCTTTCCTCCGGCGCCATCATCAGGTCTAACTTTCAGTTTGTCCAACACTTTGATTTATGACCAAATACCTGCAAAACTAATCACACTCCCATCAGCTTCATCTGTAATTGTGTTCAGTGCTAACTAGCAAATGTTAGCATGCTAACTAAGATGGCGAACATGGTAAACATTATACCTGCTAAACATCAGCATGTTAGCATGATCATTGTGAGCATGTTTGCATGCTGACATTAGCATTTAGCTCAAAGAAACACAGTGCCTAGGTACAGCCTTACAGAGCCACATGGCTGTAGAGTTTTTATGCAGGCTACTGTATGTATGTAGTCTTTCATCAGTAGAAAATCAATAGCTTTTTCAACTACAGCATGTAATGCAGAAGCCTCTATCTGAAACCGCGTAAGTCCTCAAGTTGTGTGATGTGTCCTCTGTCCTGCTGTATTCACCCATCCTACACATTCAGACTACATCACTCTCAGCCTCTTGAATGGGTCCATTTATCTGGACTTGGTGAGTTTGAGGAGGCGATAAAGAGATGGACAGACATGTGTGCTTCCTTTTAGAAATGACTTCCCAGCTTTCATTCCTATGACTATGCTCACTATGAGATACTGCACTGCGCACATCCTTCATCACTGCCTATTCAGTGGTCTCGAGAGCCCTCCAACCGTACCTTTCATTACAAAAGTCAACATATCTGAGAGGTGTGACTGAACTGAAATATGAGGTTCTGTGTATCTGCATTAAAGGCCCGGCACCTTGTCCAAACATGAATAAAATGATGGTCAAAAAAAACAAAGCACTGGAGTGGAAGCATTTTTCCTTTTTTATTCCCATCTCAAGGTTCCAAGCTACATTACAACCAGGCTCAATTTAAACTGTGATTTAATGTCACTAAAGGTTTATCTGCATTCATAATGACATTTAGTTGTACGTGTATTTTGAGCTACTACAGCAGAAGAAAGCCACAAAGAGAGAATACTTCCTAGGCGATTGGGCTGTGATTTGAAATATCAATACATTTAAAATATGAGAGCATTTTTCAAACATCACAATAATGTTTGCAACATTACATATTAAACCCTCAAACTGATGTTTAATGCAATGAACTCTTCACATATTAAACAAAAACCTAAATAACTAATTTTGTTGTTGTTTTTACTCCGATTTGCTTGAAATTATTTACATTTTTAAATCATTCATACAGAATTTAGTGAACATTGGTAGATCTTTGTATGCCCAAAAGGGAGATATAGTAAGGAAACAAAGAAAACATCCAAATTTAACTGATATACAATACCATGACGATCATACGGATACATTACTACTCCACTACAACTCTATATTTAATATTTAATTATCAAAATTAAAACACGTCTCCACTACAACATGCTTCATTCACTTCACCAAACATTTTTGGCTATCTTCATCGTGGAGATGTCTCAGGTTGTTTCCTTATATACAGTCCATTGATCAGTCATGTGACTTACAGAACACCATAGATACTACACAAAACAATATCGTAATTTTCTGTAAAAAATACATATTTACTGAGTACATTTTGCATATTTAACCTTTTTACCCATTAATGGGTCACAATGAAGTGAAGGTGAGATGAGGTGAATAAAGGATGGTGTGCTGGAAAAGAGTTGTGTGACGTGTTTTATGGACCTCACTGCAATCTCAAAGTTAGAAAATATTAAATTATTGCGCAGCCCGATTTTCTGCACACTAGATAAGGGAACACCGGTTCTTCTCAGTTTAAAAACTCTGTCATGTCATGTGAGATGACAGGTCGTGGTGTTGTTTCTAAACATGATTTGGTTTGTTCTGTCCTCCACTTTAATGCGCTGAGACAATCCATCGACACACACACACACACACACACACACACACACACACACAACGCCATTACGGTGCTGTGGCGGGTGACTCCTTTGTGTTAAAAGACAAACGGCGGTGCAGGGCGTACAGAAAATCAATGAGGGAGAAGTATTGAGCTGCTGGTGATGGTGTATGCGTGTGTGTGTGTGTGTGTGTGTGTGTGTGTGTGTGTGTGTGTGTCGGTGAGGTGGAGTTAGGGGGGTTGATAAGGTCTCTGCTCTTTCATCACACTGACACACACCAAGTTGAAAACACATACCCTCGGGTTTACAGTGGGTTATTTAGTTGTTTCTAAAAACAGGACAGAGGCGGCAGGTTGTGTGTGTGTGTGTGTGTGTGTGTGTACGGGGTGGAGAGGATGCTGGTGATGTCGGGGGAAATTTGCAGTGAGCGTGCTGGCAGTGCCCTGGGGGATTTAGAGGCAGACTGCGTCGGCTGGCCTCTGGGAGTTTGACCAGCTGTGCAGTTTGCAAACAAGAGTGTGAGGCTGGCTGCTGAGGTGAGACCTTTATCTCCAAACAGGCCTTCAGAGTGTCGGGGGGGGGGGGGCAATCGGCCGTGTCATGCACAAAGTGTTTAGCCAGGATAACACTCTGTCGGTTTGACACATGAGGTGTTGTACGGCCCTGGACCCTGTGAGGCCAAAAGGGTAATTTAGTAAGAAAACAAAGAAAGCATCCAAACTGAACTGTGGGGCAGCATAGATGGAGGATTGTCTAAAGGATCGCATCACATGACTCTTAAATATACTAGATAGATAGATAGATAGATAGATAGATAGATAGATAGATAGATAGATAGATAGATAGATAGATAGATAGATAGATAGATAGATAGATAGATAGATAGATTAGCACAAAAAAAAAAGAAAAAGAAAGGAATTCTGTTTTTTTCTAGCATAACCTGGCCCTTACTGCGTCAGGCCAAGAAATAGTCCCATTAATCAGTGAGCTTTAGAGGTGCTAGTAGGCAATTTTTGTTACCTTGCTGTTTAACCTGTTTTCAGTCTTTGTGCTAAGCTAAGCTAACCAGCTCCAGCTTCATGTTTACTGTACAGACATGAGAGCGGTATCCTTCTTCTCATCTAACTTCTGGCAAGAAAGCTAATAAGTATATCTCCTAAAATCTTTAACTATTCCTTTATAGAAATACTTAAACAAATGTCAACCCTTTCAGTATCAAATACAGAGATAGATTTTTGGTGGAATATTCCTTTAATGTAAGCAAAATTCAGGAGATTTTTTTCTTTGATCTCAGGAATCAAAAGAAGAAAAAGCAGATGCATCCGTTTCTTGTCCGTACCCGCTGATCTCATTTAGGATTAACGCTCAAAACAACGCAGAATCAACTGAGGTGGAGATAATAGCAGAAGCTAAGCAACACGGCAACAATATGACCCTTCAAAAAAAATCATTTCCCAGACATAAAAGAAAGATGTGACACCTCCATCGAAACTGAAGGCACCATGCGTCAACCCCATCAAATCTAAGGCCTGAATAGACCTGTCATGAGAAAGAGAAGCAGGCGGTGATGGAGGGGGACCGAGTATCTCAGCACAGCAGTGCCCTGTTTTCCTCTCTCAGACTTTCATGTGCAGCTAACAGGTGGTCCTTTGAGGAGACACAGGATGGGGACGATAATGGAGCACTCTGGGTGGCATTCCGGGTTTTAAGCACAGTCTCTTGTGTGTGATAAACAACCTCCACGAACAACACAGCCTCCTGCCAGAGCCTGTATTATACATGGCTGTGTGTTGCAGGCAGGGCACAGCAGGGCGAGCATCTGCTGCTGAGGCAATGGGAGGCCAAACAAGTGGCCTGGAACTGACGGGTTTCATTCCCAAATGAGATAAACGGCAACATTTAAACAGTGACTGATACTGTGGGGATAAAAATAAAGTTTGGACTTTAGCTTTCATGGCTTTAAGGGTGTTAGGATAGTTCTTGGTTGAAAGAATGAAAACTTATTTAATCAATCTCCTCCTTAATACGCGTGATGGGTTCAACATGAACACAATATTTTATTTATATTTAACAATATTTAAATCACAATCTGATAACAGCTGTGGGCCCGTTACCTTATGTTGTCAATCAAATGAGATCAAACGACACCAAAATGGTCCTGAAGAAGCAGATCTGCAGATTTTTTGAGTGTTAAACTCTTAATAAATAATACCAGAGGGTGTATTTTCCAAACTTTTAACCTTAAATGTTGTTTATTTATTCAAGTTTTCAAGGGATTTGTCAATATACATTAGATCCTCTATTAGTTTTATAGAAAAGCAAAGTTGAGATGCTGTTTTCCCCTTCTGAAAGAACCTTTTCAGACTTCAAGGAAAGGGATTTATTCTAATTGCAAAGGCTGAGGACTGGACCACGTGATGCACTCTGAGGACTGATAAACTGTCAACCAACATTAGGTGAGAGTCCCTTTCAATATGGCCAATTCTTTCATTCTTATTAGTCCACATACTGAAAAAAAGAAAACCTGGTGAAGGAGATTCTTGTCAGTTTGAGCTGACCCCGAAAACTGCGGTTATCATCCAAGTACAAAATAAGGGGCTAAACACTTTCATCTGAATTTATAAAAACATCCTTCACTTTGACTACAGACTTAATTGTTTGATCAACAAATAATTTGCAGTGAAACCAATAAATCAAGATGCATAATGATCATTTGCACATTATAACTCCATTCATAACTTTACAGCCGCATCGATGATTTATAGCCAATCAACCAGAACAACAGCAAAATGGAAGTGCTGGTAATAATGTACTAAAACAACAAAAACAACACTACGTAATAAAAATATGCATGTGTTTGTATGTGTGTGTCATTGCAGTGACACACACCAAGTTGAGCATACACACTCTGGAGTTTACAGTGCAATACTAAGGAGTGTCTAGAATCAGGACATCCTCTATGAATGTCTGGAAATGTACAGTGCAGAAGTAATCGAGTAAAAAGCAGCAAATAAATAAAGGTTTTTCAAAGCGACACGACAGTTTTTTCAATAACTTCATATCTCGTTTTGACCTCAGACAGGGTTTTTGAGGTTGTAATGTTGCGTTTATGGATGTCTGAGCTCAGCAAGGTACGGAGAGAAAATATGTGCCGCAATATAAAATATAATGAAATCTTAAAATCAATTCTACGTTTTTAGGAAGCCAGAGCAGGGAAGCTAAAATTAGTTTATTATGGTTTACATGTTGTAGAAAACACAATATATGTGTGTGCCATATAAGCACAGCGTATAGTGTGAGACGGCCACCAGGGAGACATGAATCAGAGCGGAGTGTGATAAGTATGATGTGATAGGTAATCTTGCAAGAAATTGCAGGGGGGGGGGGCACAATTGGAGGGCTGGGTGATTAAACTCTGATGAGATCAGAGACCTTGCTCCAGTCTGTGATCAATCGGTCAGTCCCTTAAGCATGCGACAAACTCGTTGTAAAAAATATACTTAACAGCGAGTGGACCCAGATCTGTGGAAGGTAGGCAGGAGAGGAAAAGCAGCGAGGCGACCCTGGTATTAAACTGCTGTATGTGTGCATCTTTCAGCTTCACCTGCTGTCACACCAGACCTCCAGGAGCCATCTGCTCCTGCTGTTTTATCTCTCATGGCAACCAGCAGGGCCATAAGGATCCAGCAAACAAAGACTCCAGAAACAGGCTGTTGAAGCAGAGCAGTCATGTCAGGCAGAGGCCACCTTCAGGAGGTTTTTCTCTTCCTGGACACATACTGAGATTAGAGGCTTAAAGGAATAGTTCAAAATTTGGTGAAATATGCTTATTTGCTTTCTGGTAGAGAGTTAGATGAGAAGATATCTGTCTGTTAAATATGAAACTATAGCTAGATGCCAATTAGCTTAGTTTAGCATAAAGATTGTAAACAGCAAGCATGGCTCTGTCTGAAGGTAACAAAATCTACCTACATGCACCTGTAAAGCTCAATTAGCACATTATATCTTGTTTGTTTAATCTGTACAAAAGAGAAAAAAATGACAAACTATTTTCTCCAGGAAGTTGCTGCTCCGAGTTAAGAAATCATCCGGCAAACAGGTCACTCTGGGAGTAGTCTGACTCACAGGAAGTAGGCTGTGGGTATAAGCCTGCCATTGGTCGACTATTTCAGTCAGAATAATCCTCCCTTTCTGCTATCTGCGTGTTACCGTTTACACTATTTTGCAAGGGGCACCGCCGCTGCATCCTGAGCTTAGTGCCGCCCAAGACGATTGTGATTGGTTTAAAGAAATACGAACAAGCCAGAGCGTTTTTTCCCCCCAATACCAGAATGATAATGGGTTCGGCCAGACCTTTCTCGAGCAATGGGCACAGCGCTGAAACAAAGCATGGAGATCTGGTTATGCAAGACTACTTTGGGAGTGTCTGGCTGCACAGGAACAAGCTAAATATCTCCTTTAAGCTGCATGGCTCACTGAGCAAATGAATGATTAAATGTAATAGTCACAAAGAACAATAAATGTGTTTTCTGTTGTGTCACAAATGCAATTCAGTTGTGCTCCAAACAGAGCCATTCATCTCTGTCTTAAAGTAATAATGCTGAATATTTGATGCATAAACGCTTACTTTTATGTCTCTCATCTTGGGGAAAATAGGTCTAGTTTCCACCACCAAATTATCATAAATATCAGCTCAATAACAAGCACCCAAATTACAGCTCCAGTTAATGCCTCGGCATAATAAACACCTCTGCCAAGCTGCAGTTAACGCCATAAAACTTCATTTCCTCAAGGGCCAA